>CM060306.1:117348203-117598203 GCA_030674185.1 Monoplex corrugatus | reverse complement strand
TTTCACGGCTGTGCAAAACTGGCCAAATCGTTCTCTTTAGTTTACCTGCGGACAGCAGCTGTAGGCCTGTAAAGCCTGGCATTCCAGAGTGGGGAAAGGGGAGGGATACGGGGTCGAGACCGGGTCACGGCAGTAGCTGCGGATGAATCCCTTCTTTGTCTGTATTAAAACTGTGTCATTTCACCCCCTCTTCTCCTGTCTGTAGACACGGAACCTAAGATATCTGGATGTTGATGTTTTGTGATTTACAAGTTTGTTCTAAGTGCCTGCGTTACGTCTAAGAATTAGAATTTGTACCATTGGCTGAAGTTTGTAATCTACAAACTTTTGCAGTGACTATGTGTTCAGCTGCTGATTTTTTGTTCCCCCCCCCCCCCCCCCTTTTTTAAAAAAAAAATATTTTCTCATCCTTTTGTTCTCGTTTTATTTCATCTATTTATTTTATTTTATTTTTTTTTGGCGTTGACTTGGAGACTGGTTTCCAAATATATATGTGATGCTGAAGTGTTGATGTGTATGAAGTTAAGTGAAAGCTTAAGGATAAGTTACTCACTATAATCTGCTTTGAACATCACATCATTCAGTCTTTTACTCAGAGCACTGTTGTGAGAGAACTGAACAGTTTTGTTGTTTCAATCGTAGTTCTTTCCTTACGTATTAGTGTTAGTGTTGTGTTTATAATTGAACAATGGCTGTTGTTTATGAACACATTGCATTTTTGCACAATGAGAGACTTCAGTCTTTGTGTCGAGCATGTGGTGGGCGTTCCAGCAAAAAAAACAAAAAACAAACAAAGCCCAGGGCTCCCATTCTCTGTCAGTATGTGCTCATAGTGCTATGCACGGCTGAGAAAACTGAAGATGTCGTCTGTTCCATCGAAAACAATAATGAAAACCAGTCTGTCTGATGTGGAGAAGGCGGCACCGATGTGGGTTAACTTTGATGCAGCCTTGTCTGTTCACCAGGGTTCTGTTTGCTCCGTGTTTGTCAGTCAAACAAAGGGAGGAAGGCCAGCCAAGAGAAAGAGAAGCTCACAACAAATTGACTGACATGTGCAGTTCAGTGTACACTATTCATTACTGTATTAAAACTTCAACCTGCATTCAACACACACCCGGCAGTGTGTGATGACAACCTCTCGACCCCAATTCAGTGGAGTAATTAAAACGCGCACCTCTCCTCTCAGATTCAGGTCGAAAACTTTCAAGTAAGTGGAGGTGCACGCTGGCATGCTGTAGTTTGTGTGGCATGTTGTTCTGTGTGCATAGAAACTGTCAGGACTGCAATAACGGCGGTTTAAAACAGCAAAATTTTGTGAAATCGGAAATTATCCGTTTCCGTACTTGTGATTGTACATGTATTTGAACTAACACTGCAGTCTGCTTTGACAGTCAAACATATTCGTGTTTGGTGTCATTTTCAAGCTCGTGGTTCTGGCCATCCAGCTATCTACAATACACTCTAGTTTGGCCAAAGCGCTTTAAAAAAAATGTAGCATTTAAAGTCATACCCATTTCCCCCAGTTAAACGCCAGATGTCAGCTATGGCTGCTGACAGGCGAGATATAAACAATCTGCCCAGGGAAAGCAGGCATCATGGTCGGGTCACGCATAGGTCAGCGCGCTCGGCTCAGCAACTAAAGGGAAGGGTTGGAACAGCAGTGTTTTCAGTCACTATTTATGTATTTACATATTTTCTTTTACAATTGTACCTATTCATTCATGTATCTTTGTAGATCAAAATACATATTGCTGATATAAATTACCTCCAAGCCCAGAATTCTTTCTGTTTTGGACTGAGGGAAGTGTGATTACGGGAATACATGTTGCCACGTACATTGCCCAGCCATACGTCAGCCCCTAGCAGATACGCCAGGCTCTCATTGGCCAGGTTGTTCAGCCAGTTGGATGACGATCCTTCATACCCATGCTGTAATATCACCACAGGTTTCCAACTGCAGAATCACCACAGGTTTCTCCTGACCTGGACAAAGTATCATGTGTCATAATCCAACTGCAGAATCACCACAGGTTTCTCCTGACCTGGACAAAGTATCATGTGTCATAATCCAACTGCAGAATCACCACAGGTTTCTCCTGACCTGGACAAAGTATCATGTGTCATAATCCAACTGCAGAATCACCACAGGTTTTTCCTGACCTGGACAAAGTATCAGGTATCATAATCCAACCACAGACAGAATCATCACGGTTTCTACAGACCTGGATAAAGTATCAGTATCATAATCCAACTAAATGTATAGAATCATCACATGTTTCTTCTGACCTGGACAAAGTATCGAGTATCGTAATCCAGTTACTGACCTGGACAAAGTATCAAGTATCGTAATCCAGTTACTGACCTGGACAAAGTTTCAAGTATCGCAAAACAATGATTGACCTGGACAAAGGATCAAGTATCGTAATCCAGTTACTGACCTGGACAAAGTATCTAGTATCGTAATCCGATTACAAAGCCACCACAGGTTTCTCCTGACCTGGAAAAAGTATCATCCATCACCAACTAAGTACAGAATCACCACAGGTTTCTCCTGACCTGGACAAAGTATCATGTGTCATAATCCAACTGCAGAATCACCACAGGTTTCTCCTGACCTGGACAAAGTATCATGTGTCATAATCCAACTGCAGAATCACCACAGGTTTCTCCTGACCTGGACAAAGTATCATGTGTCATAATCCAACTGCAGAATCACCACAGGTTTCTCCTGACCTGGACAAAGTATCATGTGTCATAATCCAACTGCAGAATCACCACAGGTTTCTCCTGACCTGGACAAAGTATCATGTGTCATAATCCAACTGCAGAATCACCACAGGTTTCTCCTGACCTGGACAAAGTATCATGTGTCATAATCCAACTGCAGAATCACCACAGGTTTCTCCTGACCTGGACAAAGTATCATGTGTCATAATCCAACTGCAGAATCACCACAGGTTTCTCCTGACCTGGACAAAGTATCATGTGTCATAATCCAACTGCAGAATCACCACAGGTTTCTCCTGACCTGGACAAAAGTATCAGATATTTTAATCCAATTACAGAATATCCACAGGTTTCTCCTGAACAGGACAAAGTATCAGGTATTATAATCCAACTCCAGAATCATCACAGGTTTCTACTGATCTGGACAAAATATCAGGCATCACCAGTTAACTACAGAATCACCACAGGTTTCTCCTGACCAGGACAAAGTGTCAAATATTATAATCCAACTGCAGAATCACCACAGGTTTCTCCTGACCTGGACAAAGTGTCAAATATTATAATCCAACTGCAGAATCACCACAGGTTTCTCCTGACCTGGACAAAGTGTCAAATATTATAATCCAACTACAAAATCACCACAGGTTTCTCCTGACCAGGACAAAGTGTCAAATATTATAATCCAACTGCAGAATCACCACAGGTTTCTCCTGACCTGGACAAAGTGTCAGATATTATAATCCAACTGCAGAATCACCACAGGTTTCTCCTGACCTCGACAAGGTATCAGATATTATAACCCAACTACAGAATCACCACAGATTTCACCCAGACACACATTTACAACCTTTCCAAGGTCGATTGTGGTTTGTCAAGTGCAGACTTAAGGCTCATTTTGTGAGAACAGGTCGCACATATCTGTTTGTACACAGTAAGTATTTCTCAATGGAATTAAGCAAGGAACTTTTCAGTCCACACGCTTTCCTTCAATATTTAGTAAAATAAAACAAAATGAAAAAAAAAGAATATTGCTGGCCGTGTACCTGGTTTAGGAGTTTGGTGACGCCCGTGAGGGATACGCTGCATGTTGAGGATGAAGCCATCCTGGGTGGTGACGTAGTGGTTTTCACATGGATACCCCTTACTGGTGATCAGCTGGGTCTGTTCACACACACACACACACACACACACACACACACACACACACACACACACACACACACACACACACACACACACAACACATACATACATACACACACAAATATATATGTATATGTCTATATATATATATATGTGTGTGTGTGTGTGTGTGTGTGTGTGTGTGTGTGTGTGTATGTGTGTGTGTGTGTGTGTGTGTGTGTGTGTGTGTGTGTGTGTGTGTGTGTGGGTGCAGGCAGAGTGACACACATTCATGAACACCTCTCTCTCTCTCTCTCTCTCTCTCTCTCTCTCTCTCTCTCTCTCTCTCTCTCTCTCTCTCCCTCTGTCTCTCTCTCGCTCGCTTGCTCGCTCGCTCTCGCTCTCTCTCTCTCGCTTTCTCTTTCTCTTACACACACACGCACACACCCACACACACTCTCACACAGTCACACTCACTCTCACACGTACACACATACACATGCACTCAAAAACACAAAGCTGATATTACACAGTGTTTCACACACACACACACACACACACACACACACACACACACACACACACACACACACACACACACACACACACACACACACACACACACACACAGTGAAACACACGGACACACACACTTAAACACACAGGTAACAAACACATATAGTACAGAAACATACACGCACATGTAACACACACACACACATGTAACACAGTACACATGTAATACACGTATACACGTAACACTCACATACACACACATGTAACACACACATAATATACACGTAACACACACACACACACACACACACACACACACACACACACACACACACACACACACACACATACACACATACACACATGTACATCTAAAGGACAGCCAAAAGTGATATATCAATATTGATAGTGACACTAACAAAATTACCCAGTAAACCTTGACCTGACTACATTCAGGTGATTATATAAAGTGTAACAAGATAAGACTGAAGGTGGTCTACAAATGGAAAATAAGATAAGATGAATTTGCTCACATCATTTCAGATAGGCATGCAGTATTTGTTTAGATCATCATCATCACGTGCGCTGCCGCATGGCATTGCCGATCATGGCCCTCCATATGCATCTATCCCTTGTCACCGCAAGCACATCTCCCACCCTGTCTGTCCTCAGCCGTCCAATATTTTCTCCCTGGGTCTACCTGGTGTTCTCTTTCCCTCAAGCTTTCCTGTTGTGACCAGGTGCTCTGATTCACCTTTCCTCATGAAATGGCCTATGAATGTTGCCTGTCTTTTCTAATCTTCCTTATCAATGATCGTCTCGTGTCTGCCTCCATCAAGACTGTCTCGTTTGTTTTCTTTTCTGTCCGTGGAACTCTCAACATTCTTCTAAGAAAAAAACACATTTCGGCTGCCTCAGTCTTGTTCTGGCTTTGCTTTGCTTTGTATAGAAAATGCATGTAAAATATTGCAAATGGTACAACACTGCGACTGCTAAGTGCCCAAGATCATGGTTTGTATGTGTGTGCGCACGTGCGTGCGTGTGCGCATGTGTGCGTGTGCGTGTGCTGCGTTGTGTGCGTGTATGTGTGTGCCCGAGTGTGCGTTTGTATGTGTGTATGCATTGTATATATTGTATGTGTGTACGTGTGTGTGAGTGTATGTGTTTTGTCTATGTGTGTTTGCATGTGAGTGTGCCTGCATGTCTGTGTGTATGTGAGTGTGCCGCTTTTTGAAACTTGCTAAATCAATCCTCCAGGGAACTGTTGTGGGAGGGAGATGGAGGGGAATACAGAAAAAGAAACGATGGACTGACAACCTTGCGGAATAGACAAAAATTCCATTTGCAAAGACTCAGGCTTTGGCACACAATCGACAGAGCTGAAAGAATGGTGGATAGTTCTTTCGTACGGCACCCCAGTGACTCATCACAGAACTGAGGGAGAAGAAAAAGAAGAAGGACAAGACGAAGACGAGGTTCTTCCCTCAACACTTCAGAGTTCAATTCAGTTCTACAGCTATTTATTTTCAGATGAACTAATGTTGTTCTGACTTCCTTAAACACACGTGTACGTCTATTCACGCAGGTCTATGTCATATGTCTTAAACCCACCACAGTCCATTTTTGATGGGTGTGAGGGGAAAATGCAAGTCCAAAGGTCAGATTTTTGCATGACCTTTAGTTTTTTCACGACCAATAACACTACTGTGATACAAATATGAGGCAGCTCTTCAGGCTTTTCTTGGCCTGCGCTTTTTACAAAACTACCAAGAGAGAGACTTTCACAGCAGCCATTATTCTTGTCAGACAATGCTGAAAAACATGCACTCGCTCAAACAATCAAATCTGTTAGGCATGAGTCAGCTAACTTAATGTCACAAAATATGCTTTGTTCATAAGCCTCTAGTCCTAGGTAATAGTTAAGATCAAAACTTCCCCTGTGGGGATGCTGGGATCTCTTTCAGTATAAATACTATCCCTACCCTCTGGAATCTCTGGGCTAGAAATTTCCTCTTTTCTGTCTCTTCTTTGTTTCTGCCTTGTTCCTTTGTTTTCTGTCGTCCCTTCCTGTCATTTTCTGCCTTGCTGGCCCATTCACCCGTATGTTTTTGATAAAGTTCTACGTACTTTCTCTCTTAGGATTGATAATTAGGTACATGTATTCAGTGCTCCCTCCAATTGCATCAGCCTTGTTGTGGCGGGGGAGCTTGTGTGTCCTTACGATCCCAGGAGCTATGCCGGCGGGGACTTCGTGGGCCCTGGCAGCTTCAAGCAAGCCGGACAGGTCGCTGGGGGAGGGGCCAGACTAAGGGGTGCATACAAACAAGTCCTGGCAGCAGGGGATGGGTGAAAAAGAGGGTAAAGAAGATACACTTTTCATATATGGCTTCTTTTTCAATGTCGTGAGCAGATGATTTCTTCGAAGGAACAATGGTCAGGATCTCAGCACTGTAAGTGCACTGCGCGGCAAGAAGGCACCCGCAAACTACTTGCTTGTACTTTTGCTAATCATTGCATATGATGAACTTACAAAATGGAAAACGTTATAGTTCTGTGTCCTCTGAGTCCCCCAGGGGGGACCTGAACTCAATGGCTACTGGGGAGGGAGAGTCCGTGTCTGTGAAAGGTAGCTGTGATGACGGTAATGGATTACCCGACGGAGGTTATTGGAAGCGGACATGTAGAAACTCCTCAAAAATGCAAAATCACAAAAAGAAAAAAATGCAAAAAAAGGATTTGAATATAGGGACATGGAATGTACAGACTATGTTAGAATTAGGAAAGCTCTACCTACTAGTCAAAGAATTAGAAAGGAGCAAGATGAACATAATAGGGCTCTGTGAGGTTAGATGGAGTGGGCAGGGACTTTTTACTGTAGGAGAGCATACAGTTGTATATAGTGGAAATGAAAAAGGTGGCTCAAGAGGAGTAGCAATTGTGCTGGACAAAAAGCATGCTGGAGCTCTGAAAAGCTATAATCCAATTAATGACAGATTTCTCACTGTCAAAATAAATACCAAATATGCTGTTTTGAACATAGTTCAAGCTTATGCTCCAACATCCACTAGCTCAGAAGAAGAAATAGAAAATTTTTACAATGACCTCCAAACTATCAGAGACAAAATTCCCAAAAAGGAAATATGCATTGTGATGGGTGACTTCAACGCTAAAGTTGGAGAGGGGGCTGACACAGAATGTGGAATAGGACCATATGGTTTAGGAGAACGAAATGAGAGAGGTGACATGCTGGCTCTGTTTTGTCAGGCAAATGAGATGAACATCACAAATACTTTTTTCCAACAACCACTGCGCAGAAGATACACATGGATCTCTCCAGGAGACAGGTGTCGTAATCAGATTGATTATATTATCATTGACAGATCCTGGAAATCAACTGTCCTCAATGCAAAAACAAAGCCTGGAACAGACTGCGACACGGATCACATTCTTGTGACAACCAAATTAAGAATGAAAATATTGAAGAAGCCTAAAACCAAAACTACGCCAAAGTTCGACATATCAACATTAGAAAACCCTGAGCTGGCGTTAGAATTCAGTATAGAAACAAGTAATCGTTTCTTAAAGTTACTTGAAGTTGGGGATGAAAATGACTCATATCCTGATGAAATCTGGACAGACATAAAAAACACACTGACCAAAATCTCTGAAGAAAAACTAGGAAAAGAAGAAAAAAGGAAAAAAGCTAAGCCCTACATAAGTCAGGAAGTGATAGATCTGGCAGAAAAGAAAAGTCAAGCTCGAAAGCAGGGAGAGCGGGAAAAATACTCAGCACTGAAAAGGGAAATAAAAAGTAAAGTCAGAAGAGACAAAGCAAATTGGCTGGCACAAGAATGCAGTAAAATCAATGAACACAACGAAAACAGGAAGTCGAGGGAGCTCTTCAAACAAATAAAAAAAGTGAAAAAAACAAATTTCAAAGCAACAAACCAATGCATCAACAACAAGGATGGTCACACTCTGACTGAACCAGATGATGTCTTGGATAGGTGGAACGAATATGGCACATCACTTTTTGGCAAGCCTGACAGCCATGAAAATAATTTAGAGCCAAATTTGGAATTGATCCCTGGAGATACGGAACCTGAACCTCTGCTCAGCGAAGTTGAATCTGCCATTAAAGATCTAAAATGCAGAAAGTCTCCTGGTCTTGACAATATTCCTGGAGAGTTGTTGAAACACTCAGGTGATGGTGGACTCAAAGTAATGCATCACTTATGCTGCAAGATATGGAAGACTTGTCAGTGGCCTACAGACTGGAAGCTCCAAGAATTTGTCATGTTACATAAGAGTGGAAATGTCAAAGACTGCAACAATTATAGAACAATTGCACTGATCAGTCATGCCAGTAAAATACTGCTGATAATAATTTTAAACAGGTTAAAGCCAAAAGTAGAGGAAGAGCTATCCGACTGTCAGGCAGGCTATAGGAAAAACAGGGGAACAATAGATATGCTGTTTGTACTCCAGATATTGATAGAAAAGATTAGAAACACAGACCAAGAGATGTTCATCGTTTTCATTGACTACAGCAAAGCATTTGATAGCGTGATTCACCAAAGTCTTTTCCACTTCATGATCAAAATGGGTTTGCCAAGACATCTGGTTTCCCTCATAGCTTCATTATATAATGATCAAAAAGCAACAATCAGATGGAATAATCAAAACTGCAAATTTTTTAACATCACTAAAGGGGTAAGGCAAGGTTGCATCCTGTCTCCACATCTCTTCAGCATATACACTGAACATATCATGAGAGAAGCAGACATAGAAGACATGGGAGTAAATATTGGTGGTAGAAACCTGTCAAATTTACGCTACGCAGATGACACAGGATTACTGGCAGACAACATTACAGGCTCTAGGAGGATCCTGTACAGGGTAGACCGGGTTGGAAAGGCAGCTGGGCTGGACTTAAATTCAAAGAAGACAAAGGTTATGCATGTTGCAGGCAAATATAACGCTAGACAGGACCAGATCATGCTAAACCAAGTCCCTCTAGAAAATGTCAAGGACTTTAGATATTTAGGTTCAGTCAAGACACACGATGGAACATGCTCAAAAGACATAAAGATGAGAATTGGAATGGCCAAGAACAGTATGGTTCAATTGAACAATATTTGGAAAGACCACAGCATAACAGCAGACCTTAAGATAAAACTCTTAAAATGTCTTGTCTGGCCAGTGATGTTATACGGCTGCGAGGCATGGACAATGAAGAAAGAGGATGAAAGACGAGTGGAAGCAGCAGAGCTGTGGTTTTACCGAAGACTGCTGAGGGTCAAATGGACGGATAGGCGCTCAAATGAAAGCATACTGAATGAGTTGGGTACTACACGCAAGCTTCTAGTACTCATACAACGGAGGAAACTGAAATATGTTGGACACGCAATCCGTAATGAGAGAACAGACTTGATGTCCACTGTCCTCCAAGGTAAAGTGGAAGGAAAGAGAAACAGAGGACGGCCACCTGCATCACTTGCTAGAAACATCACAAACATCAGTGGCAAGAAACTCCAGGAGGTGGTCAGACTTAGCCAAGATCGAGAGTGCTGGAGGCAACTTGTGAGGACATCATGTGCAGCGGCCAACACTGTTCCCGGTGACGCCGACAGGTGAGACAGGTGAGATTCAGTGCATTTTTGGTTCAAGGGATATGAGATATGCGGGAGCAATTTTATGTAATTTAGGCTCGTTTTTATACATGTTTTGGTGTCCTTAGTTATTTTCAAATTTGTATTTAGTTACGTTTTTGAATCCCCTGTGTGATAAAGTGGACGGAGTGGTCAACGCCTGGGGCATCTCCTTAGATTATGTGCACGAATGCTTTGTGTAAGCCTACTTAATTTTCTTTTTTTTTCTTTTTTCCTTCCTGTTGAAGTTTTGCTCGTATATGTTTTGAAATGGTTATAGCCCTTATATGGCTCTACGCAGTCGGCTGGGCTTTAAACAAAAATAACACTAACAATAAGGTCAAAATTTCTATTCATGACGTTAACAAAAATACGACTGCAGATGAGATGAGAAATAGTTGATGAAAAGGAAAATGTAATGTGCTCACCTAAGAATGGAACGAAGTTCACACAGACACAAAAGCGAACAAAACACTTACTGATTTCAACCTTTGGGTCTTTAACGGGGTATAATAACCCAAAAAAATGCGTTTTCATTTCCTCCTTCTGTGTGTGTGTGTGTGTGTGTGTGTGTGTGTGTGTGTGTGTGTGTGTGTGTGTGTGTGTGTGTGTTGTGTGTGTGTGTGTGTGTGTGTGTGTGTGTGTGTGTGTGTGTGTGTGTGTGTGTGTGTGTGTGTGTGTGTGTGTGTTTCTGTTAACTATGTTCCAGTCCTCGATCAACACAGTACATTTTCCTTTTCTATTCATGACAAGAAACAGATTGCTGAATCAATACACACCGAGTCCATATATACTTCTGGGTCCACTTCTCCATAGTGTGACCGCAGCACATCACTTAGTTGTGACTGTAACAGACGAGACCCTTTCAAAGTCACTGCACTGACGACCACCACAGTGGCAGTGCATATGATAAACAAAGATGGAAGTCCCAACATGAACATCCTGGCTCAAGTATAGCGTAAGGTCGACTTTCTACGATAATGGTCATCTACAACAGCGTTTTGTCTACTAGCCTATCAGCGGTCACGTAACAGATTTTCAAGTCTTGAATGAATGATTGTCCGTGTTCTCTGGACTACTTCCAACACATTTTAAGTCGTAGGGAGAAGAGTGGCAGAATGGTTCAGACGTTCGCCTGCCAGTAACTAAACTCGATGTTCAAGGGTTCGACTTTTCTCTTCAGTTTGACTGGAAAATCAAACTGAACGTCTAGTCCTTCGGAAGGGGACTAAAAATGAGTCGGACCCGTGTGCCTTCTGGCTGAGCACGCTAAAGATCCCACGGCAGTTGAAAATCGTGAAGAGCAGGACATTGTCCGGCTGCCTTGGTTTAAAACATTGGTGAGATCGGTTGATTTCCCAGGTCCCACCCCTTGAAAACCAGTTAGCCTTCTTGTCTTTCTGAAGTCTTGGTAAAGAAAAATGTGAATATGAATAAGAATTTGAAGAGAAGAAAAGGGGATGGGCGCCGCCCTCGTGATGCTGGCCCCGGGGTAAAGTTGAGGTCTCTGCCACCTCGCTCCCCTACGACCTCAGGGTTATGGAAGTATTCAGGTAGGACCTCAGGACCTGGCCAGCTATTGGGTTTATATGCAGGCTTAGGGCTTGTGCCGTGATCATTCTGGATTTTCTCCATCAAGTGGCACCTGTAACGACAGTGCATTTTGAATTCATTCCGAGCGCGGAGATGTCATCTTGAGAAATAGAAACTGAAACTTACATCGGCCCTCAGTCGGTCACAAGCACATGCTCGCTGCTGTGACTGAAGTCAAGGCCGACAACCTTTGCCTCTCAAAATAAGAAATGACAACTAGTCTGAAACCAAGGTCAGGGTTGTTGTTGTTGATGATGTTGTTGTTTGTTTGTTTGTTTGTTTGTTTGTTTGTTTGTTTGTTTGTTTGTTTTTATTGGTTGGTTGGTTGGTTGGTTGGTTGGTTGGTTGGTTGGTTGGTTGGTTGGTTGGTTGGTTGGTTGGTTGGTTGGTTAGTTGCTTGCTTGCTTGCTTGCTTGCTTGCTTGCTTGCTTGGTTTTTAGAGTCTACAGAGTAATGGCACTGCTGAAACCAAAACTTGTCCATCTCAAAACAACACGATGAAAAACTAAACAATGTGATTGATACGTAGATTATTTGCACAATTACTTCCATCCTCTCTCCCTCGTGTTTTCAAGGACCTTACCAGGATCAGATTCAGAACTCCTTGTTGGATCAGATTTGGAATCAGAAAGAAAAGGATGGTCAGATCATAGTCCATTGTATAACGACTTCGCATTGTGACTTGTTTTGGACCAAAATTTGGTAAATATTCACACACAAAGACCTGGGAAAATCTTGACCGCACTTTCGTCGCACGTGTACACACACACACACACTGCACGCACGCACGCACGCACGCACACGCATACACACACACGCACGCACACGCATACACACACACGCACGCACGCACGCACACACACACACACACACACACACACACACACACACACACACAATCTACCCTTGAAGAACATGACAGATAGCCACATCCATCCGTCAGCACACTATTTATCGTCTTCGTCATTTCAACTCTCCAACCTTCATCCTCCAATCCTGATGAAGAAAAATGATTTTTTTTTAAATCAGCACCCCAAGGACAGACAACAAATCATATTCTGTCCCCCAGTTTCCTCTTCATCTTTCCAATCGTCTTTTTCATTTCCTTTTACCTTTTGTTTCTCTGATCTGAGACCAAACATTTTCAATTCCACGCTGCAGATATCTGCACAGTATTACATTATGATGACTTCTGACTCACGAAAAGCCAAAACACTTTTCATTTCACGCTAAAGGAGTCTGTGCGTTGTTACTTTTGAGATAGTACCAGTGTTTGCCTAATTGATGGTGGCTCTTGATTTTCCTTTCATAGTAAACTTTCGGTCAGAGTTCTAACTTTTCCATTTTGCGTAAGCTGAAAATGGAATATACGCGTGCATGTAAAGACCTGATCGTGTGGTTTACGGAGATGTTCTTGTCCTTCCATACAAGTTTCAATCTGAACAATGCTGATGTTGGTTGTCTTTGCTGCCCTCCAGAGGACTTCAGGTTTGGATCCCTCATTGCTTATGATGGATTCCAGGTAAAAGAATTGTTGGACAGTTCTAAGCTTTATTCCACAGACAGTTATGTCTGCAGAGATGGTGATGATGTGGCTGTCCACCAACTTGGTCTTTTCAGCAATGATTTCTGTGCTGTATTTTGTCGCCGTTTCATCTGATCTTTTAATGAAATTTGCGAGTTCTTGTTCACGTCAACTGTCACGTAAAGATTTGTGATAATTCTTCCTCCAGAGCTGACAGTGATGACATAATCTTCAAATGTGTCCAAGAATATGCTAAAAACTGTGGAGACAAAAGACAGCCTTGAAGAAATCCAACCAAAGCATGGAACCACTCCCCAGTGACATTCTGTGTAAGTACCTCTCTGGTTGCTTTGGAGTATAGTTGCTGATGGTACTGATTAGTCAATTTTGCCTAATGTTTAATCTCTTTGTCGTGGCCCACAGCGTCTCCTGCTGAACTCTGTCAAACGCCTTCTTGAAGTCTGTGAAGACGTGGTTAACTCTGTCTGGTGTTGGGGGTGTTTTTCACAAAAGGGTACACAGGTTAAATATCTGTTGGATGGTAGTTCTGCTCTTGAGGAATCTGGCGTGTTCTTCAGTACTATTGTTATCTGCTTTGGCTGTGATCCATTCAGAATGAATCTGCGCTTATTCTATCAACAAGGCTGATCAAACTGATAGTTCATACCGAAGGAAATAAGAGGGAAGCAGGGAGATTTTTAAATATTAACTAAGCAACATAACTCTTGAGAGTCACGGAGTTATCTCCCACGTAGAATTTCTCAAATCCAACACAGTTTGCTAACTCTTGAGAGTCACGGAGTTATCTCCCATGTATTTTTGAAGAATTTTCTGAGCTTGCAATTCTGTGCCTTGTGGCTGCGTCTATGCTAGCTGAATGGGCAGCGCAAACTGTGTTGGATTTGAGAAATTCTACATGTGAGATAACTCCTTGACTCTCAAGAGTAATGTTGCTTAGTTGATAGTTCATAGTTCTGGCAGTGTTGGAAATTTTCTTCTTGGGAAGGGTGAAGATTAATGAATGAGTCCATGCTGTGGGCCACTCGCGTATGTGTGAAATGTTGTTGCAGATGACAGGAAATCAACATTTTGTGGTAGATGACAGGATGTCATGATTTTGTTGCAGATGTTGCAGATGACAGGATATCGACATTTTGTTGCAGATGACAGGATGTCATGATTTTGTTGCAGATGTTGCAGATGACAGGATATCGACATTTTGTTGCAGATGACAGGATGTCATGATTTTGTTGCAGATGTTGCAGATGACAGGATATCGACATTTTGTTGCAGATGTTGCAGGTGACAGGATATCAAAATTGTTTTTGCAGATGACAGGATATCAGATTTTTTGTGGCAGATAACAGGATATCAATATTTTGTGACAGATGATACAGGATATCAAGATTTTGTGGCAGATGACAGGATATCAAGATTTTGTTGCAGATGACAGAATATCAAGATTTTGTTGTAGATGACACAGGATATCAAGATTTTGTTGTAGATGACACAGGATATCAACATTTACCTCCCCACTATGTTTCAATAGTTCTGCAGGGATGCTGTCAATGCTTGCAGCCTTACCACATTTCAGTGACTTTACCACGGCTACAACTTCTTCCGAGAGTATTGGGAAGTTGTCTTCATGTGGCGAATCTTATACTGTTAGTACGTTTGGATCTCCTTTGCTCTTTGTGTTGTACAGTTAAGATTTGATTTTATCAAGATTTTGCGCTATATAAATATTGTAATTATTATTATTATTATTAATCTACAATGATCTTTTCCCCGTTTTGGGGGTAAAGCTTTCAGAAAGCTATGTGGCCAGTCCTCGGGTACATGATCTTTATCAAAACTGTCTTGAGAGAGAACAAACAATTAAAATGAAAACACCCCCGCAATTCATCCGTTGAAGATGGAGAAGCAGACTGCGCAGTAATTTACTGACTGCTCAGTATGGGCAAAATAACGTGCTTAATTCTACGCGTTAGAGAAAAATTAGATTTTAAAAAAATATACAGATATTATTTCTAAAAACTGAAACGGAAACTGTAATATATGACGGTTGCCTCCTGAAATAGCTACTGAATCGAACAGGAATATTATATATTTGACTAACTCTATTCGTGGTCAGATCAATTTATAATTATTATTGTGTAACTATGTGTCATAAATGCAAAACTAAACAGTCTTGAAGGAGGCAGACACAAGAAAATCATTAATAAAGAATATTAGGAAAAAGGACAAGCAACATTTATAGGAATTCATGAGGAAAGAGAAATTAGAACACCTGGTCACAACAGGAAAGCTGGACGGAAAGAGAACACCAAGTCGACATAGGGAGAAAATATTGGACGGACTGGCAGGGTGGCTGAGGACAGAGAGGGTGGGAGATGAACTTGCAGCGACAAGGGATATATTCGTATGGAGGACCATGATCGCCAATGCCATGCGGCAGGGCACATCATGATGATGATGATGATGATGATGATGATGATGATGATGACAATGATGAATCATGGGAAGCAACTGCATATTCACAGTACCAGCTTTAATATAGTAAAAGTTGCCTCCCTTATCAAGCGTGCCTGTGTGAGTTTTGTAAGATGGAGTTTTCATAAAAATCTTCTTTTCCCCCTTGCCACTAAATTTTCCATCAAAAGAACCAGAAGCATAATGAAATGCGGTTTTGTTTTTGTTTTTTGTTTGTTTGTTTGTTTGTTTTGTTTGTTTGTTTGTTTGTTTTTGTCAAAAGCACGTTCGATTACTGACAATACCTGACGTGAGACGTGTCTCTTTGCAGATCGCAACGCACGTACCAACTTGACGTTTGTTTTTTGAAGGGAGGGCACTCTTAGGATCTATTTTAACATCGCCTAGTTAAGTTCGGCTCTTTTAAATCAAGTCGAATCTTGTCCCAATGGCCAATGGTGTTTTTATGTACATTTGAAGTGTTTTCAATATTTTTTTCTGATTTCTGATAACATCTCATGGTCTCATACTCTAAAATTTAGACAGTTATTGACATTCTATAATATCTCTGGCTTGATCAATGGTTCGAGTGGGAACGCGCACGGTGACCCTAGTAAGCACTTGTAAGCATAGCATTCCGACAGAGGGCGTCAAAGGCGGGAAATAGTTTGATTGGTTGAGCTTGCAGTTCAGTTGCAAAGTGACGCTTTGTGATCGTGGTCTACATTTCTGCATTCGTCGTTCAGCTTATCGTTTTGTTGAAAGGACTCGTCGCTGCAACGTTCTTCATCTAACAATGGTATGGATCTAGTTAAATTAGTTGAATTTTACGTGACATTGGTTGAATTGTTTAAAAACAATGGGGCAATTAGAATTATTGCACAGAATACAGTTTATTCTACGATTGTTGACATTCTATTTTTATCTCGCAGGCCGGTGGAAAAGCTGGGAAGGATTCCGGAAAGGCTAAAGCAAAGGCAGTTTCGCGCTCAGCAAGGGCAGGATTGCAGGTGAGTGAGGTTTTAAGGAACTTGTAGCACGTCAGAGTTTGTGGGCTAGTCTTTGATATTTAAAAATAAAACTGCAGGACTGAAAATAGTTTACATAAGAACGGGGGGTGTTCCACCATCAATGGGCGAAATTGCACCATCAATAAAGCGTGTCACGCATGGAAGTTAGATATGCTCTCTGATCGATAACATTTCAGTTATGTGGATAGCTCAGCCTTAAGACCAGGAGAAAAACTTTTGCCGTCATGAATATGAATTATCTCGGCTTATTTCTCAAGTGGTGCGACGGTCGGCAAGCGAAAATTACCATTGAAAGTGAAACTGAAAGTAGGCTGCTGTTAAAGGCCCGGCATCCGATCCGCCGGATCGGGTAAGAAGGGCTAGTTCAGAGTTTCATCCCCGCGTGCGCGCTGTGCTCGTCTTATTGCAGAGTGGGGAACAATAAGGGTTCCACCCATATTGATATTCACATATGCACATGGGTAGGCCCTACAGTTAGTTTGGTCAAGCTGAAACAGACAGCGATGTGCCTACAGCCCTACTGCGGCCCCGTCAAAGTGCCACAGACCTGAACATTTATTTTTAGATCTTTTTTTTATCCGTAGTGCCAGGTGGGACAAACACAGCTCCACCCATCAGTTCAGATCTGCCCTGTTTCTTTCAATTTGCCCTAACATTTTCCATTAGTGCCACTTTTTTTTTTTTTTAATGAAGACCAATTCTGCAGTTGCCATAAATTTGTGAAAACGGTGATTAGGGACTAGTCATAATAGATTTGGTGATTAGCCCTGTAATTATTTCTTTTTTTTTTTTTATCCTAAAACTATTATAATTTCTGACATTGGCTGGAATTCTGGCTTCTAATTTGCTATACACAAACTCCACGTGTTACAAAAATTTTAGTTTAATGTAATGGTTTTGGTGATTAGATCAGTAATTTTCTTAATCAGTGAGCCTTAAAGACCTTCATGAAACAATCCTAAAAGTACCATTTATACATGGAATTATAGCATTTAATTATTAATAAGCTCCAGGAATTCATAATAGAAACTGTTAGGCCTAATTATCATAAATTTTGGTAATTCCAGTATTTAATAATTCTCATAAACTAAGTCAAGTCATTATGACGTAACATAGTAGCTGGAATTCTGACATGTATTTTAACTTGCCACACTCAGCACCAGGTGTTACTCATGAAAAAGTAGTCCTTTTTCATAATATAGTTGTAATTAATCCAATGAAAAAAAGAAATAGGTGAATTCAACGAGCTTAAAAAATTTACTATACCTAGACTCCAGGAGCGAGAGAGATTCAGATTATGTGCATGAATGCATTGATATTTGTAGGCTACTTAAATTTCCCTTCTTGATTCTCTCTCTCTCTCTCTCCATTGAAGTATGGTGTACTTTTTGAGACTAATTTTACTATTAGCTCAGCCTTAGTCTTTAAATTGTTCACTTACTTTCCTTCACTCAGAGTATACGAGGACTAGCTATAAGAATGTTGCTCAAAGAAGCCTTATCTCTTTCACTCCCGCACCCTGACTACCAGCATCCTGCATTGTCAACAATGCGAGCAAAGTAAAACCTTAGCCCTTTGACTCTCACCCTATCCACCAGCTTCCTGCAGGAAGCTTGTGGATAGGGTGAGGGAGTCAAAGGATTAAGGTTTTGCAATTGGTGGATAGAGTGCGGGAGTCAGAGGGTTAAAGTGGTATATTCAAAAACTATCCTGGCACTTGACCTTGCACTCTGTGGTTGCAGAAGATTAAAATAGGTGGCCAGATGGAGTTCTGTCTTTTGTTAAGTGAAAACACAAAATTTAACAAATGTAACTCGAGGCTGCAGCTTCACCTACATTCAGTATCATAGTAAGCATTTTGTTGATTATCTTAGATAAGGACCAGTCATGGGTTCATTATAAGGACATCTCTCTGTTAAAGCACCATGAGACATCACAGTTTTTGGATGAATGCTCGCAGCTGGGTGAAGGCTGTTTTCTCGCATATCTGTGGTATAATTTTGTTGATTTGCCACATTCTCATTCTGTTTTCATGAGTGTTTACTTTCAGTATGATTCAACCAGGTCTGAGTTCTGGTTACAGGCCAGTTCTTTCACAGAAGATTGAAATAAAATCTAGAGTTTGGATTAAATAGATAAATAATTGAAACACATGGAAGTAACCCCATTTCAGGTAATGTTTTCAGCTGCGACAGGCTTTTTTTTTTTTTTTTTTTTTTTTATGACAGTAGACTTGACAATCTCATTTCACTCTCCAGACTAATGGGTAGTGTTTTGTTATAACATCAGAAGTAATTTACCTGCCTTAATAATTGAAAATCAGCAGCAGTAACGGGCATTATAGTGAAAGTGCTGCATTTATTTTGCAGTTTCCAGTGGGTCGTATACATCGTCATTTGAAAACTCGCACAACGAGCCATGGTCGTGTTGGTGCTACAGCTGCCGTCTACAGTGCTGCCATCCTCGAGTACTTGACTGCTGAGGTCAGTATGCTGTCTGTTTTAGTTTGTCTTTAAAAAAAAAAAAAGTGGGTTTTTTTTTGTTTTTTTTTTGTTTTGTTTTTTCAAATATACATGTGCATAGCTATTGCATAAACTGAAGTTGGATCAGATTATGGCCAAGGTTGTTCAAAGTTGCAGTGATGATAAAAAATGATTTTTAAAAAATAATTTACTTTTTTGATCACAACAATCCAGCCATCAGGCTGCACAGACAGTACCTATTTGAGACTTGGTTTTGTACATGGTGCAAATTTGTCAAAAATCCATACATTATCAACAACAGATTTCTTGGTGACAAAATTTCTGTTCACGTGTAAAAAAGAACATGCTCTTTTTACAGACAGATCAACATGCTACATGCAAACACTCATCCCTCTGTCATTATGGAATGAAATGCATGAACTCATTTTATTTTCATTGTGAAGTGCCTTTTTTTTTTTTCAATGTATGATTATCTTTTGTCAATATAGAATTAAGAAAAGAAGTGGAAAGGTGATGTACAAAACCAATTTAGAGAATATTTCATTCGCATGGATGTTATGGAAGTGAGAACATGACCAGTGTCTGTCAGATCACTTATTTATATAAGCCTTGGTTTGTCATTTTTCTAGTAGGCTGGAAATTCTTCAGTCAACAAATCACAAGATATAACCGAGATAAATTATCACGTCTACAGTGTTCGATATATGGTATGTTTGTAGGTGTTGGAATTGGCAGGTAATGCCAGTAAAGATCTCAAAGTGAAGCGTATCACCCCTCGTCACTTGCAACTGGCTATCCGTGGGGACGAAGAATTGGACTCTCTCATCAAAGCCACTATTGCTGGTGGTGGTGAGTATATTTGATTTCCATACATCCTTCGTGCGATGCCTTTTATTGTAAAGCTTGACAGTTTTTAAAAATTAATCAGTAAGTTCTGTTAGGGTTTTTCCATGTATTGCTGCTTAGTCCATTTTAGATGATCATGCATGCTGGGTGTTCACACATTTCCATAAGCCAGCTGCTGACATGACTTGCGGGGTTTTTTTTTTTTTTTTACATGCATGTTTGATGTTCTGTATGTGTATACACAGTGAGGGGATTTAGGCACTGGCAGGTTTACATACATGTTGATATGGGAGATGGGGGCAAATCTCCACTCTTTTCCAAGCATGTGAAGGTGTCTAGGATTGAATCTAGGACCTTCCAACTGGACGTCTGATTTTTTTTTTTACCTGCTTGACTGCCATGTATTGAATGGCATGATTTCATGGCCAGACTGTAATGCGTTAAAACCTCTCCACACTTACGTGCTGCGATAGGGATGGCGATATATTTACTTCGTGGGGATGTCAGAGGTTCTTTCAGTGTAAACAGTATTCCCACTCTCACAAAAAGTCTGTGCTAAATTTTTTCCACCTGTTCTCTTTATTTCTACTTTGCTTTATGATTTCTCTTTGTTTCATGTTTTCTGACGTGCTGGTTCATTCACATTTAAATTTGATAAAATCTTAAAGAAATAATATTAGGACTAGTATTAGGGCTGATGAACATAACACTAATTGTATTTCTAATTGCTAGGAAGTAAGCTAGTTTTAGGTACTTAGAAAGTAATACTGATGTTGAATTTTTTTTTTTTTGGCCCCCCCCCCCCCCCCCCCCCCAAAGTATTATTATCCTTTATCGGAAAAGCACTCGTTAAATTGTGCAGTAATGTCAAAAATTTAATGTACATGTTCAAAACAAATTCAGTGCTCTGGAAGACATTGGTGACAGTGAGGAACAATGGACAAAGTTGAGAAGTTCTATAAATGAAGCTTGTGAAGAAATCCCTAAGGCAAATAGAAAAGCAAAAAAGAGTTGGATGACTAATGAAATTTTGGGCCTGATGGAGGAAAGGAGGAAGGCAAAGAGAAACGAGAGATATACAGGAAGATAAACAAAGAAATCAGGTATAGGTGCAATGAAGCTAAGGAAGCTTGGCTGAACACAAAATGCAAAGAGAGAGAAGAACGACACAAAATGGATCCTCAGGGTATGTACAGATGAACTGAAGAAATTGTCCACAGGAAAAATACATGCACATCAACTGGTTGCTTAAAATCGAAAGATGGCACGCTTATCATGGAAAAAGACAAAATATTAGATAGATGGGAGAGTACATTAAAGACCTTTTTGAGGATGACAGAAACAAAGAACACATTATAAAAAAGAACTTTTAAGGACCACCCATAATGAAAGATGAAGTTAGAGCAGCACTGAAAAAGATGAAACCAGGAAAAGCCCCAGGACCAGACAACATTACTACAGAGATGATTGAAGCCCTGGCGAAATTTGGCATAGAAAAAATAACAGTCCTTCTAAATGAAATTTATGACACTGGAAAAA
Organism: Monoplex corrugatus; assembly: GCA_030674185.1. Classification (NCBI taxonomy): domain Eukaryota; kingdom Metazoa; phylum Mollusca; class Gastropoda; order Littorinimorpha; family Ranellidae; genus Monoplex; species Monoplex corrugatus. The sequence goes on along the minus strand of CM060306.1, from coordinate 117,576,698 downwards.
TCCCCAAAGATATGTCAAAATCAATTTTCATTGCACTTCCAAAGAAGACAGGGGCTATAGAATGCGAACTCCATCGCACAATCAGTTTGATGAGTCATGTAACAAAAATCCTGTTAAGAATAATCATGATGAGGACAAGGAATAGAATCAAAAGAGAAATAGCAGAAACAGTGTGGATTTGTGGAGGGGAAAGGAACTATACATCCTAAGAACTATCGATAGAGAGGTCAATTGAGATGAATAAGGATTTGTATTTATGCTTTGTTGACTATACCAAGGCTTTCGATCGGGAACGACATGATGAATTGATCAACCAACTGGAGAGACTCAATATTGATGGAAAAGATCTACGAATAATCTGGAATATGTACTGGGAACAAACAGCTGCAATGAGAATAGAAAACAATATAAGCTCTTTTCAAAACATCAAAAGAGGAGTCAGACAGGGTTGTGTTTTCACTATATAGCGAAGACATCATGAAAAACCTAGAAGAAGACCCTGGATTAAAGGTTGGAGGGAAAATGATAAACAACATTCGGTACGCAGATGACACCGTGCTCATTGCAGAAAATGAAAGGGACCTACAAAACCTTGTGAATATACTAGAAACAGAAAGCAAAGGTAAGGGGTTGGAACTAATCAGCAGGAAGACGAAGTCATGGTGATCAGTAAAAAACATGAAATCCCCTCATGCAAAATAAAAACAAATGGCACAACCTTGACACAGGTTAATAAGTTCAAATACCTGGGAACGGTCATTTCATCAGACGGCAGAAACACATTGGAAATAGCTGGCAGAATCGGCCAAGCCAAAACAGCATTCAAGAAGATGACAAGCATTCTTACCAACAAATGCCTATCAATTAACAACATCAGAGAGTCCTTGAATGTTATATAGGACCAATACTGTTGTACGGATGCGAGGTGTGGACAGTCAGCAAGCAAAGCCAGAGCAGGATCGAGGCAGCCGAGATGTGGTTTCTCAGAAGAATGTTGAGAGTTCCATGGACAGTAAAGAAAACAAATGAGACAGTCTTGATGGAGGCAGACACAAATAGATCACTCATAAGGAAGATTAGGAAAAGACAAGCAACATTTATAGGCCATTTTATGAGGAAGGAGGATTTGGAGCACCTGGTCACAACGGGAAAGCTGGAGGGAAAGAGCATCAGGTAGACCCAGGGAGAGAATGCTGGACAGACTTGCAGAGTGGCTAGGGATGAAGAGGGTGGGGGAGATGCTGGGGACAACGAGAGATAGAGATGGTTGGAAGTCCATGGTCGCCAACGCCATGCAGCAGGGCATCTGATGATGATGATGAATGCTATTTATTTCCATGTTGTCGTTTTTACATTGTCAGTTGTGTAAGAAGGAAATGTTTTGCTACGTGCAAGTTTCTTAACCTTGTCCATTGTGTGTGTGCAGGTGTTATCCCTCACATCCACAAATCCCTCATCGGCAAGAAGGGCTCTCAGAAGGCAGCATAACTTCCTCACAGTGTTATAACACTCCATTGCACATCACTGCCATCATGATCACATGCAGTCTGGTGTATTCTCATCATCCACAGTATGCAGCGCTCTGTGCGGAGCTTCTTAGTTCCTTTTTAACCCTGTTTTAAATGTTTCACAATAAATTACATTTTTAAGATTCATGCAGTTTGTGTTTCAATCTGATCAGTGCTGTGAATGAGAAAGTTATTCTGATTTACATGAATGAAAACACACAATAGTAGCCTACTTTGTAATTAAAGCACTTTGCTTTTTTTTTTTTTTTTTTTTTTTTTTTAAATTAATTGAGGAATAACGATCAGTGCATCACGATTTCTGTGAAATTGTCCTCATTCCTCACTACTTGTAAAAGCTCAGACACATGTAGCATGCATACCCACACATGCACACATATGCGTACATATACACACACAAATTACAAAAAAGACTGTACCATGATTGTGTACTTGTCATCCCACAATCGCCATTTGATAGAACAGTAAATATCTTTATTGAAGGCAGGCATGTATATATCAATCTTTTGCTGTTACACTAAACTTCAGCCTTTGGAGGGGCAATGCAGTGGTGTATGGTAGTCTGCAATAATAGGTGGTAGTGTGTATAGAATACACAGGAAGACACTAGTAACTATAAACTGGACAGACGGATGGTTAGAAGCAACTCTGTCCAAAAATGATTGCAGTAAGCTGCAATGCAGAAATCATCAGGATCATAGTAACACTGCCCAGACTAAACTAAATCAGAGCCTGGAATTCGTCGCGGAAACGAGGATTTCCGCGGAAATCAAAATCGAAAATCGCGCAAAAAAATATTTTCGCGTTAGAAAAAAATCGACGACCATACTTTAAAAAAAAGAAAAGGAAAAAACAGCTGATCGGTGGAGCAGACGATTTTCGCGCGAACTCTCACTCGCTGAAGGAAAGCTCTGTATGTGCGCAATGCATTATGGGTTGACCTACATCCGATCAATTTTTCAAGATGGCGGACAGGCATGTTGTGTATGATGTGTGTATGATGGATCCTGATCTTGTGCCCAATGTTTATTAAATACTCTGACTGATATTCATTGTGATTTTCAGTGTGTTAGATGCCTTTAAATTTGTCTCCAGAATGCCTCAGAATGCACAGATTTTAGTCTTGATTTTAAAAATTTTCAGGGGGAGCATGCCCCCGGACCCCCCTAGAAGTTTCCTCTTTTTTTTTTCTTAGCAATTCCAGGCTCTGCTAAATATAAAAATCCACGTAGGCTTGAAAAATAAACTGCAGGTTATACACTACAATCTAAAATTTGATAGCACTTATTGTTTGTCCAAAAGATCACTGCTACTTAATTTATGTTCCAATACACACACTTTTCATAGGAAAAAATAAGATGAAAAATAATATGCAGGACAAATAGTGTATGTATAGTAAAGTTTGGCAATTGGAAAGATTATATACAACTATATGCTGTATATATTATATAAATGCAGACACAGGATGTGCCACACCACTTTCAGAGGGGAAAAAATGTTTTAGAAACACTTGAATACTGCTACCTATTGGTTGCCTCAGCTGCTGTAAAAACACTTGTTTTTAATCGTGCTTTGTATTCTCATAACTGCTTCTCTGCTAATGCTTCTGGCTGTGGTGTATGCTGAGAACATTTCCTGAAAAACTCGGTTTTAGAGATATGAGTGAACCAGAAGTATTATATTTAAGATAATGGTATAAAACGAATCAGAAATGGAAGATTTTTGTTTTACCAATGTAATCCTCAGCATATTAAACCAAATTGTCAAAAAAAAAGTCTTGAATTGCAATGGGGGAGAGCCAGTCTGTCTCACATACCGTCACAGAATCGGGAGGATGAAGAGAAAACTGTCACAATAAATGCTCTGCCCCTTCAATTCACACTCTTAATACACATACATTTCACTGCTTTTGCAAAATTGGACGGACAGCAAAGAATTACTGCACCAAACAGGCACATGATAAAACTCAAAATAATGTCATCCTGCAAAGGTGATCTTCAGTATCATCATCCAGTGAAATCCCAAATCAAATTCAGGGTCAGGGCCTTCAATTGACTCATCTTTGTCAGGCTCAAAATCTTCATGATGAATATTTTCCAATACTTAAAGTAGAAACATTTGTTTTTGTTCTGCCACAGTAGAAATCTCAGGACTGTTTGTTCACAAAACAAGTTTTCCTGTCAGTAATGCTCATGACTTAATGAACCACAATTTAACCCTTTGATTCCCGCACCCTATCCACCAACTGCAAAAACTCCACCCTTTGACTTCCTCACCCTGTCCACCAGCTTCCTTCGAAAGGAAGCTGGTGAACGGGATGAGGGAGTCAAAGGGTTGAGTTTTTGCTTTGCTTACATGGTTGACAATGCAAAGCAAAATGCTGGTGGACAAGCTGAGGGAGTCAAAAGGGTTAAATGAACAAGCTTGCTGTCTACATGGAGGGGAGGAGTGTTGAATCTTTGGTTAATATTTATGAAATGCTGTGGGGGAAAATTAACAGTATTTTAGCTGGACACACAGTGTACATCTATGATGCAGCCAAAGGGCCAAGAACAATGAGGACAAGATTTAGGTGATGAAATAGAGGAAAATTACAATAACAGAAAACTGATGAGAACACAAGGATATGACCAGAATGGATCAAAAAAGAGAACCATACAGCAAGCTGCAGGGTTCAAAAGACACACGAGTAATATAGATAGGAACAACCAGTCTACCCTGGTTTTGACATGATTGCAGGGGGTGGGGGCATGGATTTGGATGGCCTACAATTTAAGTTTCAGTGCAATACATACCTGAAAATGCTGACTCGTACACGAGCATTTAATCAAACACTTATAATAATCATATAATAACAAAAATAAGCTGTATTAAAAAAAAAATTATAAAAAGACTAGTCATGTCTTTCAAAAAAGTACAAGTAAGTTCCAGAATGATACATGCAGGCACAAAGACTAGTCATGTCTCAAAATAAGCACAAGCGAGTTCCAGAATGATAAACATGCAAATGTTAGAATCAAGAGTAAGCATTTAATCAGCAATGCCTATGAGGGAAATGATGATACAAGTAGGCCTATAAAAAGAAAAAATAGGCTGCACCTGAAAAAAGTCATGTCTTCAAAAACACTCAAAATACACAATTTGCTTGAAGTTTAGGTTACATGGTAAAGTGAGGTCCCTACATAACAGCGTAACTAAAGGATTAGCAGAGATCAAATCGATAACAAGTATAGCAAACAAAGCTCTAGAAAGTTAATACATATTTTAAGAAATGAAAATCGCCCAAAAAGAAAAAGGCAAGATCACAGGAATAAAACGATTATTTTTTTTTACAAAAACAACATAAGACATGCACAACTTTACATCACAACAGAGGAAACAACCAAAAATTCAAACAATGCTTTCATGCAAAATATACCCAAACATTTGACATGTATAATTCTGTATTATGACTGACAATATTCATTTTTTATCATGCATAACCCAGGTCAAAATGATCCTCACAGCTGATCACCCACTCAACATGCTTTACATCAACACAGATCACTCACGTTGGATATGCTCTACATCAACAATTAACACAAGTAATCAACATGCTGGACATGCTTTACGTCAACAATTAACACAAATGGCCAACATGCTGGACATGCTTTACGTCAACAATTAACACATGGCCAATATGCTGGACATGCTCTACGTCAACAATTAACAAATGGCCAACATGCTGGACATGCTTTACCTCAACACAAATGGCCAACATGCTTTACGTCAACAATTAACACAAATGACCAACATGCTGGACATGCTTTATGTCAACAATTAACACAAATGGCCAACATGCTGGATATGCTCTACATCAATTAACACAAATGACCAAAATGCTGGACATGCTTTATGTCATCAACACAAGTGACCAACACACTGGACATTCTTTACATCAACAATTAACACAAGTGACCAAAACACTGCAATGCTTTATGTCAACAACACATCACTCATGCTGGACATACTTTACGTCAACAATTAACACAAGTGACCAACACATTATACATGCTTTACCTCAATAATGTACACTGGAAGCTATGAATCAACTAAATGCCGGCAACAATCAACACATAATCTTTGACTTGAACACAAAATCTGATTTTTCCATGAATAAAAAACAACCACCATATGAATTTGCTCCCCACCACTTTATTTCCCTCCACCTCTAGAAAATTATTATAATTTATGCATAATCAACTTGCTCAAGCCAAAGTTTATCAGCAGCTGATGCTACCATCCTTAGATGCATGGGGGGGGGGGGGTAACTTTTTTTCTTTAGAATGTCTTGCACGTGAAAAAGTTGTAACAATCAAACAATACATTTTCTCTTCCTTGCCTATTCTGAACTAGTGGTACTTTTTCTGATTCCATATTAATATGTTGTTATTCTTGATGAAGTAATGTCATACTGCATTAATATCTACATTTACATTGCACTGATACTGGAAACCACAAATGTTTACTGCCCCTCACCTCCCTCACCCCTTCTTTGCATATGTATTTGTGTGTGTGAGTTTTTTATATATGCATATGAAAGATTATTTACCTGTTGATTTGTAGGGCCTACATTTTTCTTCCTGGCAGATTCTGTGAGGACTAGTGTCACTATAACCTATTTCAGATTTGATGTTATGGTCTGTTGTTAATTTTGATCTGACAGTTAAAGCTGCACTGATGTGTGTGTCCGACTGTGTTTACACTGCATTAATATATGGATATGGCTACCCCATCTCCCAACTTCTTTTTTATTTAAAGTGTTATGAGCAAGTTTTGAATGGACCATCTGCATTAAACAGATTGATTTATTATCAACATCATCATCATTGTCATCATCATCACAATCATCATCGTTGTTGTTGGTGCTATTGTTATTGTTGTAATCATCATTATATAAGGGATTTTATTGTTACCCAATTTATATATTTATGTTCATTTGCAAGCAAACCTTGCAAACGAAAAAGCATACAATGAGACAATTTTGAATCTTACCGTTTAAAAGTTGCATCTAATGAATATGCATAACAGAAATGTACATAAGCAAAATCCTTTGCTGCTTGAGGAGTATTCATAATGTGGTATGCTATGCACTGGTCATAAACATTGGTTGCACTTGTGAATTTATTGTAAATACTATGCGCAATCTTTTGGTATCTATAGCACATTCACAACTTGATACACCATAAAACTGATTTCACTTGGAAACAGAATGTCTTCAACACTATGGTCAACACAGTGGTGTTGCTTTTCCTACTGTATTTTTTTTTTCAACCATTATCATTTGGCGGGGAGATTGGGGACAAACATGAAATAACTTAACCCTTTCATTCCCTCACCATATCACCCACTTACACGAAAGACAAATGACTTCATCCTCTTGCTCCCTCATCCTATACATCACCTGATGGAAAGCTGATGAACAGATTCAGGGAGTGAAAGGATTAATGGTTACATGAAAGATGAATAACTTAAACAGCTACATGAATTATGAATAACTTGGTCCAGTTCACTTCTTGAAGATCCAGTTGAGCATGTTGTTATAGCAGTATTTAGGAGCATCATAGGCCCAGATGAAGTCCAGATGCTCCCAGGATGGTACAAAATTATTGGCAAGCAGAGACGGAGCAATCTGATCCAACAACCACTTCACGTCTGTAGGATCAGCAAGGATGTCATGGCCCCCTGAGTAGGTCACTACAGGCACAGGAAAGTCTGTCAGATTGTAGACTGGAGGTGTGGGCTGAAAACATAACGCAGACACATAATACAACGGTTTACAGCCAAAGCTGCGGAGGATGTTATGATTTTTTTGACGAGACAATTTGCATACCGGTACTATAGTAAGGGAGATTATGCTGAAAGCACAGTTTAACCACTTTTCTAAGTAGATTTCTGTCCCTTTGACCATAGCAGACTGTTGAAAATCTATTTTTGGCTTGTTTTCGTGGTACTCCAAAGGAATTTCAAAGAGTCAAGAGACTTTGTATATAATCATTTTGGAGACAAAACATTCATAAAAGCAGAACTCATAGTGACTTCCAGTGAAGGATGTATATCCTGTGACATGTTCAGTGTAGTTTTGTGACATGGATATTTAATGGATTACAAGCAGCAGTTTGATGTCATGTGTGTGTACATATAGACCTTTTTTTTTTTTAGCTATTTGCATGGCTTTTTCAATGGTAAACCAGAAAAAAATGAACTTGCATAAATAAGCAGTCTGCACTGTTACAAAGTAGACATAATAAAACTCTTCAAAATATATAACATGATAGGTTTATTATCATTGGTTATTTTCCTTTTTTTTTTTAAAAGTACCATAAACTGTGCATCTCAACAGTTTCAGCAGCCATTTTAGGGCGTGTCTCCAAAGAGATAAGCCTATAACTAAACATACAGACAACACAAGTCAAGAAGTTATCACAGCTGTATGCAAAGGCATTATACTGGGTGCAAACACTAGCACAACTGAATATACCCTACAGTATTTCTACTATGAGTTTAAAGCATAGCCAACTGCTCAGAGCCATATCAGGGCTGTAATCATCTTAAATACAAACACATCTTAAATCACTAATGATCCTGGAAAACAAAACTTGGAAAAGAAAAATTAAGTATGAACATCAACACGCAAAGCCAGAACAAGACTGAGCTGGCTGGTTGACTGGCATTTTGGTCAGGTGGCCAAACCACTTGATCCGCTATTGCGTGATGTAGTGGATGACAGGTGTTGTTCCAACCATGTCTCTGATATCACTGTTTCTAATTACATCTCTTCTGGTCAACCATCTCTCAGATCTCTTCGTTTCTAATCATTCCTTTTGTGGTCTTGTTTGCTGCTCTTCTGAGACATCTCATCTCACAAGATGTGATCTTTCTTCTTAGGGTTTTATTTAATGTCCAGAGCCGGGAACAAAAATTTTACTAATAAACCCAGACTTTGTTTCTATACATGGACGCTTGGGTGTTTTCTTTAGATGAGTTGAAAGTTGGTAGCTCACAGCATTTGCTTTTTGGACTCTGGCCTCAATTTCTCCATCTTTTTTTCCATCTTTAGTAAATAATCTGCCCCACTACTTTGATTCTGAAGTCTGGTGAAGTTGTTGCCCCTTGATTTTGACATCCAGTTTGTCAGGTGTTTTTCTTAACTCTTTGAAGACGTAATATAGTGGCCTTGCACAACCACTGTGGACGCGATCAACGGGACCTGCCACAACCCTTGCTGATGCACAATTTTGGGGGGTGTTTTAAAAAATTCTCAAAAATTCAGATTTTACAGCACAAGAACATATTTTATATCAAAATAAAATTCAGTTTACGCTCTTTGAGCTGAAGCTACTTACAAGGACAATACATCTATTCTACTTACCTTCCTAGAAGGTGAAATGGGATAGGGTTTTGGCTCTGGGAAAAAAGTTTTTGATTGCAGCCGACGACAGTAATCCAACACATAAAGTCAGTGAAACACCCATTCTTGACCAGGTAATCCAGAAATCCAGGTAATCACAAGTCCTTGGTATGACCAGAAGATATAAAAGAACAAACACAGCTTTGTTTTCACACAGGTGAAGCAGCAAAGCGATTATGACGATCCTTTGAAGAAGAAGAAGAAGGCCTAAATGTCGCTATTTTGGTGCAAGGACGGTCACTCCGGTTGGTTTGGATAAAGGCAAGAAACTGACTAATCGGGATAAAATCGATGCAAGGGAAGTAACAAACACTTCAGAAGATACCAAAGAGTGTTCCTATATGTGTAGTTAGTTCCCTTAGACCAGCGACCGGCTTGCATCTATTTTTAAAAACCGCAGCGGAGTATCCGCTGTCATGTCTCTAATGGTTTGCCAGCTGCAGCGGAATGTCCGCTGTCACGTCTCTAACAGCCTTGCTGGCTGCAGCGGAATATCCGCTGTCACGTCTACGAAGAGTTAATGATATAACCTCTGTTTTGTGGGTGCCAAAGTTCATACCATGATTTTCACAGCTGTCATTTAACTGCTGTGAAAACTGAAGGCGATTTTTGATGTCAATAAACCATTTCAAATATCCTGACCAAGAGTTAAATAAACCGACATAAACTTGTACACCTACCTGGTGGTAGTGATCCATGTTGGCCTCGGCTGATCCATAATCAAACTTCTGAAATCTGTCTGTTAACACTCCCTGAAAAAAAACATAAATTTACATTTAGTTTACTTCCTGCCAAAAATAAATTCACATGCATTTCATCTTTGCTTAAAACATATTTTCTTGCATTCTTAGCAAAACATACATTTCCATCTCTATCCACTGTGTGCAGAGTAAATGCAATTTCAGTCAAGGCCATTTTCCTGATTCAGACACAGAAAAATACAGGAAAAGCTTTCAACTGCAGATTCTTTGGTGCTCTTGCCGTTACAGCATCCACCTTGGACATGACAAATGCCCTGTTTGATTCCCAGAAGGATGATGAATTTTCTTTGTCTTGCCCAACTAGCCCATTCAACGATACCTTTTTTCATAAAATTCTGGTATCTTTTATCTCTCCACCCAATCAAGCTGGGGCATGCAGACAGTGCAGCTACATGTTATCTCAACAGTATAAGCCAATTTGCCAGAGCAACGTGCTTGCACACATCCATATCAAGCAAACATGAATACACCTCATTGGAGAAATATACCGAGCATTTGAGGCATGAACATGGTTAAACGACAAAGTAGATGAGACAATTTACCCCCTTCTGTATCTCTACAAGGTTCATGACCAAAAGATATGATTACATCTTATTTTCAATTTTATCCCTCTGTACATTAAGCTATTTTTCTTTTTAACTTTATCCAAGAAGATGGAATTTACTGGAGAGAAGGGGATCTTCACAGTTCAAGTACAAACATCACTGCTGTCATATTAATTATTTCATTCATACAGACCGACGTGGGAAAGAAGTCAGAGCAACAATCTACAAATGGGGAGGCCATGGATTCAAACTCCAACCAGTCCACAAAATGATTGCAGAATATTTTTGCCCCAAATGGCTCTTACCCTACACTGAGCATGCTATGGGCTCATTGGGAAGAGTGGTACCATACAGTAGAGTCTCATCAACTTTATGGATGCATCACTGAGGGTGTTGCTCAAATTTATTGACCAACATCGCACATCTGTATCTCCCAGGCCTGGCTGACTCCAAGATATATTATAAAAGTAAGTGTAGAGCAAATCTTTTTCTCATGTAGTCTCAATCTAAAGTGAAATACCACAGCACCATCACTATCATTAGCATTCTCACAACAGAACTGTGAAAACTTGCCCCAGATTCTGTCTGTGAGCCTTCATGCCTTCCTGTCATGGTGACATGAGTTTCAGTGGGTCCAGAAGTGTGTTGGACAGCCAAAATGAGATGTGTGGGGCTGCTAACACAGAGGTGGTGAAGAAGATAGAGCAGCAAATTTTAAGAAGTCATCTGAGAAGTTATGTGCACTAATCACAGACTAACCTGAGCAAAATGAACCACGTTCTGTACAGAGGTACCTCCAGGATTGTGCCCCACGTATACAGGCACTCGGGTCTGCAACACACACAAACACACAGAAAACAGCATTTTAAAACTTCATCAAATTTAAACACAACCACGTACTGCCATACTGCTTCTGCCATTTCTATACAGAAAAAAAAATTGTTACTCAGTACCTCAGATGTATTTGTACAGCCACAGCAGACACTGTTGACAAAACTGCTGTGTATCCAGCAGCATAAATCCATGGTGCTCTGAGGTAGATGCCTATATCAATTATTTGTATGCTGGAATATCAACTTGTGCCGACTGTTAAATGATGAATGTACGAGTGAGTGATCATTGGTACATTGGTAAACAATTGGAAGATGTGTAGGCAGAATATCAGTGATTTTTTTTTTTTTTTTTTTAGAATATTTTGTCAGATTACAAGTGATTTTATTTTTGTTTTCTTTTGTTTTGTTTTATTTGGAAAAGGGTAAGGGCTAGGTTAACAAATTCTGGTGATGAGAACAACAGATTATGTTCGAAAGTGGATAAGGGCTTTGTCTTGTACTGTCTGGAGTGGGTTTCTATGATGCGGTTATGTAGGACATTAGAGCAGTCAATCCACACTGGGGAGCAACTGGATGCCTGTTTTGTTTTTCCCGTCCATTTCCACTGGAACTCTGCCTCTTTTACTTCATAGACCACCGCAGATGGAGGGGTACAGTTCACTACAAATAGTCTGAGTTGTTTCAATAACAGACTGACGAGTATAGACACAGAACCCATACATCTTGTCCGTGCACAGGGTTTATGTGCAAGTTTAAGGCTTATGCCAAAATCATTTTCGACTTCTCCATCACAAGGCATGGGTGTTTATAGAATTTATCCAAAGCACAGATATGCTACCTGAGAAACTGAAACTGGTACACAGGGTGCCATTTGTACAGGGAAGGATCCCTTTACACCGTTTCTCTGATTCTTTCTGGGAGTTTCGTTTCAGAAACCATGATAAGCATTTTACGTGTGACTCTGTGTACTGTCTGTAATGTTCCATAATTGCAGTCAGTTTAAAAACATCTCTCAGATGTGAATACTTATCCAAAATAAGATGCCTATGCAGCATAGTAACAAATTTTCTTCAAAATCAACCAATTTCACATTATTCACAGTATACCTGAAACCAATCTTTTCTGGTGAACAGTACTGAGAGAAAAGAAAGAACAAATCAAAACAGATAACACTGAATAATACACTGGTTGTTACAATTCATTCAACACTTAATTTCACCAAAGAAGTTTCACAAATAATAGCAAAATAGTATTCTTAGAGGACATATGCTGATTGCTTCTTCTGCTACAACCATGGGACTCAAGATCTAATATCCTCAGTTAAATCCCTGCCTTCAACATAAAAGCCAGGCCCGCTCGCTGCCAATCTTAATGTTTCCATCATTCTGGTGGTGTCAGCTTAGTTTTTCACAGGTATCTTTACCCCCTCCCCATCTCATGACCCTGCACAGGGCTTTTTGTGCTGGCTCAAGGAGTCTGTCAGATAATTGCTGGCAGATCTGGGTGGAGCACATGTGGAACTTTCCAAGTGAGATGAATCCTTCTTGAACATATTTCGAACTCCGAACTCCAATTCAGTAGCTAACATTTAAAACATACAAAATCTTGTTGTGTGGGAAATGTTCATGAAAGATGAGTCACAATATACAAAAAAAATTACTTTGCAAAAAAAAAACTGGGCTATTTTTTACTGCACTGCAAAACTTCTAACGAGGTTTTTATGGACTAAATGCTAAAATGCTAACAATTTGTCAGTTCTGTGTTAAACTGAAAAACTGTTCACAGTACTTTTAATCCCAAAACCAGTATGGCTGTTGCAAGAACTGATAAAATGTTGCAGCAGACAGGATCCTTCTCCGAAGTGCAACAGCAAGTAGTTCATGTATACTGAGGTTAGCCTACCCTTTGACATTTGCCATGCAACGCATCTCTTTCTCAGATATATAAAACCAATCTGGTGAGGGTTGCATAGGTCAAAAAGTCATGTAAGGGAAGCCAGTCACTTTTATGAACCCTCTCTGAGACTGACAACATCAGTCAGATCTTCTCTCCCATTTACATTAGGCTGAAACGTGTGTCAAACTACCTCCGTAAAGTTTGTTTGTATGCATCACAGAAGGCTCCGAGAGCTCCATAAATTTTACGTTCGCGGCACTTATAGGGGTCCGTTATAGGGTTAAAGGACCATTCTGTGACCCTTTGTTCCTATAAGCAGCTGGATCATCAAGACAGACTGTGTCACTCCCTCCATCCTCGGAAGATGTTTTTAAGCAAGGGGGGAAAAGACGCACCTTTCTGGTTCTTGGGCAGAAACAAAAAAACTGTTACTCCTGTTGGTTTAGTTAAGGATTAATTGAGTACACTAAATCAAGTTACTATTTAACAGACATTTGATATTTAGACATTAATAGTGTGGAATTTTCATTCTTGTGTCAATTTACAAAGACAGTGATGCAAAAGAGGAAATTTCTATCTCAGAATTTCCAGAAGGTGGGGATAATATTTATCGGAATGAGCCCTCAGCATCCCCATGGGGGGAAAACCCATTGTGTGGGACGGATTGTTGTTCACCATCCAATGGGTCTTTGAGGGTGCTTTTGTGACAATTGAAAAGCCAACTGAATAAACCGAGATCAGTTCCATAAGTACATCCCTCTCCCTATAACCTACAAATCTATTTTTCAAAAGTCTCACCTCATTCAAATGTGTGCGATCAAAACCTCCAAGAATGAAAAGTATGTTCTCGCAAAGGATGTCGCTTAGGTCTGCACACACATATCGTGCCAAAAAGTCCATGATCTCCTTGTTGTAGGCGAGGAAGTCGTAGTAACCCAGTAAGCCAAACAGAAACTGAACAAACAAAATAGTAAAATTAATAATCAGATTTCTTGTATAGCATGATGCCCCAAACCAGTGAGCTCAGAGCACTGTACAACAATCAAGTATTAAACCTAAACATTGTATCAGATCAACAAAAATGGATTCAGTTTCAGTTTTTTCAAGATGGAATTACAGTGATCAAATGATTCCAATCTCACTAACATCACAAATACCATGACTGAGACAAATGCAAAAGCCTATGAAGATCTCAGTTATGTTAAAATAAAGCTGTCAGTGAATACATTCAGCAGAAAAGTTCACTATGGAAGGTTCAAACCATAACACACATAGAAAAGAGGGGGCAGGGGCACCACATTTTGGAGGCCCCTCTTCTACAGAGAAGAGCCTTACTTTCAGCAATAAGAATATATAACAGCAGACACCTTCACAAGACATGATTAATGTGACACAACAGGAATGTGGGCAGGCACTGACTGCTACACATAGACACAGATGCGCAAACATACACATTTACTTATCATAATTATACACTTATGCACCCACACCCACACTGTATGCACTCACAGAAAGATCCATAGCGAAGGGAGAGAAAAGACGTAAGGGACTTTCAATGTGCGTGACTTTAGCCACAGGGGCCAGGGCGTAAAATCGCTTGATGCTGGCAGCCAGTGTGTGGTTGATGCTAAAGCCGGCAAAGCCCATCATAGTGCCCTGTGAGTGACCTGCGTAATGCACCTGCTTCACTCCTGTCGTCTTTATCACATGGTCCACCATCGCCGGCAGGTCAAAGGCTGCCATCTGGTCCCAACTGATACATAAAAATGTACACTTTTATAAATATTCTGAACAGGTAATTGGTTAATTGACTCACTGACTGACATTTATTTTCAAACAGTAATAATAATAATAGTGGATCCTAGGCATTTCCTGTAAGGACCTTGTTCAAAAGAGAGACATCCTGGATTGAGCCAGTATGCCAAGCATATATCCCCTCTTCACACGATGATGACAGCACAGGCTTGACCATATCTGCAAAGTATCCTGAATTAAGAGTTCACTGTCTGATCCCGGCTCACAGGCCACCCACTGCTGCAATACAAGGATGTTTGCAAATGTAAGCGGAAAACTGCTGAAACCAATATGGACATCTGGGAAGAGAGACTTTACAAATCACTGTATCTGGTGACAGGCTGTACAAGCATGCATCTCTACTGCACAGAAAAATTAACTTGATTGAGGTCAGACTGAAGAGACAGAAAGAAAGTTGCGGCAGTGACCACCCAGCCACAGCTGTCAGCTTTCATGTGCATCAGCTGTGCAAAGAAATGCCATTCAAGAATCAGCCTGTCAAGCCACAACTGATGCTGTTCTACATCCCACTGAGTCTTTAACCAGGCACATCCATTGTTTAATAAGACTGTCGGGCCCATCTCATCATCAAAAACAATGACACAATACGACAGTGTTTGTTCAATTTTCTATGTCTGCCATTGCTGAAATCTATTTGATAATGCTAACATAAAACACAGAAACCATTTGCAAGACCCAGGCTTTTGCTAATTACCAACAGAGTTGGAGGAATCTGATGAACAATTCTTCAGTGTACTGTATTTTATTGTAATGACAATTAGTCATTTTATTATTATGTGCACATTTGAGTCAATGCAACCTGAGAAACTGATTACATTCATTCAAACAAATGTATTCAGAACTTTCCACTGTACAAACCTTTGGCCCAAATTGGGGAAAATTGCTCCATAAAACAGTAAGTAATCAGCACAGACACATTTTGTTACATTCACTCACTGATGGCACACGTGCACAAGTGAGCATGTGGGTGAGCACGCATCAGTATACACACACACACACACACACACACACACACACACACACACACACACACGCAGGACCTCTGTCTGGTAAATGTGAAAAAAATTATCTCTTTCCTTTTCAATTTACATATTTTTATCTATTTACGAGCGTATGTACCTATTTATTCATTTTTCTTTAGAGATGAAAAAAATATGCAGCTGTAATAAATTACCTCCAAGCCCAGAATTCTTTCTGTTTTGGACTGAGGGAAGTGTGATTACGGGAATACATGTTGCCACGTACATTGCCCAGCCATACGTCAGCCCCTGCATCAGCCAGCAGATAGGCCAGGCTCTCATTGGCCAGGTTGTCCAGCCAGTTGGATGATGACGCTTCCAAACCATGCTGTAATATCACTACAGGTTTCTCCTGACCTGGACAAAACATACGTATCATAAACCAACAACAGAATAAAGTCAGTTTCCTAAGCTTATCACTACAGGTTTCTCTTGACCTGGACAAAACAAGGGTATCACAAACCCACTAGGAATAAAGACAGTTTCCAAGCCTGACCATGCCAAGCATCCCTATGGAATCAATGCAAGGCCTATCAGGTTTATCATCTGATTTCAGCCTTTTGCTCTGTGTAAAGCTAGGTGTATAATAATGTGTGCAGGTGTGGATTCAAAACATGAACTGTGTGCTGTTGCGAAGGCACCAATTTTGGGTTAACTATGAGTGTCTCCATTATTATTAAATTTATGTGCAGAAGTGTGCACAAGATATGCAGGGGGCTGTATGAATCGCACCAATATTCCCAAGGAAATAGTAGCTCAGGTTGTTTAGTGTGTGTGCTGGTGTAATGTTGATGTGTACACGATGTCAATTGTCATAAGTTTCAGTTAAATTTTTATGGAGTTGTGTGATTATTCCAGTGAATAATTTTTATGAATTATGTGCATGTACAGGAATATATTATAATTGTATGCTAGTATGGGTAAAACATACTGCTTGTGCCCTTGGGGAAGAAGTAATGTTATTCAATGCTGCACTGTAAATGTTTTATCAAGAAAAATTCAGGAGAATGGGGTGTAATTTGTGCCAAATGAACTGATTACTTATATTAAGCCCAAGCCACTGTTAATTATGTGCATTGGTCATAATTCACATAAAAATGGATGATGGTTGAATAATGGATTATTGTGAATGGTGTAAAATGAATATGAAATGAGATCTACTTTGGGTATAGTTTGCATCACTGAAATATTCTAATAAACATCAAGCATTGGAGCTTGGTCAAAAAGTGTTTTATGACATTCAAACATGCTATGATGATTGTTTCTATACCTGATTTCTGGCATTCAGTCTGAAGGTGAACCCATTTTAGATTCCCTTGAATATTTTCTAAAAAATGTACAAATCAAATGACTGAATGTAGAACACTGGAGTTAAGGTTCTAATGTGTGTGTGGAAAGTGTGGGGACTACTACAACTTTCCTTTGCAGGGTGTTTGTTTGTTTGTTTGTTTGTTTGTTTGTTTGTTTGTTTGTTTGTTTGTTTGTTTATTTGTTTGTTTGTTTGTCAGTTTTGTTTTGTTCAAACCTTAGCCTTGTTTGACAGTACACCTAAAGCCCAAATAACAAATCTCAGTTTCACCCATATACACCCTCACTACTTTTCTGAAGTTGTTTGTGGTTCGCTCAAAAGCAGACTTATAATTCGTTTTGTGAGAAAAGGTTATCTGTATAATTATCGATATATGTCTATTTGTATACAACAAAATTATTTCTCAGTAAAGACAGTTGATCGCTAAGCAAGCAACCTTTCAGTCTACATACTGTCTTTCAATATCTATCAAAAAGAATATTGCCAGCCCCCTACCTGGTTTAGGAGTTTGGTGACGCCCATGAGGGATACGCTGCATGTTGAGGATGAAGCCATCCTGGGTGGTGACGTAGTGGTTTTCACATGGATACCCCTTACTGGTGATCAGCTGGGTCTGTTCACACACACACACACACATACACACACACACACACACACACACACAAAACACATGCACACAAACACACACGCAACACATGCACACGCCACACACATACACACAGATGTGCTCACATACATGCATGCAACATGCACACCTATGTCATCATCGTCATCAATGACATCATCATATACTTTTTATTGTCAGATTAACATTCAAGTTACTGACCATCCTATCCACCCACCACTACACCACCTTCCACACACACATGCATACATACACACACAGTGACACATATTCATTTATGAACACAAAATGTTCTTATATGGGTATCTATTCTTGATGATCAGTTCTCTCTCTCTCTCTCTCTCTCTCTCTCTCTCTCACACACACACACACACACACACACACACACACACACACACACACACACACATACCACACACACATACACACACATACACACACACACACACACACACACACACTAACCCTTATCTGATGATACTCAAGTGGTTATTTAAAGTACAATGTGAAAAGATAGCCATACATTAAATTACATTATATGAGAATGGGAACATCTGATAAACAACAGTAGCACAAAAAAAGATGAATCTGCTTGTGTCATTTCAGACAGGTAAGCAGTACAAGTAGCACACTAATCTTACTGAAGGTGGTACAACATTGTGACAGCTAGGTACCAAAGTTGGTGGGTGTGTTTGCATTTGTTGAATTTACAGAGAAGCACTACAACTGCGATGGTGTCAGATGAAATAGAAATATATATCCAATTCAGTGCCAGTCAGTTCTGAAATGATTCATTTTCAGTGTAGCTTTTTGTTATATGACAATGCAAAGAAAAACTCTGTCAAATTATGCAAACTTCTCTACGCTTTATGTAAAAACTAAATACTGTTCAGACTGGATTGGTCATATTCAGAAAATAGTGACTGACACCAGTTTTGATTTTGCATGGGCATTTCAAAGTTTCGGAAACAAATACACATTTTGTAAAACTGTTACTTACTCTCTCTAGGTTATTCAATAATTCATCACAAAGTCTGGAAGGAAGCTTTGAAAACAATAGTAAATGCATATTGTATCAAAATTTGAAGAACAAATTTGGAATAGAGTTATATATTACACAGTTCCCAGATATTCATGCTTTTCAATTGATTGTTTTGATGCAGCTGTCACAAGCTTGAGACTGAATTAGGCAGATACAAAGGAGTAAACAGGCAAAGCAGAATATGTAATGACACTGCCTTTGGCTATGAGTATGACTGTATGAGTTTCATTTTATTTCGGAATGTTCTAAATTCCATAATGAAATTTATTCTAAAAAAATATCTGTCCGTTAAATCAGTGTTCTCACTGTTTAACTTCACTTCTAGAAGGTAAAAAAATCCACTGAAGTAAGCAAAAGTTACCAAATTTTCTAACCTTGAGAAGTTACCTAAAGAACATTTGAGTATCTTGTCATAAAACTTTTTTTTTTTTCTGCTAGACTGCCATAAAGATTTTCTGCTTCAAATCATATGATAATCCTGTTGGATTTTCACTCATTTGTTGTAATCCTCCATGTCTGCATGTTCCCGAAGATGGAGGTTTTGTTTGTTGTTTTGTTTTGTTTTGTTTTGTTTTTGTTTTTCAATTTTTACGCTGACACCCACCTCAGGTGAAATGGTCAACAAGGATAACCATCCCAGGGAAGTGGGGGCAGGGGGACTTATCTAATTCTATACTGACACCACCAGAACAACAATGATGTTAAGATGGAAAGACCAGTTTTAATATAGCGTTCCCTGTGTCTGTTTGTGTTGAGGGAAATTGGTACAACTTAAGATAATCTGACAACGTATGGTTGCTGAATTGCATGAAGAGTTTTGCGGGAATTATTTTTATTTATGTATTTATTTACTTTTTAAGCATTCTGATATTTTTCTTGAATGCATTTAATCATGTTATTCTTCCCACACTTTACAGGGTATATATTGCTGCACAGTCTGCATACTCCATCTCAGCAGGCCTCTGTAGCTCAGTTGGTTGAGCGTTGGATTCACATGCTATTGGTCGTGGGTTTGAGTCCCTCAACACAAACAGACATCCATTCGTGCTCAATCTAAATCTGTCACAGCCTCATGTTTTGGTGGGTGTGATTGGGTGGATCCAAAAGTTATATTTTTGTACAACCTTTGGTTTTTGCATGATATCAACACTGCAGTTGCAGTCTACAAAATTTAGGCAATTTTTCTGATTTCCATACTCATTTTACTAAACTATGCATCAAGAAACTTAAACTAAGCCACTGTCTTGTCAGATGATGATCTAAAACAAGCACTTGCTGAAACAATCAAATGATCAGCCCCTACTCTCGCCTAATGTGATTACCCTGGTATATTTTGACTCCAGCTGCCTATCCATTAGCCTAGCAGCAAACCAAAAATGTTACCCTTTGAATCCTTTACCCTATTCACCAACTTCCTTCCCTTTGACTTTCCTGCTGGAAGCTGGTGGACAGGTGAGGGAGTCAAAGGGTAATTTTTTGCTCGTGGTGGATAGGGTGTCAAAGGGTTAAGGTCCCTGGATTATTGGATAGAATCTAATCTATCGCTACGATCAAAACAAACTACTCGTAACAAAAACAGATTGCTGAATCAATACACACCGAGTCCATATATACTTCTGGGTCCACGCTTCCACGGTATGACCGCAGCACATCACTTAAGTGTGATTGTAGCAGACGAGACCATTTCAAAGTCACTCCTCCCTTGACGACCGCCACTGCGGCAGCGCATATGATAAACAAAAATGGAAGTCCCAACATGATGATTACTGACTCCCTGTAGTGCAGGATAAATGTCAAATGAGAACGACAGTGGTCTACAACTACATGTTGACGACTATCAGCGGTCGCGTGATGTGTTTTCGCGTCTTCAATGGATGATTTTCCGTGTTCTCTGGGCCTTCTTGACACATTTTACCTCGGCCCTGTCACGAGCACATGCTCTCTGCCGCAAATAATGTCAAGGCCAACAACCTTTGCCCCACAAATAAGGAACGGTAATCAATATGAAACTAAGGACGCTATTTATAATCTACAATGTAACGGCACTGCCGAAACCAAAACCAGTCTATTTCAAAACAACACGATAAAAGATTAAATAATGCGATTAATATATGGGTTAGCTGCACAGTCGTCTCTATTTTAATCCTCGTGTTTTCGAGGATCTTATCAGAATCGGACTGAAACTCCTTGCTGGATAAACGGGTGACTGATTTAGAATGGAAAGAAAAGGATGGTCAAACTAGAGATACAAAAGTTAACTGTCCCATTTAATTTCGTCTTTTAAAAAGAGGATATTATTTCGAATCAACTCTGTCTCCCTGTCTGTCTGTCTGTCTGTCTTTCTTTCTGTTTGTACTATATGTTGTTTTTGACGTGGTGTTAGCCCTTATATGGCTCTTGTGGTTGGCTGATCAATATGAACTTGAATTCTTCTGTCTGTGTGTTGATGTATCAGTCTGTTTTGGAAGAAAATGTGCATGTCAACAGAGATTTTTCAGATGCTTGTGAGTAGGTTTAAAAAAACAAAAACAAACGGCGACAGGTGCAGCGTACTTCAGATTTCTGATTTCAGAATACTTTATTATTCAAGGATAGTAGCATAAGGTCCCATTGGACCTGTCTTACATCTCGTCCTTGCTAGTCTACACACAGAATATCAACATTTTTTTAATTAAAAAAACATAACACAAAAATGTAAGACAAGTTCTCAAATAGTTGTGATAATATATTGACTGTTATATATACTCAACAGCGGATGTGATGCGTCTAGTGCATGCTTATCACCTCTCACTTTCAGCCTGCACCGCTGGTTAGCACTGCTGCTTGCAGCTATGCGTAAAGAAGAGTAGAATGCGTCTCTTCCTGTCGGTACATAGCCTCTCCATCAGCAAGCCCAACGTTATGCCTTCTCATTGGCAACATGTGGTAACTGAGCACCTCACAGACTCAGGATAAATCTTGAGGGACTCAGAGGAGGTCTGGCCTGGCCCCCAGAGGTGCGGCATGCAGGCCCACCAGCGTGTGGATATGCCCTGGTGCCCACGAACCATATCCCCAAGCTATGGGTAAATAGCTCCACTGCCTTGTGGACATCTCGGGAGAGAATAAGGCTAAAGGAGTTAACCCTGGGAAAAAAAACTGATGAAAGGCAAGGGGACACCACCATCGTAGTTTCCTCAGGACAATTATGGACAGAAAAAAGATGGAAAATGAAGATAACGACGTGAATAGGTGCTCCTGTGGAGCACCTTCGTCTGGTAGGGACTGTCATGCGGCACAGGTGACACCAGACCATCAGCCAGCAACTGCGACCAAACCCAAACCCTAAGTCAAACTTAGAAACACCAAAATAGCAACATGGAACATCAGAAGGGAAAATTAGACAACATCAAAATGGAGATGGAAAGGCTTAACATTAGTATTTTAGGACTAGGGGAAGTGAGATGGAAGGGGGCAGGCATGATAACATCAGGAGAATACACAGTGATATACTCTGGTGGTAATTCACATGAAAGAGGAGTAGGCATCATAATGGACAAGGACAAAGACAAAACAAAAGCAGTTAAGGGATGCTGGGCTGTGTCCAACAGAGTTTTGCTGGTCAAACTGGGAGGCAAACCATTTGATATCAACATCATTCAGGTGTATGCACCAACATTCGCAAGTACTCAGGAAGACATTGACAACTTCTACGAAGTATTAGAGATGGCCAAGGTCCAATGTAAATCACAAGAAGTTACAGTCATAATGGGAGATTTTAATGCTAAAGTGGGACAGGATAAGGTGGAGGATATAGTTGGACCTCATGGCCTTGGTACACAAAATGAAAGGGGAGGGAAACTTGTAGAATGGGCACTGATGAATGAGTTCATAGTAGGAAACACCTGGTTTGAGCAGCCTAATAGAAGAAAATGGACTTGGATGAGTCCAGGAGATAATACTATCACAGGGGCCCCCTCTAGGGGGGAAAAAGTATTCAGACCGTATTGTTAGACGGGTAAGTAAGGTTTGCGTAATGAAGATCACGCCATCCATGATTAAACTGGTTACTCAACATTTTCCACCGACCTCTAGGGGGAAGAAGTACTCAGGCCGTATTGTTAGACGGGTAAGTAGGGTTTGCGTAATGAAGATCACGCCATCCGTGATTAAACTGGTTACCCAACATTTTCCACCGAACAGGATCTAACGCTCACATTGTTCTTATCCAACTGTAGAGGGTACAGAGGGTAGGTTATCTAGTACACAAAAGGTTTCAGCAAATACCAACGTCCAAGCGAAAAGTCCAGAAAGTTGAATAACAACCAGGGCCGCTAGGCCAAAGATTGCTTAGTTATTCAATTTTCGATGTCCAATGAAGGACAGGTGGGAAGGTTTGTGAAAAAAAACAATAGAAACGCACTGTATAAAAGCCAGTAAGTCTATCACTATGGGAGAGGAATCTTGAGTCAGCCATTGAGTCAGTGACCGAGAGACGTTTCAATGTAACCCACGTCTCATTTTATACTTTCGTTAGGGTAGGGATAGGAATAGATAGTATTTTATTTTCCATGAAGCAAAGAGAGAGGGAATAGAGTAGGACATAAGAAAGTGTTCAGCATTCGAGTGATATGCAAGTTCTGATGATTTGAGTGCATCTTAGGATTTTAGGAATATTATGACCCAGGACAGTAGGAATGGTGAATCACGTTTATGCTAAAGTTGACTGACTAAATAAATACGTTGTAGTTATTAATTTATGTGTGGACTGCTTATGAGAATCATGCCTAGTGTGGTTAATGCATTTCTTCTCGTCACTCTCCTTGCTTGTTGTGTGTGACTTCTAATTAGAGAAACACTTTGTTATATACATCCCCAATTCATCTTCCTGTTATACTTGACACAACCCAAATATCCTTCCTGTGATAATACCAAAAATCAGATTGACTACATCCTGATCAACAAAAGATTTAGAAATTCTTTACTGTCAGCAAAAACACTGTCAGGCACAGACTGCAACAGTGACCACAATCCTGTAGTGGGAAGGTTTAGGCTGAAATTGAGGAAAAGGAAACAGACCAAAAGCAACATCAAACTAAACCTTGGACTCTTAAAGACAGATGAAGTGATACGTAAAAAAATTAATGTACATGTTCAAAACAAATTCAGTGCTCTGGAAGACGTTGGTGACCGTGAGGAACAATGGACAAAGCTGAGAAATTCGATAAATGAAGCTTGTGGAAAAATCCCTAAGGCAGATAGAAAAGCAAAAAAGAGCTGGATGACTAATGAAATGATGGGCTTGATGGAGGAAAGGAGGAAGGCAAAGGGAAATGAGGAGATATACAGGAAGATAAACAAAGAAATCAGGAATAGGTGCAATGAAGCTAAGGAAGCTTGGCTGAAAACAAAATGCAAAGGAATAGAAGACCGACACAAAACGGATCATCAGGGTATGTACAGACAAATTGAAGAAATTGTCCACAGGAAAAATACATGCACACCAACTGGTTGCTTAAAATCGAAAGATGGCACGCTTATCACGGAAAAAGACAAAATATTAGACAGATCGGGAGAGTACATTAAAGACCTTTTTGAGGATGACAGAAACGAAGAACACATTATGAAAAAGAACTTTGAAGGACCACCCATAATGAAATATGAAGTTAGAGCAGCACTGAAAAAGATGAAACCAGGAAAAGCCCCAGGGCCAGACAACATTACTACAGAGATGATTGAAGCCCTGGAGGAATTTGGCATAGAAAAAATAACAGTCCTCCTAAATGAAATTTGCGACACTGGAAAAATCCCCAAAGATATGTCAAAATCAATTTTCATTGGACTTCCAAAGAAGACAGGGGCTATAGAATGCGAACTCCATTGCACAATCAGTTTGATGAGTCATATAACAAAAATCCTGTTAAGAATAATCATGATGAGGACAAGGAATAGAATCAAAAGAGAAATAGCAGAAGAACAGTGTGGATTTGTGGAGGGGAAAGGAACTATTAATGCCATATGCATCCTAAGAACTATCATAGAGAGGTCAATTGAGATGAATAAGGATTTGTATTTATGCTTTGTTGACTATACCAAGGCTTTCGATCGGGTTAGACATGAAGAATTGATCAACCAACTGGAGAGACTCAATGTTGATGGAAAAGATCTACGAATAATCAGGAATATGTACTGGGAACAAACACCTGCAATAAGATTAGAAAACAATATAAGCTCTTTCCAAAACATCAAAAGAGGAGTCAGACAGGGTTGTGTTTTGTCACCAGATCTGTTTTCACTATATAGCGAAAACATCATGAGAAACCTAGAAGAAGATCCTGGATTAAAGGTTGGAGGGACAATGATAAACAACATTCGATACGCAGATGACACCGTGCTAATTGCAGAAAATGAAAACCTTGTGAATATACTAGAAATAGAAAGCAAAGGTAAGGGGTTGGAACTAAACAGCAGGAAGACTGAAGTCATGGTGATCAGTAAAAAACATGAAATCCCCTCATGCAAAATAAAAACAAATGGCACAACCTTGACACAGGTTAATAAGTTCAAATACCTGGGAACGATCATTTCATCAGACGGCAGATGCACATCAGAAATAACCGGCAGAATCGGCCAAGCCAAAACAGCATTCAAGAAGATGACAAGCATTCTTACCAACAAATGCCTATCAATTAACATCAGGAAGAGAGTTCTTGAATGTTATATAGAACCAATACTGTTGTACGGATGTGAGGCGTGGACAGTCAACAAGCAAAGCCAGAAACATTATATGTGACTCAAAATGTGTCAAATGGGTCATGGCATATGACTCAAAATGTATCAAATGGGTCATGGCCAGTGGCTTAAAATGTATCAGATGGGGTAGTGGCGTGTGACGCAAAATGGGCGATGGCATGTTACTCAAAATGTTTTAAATGGGCAATGGCATGACTCAAAATGTGTCAAATGGGTCATGGCATGAGATTCAACATATATCAAAAGTATCATGGCATTTGACTCAAAATGTGTTAAATATTGGCAGGAAATTTCCCCCCTCTCTTTCTAACGAAGTTCACAGGTTGTTCAAATGGGATTCGTCGTACACTGACAATTCCAAATGCACTGCACCCAAAACTGCCCTCAGTTATCCGGCAGCCCCCCCCCTCCCCCGCCCTCTTCTATGCGCTGGAAACTTTTTAGAATAGGGAGGGAGGGGAGAGGAACCTATAAAACACTAAGTTGACATAACCATAATGATGGAAACATTAAGATAGGTAGTGAACAAGCTAGTTTTTAATGTTGTGGGCTGGGACTGAACTTGAGATATCTACAGAGCTTGAGTCTATGGCTCTATCAAAACAAAACAAAAAAAACAAAAAGCCAGCCTGTGTGAATAGTTTTAGGTCTGCTTGATAGAGAGAAGAGCTCCTGCCTCCACTTCACCCAACTGTGAATGGATACTCACCTCTGTTCATAATGATACGAATAAAGTAGGGCAAGTCACAAAGAATATCTCAGCTTGCACCAGGCAGTCTGTATCAAATTTAGTTGGTACGTGAATACAACACACTATGAAGATTTAATATCTTTTGTCAGTGTAAATACGACCTTATTTTGGAGTCCTAATATTTAAAGCCGATTATGGTCCGATCAGAGACGTCCACCTGGTGGATAAACAATAGAGATTTTTCAACCTCCCACATCAGCATGTTTGCAGACTTACCAGTGTATGTGTGTATATATACATAGGCTACATACATGTGTGTGTGTGTGTGTGTGTGTGTGTGTGTGTGTGTGTGTGTATGTGTGTGTGTGTGTGTGTGTGTGTGTGTGTGTGTGTGTGTGTGTGTGTGTGTGTGTGTGTGTGTGTGTGTGTGTGTGTGTGTGTATGTAGATATACGTATTTGCACGCAGGAGATGAAATATGCATGTTTAAGATCCTGTAAGTCATGTCAGTAGCTAGCTTATGGAAACATGAAAACACCAGCATATAGCCCAGCACAAAGTATGCAAGCTTCTACACCAATATACCACCTGCATACACACATCCGAAAAAATCAGAACATTAAAATAAATGAATAAATTAAGAGAACAACTATTCTTTTTCTTTCTTACAACCAAAGAAGTGTAGCCACGTATGCCAGCAATTTCCAAACTAACCAGTGTTTTTCAAAGTCAGTCAGTTTGATCTTACTTACTTACTTACTTAGGCCTTGAGCCCCAGGAGGGGCATAGGCCATCCACAACCGCCCGCCATCGTCCACGATCCTGGGCTATTTGCTCAAGTTCTCGCCAGGAGTAGCCGGTCTGCTTGGCGTCCGCCTTCAGTTCTCTTCTCCAGGTGTTTTTTGGTCGGCCTCTCTTTCTCTTCCCTTGAGGGTTCCAGGTCAGGGCCTGGCGGGTGATGTTGGTTGATGGTTTCCTCAGGGTGTGCCCTATCCATCGCCATCTCCTTCTTCTGATTTCTTCTTCTACTGGCACTTGGTTAGTTCTCTGCCAGAGGTCTGTGTTACTGATGGTAACTGGCCAGTGGATCTTCAGTATCTTGCGTAGGCACGAGTTTATGAATGTCTGGACTCTTCTAGTAGTGGTCTTAGTTGTTCTCCACGTTTCTGCTCCATACAAAAGAACTGATTTGATGTTTGAGTTGAACAGGCGGATTTTAGTGCGGGGTGTGATCATGTGGGATCGCCAGATGTTCTTGAGGGCCAAGAAGGATGCTCTTGCCTTTCCGATGCGGGTCTTCACGTCTGCATCTGTTCCTCCCTGCTGATTGACTACACTCCCAAGGTAAGTGAAGGTCTCGACCTCCTCCAGGTTGTTATCTCCCAACTTCACTGCCTCTGTACTGGAAGCATTGATTTTCAGAATTTTGGTCTTGTTGGGGTGGATGTGAAGGCCGACTTGGGACGCATGGGAGGCCAGGCTTGAAGTCTTGTTCTGCATCTGTTGCTGTTTGTGGGAGAGCAGAGCGAGGTCATCGGCAAAGTCCAAATCGTCCAACTGAGTCCATAGGGTCCACTGGATGCCATTCCTCTGTCCATCTGTTGTCCGTCTCATCACCCAATCGATGGCGAGGAGGAACAGGAATGGTGACAGCAGGCATCCTTGACGTACGCCGGTCTTTACATCAAAGCGACGCGTCAGCTGGCCTCCGTGAACGACCCGACATGCCATCCCTTCATATGACTCTTTGATGATTCGTGTCAGTTTGGCTGGGATTCCATAGTGTCGGAGGAGTTGCCACAGGGTGTCACGGTGCAGACTGTCAAAAGCCTTGAGGAAGTCTACAAAGTTGATGTACAATGAGGAGTTCCACTCCAGGGACTGCTCGACGATGATGCGTAGCGTGACAATCTGGTCTGTGCAGGATCTGTCCTGCCTGAAGCCTGCCTGGTGGTCTCGGAGCCTGACGTCCACTGCGTCCCTCATCCTCTCCAACAGAATCCTGTTGAACACTTTTCCTGGCACTGATAGGAGTGTGATGCCTCTGTAGTTCTCGCAGATGCTGAGGTCTCCCTTTTTGGGCAGTTTGATGATGTGTCCGTCTTTCCAATCTATTGGTACTTTTTCCTGTTCCCAGATCTTCTCAAAAAGCGGTAGTAGAAGGTCGGCTGTTGTCTCTACGTCTGTCTTGAGAGCTTCTGCTGGAATTCCATCTGGGCCGGCTGCCTTGCCATTTTTCATCTTCTTGATGGCGCGGATGATTTCGTCTTTTGTTGGGTCGCAGCATATCTCTATATCATTGTCTGCTTCTGCGATATTTGGAGGGTTTTGTGGAGCTGACCTATTGAGAAGTTCCTCAAAATGCTCCGCCCATCTCTCAAGCTGCTGATCTGTGTCTGTGATGGTCTGTCCTAGCTTGTCCTTGACTGGTCGTTCTGGTCTGTTGTACTTGCATGCAAGCTTCTTGGTGGTTATATACAGCTCTTTCATGTTCCCGTGGTACGCTGCTTGTTCTGCTTCTTCAGCCAGGCTGTCTATGTAGTCTCTCTTGTCTTTCTTCACACTCTTCTTCACTTCCCTGTGAGCTTGTGCGTATTCTGCTTGGGCTGTCGCTTTAACTAATCTTGTGCGGCTCGAGTTAACTGCTTCTTTCTTGAGTCTTCTTGCTTGGATCTTCTGGAGGGTGTCTGCTGAGATCCAGTCTTTGTGTTGGTTGTTCTTTGGCCCAAGCACTTCCTGGCATGTTTCTGTGATGGCATCTTTTGTTCTCTTCCAAAGGTCATTGGCATCGGTGTCTTCGTTGATAAGCTCCTGCAGCACTTGGAATCTGTTCTTGAGGTTGAAGGTGAAGGTTTCTTGAGTTGTCCTATCTTTCAATAGCTTCACATTGTACTTCGCCCTGCCTGCTGCCTGCCTGTCAGTTCTCTTCAACTTCAGCTTGAGTCTCGCAGTCAGGAGGTGGTGGTCTGATGCTGCGTCTGCTCCCCTTCTCACTCGTACATCTTGAAGAGACCGTCTAAACTTCTTGGTGATACAGAAGTGGTCGATCTGGTCTTCGGTAATATGGTCAGGCGATACCCAGGTGGCCTTGTGTATCCTCTTGTGGGCGAAGATGCTGCCTCCGATGACAAAGTTGTTCAGTCCGCAGAGGTCAGCGAATTTCTCCCCATTCTCATTCATCTCTCCGAGGGCATGTTGTCCCATCACTTCCTCGTAGCCTCTGTTGTCTGATCCCAGTTTCGCATTAAAATCCCCCATGAGGATGTTGATGCCTTTGTCCTTTAGCTTGTCTAGGACTGCCTGTAATCTGCTGTAGAACTGGTCTTTGGATTCTTCATCATATTCATTGGTGGGTGCGTAGCATTGGATTATGTTCATCTTAATGTTCTTCTTCTTGGTCGTGAAGGTTGCTGTTATTATCCTTGGACCATGTGCTTCCCATCCAGTAAGAGCTTTCTGTGCTGTACTTGAAAGCATGATTGCTACTCCTTCAGTGTGTTCAGCATTTTCCTCTTCATGTCCTGAGTACAGCAAGAGTTCCCCTGTAGTCAGTCTTGATTGTCCGGCTTGCAGCCATCTCGTCTCACTCAGTCCGAGCAGGGTGATGTTATATCGGCGCATCTCTGCTGACACTTGTGCTGCCTTCCCTGCCTCGTACATGGTCCTGATGTTCCATGTACCGATGTGGTGGTCGTTCTGGTCGACAGAAGGGTTGTCTGCACTGAAGCTTCCTTTCGGCTTTGGCCCCAGCACGTCATACTTCCTGCAGGAGCAGGTCCTTCCTCTCCCAGAACTGGAGTTTCTTGGGTAGTTGTGGATGCTTCTGTAGCGAGTTTGGGTTTTTCCGGGGTGAGGGTGCTGGCCTCACGCCCAACCCCCAACCTGGAGGGCCAGCCCCCAACCTGGAGGACCAGGCTTTTTTCTGTTGGGGTTTGCTTCCCCCACATGCAACAGGGGGTTTGATCTGCTGTAGTGTTATTGTCGCTTTCCACCAGCTAAAGACATTCAAAGTTATATTTAACGTTTTGGGCACCAGTTCTACTTCATGCTTTTAACCTTTGGCTCCCGAACCCTCTCCACCAGCATCCTGCTTTGTCAACTATGCTAGCAAAGTAAAAACTTAATCCTTTGACTCTCTCACCTATCCACCAGCATCCTGCTTTGTCAACTATGCTAGCAAAGTAAAAACTTAATCCTTTGACTCTCTCACCCTATCCACCAGCTTCCTACAGGAAGTTGGTGGATAGGGTGAGGGGTGAAAAGGTTAATTTTTTGTAGGAAGCTGGTGGATAGGGTGAGGGGGTCAAAAGGTTAAATGTTTATAGGAAGCTGGTGGATAGGGTGAGGGGGTCAAAAGGCTAGGTTTTCTTGCTGGATGCTGGCGGATAGGGTGAGACAGTCAAAGGGTTAACTTAATCAATACACTATTACTGCAGAAAGACTCGCGAATAATCCAAGGCTCCAACCCCTTGCAGTACGGCTCACCAAGAGACACCCCATAGACAAATTAATGTCGTGTAGAGACAGATTGAGCTCCCACCTCCCCAGTCCCTTGGCCTCCACGTCTCTCTCTCTCTCTCTCTCTCTGTCTCCCCCTCCCCCCCCCCCGAGTCTCTCTCTCCCTCTCTCTCTCTGTCTCCCTCTCTCTCTATCTCTCTCTCCCTCTCTCTCTTTCTCTCTCCCCGAGTCTCTCTCTCTCTTTCTGTCTCTCCCTGAGTCTCTCTGTCCCCCTCTTCCCCCTCCCTCCCCTGAGTCTCTCTGTCCCCCTCTTCCCCCTCCCTCCCCTGAGTCTCTCTGTCCCCCTCTTCCCCCTCCCTTCACACACCCTCCCCCTCCTTCCCTTTGCCCTTCGTTCTTGCTTTTCTGAAGAACTGATGCCAGTCTGGTTTAGTGGATAAAGTATCTGCCTGGGGTGCAAGAAACCCAGGTTCGACTCTCAGTCGCCAAGGGATTTTTCTCTCTCCTCCACTAGACCTTGAGTGATGATTTGGATCTGGAATGAGACGATAAAGCCAGGTCTTGTATGCAAATTAGCGCCTAGCGCAAGTGAAAGATCCAATGGCAGCAACCGAGTTAATCCCTTGAAAAATTCTGAAGACAAATTTGCTCTCATATTTTAACTCTTTGACTCCCACAATCTGTCCACCAGCATCCTGCATTGTCAACCATGACAACAAAGCAAAAACTTAACACTCTGACTCCTTCACCGTGTCCACCAGATTCCAGCGGTGTGTGAATCAAAGGGTTAAAAAAGAACACGATCATACACTGCATGAAGCTGGTGGACAGGGCGAGAGGGTCAAAGGGTAAGTTTTTGCAGCTGGTGGATAGTGTGTGTGAGTCAAAGGCTTAAAAAAAGAACACAATCATGCACTGCAAGAAGCTGGTGGACAGGGTGAGAGAGTCAAAGGGTTCAGTTTTGCAGTTGGTGGATAGGGTGTGGGAATCAAAGGGTTAAAAGAGAACACAAACACTGGGGAAAACACGGCGCTTTCCTGTGGGAGAACAGCCCACATATCAAACCGGAAAGAAATTTCGTTGTGACAGCGGCAACAATAACCGCCTTTCACTTACTCCAGGGTGCGTTATGAATTCCTGTCCCTTGGCCCCATCAGAAGCTGGTGGATAGGGTGAGAAAGTTAAAGGGTTAAGTTTTTGCTTCGCTAGCATAGTTGACAATACACAACGCTAGTAGACAGGGTGCGTGAGTCAAAGGATTAAGAAAAGGGAATGGTGGTGGTGGTTATTGGTATTGTTATTGCTGTTTAAAGCCCATCTGACTGCGTAAAGCCATATCAGGCCTATAACCGCTTCTAAACATACAAAACTTCAACAGGAAAAAAAGAAAAGAAAAGATATTATGTAGGCCTACATATATCAATGCATTCGCGCACATGATTTAAGGACATGCCCCCAGTATTAACCACTCTGTTCAGTTTATCGTACAAGGGTTTTAAAAAACAAACCTGAATACAAATTTAAGCATACCTAAGGACATCAAAACATAAAAACGAGCCTAAATTAACTAAAATTGCTTCTGCATGTCTCACCTCCCTGGAGCCAAAACTGCACGTAATACATGTACCCAATCATCAATCCTAAGAGAAAGCACGTAAGACTTTATCGAACACATACAGGTGAATGGAGCAGCAAGGCTGAAAATAAAAGGAAGAAATGACAGAAAGCAAAGAACAAGACAAAAACAAAGAGATTGACAGAAAAGAGGACATTTCTATCACAGAATTTCCAGAAGGTGGGGATGCTATTTATACTGAAAGAGCCCCCAGCATCCCCACGGGGGGGGGGGGGGGGGGGGGAGATTGCATGTAATACATGTACCCAATTATCATTCCTAAGAAAAAGTACGCATAAGACTTTATCGAACACATACAGGTGAATGGACCTGCAAGGCAGCAAATGATAGGAAGAAATGACAGACAGCAAAGGAACAAAGCAGAAACAAAGCGAGTGACAGAAAAGAGGAAATTTCTATCACAGAATTTCCATATGGTGGGGATACTATTTATACTGAAAGAGCCCCCTGGCATCCCCACGGAGGGGGGGGGGGAGATCGTGGTGGGGGGATGGTGATAGTGGGCTGCTGCATGGGCAACAGGAGGTTGTGTCATCATCAGTATCTTGCCAGCACCATTAGTTTTGCCTATCGCTCCACGGAGCACCCTTTTGTTTCTTTTCTTTCGTGTGTGCGTGTGTGCGTGTGTGTGTGTGTGTGTGTGTGTGTGTGTGTGTGTGTGTGTGTGTGTGTGTGTGGTGCGTGCGTGCGTGTGTGTGTGTGTGTGTGTGTGTCTCTCTCTCTCTCTCTCTCTCTCTCTCTCTCTTTCTGTGTACGTGTGACGTGTGTGTGTTGCACGTGTCCTTCATTAACCCTTTTTTTTTATATCTTTTTTTCGTCTATTCCCTTTCCTTCCCATACCATTCTTTTCTGCTATTTTATTCTTTCTCTTTTTCTTTCATTTTTCTGTAGACACGTTTTGAAAATTATAGGCTTTTCATACTGTTTGTATATCTGCTACTATATGGACAATTTCACAGTGTATTTCTTTTAATATAGCATGCCTGAGTTCACAGAATAAAGGACTGTTGTAACGACTCAACCCAAGACAATTGTGACAGCTTATGCAGATTAAAATCTATTGCAACAGCTCACGCAGAGTTACAAACCATTGTATCAACTCAGTCAGTATTATTATTAAGGACCATTATTAAAACTCATGAGTATTGTAACAGCTTATGCAGAGTTAAGAACTATTGTAACAGGTCATGCAGAGTTAAGAACTATTGTAACAGGTCATGCAGAGTTAAGAACTATTGTAACAGCTCACGCAGAGTTAAGAACTATTGTAACAGCTTATGCAGAGTTAAGAACTATTGTAACAGGTCATGCAGAGTTAAGAACTATTGTAACAGGTCATGCAGAGTTAAGAACTATTGTAACAGCTCACGCAGAGTTAAGAACTATTGTAACAGCTTATGCAGAGTTAAGAACTATTGTAACAGGTCATGCAGAGTTAAGAACTATTGTAACAGCTCACGCAGAGTTAAGAACTATTGTAACAGCTTATGCAGAGTTAAGACTATTGTAACAGGTCATGCAGAGTTAAGAACTATTGTAACAGTCATGCAGAGTTAAGAACTATTGTAACAGGTCATGCAGAGTTAAGAACTATTGTAACAGCTTATGCAGAGTTAAGAACTATTGTAACAGCTCATGCAGAGTTAAGAACTATTGTAACAGCTAATGCAGAGTTAAGAACTATTGTAACAGCTTATGCAGAGTTAAGAACTATTGTAACAGGTCATGCAGAGTTAAGAACTATTGTAACAGGTCATGCAGAGTTAAGAACTATTGTAACAGCTAATGCAGAGTTAAGAACTATTTAACAGCTTATGCAGAGTTAAGAACTATTGTAACAGGTCATGCAGAGTTAAGAACTATTGTAACAGGTCATGCAGAGTTAAGAACTATTGTAACAGCTCACGCACAGCTACAGACCATTGTATCAACTCAGTCAGTGTTAAGAACCATTGTTTAAACTCGGAGTTAAGTATTATTGTAGCAACTGACACCCCCAAAAAACAACAAACAAACAAACAAAAACAAAACAGAAACATTGTAACAGCTCAGGCAGAGTTAAGTACTATTGTAACAGCTCGACTAAAAAACATTGTAACACTTCAGGCAAAGTTAAAGACTATTGTAACTACTCAACCCACCCACCCACCACCCACACACACTCAAAAAAGGTATTGTAACAACTCAGGCAGAGGTACACACCATTTTAACAACCAACTCAGGCAGAGTTAAAACTATTGTAACAACTCAGGTAGAGTTAGGAACTATTGTAACAACTCAGGTAGAGTTAGGAAATATTGTAGCAACTCAGGCAGAGTTAAGAACTATTGTAACTCAGGCAGAGTTAAGAACTATTGTAACAACTAGGTAGAGTTAGGAACTATTGTAACAACTAGGTAGAGTTAAGAACTATTTAACAACTCAGGCAGAGTTAAGAACATTGTAATTCAGGCAGAGTTAAGAACTATTGTAACAACTCAGGTATAGTTAAGAACTATTGTAACAACTCAGGCAGAGTTAAGAACGATTGTAATTCAGGCAGAGTTAAGAACTATTGTAACAACTCAGGTAGAGTTAAGAACTATTGTAACAACTCAGGTAGAGTTAAGAACTATTTAACAACCCAGGCAGAGTTAAGAACTATTGTAGCTCAGGCAGAGTTAAGAACTATTGTAACAACTAGGTATAGTTAAGAACTTTTGTAACAACTCAGTCAGAGTTAAGAACTATTGTAACAACTCAGTCAGAGTAAGAACTACTGTAACAACTCAGGCAGAGTTAAAAACTATTGTAACAACTCAGATAGAGTTGAGAACTATTGTAACAACTCAGGCAGAGTTAAGAACTATTGTAACAACTCAGACAGAGTTAAGAACTATTGTAACAACTCAGAGTTAAGAATTATTGTAACAACTTGGGTAGAGTTAAGAACTATTGTAACTCAGGTAGATTGAATAACTATTGTAACTCAGACAGAGTTCAGAAATATTGCAACTCATGCAGAGTTAAGAACTATTGTAACAACTAGGTAGAATTAAGAACTATTGTAACAACTAGGTAGAGTTAAGAACTATTGTAACAACTAGGTAGAGTTAAGAACTATTATAACAACTAGGTAGAGTTAAGAACTATTGTAACAACTCAGGCAGAGTTAAGAACTATTGTAACAACTAGGTAGAGTTAAGAACTATTGTAACAACCCAGTCAGAGTATTGTAACAACTCAGTCAGAGTTAGACCTATTGTAACAACTCAGGCAGAGTTAAGAACTATTGTAACAACTCAGGCAGAGTTAAAACTATTGTAACAACTCAGAGTTAAGAACTATTGTAACAACCCAGTCAGAGTATTGTAACAACTCAGTCAGAGTTAGACCTATTGTAACAACTCAGGCAGAGTTAAGAACTATTGTAACAACTCAGGCAGAGTTAAAACTATTGTAACAACTCAGGTAGAGTTAAGAACCATTGTAACAACTCAGACAGAATTAAGGACCATTGTAACAATATAGGCAAACTTACAGACCTTCGTAACAACTCGGTCAGATTTACAGGCCGTTGTAACGACATAGAGTTACTTACCATTGTAACAATTCGGTCAGATTTCACAGGTCGTTGTAACGACTGAAACAAGAGGTAAGGACCACTTTAATAACTCAGGCAGTTACAGATCATTGTAACAACTTGGACCTTCATAACCATTTAAAAAAATTAAGGAGCATTGTTCTTTCGTTTGTAGTTAACCCTTTGACTCCCGCACTTATCTACCAACTGCAAAAACTTAACTCTTTGACTCCCTCACCCTATCCACCAGCTTCCTCCAGGAAACTGGTGGATAGGGTGAGGGAGTCAAAAGGTTAAGACTTTGCTTTGCAAGTATGGTTGACAATACAGGATGCTGGCGGACATGGTGCAGTAGTCAAAAGGTTAAGAACATTGTTGTTTCGTTGGCGGTTCGTTCGTGGTTTTTGTTTGTTTGTTTGTTTGTTTGTTTTTGGTTCGTTCATGTTTTTTGTTTGTTTGTTTGTTTGTTTGTTTTTCTTTTTCCTTCTTTTAAAAAAAAACTTTTCACCGTTTACACTCTGTTTCATCGTAAAATTCTTTCTGTATGATGTCTAATCGAACAGACTTGGGTCTCTTTTCATCTAACCTGTCAGATTCTTCATTCCTTTTCTTCTTTCTTTTCAGCGAGGATGGTATCATCACCAGTGTAGGAGGTACAGCACCAAGCTTTTCACATTGCCTAACAGTTTCTTGACAGACACCCCCTTCGGGGCCTCAACATGACCAGCAGATCCTTTCTACTGTTCCAACAAAATGTTGCCTCTTAGGCTTCAGAAACTTCTCAGCCACACTGCTTAGTAGCGTGGAAGTCCAGAAAAAAGACTGGGGCCATCTCTGAAAGGAGAGGAGTGCCATTCACATGTCTGTGGGCCTATTCAGTGCTGTTGACCACTACTGATTTCTTCAGCACCAACCTCTGGGTAATATGT
Source organism: Monoplex corrugatus (assembly GCA_030674185.1). Classification (NCBI taxonomy): domain Eukaryota; kingdom Metazoa; phylum Mollusca; class Gastropoda; order Littorinimorpha; family Ranellidae; genus Monoplex; species Monoplex corrugatus. The sequence goes on along the minus strand of CM060306.1, from coordinate 117,539,870 downwards.
AGGCCCTGTTTCCAGCTAACTGACGCAGTAGTTTTAGGCTAATCTGAGAACAGTCATGGTTTAAGGGGCTTCGTGTAGTATTACAGATCTCTTTAGTTTGTTTCATCAATTGAAGCTTGGACAATAGTATTTAGAACCCGAAAGTTAGGTAAAACCCCAAGACCCTGTTAGCACAGCTTCGCCATTTTGGATAACGTAACATTTGCAGCGACAGTGCATATAGAATCTATTCCATCAGCAGATTGCCTTCTCAAAAAAACTGAAAACTGAATACTCTGGGAGATTTGATAGAATAAACCTGGCATCAACTTGATAACGAAGAGGTTTCACTGCTAGTGCCACCTGCTCACTGATTGAAGGAGGAGACCAGGCTGAGCTGAGGAAAGCTCTGCACACTATGGGCACATGATAACCCACTTCATGTAGCAACTGGATTGTACACCCCTAAAGATATGAGGCTTGAGGCTTGCATTTCAATCTGACTGTGCGGGTTTGCATAGTTTCAAATTTCGATCAAACAAAACTTCATGTGTGCACTTCTCAGACTACTCAGCTATAATTGGGTACCCCTGATTTTTGTTTTAAGTTAGGGAAGGTAAAGCAACAATGAAGAGATGGTAACAATGCTGGCCATCAGAAGAAACTGTAGGCCTCTACAACTCACTCTCCTTCATGGACTCCGGGTTAGGGTGACAGCTGTAGAGGTCATTCATACCTAAGACTGGGAAGAATCCTAGGGAATGAAGAAGGGTTCAAAAGTGTTTTTCTTTTCATTGTCTGGTTGTTTGAGTTACGCTCTTTCGGCATTACATTGATGCACAGCCTGCATATTCCATCTTTGGTGGGTTATCCCACCATACAGTCCGTCATAGTCACTTTTTCGGGATGTGCATGCTAGATATTTTCATGTTTCTAAATGCTAACAAACACGGTAAATCTTATGAGATCTTTAATGGGTATAGACCTATTTCTTTTACATGCGTGTACACGTAAAAGTTCTGGCAGTAACAGGTAAGTCGGTATGGTGACATGGTAGGAATAATCTGCCCTCCACACCAGGAATGACCAGGTAGAGTCGAATTCAGGATCTTCCAGTCGGAATTCTGATGCCCTAAACATTTGGTTACCACGCCCATCAGCGGCACAATTTACTGCAGAGTCAAACCCATGTGTTTCACCACTGCACTACCATCAAGGGGACAACAGTGACTTGTCAGTTTGTTGTACTAATTTCTGAAGGTGTGCATGGGACTACGGTGTAAGACAAGCACTACATCTCATAACAAATTCCATAAGAATTCTATTCAGAGGTGCTCCTGCAAATGTAATTTTCATGTTTTCACAAGAGATCAATAAAGTTATATGATCATACGCACGAGAAAAGTCCTTGAGTGCATTTTAGATTTGAAAGGCTAGTCATGTGTTTGGTTTTTAACTGTTTGCTTTATCTTTACACTTGGGAGTTGTTTGTTTTAAACGTGCTGTTGGTCTTGATATGGTCTTAGAGGTTGGCCGGGCTATAAGCAATACAAACTTTGAATTGTGAATAATGCAATGTATGCTGTGTGTGTGCATTGTGTGCATGCACGTATTTGTGTTAAGTGTGTGTTAAGCGCAAGTATGTTATACGAGAGACACAGACAGACACACATACAGCAAAAGGGTAAAGAATGTTCAACAACGCAAAAAGAATAAGACTAACAGCAGATTCAGGTTTGAAGTTGCAGCTTTATTTCCAAAGGAGATATAATTATCCTACCAAGTTGTTTCATATGTGGTCATTCTACACAATCTGCATGCATAATTTTACATGAGATGAGCAATGCGAAACATAAAATGGAATTCATGCAATATGAAAACAAAATTCTCTGATAAGTTTGCTTACATGGCTGCATGAGTGACACCCATATCCAAGGGCACCTTAAAGAAAATAAATCAAATATGCACACACAAAATGCACTCTTAAAGTCACATCGAATCTACATGAAGACAAAGTACATTTCACACACACACACACACACACACACACACACACACACACGAGATACAGACATACAGATTGAGCACAAGTTTGGAAGCAGAGAGACAAATAAACAGCTGGCTGAAAATCCTGTATCCAGTTCACAGCAGATGAGAAAAGCCTAATTCACTTTACTCAGCCATTACATTTTGAATTCTGAAAAATACATCCACAAACCATTTGCTCCATGTTCACCTCTAAGAAACTGGAAGGAATGGGATGGGTGTGACAAACGAAATTCAATAAGAAAAATTCAAAAACGTTTATGTTCTCCTCTTCCCTTGCATTACAAACAAGAACCTGACAAATGAGCTGGAACATGGAAGAGGAATCAGAAACCAAAAAAGACAACTGTAAACAGGTTTTTATGGTGGTAAAGCCCTGTCATTAAAAATGACTATCCACTCATAAGTGACTGCATGGAAAGAAGAAAAGGAGGTAAAAAGAAAGGAAAGGAAATGGGAATTTGTCTCCTCTCAAGACAAAGCAGTTTACATCAGGTGATGAATGTTGTCTTCCATTAATTTCATGTCACATATCATAGAATCCTTCAGAGTACCATGGAAGTATGTTGCAAAAGGAAAATATCAAAGACTAGATCGATATCTGCACACCTGAAGTGCTGGTTGAAGCAACTCACAGACAAGACATGAAAAATCTCTCTCAGTCTGCTGCTGCCTCCCATGAAATCCCCTTCCCAACAACATTTCTGGTTATGGGATTAAGAGCAAGATCAATTTCTGACATGGCCCTCATCCTGCCTGCAGAGAATCCAAAAAAAAAAATTCACCAAAGGTTGTTTACACATCTGATGACAATGCACCACTTATCACAACACACCATCTGTCACAAATGCTCGCACAGTACACAATAAACACACACACACCTCATTCACCACCAGAAAAATTTTCTTTGGATATGGGTGTCACTCCAAAGAGCAACCAATTATCAATCCCCAACAGTTACTCACACAGCAATGAAGTAAAATGCTTGTCAATCCACAGCTCTGAAATCCTCAAGTAACCACACAATTTCCCCATCCAGTACCAGTACACATCCCAACAGTTATACATCCCTTTACTTTGCTGTAACCCACCCCCGTCACCCCAAGATTTTTCTTACATATACCCTTTGACTCCATCAGAAGCTGGTGGATAGGCTAAGGGAGTCATGAATGAATACAGTGAATCAGACAGCAAATATGTTTGTCTATCCAGAGATAAAACATTACTTCATGTCTCTGGTCTGTCTGTCTCACTGGTAGTCCCAATCCAGCAGCACCATTAAAACTCACCCCAGCTTCCTAAATCCACACGAAATTCTGGATCAGAGAGCCACATGACAGAAGGCCAAACCTCCAGTTGACCAGGAAGCAGAAGAGAACTGTTCATTGGTCATGCTCAGCGTGCACACACACACACTTGCTCCAAAATCCACATCATATATACAGAGCAGTTACATGCAGGGGTGTGGGGATACTTGACACTGCATTCAACACTTCAAAGAGCTAAATGTCTTTATACAACAAAAGTAGATTCTAGCACACCCATGCTCACGCAGCGAAAGGGATAAAACCAGAACAAAACTGGAGTCTGGAGTTTGTTCAAGAGGGATTCATCGCACTCTGACAATTCCATATGCACTCCATCCAAATCAGCCAGCAATTACTTGGCAGACTTCTTGTGCCTGCACAAAACCTTTCACACTGGCAACATCTTGAAACAGAGAGGGGAACATAACAGAAAATGAACATGAGCAGCATCAAAATATCCAAGAGATGCAAAAGGCTTAATCAGTTGCAGTATAACTGGATGATATTCAGTATTATTTGAAGATGACTCTACAACATGCTCATGCAGATTTTTTTTTCGATTGCATAATGAATTGGACTACTGTATGTTCAATTACAATGACAGCGAGTATCATTAGATACAGAACTCATGATGATCTGTTTACAATATTCTTTAATTTATGATTTATGTATAATACACATTGATCCACATTACATTAGTTACTGTTGGCTTGTTCATTCATGTCAAATAGTTGAGACAATGATCTAATGAATCACAGTCATTTGCTTTTACCATGGAAAGATGAAAAATGTAACAAGAGAGTAAGAGAATGGCTGAAATGTATGTACATAGTGTCACCGTGAGCGAGACAAGTGTTGACTGCAAGCTGGATACAAAGCAGCTAACTACAGCTTGGTCTCTGGGAAGACAAAGAGGCCAGCACTTCACATGGACTGGTTGTGTATTCACCATGCTTTGGTTCCGTTATTTTACATCCATAGTGAAATACAGGAAAGGAAAGTATGTGCACAGCAACGCTTGGTTCAGTGACTTTATATCTTCACTGGAAATAAAAGACACCAGGTCTGCACGCAGTGACTAGCACGTGTCGTTCAAAGCCAGCAATTTCATAATATAACACAAACAATATTTCCCTCGTCTGATTTCATGATATCGGTGTGATATGCCATAATAACATTTTACATACAGAGAAAGAAATTTACACATTTAGAGACATGAAATGAAATAAAACAAATCATTTTTAAATACCACTGTCATGTATCACGGACCCAAATCCAAAGACCTCTAAGGACTGAATCCAAAAAAATATGAAGTAAAGACTGCTTTAGGAATAGACATGCACCAAAATCCAAAGAGCTCTGAGGACTTAGTCCAAACAAACTGAATTACAGACTACATCAGCTTATGAAATCCACATGGCTGAAGCTCTCTGTGCCACTGGTTTCCAATAACTTCTAATTCTATCCATTGCACTTAAAGAGAATGATAGTGCATGTGATAAAAAAAAAAAGGGGTCATTGGACTTTTTTCTCAACAGTACTGAAATTTTAAAAAGCAATCAAAATAATGCTGCTGACAACAAAAAATAATCCTTTGAAAAAAGATAAAAAGGCAATACTATCACAGTCACATGAAAGCATGGCCTGCAAACACTCATCACTCTCATTTTTCAACACTTTGAAAGAGCAGTCAAATCACTGCAGCTGTTGAAATTAAGGTTAAAAAAAACCTTCCATACTCTGCTAAATACATACCGGTACCCAAATTACTAAACTTAATTCAGTGCATTCTACATCTAGCCTTCTGCATACACTGAAACAAGTTCATGATCAAATCAGGTACCTTTTGAAGACCATCCAAATTAGATTGGATAGATAATGATATGTGTCAAACATCTTATTAGAGAAGTAAAGAATCTGTCATATCCCTTCAACTGCAAAATGTACCAGTAAACTGTGAAGTGATTCAGTCAGATCAGGTCACTATAATGGGTATAAAGAGGTAAAAAAATTTCTTATGATGAAATAAGTCAAGCTCAGACCACTAAAATGAGTACATGAATACTCTTAAGTAACTATCAATACCCTCAAAAAGTTGGTTGCAAAATACTTGCAAGCTCTGTGGACCCCACACGTACTCCTGTTTTGAATACAACACACACATTTAACATAGACTCTCAGCGACTCTTAAGTTTAAGCTAATCAAAAATAAACTCCAAACACATGCATATGTGCAAACAAATAAAGAAAAGACATGTATATGACGATTTGACAAAGGCAATTTTCTGGTGACAAAATATACTTTAGTCTTTCAAAGGCATCAACTTCGTTGCTGCTTACATGGGCAATGGTGATCACAACACCTACTGGTTGTAAATTATTTCAGCCTTTACAAACTTTCAAAGTGGGGATGGGAAAGGGGTTTTCGATTTTGTGTCAGAATTTCAGTGAATGAAAAGTAAGAAACTGCCATAAAATAAAGCCAAAGGCATTGTCAGGAGCTGGAATGTCAAATACCTGTAGAAATCAACTTTGCATAATCAACTAAGGCAAAAAGGGATGCACCTCAGACCCTACTCGGCCAAGCGACAAGACTTCACATCAGCTGCACAAACAGAAAGTGAAGGAATCAGAATATATTAAAATTTTGCACAGAAAATGCAACACTGCATCACTGTCAAAGAACAAACAAAATTCCCTTTCACACAACACAGTGTTAAAAACTTAGGACAAAAGACAAGTAAAAATTATCAGCAATCACTGATCTATCATTTCTGATACATTTCACATCTGTACTATCCAGAGGCAAGTAAAGTACAATTTGAGGAAGAAAGGGGGACTGAAAAACATGGAAACACAGGGTTAAAAAAATAATAACCAGCAAACATGCAACTAGTAAAACTTCCTCACAGACCCAAATATTTCAATTTCTTTGAACACAATTACCAAATGTAACAAGTATTTACATAATTAAGGTTGTACCACATTCATTTAACAATCAATGATAAAAAACAAGAAACAAAAAGAAGAAAAAGTAAAGAAAAGTTAGCACTGGCTCTGCTGAATGCAGCAATCTTATGAACTGACTTATTACCATCATGACACTTGATTTGCCACTAAAACCAAAAGTAATTTTCAGTCACTGTTACTGACTCACAAAAAATAGCACACTAAATGCTAATATGGACTGCAGCCATCTCACTGACACATTAAAGCATCTTCAAAAACAGTCACAGTATGTATGCTTTACAGTGGTATGATCACACTGTGTGCACAATTCAAATGCAGTTGGTCAGACCAAAACTGTTGCACTCTATTCCCTGCACAAAAGATTGTCGACAAGAGAATAAAAATCCATCAGTCCATACTGTTTCATACTGTTTATTGTATGAACGATCTCTAATCAAGAATTAAACAGTTTGCTAGTCCAAAACTGTTTCACTATGTGCCTTGTATGAATTTTTTTTTCTTGAGAATTAAAATTGTTAGCCCAAAACTGTTATAATTTGTTCCCTGTATGAAAAATTTCTTTAGAAAAATTAAAGCCTGTGAGTCCCGACTATTATAATCCATTCACTGTATGAAAGATTTCTTCTTAAGAATGTAACCGCCTGTTAGTCTAAACCTGTTTCACACACTTTGTTGTATGCAGTTTTGTCTCTATTCTAGTTCTGCCAGCTTTCTTTAATCAACCTTCATGATGGTCTGATGTTATGATCTCCAGTACTGAACAACATAGTGTGGAGATGGCAGTGAGAAGAGTCTGCTTCTGCAGAACAATAACAAGTTTTACTGACAAAAATGACAAAGGCTAAATTAACCCTTTCATTCCTCGCCCTGCTTGCTTATTTTCCAATTAGTGAGGGAATGAAAGGGTTAAAGAAATCTTCAACCTCTGCAGGTCCTATCATAAAAGGCATTTTCCCCAAGGAAACTATGTCCTCATTCAGAGATGTTGGCCACAGTTCCAACTGACCCACACACACACACGCACCTCTAACACACACACACACACACACAGAAGCTAAAACCAAACAAAACTGTGCTTAATTCTAGAATGTTAGTCAACTGATAGTCAACTGAACAGGAATCTGGATACTAACAGGATACACTAATTCCATTTCACACCTCTTTGCACCCCAAATGACAAAACAAAACAAAACTTAAAAAAATAAAAACAAAACAAACAAACAAACCCAACCATCATCAACTCTGTACAATAAAGAAATATACGAATTACTTACAAGTTGTTGGATTCATTGCAAACAAATCAATCATGATGTTGAGATCAGCAGGATGTCCAGATTTTTTTAATCTAGTTTTTAGTATGTCACCATCCTGTGGGATGTTTCTTTGCTGTGGCATTCTACAGATCAGCTTTCAATACCAAGAAATGGATTCATCCATTATCAGGTGTAAAAAAACTAAAAACCAGATACGTCCATTATCAGTGGCTCAATATTCATAAATGGATTTGTGCATTATTGGGCATTTTGAAACGGCTGCCCACCCCTCCTCCCCCTCCAACGGTCAATTGGTGAACTGAAGACAAGTCACGAATGTGCTGGTTGTATTTTTACCATGCGGAGACAGGAGCCAATTACACTGGCTGGTCACACCTTTAGGTTAATCAAGGTTTATTCTGTGGTGCTCAGATGCCACAACAAACTCTAGATTCCCCCTACTTTACGACTGATTCAGCAAAGTTTCCATCCCACAGTAGAACCTACAGTTTTCTAAAGCCAACATCACAAAAGGCGCAGAACACTGCTGCTAAAAAACACACAACTGTCACTGTTCAACTAACATTACCGTTTTTTTTCAAAAAACAGTATCCTGTTATTGAATTTGCCACACAACTTCAAAAGGGCAGCCTGTAATTCCCACACTTAAAAACGTCATTTAATCAGTGGACAACACTATCAACTGGCTACAGAATGACTAGAAACTAAGCAAGTTTCAACAATAACATGCAGATCTGTTTTTCCATTTGCAACATAACACAAGCATCATACAATGTTTCTCCAGTGATTATGATTTTTAATCTTAGTTTGGTATTGAAATTGAATTAAACAATGAAGCCAGAACAGACAGCAGAGAGCAAAGTTTAGACTGACTGGACAAAAGGCTAAAGAACACTTCCAGCATTTAATAGATGATGATGGCTAAGAACACTTCAGAAATGTCCTGCATCTATTTCCATATCTGCCATCATTTCAACACCTCTGTACTCCATCCACAAAAGCACATGATTAGGAGAAAAGACCCATAGCTTGAGTGAGCCACTGAACTGATGTTATTTACAAGAATATATATACACTATAATTCAGACCAGACTTCACTGACTGCTTAAATCAATTATCACTGGAGCAGTGCAGAGGGCGGCTCTTTGTATTTCTACCACCACTCTTCCCCACATCATTGTAATACACTGATCCAACCAAACTATTTGCTTATTCAAAACAAAAAATTAAAGACAATTTGAAATGATACTCGCAAGACTGCATATCAATTACACCTGGAATAGATTTACTCACCTGCACTTAAGGTATTTTAAATGACATTATTTACTTTTTGGTTCACTCTCAACTTAAAATGGGATGGTCACCGACACTAATGGCCAATGCATCTGTGACACTTTTCCTGGCTCCTCTGAAAAAGATTTACTTGGTTGTAAACAATCAAGTCTTGATGCTACATGTTTGTGATTTTGCCAAGAAAGAGAGAATAAAAGCAGCATTTCTATCCAAATGCTATATACTTACCATTATGACACCATGTAAGTCACCCGGTCTTGGCAAATTTTAGCGGTTAATACTGAGATGAACTGAAAGTAACCCTACCAAGGGCTCACTGAATATTCAATTGCTCTAACTTTTCTTTTTCTTTCTTAAAGTTGTTTTAATTTTTGGGGCCTACAACCGGAGACTGGGGGAATGCTCTTATCAATGCCTGCCCATACCAAGATTTTAGATCTGGTTTAACAAAGATCTTTTTTACATTCATTTGAAGCTGGCTGCATGCTGTGATTTTCCTTCCTCTGTAATTAGAGCAACAAACACACACCTGCAATCAACTGAAATTTCTTTCCGGAGTAACTTTTGGCTGAAGAAGTTCCTTAAAATGGCTCTGAAAATGGAAAGCGGACAAAAGTTTTAAAGCACCACTCCAAAAATAAAGGATGGAACTCAAGATTCAACCTGCCAAGTGAGGTGTATAGATTACTGCATCAAGTGCTGGCATCAGTTTCGAAAAAATGGAAGGAAAAACTGAAGTAAGCAATTGTCAAAACATGTTTAATCACCTCTGAGCTTGACCACCCCTTGGCAGTGTGAGGCAGCCCTGGCCAGCAGTACAAAAAGCTAAGGCATTCAGCCCAAAATGGGCCAAGGGGAATGACAACAAAAAGTGCAACACACTTCTTATTTATAACATTCATGAAGAGTACACACTTCTTATTTATAACATTCATGAAGAGTACAAAGAGTAAATCACATCATACATACAACCTTAAAAAAAGAGCTATTACAAAATACAAAGCAGAAAACTTACTCCCTGTTGAAGGAGAAAAAAATGTCTCTACTGACATTAAAAAAAAAAGTGCTCAACTTCTTTATCACTGTACGTGAATAAAAATCCATAGTGTTTATTTGATCATTGTTCCCTTGAACAGCATAATGTATATCTACATATGCAGCTTGAAGGTCTCCCTGTAACTATGACATATGCTCTCTGACAATGTCCACACTGACAATACACACGCATACATACAACAAAATATTACATCCTTTCTTACTCCTTTCTTGTTACTAAACATACACAGACAAAGACAGACAGCATGATGTGCTCCCAATCTATGGCCACACTGTGAAGACAGAGAGACTGAAAGCGGCAATGACAGCCGCAGCCCGAGTGTCAGTCACAGCACAAAGAGATATCAGCAGTAAAGCGACTAGAACTCAACTCCACACTACAGGCATAGAGGCTACAGGGACAGGAAAGCCAAGCGCAGCAGACAGAGTGTAAGGCCTGGCAGGATGTGGGTGGGGCCCCACAACTCCTCTGTCCAGTCATACACGTCTCTCGGCTACACACATGGAGAGGGAGACCCCACATGGGCTCTGGCAATGTGACATGGGATCTTTTCCGTCCCATGTGCAAAGTACAAAGTCATGGAAGGAGACAGGGGAATGGGAAAGGGGTTAGGGACACATACTTGTATCTCCCGACATGCGTGTGTGCACTGTAGCAAGGTGTGTTTATCTGTCTTTCATCTCCTTGGCAGTGAGTTTGTCGATGAGTTCCTGCAGAGGGGCCAGCTCCTTACGGTCAATAAGGTTGAACTCTTGCACAAAAAAGATGAAATGTTTGAAGGAAGTGTTCAGATGGGCCTCTTCACTCAGCTGAACCACCTCCTTGAAGTGCTGATGATAGATGTGCGCGTACACACGGAACAACCGCTTCAGGATTGTCTTGGCAATTGACAGAAAGTTCTTGGGGAAAGGGACGCCTGCACATAAAGCAGAGACAAAGTCAAATAAAGAAATCTACATAGATATATCCATATTTACAGTTGATCTGCAACATCCAGACTGATAGAGATGCTGGGAGGATATGTAGTAATGATAATAAATGAATATAAGTTATCTGCTTTAAAATTCTTCGAAGTACATTTTAACACAAAACCTTTCATTTTCCTATACACTGACCAAAGTAAGAAGTGCTTCATTTTCTTCTGCCACTAGGGAAAGCTATTTACAGAATACTCGTATTTTGTACACGACAAACTCTCAGCAGAATAACTAACCCTACAAGAAAATAAAGATCAAGGCTCTACTTTAAAAGTATTTTGTTATATATAATTCTATGGTCAAAATCATTTGCTACAATTTTTCAAAATTGATATCAATGTGTTCAGAGAAAACTGTTTTCTCCTGAGGTTTAAAAATGACCCAGCCATCACACTTATCAAATTTACTAACATTAAAATAACTATTCCGTTAAACATAATCAGTCAGATGTATCAGAACGAAATCAAAGCTTTCATATATAAACATAGTCTGCAAACTATGCTCTTACTGACCAATTTTGGAAGGGAAAAGTGTTTCATCATCCAGCTGGTCCTGTACCCAGGTCATGAGGTAGTCAATGTACTTGGGAGCTGAACACTTGATGGGCTTTTTGATGGTCTGACCGTCCGCCCAGTGGTACTCGTACTTAGGGCCAGCAGACATCACAGGGCATGTCTCCTCCAAGCAGAACTCTGTGATGGTGCCATACAGCATGTTGATTTGGTTGAAAAAGTCAACCGCTGAAATAGAGGTAAAATGTCACACATTACAACATGCTGTTCAAAAAGTTAACAGCTATGTGCATATTTATCAACAGAGTATCAATAACACATGAGAACTAACACAAAGTCGACGATCCACAGCCAACAACCAGACAGTGATGCTCCGCAGTTGTGGCTGTGGACGAACTTTTGAACCTTTTTTCCTTCTAAACAAGGGAGTTACACTAGGTGATAATTTATCATTTTGGAAGCAGGATTCCTTCCCTTTAAGTGAACAGGAGCATAAACAAAGTTGTAATTGGTATAGAATTGAGGTCACCCACACGAGATGACCATAGCTAATAAAAAAAAAATAGTGTTGCATCAGCTGTACTCTATGCAGTAAGCAGTTGAACTGATCATAAGTCAAGGATTGAAAGATTGTCAGAACTGAAGTGCACTCACTTACAGACCTTTCGTGATGCTTCTATATACCCACTTATGGTTTACTAGGACAGATTAGTCAGACTGGTGGGTCTATGTGTTGCTCATTTGTAAGCCTTATTTGTTTGTTTGTTTGTTTTGTTTTTGCTGTTCATGTAATTCAGCAGCCTTCAGGAAGCTACGCTAGCAAAAGAGACAATTTTTTGGCCATGTTGTCTTGAACACATACATAATCATATACTTGAAAAACACCAAAATAGTGCATCACAGCAGCTTTTACTGCACTTTTCGACTGCGTCTCAAAAGAGTTAACTCTTTTACTGCCTTGGAAATAAAGATTCAAATGAAATTCCACTTGCCCATGTTTTCATGCTAAAAACTGGTATGTATTTTTGAAAATATTTTGATAACTTTGTTACTGGATAGATACTCATAAAAATATGTAATTTTGGAAAAAATAAACAAATAAAGATTACACTTACAGCTGACATCTTTAATTTCATAATTCTTCAAAAGTAGGTTTATTTATTGGAATGTCTGTTGTGCATGGAAATTTGATCAACAAGTTTCTGAATGCGAGTGTCATCTAAAAAGAAAAAAAAATCAGTTCAGTCTATGCTCTGTGTATCCTTTCTCAGCCCACTACCCCCACTAAAATCCAGAATGATGGCAAAACATTGGTTACACTGACATTCTGCCCAAGCCTTCTACCTCTACTCCCACTACGCCTTTGTTTCTAGCTTACATGCTGTTCATGCTCTTCTACTTAAGTTCTATCCTCTTGTACCTGCTACCACTTCCCCTTTTCACCCTACCTCTAACCCTATCTCCTGTGATGAATCATTCCTACTGCCCCCTTTATATTCAGTTGTATTGTCAGATCTATGTTCTACTGTATCGGCAGTGGCCTCACTGACACTTTTATCATTGATTGTGTCCATATGTTCACTGCTCACCAACCTTTCAATCAAACCATATGTAAATATTTTATCAGTTTTCTGCTACAAATTCACAGTCTAATTCCTTACAAGCTTCCACTAAAGATACAGTTTGGTCATTTTAATGCACTACTTGAAGCACAGGAGTCTAACTGTTGCCATTTGCCATTTTTCTGAGCAACCAGAGGAAGCAGCCTGAGGAGGCTAGGTTTTCCAATAAAACTGATTTGAAATAGGGCTAGCCTATGACGCAGAATGGGTTCCAGCTATTAAATCTAGGAAACCATATGAAGATGTAACAAAAACAAAAAGACCACAGCAGTTCAGAGCAGTTAACATTTTAGTGATACTTCACATACTTGTGCATCAGGTGCTGGCCACAAAAAAAGTCAACAGGAAAAATTAAAAACCAACCAGGCTAAGGATAAATTAAGAGACAGACAATGTCGTGGCAAAGCCGAAAGTGTTAACATCTGCTACGCGCATTTGCTTACACTCACATGCAAGGATGAAATCACATGCAAGTATTCAGAATACACATAATGAACAAACATGTACACAAGCACATGGACATTTTCACCTTAAAGCCAAACTGATTTTGTACTTGTACTCAAGAAATGATAAGATACTGGGATTACGCTGGATTCTTTGTGAAAAACCCAACCAGCACATGGACACCTAACTCTGCCCTCCAGTTCTGTTTATTGCTATCAAAACTGTCTGGTGTATAACTGCAGCCCAATACTGCCCTCCTCACCATTTATCACTATCAAAATTGTCTGGTGTTTAATTCAAGTCCAATACAGCCCAATACTTTCCTTTTTCCCTGTTTATTACTATCAAAACTAGCATTCAACAATTCAAGCCCAATACTGCCCTTCTCCCCTGTTGATTATACAAAACTGCAACACTACACTCCTCCCATTTTTAATTCTCAAAAATTGTCTGGTGTTTAATTCAAGCCCAATAATGCCTCCTTCGCTGTTTATGAATATCAAAACTGTCTAATCTTTAATTCCCCCCTTCTCCCCTGTTAACTAGTATTAAAACTGTCTGGTATATATTTCAATACTGCCATCCTCCCTTGTTCGTTAGTATCAAAATGTCTAAGGTCTAATTCAAACAGATTTCTTCAGTTTACAAACAGATTTCCTAATTTGAAGACACATTTCCTTAGTTTATAACATGCATGATTTACTTACTGTTTACAGCCACCCACTCATTGACATCCTCTCCCTCAGGCAACATGACTGCCAATCGTAGATTGCCGCTTCCCAATGTCACCGCTGCATGTTTCATCAGGTCATACTGATGGGTTCCTTCCGGGATGTTCTTTTTGGGCTTGAAAGTTTTGTTATTTCGGCTTCCACTGCAATACACAATAAAATGCACTCAGTGATGAGATACAATTACAATATTTCTAGTCATGGTTTCCTAAATCAACATCCTGTCTCCTGTTCCTTTTGTGTTACTGTGACTTGCATCAACCCTTTTACTCCCATTTTTTTGCACTCCCACAAGCTCCAGTCAAAACCTTTGGCACAGAGGAAAGGAAAAAAAACAAAAACCATTCCGGTCTTGAATATTACTATAAAAACACGTACGTTCTTGAAGGAAAACAGTTGTAGACTCTTATCTGGTTAGACCAGCTTCAGCAGCCTCTGCCCACACCTAGATGTACGACTGGGAGTGAAAGTGTTAACTAGCGCCAACTAGATAATAATAATAATAATTAATAATAATTACAATATTTATATAGCGCAAAATCTTGATAGAAATCAAATCTAAGCGCTGTGGCTGTAAGGATCAAAAGTGTTAGAGCAAGAGAGGCAAAGTCTCACACAAGTCGATCACTATCTGAGTCACACCACCTTTCAAACCCTAGCTTCAGACTTAAAAGTCTGTAGTAAACAGAAAACCACCGTTAACTGATGTTCTTTACGTATTTATTAAAAATTAAAAATCTCTCCTTTTCGACAGAGTGAAAATCAGATAATATTCTAAGGCTATACTTGTACCATCCCCATCTGTGAATTAACAACACAAGCTTGCAATTGCTGTGAGAAAACCTTGTCATCGAAGACTGAAGTCATGGTAATCAGTAAGAAACAAGAAATCCCCTCATGCAAAATAACAGTAAATGGCCCAACACTGAGACAGATTGGTAAGTTTAAACATCTGGGAATGGTCATCTCACCAGACAGCAGATGCACATCAGAAACAGACAGCACATTAGATTAGAAACAGCCAGCAGAATCGGCCAAACTAAAACAGCATTCAAGAAGATGAAACGCATTCTTACCAACAAATGTCGATCAATTAACATCAGCAAGAGTACTTTGGTGTAAAATAGAACCAATACTGTTGTACAAGTGTGAAATATAGACAGTCAACACTCAAAGTCAAAAAAAGACTGAGGCAACTGAAATGTACTTTCTAAGAAGAATGTTGAGAATTCCATGGACAGCAAAGAAAACAAACAAGACAGTCTTGAAGAAGGAAGGTCAACACAAGAATAATAATTAATGAAGACGATTAGGAAAAGACAAGCAAAGAGAGAGCACCAGGAAGAAACTACTGGATGGACTTGCAGAGTGGCTGAGGATAGATAGGGTGGGAGATGTACCTGCAGTGACAAGGGATAGATTTGTATGGAGGGCCATGACTGCCAACGCCATGCAGCAGGGCACATGGTGATGATGATGACATTACTCACCATATTTAGGATTTCAACAGAATTCTGAAAACAACCCCAGATTTGAAATAAAAATTAATAAAAATCCCTTTCAAGTTCCATAACAATCAATGAGGCCATCTGAATTTCTTCAAAAGTGAAACCCATGGTCTCATCTCAGACTTCGGCTTATGAAGACAAGGCACTAGATAGGCAAGGTGATGTCACAATATATCCTCATCCCTGTTTTTGTATGTCCAACTAACATGACCACTCCCTCTTTCCAGATAAGCCTAACACACATACACACACACACACTTCAATTTCTCAAGATGACGTCTCCACGCTCAAATGAATTCCATATATATGTACTAATGTCACAGGTGCCACGTGATGGAGAAGATCCAGAATGATCACGGAACAAGCCTTAAGTCTACACATTTTAAACCCATGAGCTGGCCAGGTCCTGAGGTCGTACAGGAGTGAGGTGGCAGAGACCTCAACTTTTCCCAGGGCCAGCACCATGAGGGCGGCGCCCATCCCCTCTTCCTTGCTTCAAATTCTTTTTTTTCTTTTTAAACCTAGACTGCATAAAGGCAAGCAGGCTTATTGGACTTCATGGGGTGAGACCTGGGAAATCAACCTCTCTCTCCAGTGTTTTTTACCAGGGCAGCTGAGCAATGCCCTGCTCTTCACGATTTTCAACTGCCGTGGGATCTTTAGCATGTGCAGCCAGAAGACACATGGGTCTGACTCGTTTTTCATCCCTCTTCCAAAGGACTAGACGTTCAGTTCGATTTTCCAGTCAAATTGAGGAGAAAAGTCAAGACCTCTACCGGGAGCAAACCCTGGAACCTTGAGTTTAGTTACTGGCAGGTGAACCTCTGAACCATCCTGCCACTCTCCACACACACACACACACTCCCTCTATTAATCTGAGATACTGTGTAAGTTTGTGTGTGCCTTTGAATAAGTGTCCATTCATTCATTCATTAATTCATTAATATATAAACCTGATGAAGTTGCAGTGTTTCAAGAAAAGTCTGTTCACTTATATAACAAAGAAAGTACAGTTAAAATATTAAGACTATGACTCTCCTTCTTTTGCAGACTGGAGCTCAAACCAGCACTCCCTATCTACACACAAATTCACACAATGTATCCATCCAGCAGACAGAGTGGATTTCTGCATACATATTATATGCCTTACTGATCTTTACCTGCCTCAAAGGCAGACTTCTCCATCTTCTAGAAGCTGTGTACTGACCTATCTGTGTGTAAATCCTGTTAGACAATTTCATGTGCGTTCCACATTTATAATCTAAATAATGTATAGGCCTAGGCCTAAATCTGGCCAACTCCTTAAGCCTGTGCAAAATTTTATGCACCAGCAAGGTCTTGAAATGGAACTTGGAAAAGGGGAGCCTTCACACAGACCTACTAATAGTATTATGATAGATTACTGAGGGCCTCCATGATGCAGTAGCTGACACCACCAGATAATCAGTATTATGATAGATTAATGAGGGCCTCCATGGCACAGTAGCCGACACCACCAGATTCTGAGATTAGCTTAACTGGGCCATTCTTTAAGATGGGAAGCAAAGTAGGCTTTAGTAGCCATATTTTTCAATTGCAAGCACAGAATAAACTCGATGTATCAGGGCTACAGTTCAGTGCATGCTCTCATCTAGGATCACCGATCCGGATATCAAATAGGCCTACACATCGCGACACTCAGCCGACTTCTTTCAAGTTCTTACCAATAGCCTACTAACTTACTAAGCAGCTAGATTCCTTATTTAGCAGCCGCCAGACACAGCATGATACGAAAACGGGAGAAAACAAGACTGACAGTAGTGACAGTCATGTACCAGAACTAATAATGACAAAGACAAAACCCAAGGCCTTGCGTTCAACATAATTAGCCGAGATGACGTGAAAGAGCGAAAGCGGAAATAAATGCCATCGATGACAACTTACAAGAAGAAGCTCATGTTTGTAGTTGGCCTCTTAAATAACTTTTGTTCGAAATTTTAAACGTCCTTGTTCTGAAAATACAGTTTCAGCAGTCCCGATGTACAATCATGCCCCCGATGATTGACGATACTTTTCTTGTCAGCTGCTACCGCAAACAACAAAATGGCGTTTCTCTGTTTACCCTTCTAGCCAAGCAATCAAACGAGAAAATATGGAATTTCAATAAAATGATATATCAATTCGTGTATGAGTATATCAATAACTTTATTAAGATTTATCTATAAGTCCATACAGAAAAGGATTAATTACTCTTTAAAAAAAAACACGTCCCGATTAACCTTGTACAATCCATATCCGGTTAGATCCGGCCATATTGAGTGGTGTGTTGGAGAAGGTGTACATGTGAGTTATCAGGAAACGTTTTCTTTTTTTCCTTAAAGTTGTACATGTATTAACATAATCATCTGAACCCAGATGAAAATGGATCAGTAGATCTAGTTTTATTTGTAGTGCAAGTGCTTGATTTTTCACATCTCTCAGATCTTCCTGGAATTTTGTGGACGAAACCCAGAATTCATGAATGTCTACGGCTACGCACGGCCTGAAATACACACTACTCTTATTTGTTCTGTACAAGTTTCCTCCCACACTGATTTACCATTCACTGCCATGGCCTCAGACTAATTTGACCGATTGTAGTGGGAAGCGACCGAGTTAATAGGGTCTATCTACTAATCTAGTGTCATAGAGTGATAGACTAGTATGCGTTAGAAGTTAATTAGGTTGCCTTCTGTGTGTAGTTTTTATTGGTTCTTTTTATTTAACGTTCGGTGTTTTGACTTATCTTTTGAGCAGAATTGGAAATAAGCCTACCTAGTACCTGTGCATGCTTGCCATTTTGTCGTTAACGGCTGTTTCAAAAAAATTTTTTTTTTAAATACACGCACGAGATTTGAGTAGATTGTGGTAGATCATACTAGATCTAGATCTAGAATCATTTATCATGACTGCAAAAAGATGCATTCAAACATAAATCAAAAGCTAATAATTTACGCACATAAAATGCACTTTTACCCAGGAGTTTATTCAAATTACTGTTTAGACACCAATTCTGAAATTGTGAATTGTAAAATCAGGAATAAGGGAAGCCAAGAGATAAAGAGAGATCAGCTGACTTCACTGATATTTCGTTGAGCTGGAGAGGGAAATTGGGTTCTCCTCTTCGCTTGAGAGTTGGCTGTTGGTGTCATTTTGATTGAACTTTGGCTGATCCCTGGATAGTGGATATAGTGAGTAGTCTGATAATGCATTAGGCTATAAGCGAAGATTCCAATAAATAATTAGCCTATGGTCACGATTGTCATCAATTTTCAGTAGCCTGTAACGTTGCAAAGATGCCAGACTCACCATGCTCTACAAGATCGTGAACAACGAAGTAGCCGTAGATAAGAGCGGTAGACTTATTCCACCACTACGCAGGACGAGGCATTCTCACCATCTTGCCTTCCAACTACCATCGTACACTAGTGACTATCGGAAATTTTCATTCTTCCCGCGTACCATCAGGGAATGGAATGCATTACTGCTAGGGATTGTGTCACAGAAAACGCCTGAGGCCTTCAAGGCGCAGGTGTCACAGCACCAGTTTTGAAGGACTTGCAGATTTTAACTTTTTACCGGTTTTAAAATTTTACATGCGCTCTCAATGGCAGAATAATCAACTAGTTGATTGTGGCCATTACCAGGCAGAACCAGAACCAGTCAACCTGCCTTTATCAAGCGTGCACAACAGAACAGAGAAATTCACAAGATCTAGGGGCCTATACAAAACCAACAACTGATCAGTTAACTTCCCTGATGTATTGGTGAGATGGTTTAACGGATTCAGACCTATTGCCTGTAGTGCTATAAAAGAGTGAAGAAATTGATTCATTGTTATTCAGTGGCTTTGGTCATATGCTGCTTAATTAATACAGTGTCTACAAAGTTTTCAAAAAGAAAAGTAGAAACTGTAGCCTACTTTATGTGTCATGTAAAATGGAAACCAGTTGCAAGATTAACACTATAACAGTAGACAAAGTATAGGCCTACAATGAAAACATTGATAAGAAAATAAAGAGACCTTAAACATTGATAAAATATGCGAGGTTGTCCAAAAGAAAGGAAGGGGAAGACATAAACTGTGAGTTGACCTTACTAGCCCTTTGACTCCTGCACCCTGTCCACCAGCTTCCTGCATTGTCAAATATTCTAGCAAAGCAAAAATTTAACCCTTTGATTCCCTCACCCTAACCACCAGCTTCCTGCAGGATAGGGTGTGGGAGTGAAAGGGTTTTTAAAAAAAGAAGTTAATTACACATGTATACTGTACCGTGGCTCACAGATGCAATAAGCGGCAGCGATTTGCCATTCCTGCCTCATAAACAATAAAGTCCGAAAGGACCGTAACTCTGAGAGTATCCATGTCTTGCGCATGTGCTCTTCCTCTTTTCTCGGCAGCCATCTTCCAGCTTGCCTCGTATGCTCTGAGCAGCTAAGTATTTTGCTACTTTGCTTGCAATCGATCGAGTGTCATTGCTGTTTTGTGTTGTCTTGCCTGTGTTTTCGTGTAAGGGAGAAACTTATGTGAAGCGTTTGGGTGGCAAAGCGAGGGTTAAGAAGATTTCGTCCACGGAATTCTCCAACCCTCAGACCGGAGGTTTGCCCGGTGCGCCAAAATCCGCTCTCTCTTCACCTTTGTCTCTCCCTACTCTGTCTCCTTCGTCTACTCTCTCTCACTCTCTCGTAGTCATCGCAACTCAACTGCGGTTCTGTTGCGGTGACCATGAGCCCTCAACTCAGCCGCGGTAATGTTGAGTTTTCATCATTTTGCGGCCTTCACACTGCCCCTCACGGTAATCGACTCAACTGTGGTTCTGTCGATTCCATACTCGCCCCCTGCGTACAGCTCAACTGCGGTTCTGCTGCTACGTTTCAGCCCCTATGGCTGAAGGGCAACATGGGTATGGGTCTCCTTCAGGAGGCAGGAAGGTCAGCATTTTGTCGGAAAAAACTGCTCGCCAGACGAGTCAAGGGAGGCAATCCCGATGTGACGGGCGTCAGACCGTAGGTCCACCCCGATTGCCTCCCTTCCTCCATTACCAGCGGGTTGAGTTTTCGTCATTTTGCGGCCTTCACACTGCCCCTCACGGTAATCGACTCAACTGCGGTTCTGTCGATTCCATACTCGCCCCCTGCGTACAGCTCAACTGCGGTTCTGCTGCTACGTTTCAGCCCCTATGGCTGAAGGGCGACATGGGCACAGGTCTCCTTCGGGAGGCAGGAAGGCAAGCAATTTGTTGAAAAAGGCTCACCCCCTGCTTAGCCAGGTGGGTCATGGGTGACAACACCCCTGTCGCGGGCGTCAGACCGTAGGTCCGCCCCAGCTTGGTCATCACAACTCAACTACGGTTCTGTTGCCATGACCACGAGCCCTCAACTCAGCTGCGGCTCTGTTGACTTTTTGTCATTTTGCGGACTTCACACTGCCCCTCACGGTAATCGACTCGGCTGCGGTTCTGTCGATTCCGTACTCGCCACCTCCGTTCAGCTCAACCCCTGTTCAGCTGCTACTGTTTCAGCCTCTATGGCTGAAGGGCAACACAGGTATGGGTCTCCTTCGGGAGGCAGGAAGGCCAGCACTTTGGCAGAAAATGGCTCACCCCCTGGTTTGCCAGGCGGGACACCCCCTGGTTTGCCAGGCGGGCCAAGGGAGACAACCCCCCTATTACGAGCGTCAGATCGTAGATCTGCCCAGGTTGTCTCCCTTCCCCCCGCAGCCTGCTTGTGCCCTCAACTCAACTGCAGCTCTGTTGACTTTAAGTCATTTTGCGGCCTTCACACTGCCCCTTACGGTAATCGACTCAGCTGC
Organism: Monoplex corrugatus; assembly: GCA_030674185.1. Classification (NCBI taxonomy): domain Eukaryota; kingdom Metazoa; phylum Mollusca; class Gastropoda; order Littorinimorpha; family Ranellidae; genus Monoplex; species Monoplex corrugatus. The sequence goes on along the minus strand of CM060306.1, from coordinate 117,518,320 downwards.
GGTTCTGTTGATTCCGTACTTGCCCCCTCCATACAGCTCAACCCCAGTTCAGCTGCTACTGCTTCAGCCCCTATGGCTGAAGGGCGACACGGGTATGGGTCTCCTTCGGGAGGCAGGAAGGCCAGCACTTTGGCAGAAAATAGCTCACCCCCTGGTTCGCCAGGCGGGCCAAGGGAGACAACCCCCCTATTACGGGCGTCAGATCGTAGATCCGCCCAGGTTGTCTCCCTTCCTCCCCCGCAGCCTGCTTGTGACCCTGCTCCAACCTCTCTGTCCCATTCCGGACGGAGTGCTCGGTCGCCTTGGCAAATGCCAACCGACCCCCAGCAGGCTGGCCCCTTGGGCACTGGGGATCCGAGGTCTCCATGGGCTCAGCCCATGACGCCTCCCATGGCACCGTACATGGCGCCATAGCAGCACTTCCCATCTATGGGATTTATCCTTGCCTCGTCCTCAGGGTATACTTGGTGGCCCTGCTTATGCCCGGCGCCCCACCCACGCAGGCGTCTGCCTTGCCCACCCCTCAGGACTCCCCCCCCCCCCCCCCCCCGGGGTCGGATTCCTCCCCAGGGGTGCTCCCCGGGGCTCCTGACCCCGGTCCGTTTGGAGTTTGCCCACGCTCGGGCACTCCAAGGTCCATCGCCCCCTCTGTAGGCGGGCCGGGGGACACACACTCAAAATCGGATGATGAGGGCTCTACCCCGCTTCCTTTTCCTTTTCCGAAGCAGTGCAGTGGTTCGCCTTACACCTGCCTGGAGCCATGTCCACTGCAAAAGAGGCCAAGGCTCCCTGCCCTGCCGTGGCAGAGCTCGCCTTGATGCCCTTCCTCTCTCAGCCCCAGCCTCCCTTTTCCTAAAAGAGTCGGGCATGGCGGCTGACTCGGTGAGGAGGGCCCAAAGCAAGGTGAGGGGCACGCAGGCACAGGACATCCTTCCAGGCTCCGTGCCTGACTTCCCTGGAGCTCTGGCTTACGGGAAATTCCTGAGGCCAGAGGAACCCCCTTTCAACAGAACGGTCCTTACGGCCCATGAGGCCGTTCCAGAGTCGCTGCTCTCCCTCACACAGGAGGACCTCCTCTTGGTGCAAGAGAGGTCTCGGGCCCAGCAGCGGCATATCTCCCTCTCGCAGCGCTGCCTGGCAGACTGGGAGGAGACCCAGTGGTAGATTCCTTCTTGGGTGGTCTAGTGTCCACTCTTCAGGACCCAGTCTACGACCGTTTCTCTCCGTCAGTCAACTGTCTCTCCCGCAATGGTTGCTTCCATACAATCCATGGCGGAAAGGCCTCAAGTACTTGGCCGATGCCTTCGCCAGACTACACCTCAATTCAGTCCTGGCAAGGAGAAATGCTGTACTCTTACCATCTTCGGTCACCCGCTCTTCATCCGCCACAGCTTCCTCGACAGCTGTGCCACTTAGGTCTGGTTCCCTCTTTGAGACCCACGTGCAGGCCACTATCAAGAGTCAGGCCGAAATCAGGAGGGACCTCGCCCTACACTCCGGTCCCGCTCGCCCCGTGGCGAAGCACCCTGCTCTGGCGGCTCCCCCCCTTCCCAGGGGCCTTCACAGGAGATGTTTCGCGCCTCCTTCAGCCCCGCTAGGGCAAGCACCCCCCACAGGCGATCCTGTGGGCAGTCTGTCCCGACACATAGACACTTTCACATGGAAACCCCTGGTCCATCTGTGATACCTTGCACCCGGACGACTGGGGGATGTCCATTGATCTCAGAGATGCATATTCCCATCTCCTTATTCACCCAAGGGACAGGACGTACGTCCAATTCGTTTGGAGGAACCGATTCTTCCAGTTCAGGGCTCTTCCCCAGGGTCGCTTGGGTCCAATCATCAGTGACCAAATGGCATTCCCGGTCCTGGCTAGCCCAGGGGGTCCCTATCACAAATACCCCTCCTTCAGCAGGACTTCTTCACGGATGCGTCCTACTCTGGGCGGGAGGGCCCATGTGGGCCCGCTGACAGCGGCAGGTCAATGGTCACAAGATCTCCTTTCCTTTCACATCAACATGCTGGAACTGGAGGCAGTTTTTCAAGCCCCCCAGAGAGTCTCTCCCCTTTCTGAAGGGAATACATGTTTGCATCAACACGGACAACACTACCATGGCTTGTTACGTCAACCTTGTCTCGGAGAGCGGAACAGCTTCCTCTCTGGTGTGAAGAACAGTCCTTTCGGATCTCAGCGATGCATGTCCCGGGAAAGATGAACATACTTGCGGCCTCCCTCAGCAGCTCCCACAGGATTTTTCCCTCAGAACGGGCACTGGTCTGTGCAGTTCTGGAGCCAGTGTGGGCAGCGTGGTTCAAACCACAAGTGGACCTGTTTGCCACCAGGTTCCATCCCACCTCCATCTGTATGTTTTCCAGTCCCGGATCCTTCGGCTTGGCCTGTGGATGCACCGCCCATCCCATGGTCAGTCCTGTCGAGCTATGCCTTCCCTCCGTTCCCCTAACTGGGAAAGTTCTGCAGAAGGCGAGGGCAGACTTAGCCACGATGGTTCTCGTGGCGCCTTGATGGCCCGCCCAAACATGGTTTCCAGAACTGCTGTACCTGTTCCATGTGCCTCCAATAAAATGCACTGTGACAGGCCGGTCCTTGCTTCAACCAAGGTCAGGCATTCTGCACAGCAATCCAGAAACTCTAAACCTTCCTGCTTGGCTTCTGTGCAGGACTCAAGTCAATGTCTTCATTAGGCTTGTCCCCGGCAGTGTTCGGCCCTGTGGAGCAAGCGCACAGACCGGACACTCGGGGAATGTATAGTGCCCACTGGCATGGTTGGCCTTCTGGGTGCTCCTCAACTTTCCACTCACCCTCTCGCTTGCAGTTGGCCAACTACCGCGACTTTCTTCATCAGAGAAAAATCTTGTTTCCTCCTCAGTGAAGGGATGCAGGGCAGCCATCTGCGCCACCATCAGCCAGTCGGGTGGTCCTTCCCTTGTGGACGACCCTCTTCTGAGGGACATTGTCCAAGGGGCTTCCCTTCGGGATGCCTGACCCCCCGCCACACCTGCCTGGGGATCTCCTCATCCTCTCCTCCCTAGGACTTCCCCCTTACGAGCCCATCAGGGAGTGTTCTCTCAAGTTCCTCTCGTTCCGGACGGCCTTTTCTACTCGCGCTCTGAGCAGACTCCCCGGGGATGTCGCTTTCGAACCTGAGGGCTCAGTGTCTCTCCGCATACTCCCGGACTTCTTGGCCAAAAACCAGTCGCCAGGTTCTCTTTCTCCGTCTATCTCCATTCATCCCCTGACGTCTATCCTTGCTCCGGATGACGAAATCTTCTCGCCAGAAGCAGCGTCACCTGTTTCTCTCACAACGAAAGTTATGAGAAGGCCATTAGCCGCGCATCCGTCTCTCGATGGCTGTGGACAGTCATCAAGGATGCGTATGCAAGGCCGGGCTCAGATTTGGCTGTCTTCTCCCCGAGGCCCCATGAGATTAGAGCATGGGCTTTGTCGCTGGCATTCACTCAATGCCAGCCTCTAGTGTCCTGGACGCCGTGCATTGGCGTTCTCTGGGCACGTTCATTCCATTCTACCTGCGCGACGATGGATCCAGGGGTATCGCTTCCGCTGTAGTGGCTCAACACCCCATCTCTACCGCACGCCCTGACTTGTCTCATTCCTCCAGGCGTTAACCAGGTAAGCCCTCCTTCCGGGTAGGCTATTTCTGCATCAGTGAGCCATGGTACAGTATGTGTAATTAAAAGGAAATTTTCCTTCTAAAATTACGTTTAATCTAACATACTTACCATGGCTCACGCAGAGTCCCTCCCGTCCTCCCCACCTTCCTGGTTCCTTCCATTCACAGTCAGGGTCTTGGTTTCCTCGAAAAGAGGAAGAGCACATACGCATGCGCAAGACATGGATACTCTCAGAGTTACGGTCCTTTCGGACTTTATTGTTTATGAGGCAGGAATGGCAAATCGCTGCCGCTTATTGCATCAGTGAGCCACGGTAAGTATGTTAGATTAAACGTAATTTCAGAAGGAAAATTTCCTGTATGTGACATCTTCTCACACTGTGGGGACATGTTACACACAAGCAAGCCAATATATAGTCTCAAAAAGATGGTGAATTGTAAAGGTCTGTAATCTGGGTGAAGTTGATATTTGCTACTTGTTCCTTTGTTTTTCTTTAGTTGTAAGAATTTTCACAGTGAACTTTGGCCATAAAAAGCATTAAACAGTTATTGTATTACCTTTTGGCAATAATTCAATGCAATTACCTGAATTTGGCAGTTACTGCACTGCCGGACAATCCTTCACTGAACCCCAACAGCCATACATCGTTTTGAAGCTTACTATGTCAGCTTCCATGCACTGTACACAATAATTCAAAATAACTAATCAGGATTCACAAAAGAGCATTCTAATGATTCTTTGGGCTGCAAAGCAAAATCTGACTGAATGTTTTCATGTTCCCCCCTCCCCTCCCCCAAATATGGATTACATGCATGACCTTTCATTTCGCCTCAATTTACTCAGATTTTGTGCTGGAAACTTGATCATTGAAAAGGAAATCTTATGCCTTTTCCAGTGATACCAGTACATGGGTGAAAGTAGTTCCGGAGTGTTCCGGAATTCCGGAATGAACCGATTGACAAAAGTTCTTTTCCGGAATGGCAAACTTGACTTCAGGAAAATGCCAATGCAAAAAAAAAAAAAAAAAAAAAAAAAACGAGAGAGAGAGTCTTTCACACTGTCAGCTCGGCTTATCTGCATAATTCAATTATCTATATTATTTTTCCATTAGTCTTCGTTTGTATCGAACGGCGATTCTTCACTGGTGCTTGGCAACACAGAAAGGGTTTAAAGTTACTTCCCTTCCTTTTCATTCTTGCTCATGCGCATTCCGAGTCTAAACCGGGGGGGAAAAAGTTTGCGAGCGAAGATTTGTATCGACAGCAAATTTGGGCCTAACACATGCGATAGCAACAATGAAGGACGTGCCTGTTAATGCAGATGTTTCTGCAATAGACAAATCAGTAAAAAAAACAAGTGGCGATGGCTCTGGCTAGAAGAAGAAGAAGAAGATGGCGATTGTTTCGAAGTGTTTCCATTGCTTCAGGAATGGACGCAGGTTTTCAGGAATGGGAACATTTAGAGGACATGGAAATTTAAGGTTTCAGGATTGGGAGATTTTTTCACTTTCACCCATGCCAGTAACTCAGTATCTGTGAAAATTGGTTTATGTCCTATTTGTGAAAATGGGTCACATAATTATGAAAATTATAGTATTGTTTACAGTTAGTGAATAGCCTAGGCCTAGTGTATGTTTAAAGAAAAAAGGATTTTTGTTAAAGAAACATGGGTTATTTTTGTCAGTTGTTGACTTTTGTCTCATGCTTTCAGTTTCATATTTTCAAATTTTGTCATTTAGTTGTAGTTTTTGTTATCCTGGGACATATGTCCCAGGGAGATTGTTTCATATTGACAGGAGGGAGGTGTGCATCTTTAAAAGTATGTGTTAAGATTTTCTCAGCCCTTGTTAGATGGATCTTTTCCAAATGTGGCTGAAAGGAGTAGACTGATGTGCAGTTGCAAATGCATGAGTTCAAAAGCCATGGTTCCTACAGGCTTGATTGGGAAGTCATGGCCAAGTTCAAGATCACACAGACTGAAAAAAAAAAGAAAATGAAAGCTTAAAATCACTTTTTTTATTTTTTTTTTTATTTTTTTATTTTTAGGAACATGTGTTGGAAGAGGGCGGGGGCATGAACAGTATTTTGTCAAGATTTGGGGAAAATATTTACATGCTGTTTGTTCAGACAATCTGGATTTGCTGTAGTTTTGTATAAAAAGAGATTGTTAGAATGGCTTGACCCTCTTTACCCTTATCACTTTGCTCTTTGTCATCAAAGTTACTGTTTGCACAAGCGATTAAGTTACTGTGTTTTCTCTTAGCTGAAACAATGGATGGGTTTGTCATTCGATTGCGTGGTCTTCCATGGTCAGCTACTCGAGAAGAAGTGATCAAGTTCTTTGAGGGTAAGTCATGGCAGTCTTTTAGATTTACTGGTTGTATTTTTTGTTCATGATTTAGTAGCAAACACACAACAGAATTTTTTTTCCTCTTTTGTAAATGACATTTTTCAAGTAAATATCATGGGTATGTTGCATGTAGCCAGCAAAATAATTATTTGTTTTGAGAGTGTATGGCAGAAAGTGGGCAAGGGATTTGTTTCAGTGTGTGTGGTAGAAGATGGGCAGGGATTTGTTTTTTAATTTAAAGCTTGGTTAGCTGAAGGTCCCAGCAGGGTTATATAGACCGATACAGATCATCAGATGTTACTGTGTCTGTAAACGTTGGATTCATTTGCAATCATTGTGAGAACGTTCATAGTATCTCTGCAGTGTTTTGACAGATAGGATTATGTAGACCTAAACAGACTGTTACTGTGTCTGTAAATGTTGGATTCATTTTGAAATCAATGTGAGAACGCACATAGTAGGCCTATATCTGCAATATTTTGACATACAGGATTATGTAGGCCTAAACAGACTGTCACTGTGTGTGTAAATGTTGGAGCTTGGATTCATTTTGCAATTATTGTGAGAACGCACATAGTATTTCTGCTATGTTTTGATGTATAGGATTATGTAGGCCTAAACAGACTGTCACTGTGTCTGTAAATGTTGGATTCATTTTGCAGCCATTGTGAGGATGCACATAGTACCTCTGCAATGTTATGACATATAGGATTATGTAGGCCTAAACAGAATGTCACTGTGTCTGTAAGTGTTGGATTCATTTGTTATCATTTTGAGAACACACATAGTATCTGCAATGTTTTGACATATAGACCTAACTGGAGGCAGAAGACAGCACTGCTTCAGATTTGGAAAAATAGTAGCTATCTTTAATTTATAATTCTTTTTTTAATACAAAGTTGCATTAATACAAAAAAAATGTTGTTATAAACCAATAGCAGCATTTCAAATGATAGCAGATTTAAATTGGGGGGGGGGGGGGGGTATGTGCTTGATGACAGAAGTTGAGAAAAATCTCCACTCACTCACATACCTGAAGGTTGGATTGGCAGTCCCACCTTTAAACCTTTAAAGTTCCCACCTTTCAGTCTGAAGGCACAGATCTGAATCTATCCTAGCCTGGTTGAGAAAAAAACCCTCATGTTTTGCAATCTGCAATGAAGCAAATATTGTAATGATATGCAAAAGACTGAATACTACATATAAAGTGGCATCTATTATATATCATCATTTTTGTTATACTGAATCTCACACTACTGTGATACTGGTGACAGCAGACAAAAGATTTCTGACTGTATGACTATGGTCATGAACAGCTTGTCTGTTGTTACAGGCTGTGAGATAGCTGGAGGGGAAAATGGGGTCCATCTGACCATTTCTAGAGAAGGTCGAGCCAGTGGAGAAGCCTTTGTGGAGTTTGCCTCGGAAGATGATGTAAAAGTGGCATTAGAGAAAAACAATGAGCACCTAGGAAATCGATACATTGAAGGTAAGTTGCATTAACCCTTTGACTTCCTCACCATATTCAACATCCTGCATTGTCAACCATGCCAGCAAAGCAGAAACGTAACACTCTGGCTCACTCACCCTATAGGGAGAGGAAGTCAAAGGGTTAAGTTTTTGCAGCTTTTAGATTGGTTGCAGGAGCAGGAATCAAAGGGTTAAAGGTAGGCTGAAACAGCAGTTATATTATTTCAGGTAAATTGGGCTGTATTGTAGTAACATGTATATTTTTATTGTTTGTTTGTTTGTTTACTTGTTTTGTTGTGTTTTTATTTATTTCTTTGCTTGCAATTTACAACCTTGTAAATAATATATGAATTGCAACTTGGGGAAGGACGAGAAATTAATGAAAGAGTTTGGAGGAATTCATATTATTTTGACAGTGTTATAATTTACATGCATTCCACCCATATATATTTTGAAAGTGTTATATGTATTGTATTCCACCCATATCTTCCATTATTATTTGGCAGTCTCCTTGATTCTGTGCTATATAATATGGTTCTTGACCAGACATTCATATTTAGTGAATTAAGGTAGCAGGTACAGTGGCGGAGAAGCTATTTTTTGTTTATTTTAGTAACAGTGGATATACATAAGCTAGAAACCTGATTTTTGGCAGAAATCTGCAGGATACATGTCTCTAATAGAAAAAAATATTATTTTGGTAAAATGTTTCATATAATTTGTGTTGTAATTAATTATGTAAATTAATGTGAAATTTTCGATACCAAAAATAGTGATAGTTTTTGACAGACTAATTCCCAGGGTATAATTCTTTTTGAAGATTTGTTTTTTTTAATATAACCTATATTACAAAATGAAGCTTTTGTCATACCAACTTTTTGATATCCAGTTTTGTCTTCATTCTATGGGCGTATAAAATTCGCGTTAAATGTCATTAAATATGTTTACACTTTTACAAGCTTTATTACTAAACTATACAAGTTATCCAAAATCTGGTATGACACAAGCTAGCTGTTAGTATGATAAAGCTTTGTGCCAAAATTCATGCAGATTGGTTAATATTTGTACGCACTAGGAACGCAAAACGACAAAAAAAAGGTCAATTTTGACAAACGTTGACAAACGCCAAAACACGCAGAACACAGCCTTACTAAAAAAATTCCTGAAGCAAATCTGTTTGTTTTTCAGCAAAATGCTTTGAGGATATAGTGTAGAAATGATTTTTCTGTGTTAAAAAAAATATAGGAAGTAGTAATTCCAAAAGTCAAATTTCTCATCTCCCCCACTGTACCTGCTACCTTAAGGGAGACAACCACTTGTTCTGACTGTAACTCGGATAATACTATCATTAGTAGGAGCTAAGTAGCCTATATGTAGTTAGTAGTCAGTTTTCTGTGTGTTTTGGATCAGAACAAGCACTGTTGATTGCCACAGTGGCCTAATAATATTGCAGTCTTTTTTGATGGGCAACTTCTTGGCAGCTTTACATCACTAGCTCCTATGCACTTCCTGGGACTTGACTGATTGAACTTAGGTTTGATGATGTGTTGATGAGATGGGATGGGTTTGATGATGTGTTGATGAGATGGGATGGGATAGATGCCACTTAAGTGGAGCAATATATGGGTCAGAGAAAACAATAAGAAGTGTTGTGCCCATACTTGACAGTAGTACTGTGCTTAACTCTTCCTGTACGTTAAGGGTTTTCAGACTGGACGCAGGGTTCATCTGTGACCTATTTTGGAACAGGGGGTAAGGTTAGTAAAACACTTGTAGATATGTTTGTATTCAACATAGAAAAAAATGTTATTGGGTTGTGCAGAATTGAATTCTTAACAACAGTCAGGTAATAACATCATGATAATGTTCATTGTATAAAACTTGACCTGTGAGTTTTGCATGCATACTATTTGATGCAGATAATTTTTCATGCATACAGTTAGGACTAAGCTCCAGCGCACCAAGTAATCCATTTAGCTCCAAAGTCAAAGAAGAAAAAATATTCCACAACATCCATTAAATGAACACAGCACCAAAAAAAAGTTCATTTTTCATATATAACATCAAGTTACATAACACTGATCATTGTCAGGTCACGCACCTAAAATAACACAAAACTACTATTATTACACCACTGTCCATCCTGGGCTTGCACTGGTGTTAGGCCTACTTTGAGCAAGCCTGCCTCTATCCTTGTCACTGTCCCCCCTACAACCCACATCACCACTGTCACCAGGAGAATCAGCCGATCTGCCTTGTTCCTGCCCCAATGTGACTGTAGATGATGTAAAAGAAACAGAACAGGAGAGGCGTGGTCTCTTTGCAGAACAAGAAGGCCCTTCACAATCATCAACACTCGCTTCTTCTGACTCTGCACTTTATGCACTCTCAACAGAGCTATCATCAGTGTCACTTGCTGCTATTTCATCACCACTTTTGTCAAAAATCTAGAAAAAGTGTGTCAGCCTGAGCAGCAGCGAGCCCAACACAACGCCAACTGCCTGACGCCATGGAAAGTCAACTTACGAAAGTGAAAGCATATCAACAAACAAGGCACACACACAAAGAAAACACATGGAATGACAAAGCAAAATGGCTGAAAAAGAAGAGGAAGTATCCGACTGTCGTTATCTGCCATCATGTAGTTGTATGTCGTTAAATGGGGAAGAAATGAAAGTCACAAAGTGACGAACCGTGCAGAGCCGCTGTGAGCAGCTTACCGGCCATTTTGAAAGTCAGCCAAGCCACTCACAGCGGCTCGTCGGGAGGATGAGTTAAGTTATACTGTTCCAACACTGATGTTTTGTCTGTAATTTGTGTACCCTTTATCACTGATTTTCACAGGGCCACTGCACCATCATTCTCCCCGCAAGCATTGTCCACTACATTCACATCATGGGTGGTTTTTAGTTGCTCAATTTTTTGTTCATAGCACAGAAAACATCAAGGCAAACAATTTGATCGGTTGTACTTTGTGTCATTTGTAGAACCTGAGATAAAAGATTTTGCTCAAGTGGAAAATAGTGTCATAAGAAGATTCTGTGACAAAACTGTATTTAGAATTCACTTCAACAAGCCCTTTCCCTAACTCAGTCATTCTCAAAGCTGTGGAAAACAGTGGAATATTATCTTATATAATATTCTTTATGTGGGGGAATGGCTCAGAAGTATTTGAATTGGGCAACAACCATTACACTCATTTTGATGTTGCTTCTAAAGTTAACATTTACCCTCAGTTCATAGATGACAGTCGTGATGATGTTAATATTCAGAAAGTTTGACATTGTACTGTAAAATTATTAAAAGTATCTATCCCTATCTTTGACCTGTTAAAATTTAGTATGATAAATAAAAATGTCATAGAAGTTATCTTTTTAAATGTGGACTTTCATGTACATAAACATGCCATTTTAAGTGCAACACAGTGTAGCAATTCTTTGAAGTTTACTTTTTGTGTTACCTTAACTCTTACTGTCCGACGAGCCGCTATGATCGGCCCGGCTGACTTTCAAATGGTCGCTGAGCCGATCACAGCGGCTCGGCACGGTTCGTCACTTTCTGCTTTTGGTTTTTCACCATTTAATGACATACAACCGCATGACAGCAGATAACGACAGTCGAATACTTCCTCTTCCTTTTCAGCCATTTTTCTACATGTTTCTTTGTGTGTACACCTTGTTTGTTGGTATGTTTTCAGTTTCGTAAGTTGCCATGGCATCAGGCAGTTGGCATCCTGTTAGGCTCACTGCTGCTCAGGCTGTCGCACTTTTTCAGAAATTTTTGACAAAAGTGATGATGAAATAGCTGCCAGTGAAAGTGCATCAAGTGCAGAGTCAGAAGAAGCGAGTATTGACGATCGTGAAGGGTCTTCTTGTTCTGCAAAGAGAACATGCCTCTCCCGTTCTGTTTCTTTTACATCATAATGAACATTATCATGATGTTATTACCTGTATGTTGTTTAGAATTCAATTCTGCACAACCCAATGCCAACCTTTTTATTCTATGTTGAGCACTAACATATAACAAGTGTTTTACTGACCTTATCCCCTGTTCCAAAATAGGTTGCAGGTGAACACTGCGTCCAGCCTGAAAACCCTTAATGTACACTGAAAGAGTTAAGAACTAGTACACATATTAGCCATTTAAAATTGAAAACATTTTGTTATATTGGCTGAGACTACCTAGACAGAGTCAGAAAAAAATCATTGAAAATGATTTTAAAAAGAACATAACTAAAAATTGTATCTAAACAATGGTAAAGTGGTAATCAGAATCACACACATATTTTCATTGTGTTTTTTTATGGACGAATTGCACCCCTGACAGTTGATACTTAAAATGTTATGTTGAAGAATGGTTCATTGATTTTCATGTCACCATTTTGCTACAAGAGGAGTTTACCCTTTCAGTTGTTGAAGTCATTGTTGAAGAAGAGTGAAGTGGTTTCTATCTCTGTATTTTCTTCAGGAGTTAATCATTTTACTCTGTAAGCCTATTCAACGGCTTACATTTTCAGTGTCTCATCATAGTCACCAGCTTCCTGCATTACATAGGTTACGTTATTTTATTGTTTCTGTCAGTGTTTCGCTCCAAGAAGAGTGAGATGGAGTGGGTGGTGAAACGGTCAGGGGCAGAGCACAGCAGCATGTTTGATGCCTGTGTCAAGCTACGAGGCCTTCCCTTCGGCTGCTCCAAAGAGGAGATTGCCCAGTTCTTCTCAGGTATGATGTCCACTTCAAAAGGTTCATTATATGCAGTAGAAATACAGCGACGGTATAGGTTTCAATGGAAAGAGAGTAGTTTCACTTCCAATGGAGAAAGATCAAAGTTGTGTGATCAGGAAACTTCCAGAATTTTTTTTTTGATGTTGATGTCTTGAAATGGTTGGAATCTATCTAGAAATGTATATAATTAAAGATATCAGTATAGTTAACATCTTCAGGATTTTTAAGGTTATAAGATTGGAGGGTTACATGCCAGAATGGTATATCTGCATTCTTTATTCCTTGTATGGTACTCCATTTTGGCTGCTAACCCACAAATATGTTGTGATAATAATGCGCAGCAGAAGACATTTGTACTGTACCCTTCTTATCAAAGGCAAAAGATGTTTGTTTGTAGGTCCTGCACCCTTCTTATAAGTACCAAAGCCAAAGAAGGAAAGAAATATAAGCCTTGGCTGCAAACCTGTTAGTCAAAAGTGAAAGTTTTCACCTTTTGGGCAAAATTGTTTAGTTTAATAAACAAACGTGAGTTCTTGTAAAGCATGTGAAGGCTAAGCATTGATATGATGAAATATCTCCATGTAATATGAGTACTTCAGGAACATGTATCCAGGTTTATCTGGGTTTTCTCCTCCACTCTGTCATTTTATTTATGGATGAAAGTCTTCAGGCTGTTAAAAGTAGAAGCTACAAGAGAGAAGAATGGGAAAAACAAATTTTAAAAGATTTTATTTCTTTAATCAGATTTGAAGAAGAGAAGAGAAAAAAAGTCCCATGTCCTGATCTGATAGTTGTGATCCAATTCAAAATTCTTCATCTTTGTGTCTTTTTGAAATAAATGAGCACATGATCCAAAGCAAATATGAAATATCAGCACAGATGATTCTGTTAGAGAAAACTGAAAAAAAGGTATGTGAAGACAAAAGAAGTTGTTTGGAAGAGTATTTTCGTTTGATCATTCTCTTTACCACAAAAGTGGAATAAACAAGAGTGGAAAATATCAAATACATATTTGCTGTACTTGAGTCATTGACAAGAGTGGATTGGAGTTAAAAAAGCATATCAGGCATAAGGTAAGATAAAAACAAAGGTAAGTACAAGGAATGTGTTTTCAGAGAATAGACTTGACTATTAACTGAGAGATGATTACTGATATCTTCAGGAGGAAAATCAGATGTCAAGGAATATTTTCCAGCTTCAGATTAATCACATTTTAATTTAGCAAGTTTCTTATGTATTCTTTGCATGCATATATTTGGGTAATTGTGGAAATGTAGGTTGATTACCAGATGCTTTCTGCCTCCGTATCGCTTGTGGCCTGCAGATTGGGTGCTAAATGCTGATGCTGTTGTGTTTGTTGGGTGGGTGAATTAGGGTTGGAGATTGTACCCAATGGGATTATGCTTCCTGAGGATCGTCTGGGGCGCAGCACGGGGGAGGCCTTTGTGCAGTTCGCTTCCCAGGACATAGCAGAAAGGGCCCTGGGTAAACACAAGGAGCGCATAGGGCACAGGTGGGATGGCCGGGCCTGATGGGGCACACTTCCTTTTTCTCATTCTCCCTTTTACAGGACAAAAAGAGGGAAAGTGATTCAGATCGAACTGTGTACAGGTATTGTGTGATGTGTCAACAAATGGTATGTGGATTTTCTTTCTGCCTATGGTTGCACTATATTTTGTTCATATCATGGATCTGGATAGTTTAAAAACAATCAAGGCAACTGTTGAAATGGGCTTTGCCCACTTTTTGAGTCACTTTTTTTTTTTATGCAGTACATTCTGGCAAGTACATCTGAACTGTTTGCAGTTTAGATTGAGAAGCACTAAATTTTCTTTTTACAAGTATGTCATGATGTGAAGGCGAAAGTTTGAATTTGACTATATTCCTAGTCACAACCCATGGAGAAAAAGGAATATGTTAGAATGGCTTGACTTGTATTTAGAAAGAAAAACTACAGTCTTGACAGAGTTATTGAGATGGATGGTGTTTGTTCCTACTTGCCTCAGTCTCATTTTCTCTTCTGCCATGTGTACATTAGATATATTGTCAAGAGTGGATATTTCTGATGTTTGCTTGAAATCCACCAATAACAAAATGCTTTTTTTTCTGAGAAAGTTTCCACAGGAAAAGAATCTTGCAATTTTTATTTGATGGCATTGTAGTTGTGAGACAAGCAGTGTTGGTAGAAGTTATGCATGCAGAGTTGACATTATGACTTCATGAAACTAAGTCTTCTCCACAATTTCTGACAAGTGTATTAAATGAGCAGTGCTGGGAATGAAACTGAAGCCAAGAAATAATTTGCATAAGCCATACTCTGCATTTGAATAATCAATATGAAGACAAACAAGAAAACTTGCTTTAACTACTTGGGTTTGTAATGGGGATTACTGATACTGTATGATGATACGGATCAGAACACAGAAATATAAGAAAAATGATTTCCCAAAACATGATTTTTTCATCTCAGTTTTAGACTTTTTACTTCAGTACTTAATTTTACCATGCCTGTTTGATTTCTATGTTCTGTTGCCAGAATGTATTAGCTTTTGAAGATTCAACCTGCACTAAAGTTCACATTGGGATTGGGGCTTTATGCGTGTTTTACATTATGACACGAGGATATTTCTAAAAGAGGTGAAGGGGCCACTCAGGGTTTTGTTTGTTTTGCTTTGTTTTGGTTTTAACCTGAACAATTCTTATCCTGGACAATACGTTATCTTTTCACTTTGTTGATTGCAACGATAGGCTGCACTTTTGGCATGTCTTAGTAGAACATGTCATGTTTTCTGTGTTTCTGTGCAATGCAGTAGAATATTTTACAGTAAGAATTACATTTCACTTGTGTGAAAACATGTAAACTTTGGTGTGTTTTTTTGTTTTGTTTTTTTTTGTTTTTTTTTGTTTGTTTTTTGTCCTTGCTAAACATATAATGAGGCCAGGCTGGTGTTGAGGTAGAGTACTCGCCTTTCAGTCTAACTTCATATATTTTCACTGTGAATCTTGTTTGAGCAAAACCTTGTGCATGAGGTTACCAGTCTACAACCTCGAGATGGGTCCCTAACTTCTTTCAAGGGAGAGGAGATAAGCACTGCCCTCATAATGCTAGAGCTGACAACATTTGTGGTCTTTACCACCTCACTCCCCTATGACTTCAGGCTACGAGGAATTTTACTATTTTTGATTAAACATTTAAGTTTAGGTTGTAGAACATAATGAAATGTTGGAGAGCCCCTTAGAATTTATCCCATTCTTAAACGGAGAGGTGGGTAGCTTGAAGGGAAGGCATTGCATGTTAAAATAACTGAAACATAATAAAGTGTACTTTACTTGAACCTAGCCAGATGTCATGTGTGGCATAAGATATGAGCTGCAGTTTGCAGTTGTACAAGTCCTGCATGAATTTGTAATTGATTGTTAGCTTCTATTTATTAACTCTTCGGAGACGTGACAGCGGACATTCCGCTGCAGCTGGTCAAACCATTAGAGACGTGACAGCGGACATTCCGCTGCAGCTGGTCAAACCATTAGAGACGTGATAGCGGATATTCCGCTGCGGTTTTTAAAAATAGATGCAAGCCGGTCACTGGTCTAGGGGAACTAACTACACATATAGGAACACTCTTTGGTATCTTCTGAAGTGTTTGTTACTTCCCTTGCATCGATTTTATCCCGATTAGTTACAGTTTTTGCCTTTATCCAAACCAACCGGAGTGACCGTCCTGCACCAAAATAGCGACATTTAGGCCTTCTTCTTCTTCTTCTTCTTCTTCAAAGGATCGTCATAATCACTTTGCTGCTTCACCTGTGTGAAAACAAAGCTGTGTTTGTTCTTTTATATCTTCTGGTCATACCAAGGACTTGTGATTACCTGGATTTCTGGATTACCTAGTCAAGAATGGGTGTTTCACTGACTGTATGTGTTGGATTACTGTCAATCAAAAACTTCTTTCCCAGAGCCAAAACCCTACCCCATTTCACCTTCTAGGAAGGTAAGTAGAATAGATGTATTGTCCTTGTATGTAGCTTCAGCTCAAAGAGCGTAAACTGAATTTTACTTTGATATAAAATATGTTCTTGTGCTGTAAAATCTGTATTTTTGAGAATTTTTTGAAAACCCCCCAAAATCGTGCGTCGCCAAGGGTTGTGGCAGGTCCCGTTGATCGCGTCCACAGTGGTTGTGCAAGGCAACTATATTACGTCTTCAAAGAGTTAAAGTAAAATGCTACCAGAATCAAAACTGAATGTTGCCGTTGTCTGGTTCATCAGTCTCTCTCACTCTCCTCCCCTGCCCTCTCTCAAAGAGCAACCAACCATACAAATATTTAATCACACGTATTTGATTATATCTCTTAGGTGCTGCAGTGATTAGCTAAGCTTGTTCCCGTACAAAGTGATCCCTTTCTTGAGAAAGCAAAAGGAGGATTACACACAGCACTATCTATAGATGTGCAATATTCTGTTTTTATTTCAGTATCATTGAGCAGGCCACAAGTTCCTCTTTAGTGTTTCTCTGTATATCGCTTGTATTCAGAGGACACTTTTTCCATCTATTGTCACTGGAATCCTTGGGTCTGTTCGGCCAACTCATATGGAGTTAACCACTTTTATCCAACTGTGTACTTTCACTTTGGCCATAAGTTGCCTTTGATAATGTCTAGGGATGGTCCGTCAAGGACTGATTATTATTATATTGTAAAGCATATTCTTTTGATTCTAAGGGACCATCCCTTTAACCCTGTCAGAGATATTTCTAATTGTTGTCCTTCAAAACTCATTTAATTGCTCTTGTGTCTGCCTGATGCTGCAGCGAAATGTGTGTACACGATCTTGTGGGGCATCCACAAATTAGGGCACTTGAATCAGTCAGTTCATGTATCTTTAAAAAAAATTTCTTTTTTCTTTTTGAGTTCCTTGCCATGAGTCAGAAATAGGGAACACCACATCCAGAAATGAAAATTGTCCGTTCAGTAACTCACGTAGCTCTCTTGTTTACAAGAGGTCATAGGTACACATTCCGATATTCTCTTGCCATGTTCATAAAATTTTACCTCAAAAACATAGCTTGTACTTAGCAGACTCCTTCTCTGGTAATCAAAGCTCAGCATCAATAAGTCTTCTCATTAGGTAAGCCCATTTTCCTGATAAAGTAATATTATGACTGCACTTCTGAGACATGGTAGAGTGTACGATTAAAAAATGTTTTTACTCAGTTTATGTTTAACTAAAATGTACTTAACATGTATCACATAAATTCCTGCCTGCCCTGCCTTAACTCAATTAAGCTGTGCCGTATGCCGGTTTACGTCAGAGTTTCAACTTTTCTTGTGGCCGTAATAAAGGAATAAGGGAAGTAAATCATGCATTAGAGTGATCTTGGGTCTTTTATTTCACAGTTCCTTCACTTACACCAAGTAAATAGCAGGTGGTGTTTGTGTTTTTGTATATAAACTGTACATTTTTGTGTAAATATTCCTGTGGATAATTGTTTTCATTGGTGAAAAAAAAAAACATGGTGTAAATATATGGACTCTGCAAGAGGATATTTACCCCCTTATGGTCACCTGTTTCCTTCACCCCTTCTATCAAGATGAACAGACTTAATATTTTTTTAAAAATCACCCAAAATACTGCGATTTCGGAGGTTGCCGCGGTGCGAAATGTTGCGGCTTGAATGAGTTAAGTAAACAAAGAGCTCTTAGCTACCTGCTTTTAGTTAACCTCTAAGAAGGGGAGGGAATCGGCTCTCACAAGATGGGATATCATGTGACTATAGACTCGAGGGCGCTGAACAGTATCCTACTTTTGCTTTCTCTAGAGGCCTGTTTGTACAAAGACAGGTGTAGGTAAATTATTGCTAGTCAGCACTTGTGACACACGGTGAATATGTTTATTGAATACAATTTTGCAAACAGATGTGTTATTCAGTATTTTGTGATGTTTAGTATAGTTAGCTTGTGCCTTGTTGTGGGTAGGAAAGTCACAGCTTGATCGTTATTGGACATATTTCATGAGCTCTCAATGATACATTTCAGTAAATATAGCCATCTCATCCCAGCATCTTGTCAGGAATTGTACATTGGTGTAAATTGTAATGTTATAGTTAGCTAGGAAGAACATGAGGTTGAAAAGAGACAAGTAAGTTGAGTTCAACAAAATATTTAATTTGGATCAAAATGACTTTCAGCGTTAAAGCCGATAAAAATCAGAAACAGATGAAAATAGAATGAGAACTTGTATTCCATTAAGGAAACAAAACAAGCGCAAGCTTTTTACCTGCTGGCTTTTGTCAAGCATACATACAAGACAACATGAATACATGATGACATTCACTGATACAGCTGTGTGCACTGGTCATCTACTACAGATTGCATCTGTGCATTTGTTATATAAACCAGCCAGACATGGGGGAAAAGCCTTGACAGGTCTGAAGCAGTTGAAGTCATGAGATGAGAAAATAGTGTTGCAAAAACATCAAGAGGATGGACAGGCTATATCAAAGATGCAAAATCATGGAGCTCCACCAGAGTTCCGTTTCCATGGTACCTGTTGAAAATGCTGTGCTGTTATTAAAACCTAGTCACTGTTTAATCATAGATTATATTTCAAATATTATGTTTTGGTTTTTGCTTTGCAACTACAACAGTCTGGCCATAAAAATGTACACTTGTAGTTTATTTAGACTTATGTTCTCATAATTATGTGTTTGCTGCTTCAGTTGGTTTAAATCTGAGGTGACATATTGTCAAGTTTACAAATTTGAGGTGACCTGTTATCAAGTTTACAAAGGAAGAATGAGGCACTATCAGTTGTATCTTTTACACATTAACCTTTACTTGTATTAATTATAAGCTTGCCTGAAACATCCTCCTCAGCCTGTGTTGATAAAGTCACCTGCTGCACAAATGATTTTTCTGTGTTATATTCTCTGTTGCCTTGTAGTACTCTTATTGTTATACATCTTTTTTTCTGCACAGCATATTCTCCAAACTTATTTGGAACACACTGCTCATTACACATAATCAGGTTTTCGCTGGAGTGCTTCGAACCTGAGCTGTCAGGCGAGCTGATAACATTTCACTGTGTTGATTCACAATCTGCAACTTTGGTGGGCATTTTATGCAGGATGTTTTCATGTTTCCATAAGCCAGCCACTGACATGACTTGCAGGGTCTTTAAACGTGCATATTTGATACTTTGCATGCATATATATATATGAAGAGGGTTTAGGCACTAGCAGGTCTGCACACATGTTGACCTGGTCGCCATCTTTGCCTGCCAGGCAGAGGTGCTAAATGGATCAAACCCAGGACTTTCTGATTGAAAGACCATTTACCCGCTTGACTACCATGCCTATCCCACAGAATATCGTTCCCTTGGCATTCTAGAAAACTAGTTTGCATGTACATTAGAGATAAGAATCTCTTCTACGTGAATCAGATACTTGTTATTTTTGTCCTGTATTTGTATTCCAGCCCTTAGTTGTACTTGTGCATTCATGTAATTGTCACATCCTCACTTTTGCATGCTGATGTAGAGATTCCATAGACTGCAAGATGCACCTTTCCTCTTTGGAGATTATACAGCATCAGTGTTTAATATTTTGCAGGTACATAGAGATATTCAAGAGCTGCCTGGCGGAAGCCAATGCAGTGACAAACAGAGACCGTGGGTTTCGCTCCGTGGGGCGTCCAGGCCCTTATGACCGTGGTGATCGCTTTGGTAGGGGTGGCATGGGCTTCAGCAGGGGTCGGGGAGGCAGGAATGTCAAAGGTCAGTGCTAAGAAGTCTTTTTTTTTCCATTGATTTTTGAATAAAAAGGGAGATGGTAGAATGGCTTGATTATCTTGTTTGTTTTGTTGTTGTAATTTGATTGTCGTGCATTGTCAGGCTGGTTTGGTATGTTTGTCTTTACTGAATTTATTTTCATTTTTGTTTTGTCATTCATTTTCTTTTCAGGTTTTGCTATGATCTTGCACTGTTTGTTTTTACATGATTTGCTGTTACGTTTGACATTTTGTATATTATACTTTCCTGTCTTTCTGTGAAGGTTTTGATGTTTTACACACATTTCCTTCCATTATCCTACAGCAGATAAGTGCATCTCTGGGGCTCTCCACTGAACTAATTACAATTCATTTTTATTTATAACTTCTTTCACATTGTATGTGTTATGGCTCATCTAATTTTGATATGCTTAACCCCATTGGCACTATGCATAAATAAAAATGTACAGAAAGACAGTGGTGTACACTTGCGGGAGCCAACTTGTCAACGGGTACTGATTGTTTTTAATTTTTGCTGCTCTCATGTAAACATTTCCTAGAAAAGCATACATATATTCAGAAAGGAGAAATCCTGAACTGCACAATAAAAATAAAATAAATGCCTGTTTGAAGCAGAGAATGAAATTACAGTGTTAGAATGATAAACACTTTAGTGCACGTGCAATGAGGTGCAATGTAAACCAAACTGAACAACAACCCACATTCCATCAATGACTGATGTGCTAAAAATACCTTTCATCATGTGCTCAAACTTCTCTTCATTTAGAACCAAAAACAAAGCCATATTTACCTCATAATCATCGCCAGAGTCCTTTCAACGAGAGTCCCAACCTGTCAACCTCACAGTCAGTCCCAATCACTCATTTTTGTGCAAAAACTTCTAGAAATCAATCGAAGAACAGCAAAATGGCAACCATGTGAAAGGAAGAAGCCGGAGACCACACAAGAGAAGCCTTCTGATTAGTCAATTTGTATTCGCTTTATAGATTAGACAGTATTCAGCAGGTGATAGGAATGGAGCCACGATCATGGCTCATCTTGTTTAGACGATCAGGCCACAATCGTGGCTCATCGTCCCAAGCGGGTTAAACTGTGAATGTATAGTTGCAAGAACTCACTGTAGGATGTCCAGTGGGACCTAATGCATCTTTGCTTGAGTAATCAGGGTTGGGAATTGTCTTCGGATCTGCGAATTTCTGCGCCAGAATCAACTTGCTTGGGTTACCGGGCCCTTCTCTTGGAAAATATATATCCAGCTTCCTTTTTTTTTTCAAAGTAGAGTAAAGGAGCAGACACACAAGCTGTTTCAACCTTACGGTTAAGGAGAACCGTTATAACCTGCACAGTCAGACCTGTCGGTGGAACAGACAGAGTGCTACACGATTTTGTTGAAATGGATGCGAAATGTAGGTCACTGAGTTTCGCTGTTTTGCTGATCAGGCATTGGAATCCCCCATGGGGATGCCGGGGGCTGGCTCTTTATGTAAGCCTATATAGTCCGCACCTGCTGGAAATTCTGTGCTAGAAATGTCCTCTTTTCTGTCACTTTCTTTGTTTCTGCCTTGCTCCTTTACTTTGTCATTTCTTCCTATCATTTTCTGTTGTGGTCCATTCACCGATATGTGTTTTATAAAGTATTACATTTTTTTTTGATAACTGGGTACATGTAATAAGTGCATTTTTGGCTGTAAGGAAATGTGATGTGCAGAAGCAGTGTTAGGTAGTTTAGGGCCGGTTTCACATATGTTTTAGTGCTCTTAGTTACATTCATATTTGTGTTCTGATTTGTGTTTTTAAATCTGCTGGTGATAAATTGGATGGAGTGGTCAGTGCGATGGGCATATCCTTAGATTATGTGCACAAATGCATTGATATGTGTACTTAATTTTCTTTTCCAGTATTCTTTTTATTTTATTTTTCTTCTCTTCTGCAAAGTAAGGTGTCTTTTTTTAAGATGGTTATTCCCTGGTAGGGTTCTGTGCAGTCGGCTGGGCTTTAAACAGCAATAACAATAGGTTTGGAAGCAAAGGCAAAGAAAGTACATAACTGCCTTCTCCTGATATTTCTTTTTTAATGTAACGTTTTGCTTTGGCTATATCAAAGAACACCATTAACTTGCTACAACTTGATCAAATACTTTATCTCTGAATTGGAGAGTTTCAGGACTTTTCTAGAACACACCATTTCCAAATGGGTGTTGACTCAATGCTGAGTGTTGATTGGCTGGAGGATGTTGATTGTCCATTTGGAATACATCACAATCTGTTTGGAATGGTCAGGTTGAATATTATGTCTTGGAGACAATGTCTTGGGCCATTTGAGTCAGGTTTACTATAACAGACGATCTGTTTCGGGTCTGTTTCACCCTGCCCTCTCGAAATGTGAGCTCGAAACAGCTAGTGTGTCAGTACTTTTAAATACAATAAATATGATTTGCGATTTTTTTTATATGTGCATGTATGGAACTTAAATAGTTCAGGACTTACAATTTTTAAGCATTCTGAATGTCTGACTTGATGCCTGAAAATAATTTTAATCTCTTTTTTAAAAAAAAATTCAAGGGGAGCATGCATCTGGATCATCATAAATTTCCTCTTTTCAGCAGTTTACCCCTGGTTGTAAAGTGTTGTGGAGTTTGAACCACGCTGATTGTAAGACAAGCTAATATGCGTTTTCAACAGGATTCTTTGATGACGGTGGTGACAGCTACAACGGTGGAGGATTTGGATATGGCGGAGGAAGAGGAGGTCGCTATGGCATGATGGATAATCGTGGGAGCGGTTCATCAGACAACCAGTACATGAGCAGGACTGGCCACTCTGTCCACATGCGAGGTCTGCCCTTCCAGGCCCAGGAGCAGGATGTCTTTGATGTAAGGGTGACTGCCAAACTGTTGACAGCTTTCTTACCCTGTGACAGGGTTTTGTATGGCCCAACAGACTTTTGTAAAGTGCAGACATCTCCAAGCTTGTGTGAAGTACCTTTTCAGCTCATATCTCTCTCTCTCTCTCTCTCTCTCTCTCTCTCTCTCTCTCTCTCTCTCTCTCTCTCTCTCTCTCTCTCTCTCTCTCTCTCTCTCTCCTCCTCTCTTTTTCTCTCACTTGCTCGCTGTCTTGTCTCTCTCTCTCGAGCACACAGTTGTGTTACTGAGAGAAATATTGCGAATCAGCCTTACCTGAACTAAGCTGTTGTTCTTTAGGGGTGATTGCCTTTGACATAAATGAATGATCCATCCATCCATCTCTGACTGTTGCTCTCCTTTGATTTTTTATTGTTGTTGTTATTAGACTCAAGATCGTGGTGAAATAATATTGAACGTGATTGGTCATGTGTCATAAAAGAAGAGAAAAAATGTCCTAAAAGGCTGGGGGAGTCTTCTGAGTGTGTGAAAGTTTGGGGAAAATGTTTACCAGGTGCGTACATGCAGTTTGTTTTACAGTCCTGTCAGATGCAAAAATAAACGAATTGATATGTGAATGCACATGAATATTGATGTATGTGACTGGAAATATGGGCTGATTTGATGAAAGTTCTCATGTACGTTGTTGGTTTTTCCCCCAGTTTTTTTCACCCATCCAGCCTGTGCGTGCCACTTTTGAATATTCAAGCAATGGGCGACCCAGTGGTAAAGCCAATGTGGACTTTGCCACCCACCAAGAAGCCTTGGAGGCCATGAAGAAACACAAATCTAATATGCGTAAGTAGCATTAGTAGCAAGTGCTCAGTTCTCTATATACAGATGTGAGTGAAATTTTTCAAAGTACCATTATGTGAAAGCTCCAAATGGTGTATTCCTGTTTTGTGTTATGGTCAAAACCATAATTGAAAATTGCAGGTACCAGTTGTTGTCATTAAAATTGTGACAGTTTGTTTTGTTTTGGCATTGAAGTGAAGTCCTATTTCTTCATGTCAGATATTGCCTTTCTGATCAGATAAGTTCAAGCACTCCCACCATGGGGATGCCGGGGGCTCTTTAAGTATAAATAGTATCCCCACCTTCTGGAAATTCTGTGCTAGAAATTTCCTCTTTTCTGTCACGTTCTTTGTTTCTGCCTTACTCCTTTGCTTTCTGTCATTTCTACCAATCATTTTCCGCCTTAATGGTCCATTCACCTGTATATGTTCGATAAAGTCTTACATACTTTTTTGTAGGATTGATCATTGGGTTCATGTATTAAGTGCATTTTTGGCTATAGAGAGGTGAGACATGTGGAAAGCAATTTTAGGTAATTTATGCCTGTTTTTATACATGTTTTGGTGTCCTTAGGTATGCTCACATTTGTATTCAGGTGTGTTTTTTAAATCCCCTGTGCAATAAATTGGACAGAGTGGTCAATGCCGGGGGCATGTCCTTGGATTATGTGCGTGAATGCATTGATATGTTTACTTAATTTGCTTTTTTTTTTTCCTGTTGAAGTTTTGTATGTTTTGAAGCGGTTATAGCCCTGATATGGCTCTATGCAGTCAGCTGGGCTTTAAACAACAATAACAAGAAGTACAAGCACTGCTTCAAATGATTTTTTGGAGTTTTGTATGGAGATTTTATTCATAGGATGGGGCTTTGTTGGTGGTGGTGTTTTTTATTATCTCTGTTGAATCTGTCAGATGAAATATAGGTTGTTCTCTCCATAGTACCACAGTAAGAACAGTGTTTTTGTACACTGTCCCTTTCGCTTCCAGTACGCATGTATTTATTCTTCTCTTTCTTTTTTTTTCCTCCTATGAAAGTAGTTATTTTTCCGTAGAATTTTCCCATGGAAAACTTTATTTTGCTATGGAATCTTATACGCATACAAAGTGAAGTAGCACACAGGATCTTGGTTTATCATCTGATCTGAAAGACAGTCATCCAGATCATTGCTCAAACTCTGATGGAGGAAGGAGCCAGAAAAAACACGAAAGAAGAATAAGAACGTGTATTTAATACAACAAGACAAGACAGACGCAAATTTTCAGCCAACTGGCCTTTGTTGACCGAGCAGCAGGGAAGTTCCTTTTTCTTCGTAATTTTTGTATCTGGTGTTTGTTTGTTTGTAATCTTATGCTTGACAAAGGCCAGTTGGCCGAAAATTTGCACCTGTCTTGTCTTGTTGTATTAAATACATGTTCTTATTCTTCTTTGGTGTTTTTTCTGGTTCCTGTTTGCTTAAACGCGGGCAGTCACACTTGTTTTGGATTTCTAATGGAGGAAGGAAGAAATATTTTGTCTGGATATTGAAGCCAGATCTCTCACTTCTCAGGCAGTTGCTTGAACAAAGTGGTCCGCACCCCATTGGTTGTCTGTGTGAGAAGTGTGCTTGAACCAACTGGTGCACACACCCCACTAGTTGTCTTTTGTGTGAGAAGTGTGCTTGAACCAACTGATGCACACACCCCACTGGTTGTCTGTGTGAGAAGTATGCTTGAACCAACTGGTGCACACACCCCACTAGTTGTCTTTTGTGTGAGAAGTGTGCTTGAACCAACTGATGCACATACCCCACTAGTTGTCTGTGTGAGACATGTGCCTGAACTAACTGATGCACATACCCCACTAGTTGTCTGTGTGTGACATGTGCCTGAACTAACTGATGCACATACCCCACTGGTTGTCTGTGTGAGACATGTGCCTTAACTAACTGATGCACATACCCCACTAGTTGTCTGTGTGAGACATGTGCCTGAACTAACTGATGCACATACCCCACTGGTTGTCTGTGTGAGACATGTGCCTGAACTAACGATGCACATACCATGGTTCTGTTGGAATGTGCCTAACAACTGATGCACACCCACTAGTTGTCTGTGTGAGACATGTGCCTGAACTAACTGATGCACATACCCCACTAGTTGTCTGTGTGAGACATGTGCCTTAACTAACTGATGCACATACCCCACTGGTTGTCTGTGTGTGAAATGTGCCTGAACTAACTGATGCACACACCCCACTAGTTGTCTGTGTGTGAAATGTGCTTGAACCAACTGATGCACACACCCCACTAGTTGTGTGAAAAATGTATTTGAACCAACTTGTCCACAAACACATTGGTTACCTGTGGGAAAAAACTGCTTGGATCATCTGATCCACACGCGCCACTAGTTGTGTGTGTGAAAAATGGTGCTTGAACCAATTTGTCGGCACACCACACTGGTTGTCTGTGTGAAAAATGGTGCTCGAATCAGCTGGTGCACACAGCTCATTGGTTGTCTGTGAAAAATAGTGCTTGGAGAACAAGGGACGTATAATCAAATCTCATCCACTTTACAGACGCATCATAGAAGGTTCTGCTCAAATTTCTCGACCAACACCACAGGTGTCTGTATCTCTCCAGCCTGGTTGATGCCAAGATAAAGTATGAAAATAGGCATAGAATACACTCAGTCTCAGTTGACAATGGAACCGCATTGAATTATGTTTAAAATTCTGTGGCCTGTTATTCCTTGCCCTCATGATGATCTCATTTTCTGTGAGTTTAGAGGCGTTTTGAAGAGCTGAAATGAGCACCATGAGGGTAGTGACACAGGTGGTGTGGAAGATGAGATCAAGAAAGAAGAAGAAGAAAACGAAAAAAGAATTGACTTGTGAAGATGTGAATTGAGTTGCTTGTTTGAAATATATCATCTTATTGAACCTTGATCAGAACTGCTGTGTTGGCAGCTTGGGGGGTTATTCTGTATATCCAGAACTGTGTGAATGAACTGTATCATTATTGCCTCAAAGGATAAACAGCTGTAGTGTTGAAATGGCTTTGGTCTTTTCTTCAACAGAACATCGCTACATTGAACTGTTCCTCAACTCCGCCACTTCGGACAGTTCGTCGCAGGATGATGGTTACATCGGTTCCGGCATGGGCATGAACTCTGGCTATGGAGGGGGCAACATGGGTGGGGGGAATGAGGGCTTTGACAGTGGTGCTATGGGTGGTGGTTTCAATAATAACATGGGTGGTGGGGGTGGAATGGGAGGGTACTATGATGGTCAGGGGGTAGGACAGTACAGCAGCAGCAACATGGGTGGCAGTGGCTTCATGGGCGGCGGCGGTCAAAGATCTGACTATGGAAATCAGGGTGAGTTGTATGGTTAATAATAATAGACTACATACTGGTAGAAGAGTGATTAATTAGGATAGGTAGGACCACCGTCTATTACAGCGTGTGTAACATAGGCTGACAAGCTGCATTTTGGCTACTTTTCACATCAGCCTGGCTGACAATATATTGCACCTACACTTGTAAAAAATATGTCAGTGAATAAAACAATCCTTCTACCTTCTTTCTTGTATGTTTATGCGAGAGAATGTGGACGAGTATTTCCGATGTAAGCTGAAACCGGAGCTTGGGTATCGCGTGCAGCAAACCCCGCGGCCATTTTTTTTTCACACCTCGCGCCGGCTTGTGTTGGGGTACTCCCCTAGAATGCTCACGGATTCTCCGCAAACCGACCAATCAGAACACATGTACTATCGATGGAAAGGTCGGGATTTCCTCTACACGTTGGTGTAAATTTCGTATTTATTTGTTTACAATTTAGAAGGTTTCCAAGAGGTTGAAAAATCGCTTCTTTTCAACGTACAGCGAAATTTTACTGCTTCGTTCAATCAGATCAACCTATATATCGACGGAAAGCTTGATTTTTCCTCTTTAAAATGGTATATAACTTGACCCGGAAGTCGTTGCCGCGTTGAGTCCGTGGGGAAGAAAAGGGAGAACCCCCACACGCGCTCGCTTTGTCACACTGACAACATGGCTGAGCCAGCAGATGCAGCCGGCGTGCATGGCACCTCTCGTGTTTTCGACTCGATTACCCCATTACTGCGTAAATAACGGAAGTCTACCACCTGGAACTGTTGATTAGTTATCATATTTGATTTCCTTTGTGATTACAGTAATGTTTTAGGCTGAAATCGTCGCATAATTGTCTCTCAGTTTACGTGTACCCGAACCGGAAGTGGCAAAGTCGATCGAAAGACTGGGAGTACAGTGCTGGCTATGAAATCGCAAAATAACTCGGAATTTGTGCGATATCTTTCTATAGACCCCCATTGTTTTTGAAGAAAGATGCCTTAAGGATCTTACGATTTTTTGGAGATTCGTTTTATGTAGTTCCTCTATTTTTAAATGATGTTTTGTTCGACATTTCACTGATCAGGAACGATAACTCGGGAAGGGTAGCAGACGAATTTTTTCAGTTTCAAAGAAACGCATGTTGGTTTTTCAACATGCCTTCACCCTTCTCCTTTTATACACGTGTATATGAAACTTAATCCGTTTTCCGGGAGAAATGGTAAGACTGGAGGAAGCGATAAGATTCTACTCCTCAGTGGTTGAGGAGGGAAAGGGATCATGGTGTGCATGCAATAAACAGCAACTTGAGTTTCAACTTTCATTCTCAACTTTTGATAGCAGAATGTGGTGTGTGCCCATGGCATGTGCTCTAAATATAATCATCATCAGGCAGTTTAGAAACTCTGTACCTTGTAGTTATTTGTTATGAATACATACACTAGATTTCTTCATCATAATTTTTCAAAGGCATGCCAGGTCAGAGCAGATCAAGCACATGCAGTGCTGTGCTGATAATTGAAGTGAGGTAGCTGCTAAAACTGAGTTGCCAGCCAATGCTGACCCCATGCCTGTAGTTGATGCTCCAGATGAGGATGAAGAGGAGGATGCCCTTCCTGTTCCAGAAGAGCTGGAGAACGACACCGAAACTTTTGACTTCCAGTACACTGGCCAAGGACAGTCTGTCGCAGTATTTTACGATGACAGGTTCTATTTAGGACAAATCCTCATGGTCCATCGACCTGACCTCGCAGATGTGACGTTCATGGAACAGCGAGGTGAAGAAAATGTCTTCAAGTGGCCCTCATCCGACACCATCGAACAAGTTGCTGCTTGTTTTGTGTTTTTCTCTGACTTTGACCTTGTCAAGAAATACAGGGTGTGGGCAGTCAGAGAGGCAGAGTGGGCATCCATGAAGAGGAGGTGGAGGCAGTTCCTGCAGCATGCAGAACAGCTCGACGCGTAGTTGGGCACCAGTTTGCATCCTGTTCCCCGTGAGCCATCATCCACATTAATTTCTCAGATTTGACTGCTTCAGTATTGACAATATATTGTGAACAACTGTCCCTGACTTAAATCAGCCACCTTTGACACACCAGACCCAGTCTACCAGCCACTAGAGTGTCATTGTCTTCATTGACTATGATGGACAAACAGCATCATTGTGAGCATGTTCTCTGTATTGACTTTGTAAGGTGTGTTTGACTTTGAGGTGGTCAAGAGATTACTTTTCTGCAGCAGCCAGGATACCAGAAATTAATACATGAAATGTACCATACTTGAAATTACCCAGACAATTTGGTAGTGTGTTTGAAGTCTTTTCGCCTTTTCATGGGTATATTTGTCTACATTTTATCCAGTTGATCTTGCATTGGCTTTGACTTTGTGCCTTCCAGCTCCCTTACTTTTCAGTATATTATCTTTTAACAAAGTTATTTAGATAGCTGGATGTCTGCTGAATCCACTGATATAAGTATCATTCCTGTATCTTTATTAGTTCTCAAGATACACTCTGTTTTGTGTTCGTCATGTGTAAAATCAGTGATCGGACAGCTGCCAAAATGGCTTTTTTCCTCATTTTTAGAGCCTTTAGTCTTCAAAACCAATTATAGGACAGCTCTGGAAAAAATCAGGTGCACTGTGCATGTTATTGGGAGCTTGGAGGTAAATTTGCAGCCTTGGGTGAGCATTAGGTTTGAAGATCTTAGTCCCCAAAAGTCGCTGATTATGCATTTGATGAAAAACACCATTATTTTAGCTATTTCAACAGTGAATATCTCAAAAACTAATAAAGATATTTTTTTGAAATTTTGCATGTGCTTTTGTCTTGTTATTTCCTTTCTAAAAATGTAAATTTTATTATATTTAGTTGAAGTTAAAACTTTGGCTGGTCCTACCTAATTAGGATATCAGTAGAAATAAATGACAGTACATACAATACAACGATGCTTTTAACCTTCAGAGGAAATCACATCAACTATAACATGAAACATAGAAATACATATTTTACATACAATATCGTAATACTTTATCCTTCAAAGGAAACCACTAGTCTACCTCAACATAACACTGAACATAGAAATACATGACAGTACATACAATACAGTTGTACATTAATCTTCAAAGGAAATCACAAGTCTCCTTAAATATAATGTGGAACATAATCATAGTTCATTGCAAATCATTAACGTATTTCTGACCGCAACAGACAGTTTGTCGGTTGCAGGAATTGCACCTGTGGACATCAGCCAATGCTTCCACTGTTTCTTTTGCCCTTTACTCTCTGGTATAATGTGGTGGACCCAGTTTTATGAGCAGTAATAGATCAGTTGGTAAAGTCTGGTGGATCTACTGGAAAAGGTAGATTGTTTCAGACGGAGTGAGTCATGTGCCTCTCCACTCCTCTGTCAGAAGTTTTGGCACTCACTTTGCTGAGACCTTAACATTTGCAATTCACTGGTTAGAATTCTATGACTGCTTCTACAGCAAATGCCTAGGTGTTAGCAGTATCACAGATGATTACATGTCTGTCAGCCATGACCATGTCCAGAATTCTGTAATGTTTATCTAGTCATTAGCTGTTTTTAGCCTTCAACTGCATTGTTCATGAAGGTCTATCCCTTCCTAGCAACTTTCATTCCACTATTTGTTGGCTGTTGAATAGAATGGTGCATCCTCCCCATACACCTTTTCAAGTTCACCCTAAATTTCTCATGTAGTCTGGCTTTTTTCTGGCAAAATGAAATTATGTCACACATGTGCCAAATTTCGTTCTTGTGAATATCTTCTTTTTGGTAAGGCTGAGGACTTGTGGAACACTTCTCTTGGTCATTTTATCATTGTTTGAAGTAAGTCTTGTCAGGGCTATGTTGTCAGCATATGTGTCATCTGTGTGGTCATTTTAGTTGACCCAATATCTAGTAGTATGTTGAAAAGATAAAAACAGGGCCAGCACAGTCCATTGTGGGGCAAATGTGTTACCACCAGCACAGCTCTATATTCACTGTACATTACACATTTACTGGGCAAGGAGTGAATTAAGTCACAGTTCAGGACTTGTTAATGTAATAACTGTTTCCACTTTTAGTTGTTGGTTTTACAGTTCTTTTCCACTAGCATGTACTGCCATATCTATGTGCTGATCATGTGGCATTGTGAAATTATGTGTAGGATGTGTATGCCTGGTTAGACTCTATTAGTACATGTTCAGTTGTGTACATGTATGAATGTGTGTATTGTGATGTGTATATGTGATCAATCACTGCTTCTGTATGTATGACACTGTCTTCTCAGTGTGTTATGCATAGTGAGTCCAAATAAGTGTGGAAATAGCACTATACAAGAATGAGTTTATTATTATCATTGTCATTACAGTGAGCAAGTGTTGAATAGAAATGAGTCATTCTTTATAAGAACAGATTGTTATCATGCCTGTTATTGCAGGAGTGACTGACGATTACAATATTATCATGCCTGTTATTGCAGGAGTGACTGATGGTTACAACATGGAGGGAGGTAGCAGTGGGGGATACAACAGTATGGGCAGCAGTACCATGGGCAATCTGGCCAACCCTGGTTACACCGCTTTCTGAATATTATTTGGCTAGTGCTGATGACACTGCCATTTCCTTAGTCATGATCTGCATGTCATCACCTTCATCATAACCGTTTCATTGGTCTTATTGTTGTTGTTGTGTGTAACCGTCTCACAGTAGGTTTTGCATGGTCTTATTTCAGCCTGTTTTGTTTTGTACTTATCCTTCTGTCCATCCATTAATCCATTACAAGTTCTGTTAGATGCTGTGAATCAGCAGTGATGTGAACCAATATTCTTAGGTTTTCCATTGTTTTCGGTAAATCTTTGTTATTAAAGCATATAGGTACTCGCATTAGGGATGTTTGTAATTGTTTGCAGATTTGTGGGTGGAGTGCATATGGAATTGTTAAGGTGTAGTGAATCCCATGTAAACAGACTCCAAATTCAGAATTAGATGCCTTTGGTTTGTTCAGGATTATCATGACATTTTGTATGACAATGATACCATGACATGCTTGTGTATGGCATGTCCTTCACTCACATTGTATTTCAGTTTTTGTGTGGTCAGTGATTGTAAGAGAAACTCTCAGACAATGAAAGAATTTATCAAATGATTTAAAAACTCAGTTTAGTATGTATATTTTCATGTTGTGTGTAAGTGTACTTTGCTTCTTGAATAAATTCTTTACACATTGCTCTTTCATGCTTCGTGAACCATTAACAATGTTTCATTAACTTTTCACATTATAGTGTAATGCTGAAAATTGTGTTTTATTGTTTGTCCCAATATGATAATAATTAACTTGTTGAACAAAATATTTTTAAGATGTATATCAAAATGGTTGGAGTCCAACATTATTCATTCGGCCTGTCAGGAGATTTGAAATGGAAATCCTCGTATTCTGTGTTGACATACCGCCACCAAGACCACAGGATTGATTGTGAACACGTTGGAGAAGGAGGTTCAGTTCATTCTCCTCAAAATAATTTGGTTGCTTCTGTTGAAAATTGAGATGATGAGTTGATTGTATGTTACTTTTGTCGTCGTATGAATGAGACAGCATTGTATGTAAAGCATGACTTGATGGGTGTTGCTTTTTACTGTCTGTTTTTTGATTAAAATGAACATACAGTTCATCATTTTGTGTTGATTGATCTGGTTGTCTCGGGATTATGCTTTGGCAGTATTAACCATTTCATGCTATCCATAGCTTCCAGCTAGAAGGGAGTGAGTGAAACGGTGATCATTTTTACCTGTCAACTCCAAGACAAAAATGAAGCAAAGCCGTTTGTGACCCATTGTCATAAAGGGGGACATAGTCGATTTTTGGTGATAACATGTCATTGTATCATCGGACAAGGCTTGCAGTTGTCTTTCCAATGATGTACAGATGAACTGTAGAACAGAAACTGTAGGAGTTAAGGAGGAACTTGTAGACCAATTTGAATGTCAAGTGTGCATAATCCTTTTTGAAAAATAGAAAGTTTGGGAACATCCACCGACATTTCTCTTAGCAACCACTTAGATATATTTGGGTTATATTGAATTATTGTCTGCATTACACAAACATTTACGTAAAATATATGGAATATTAGGGTTCTGTAAGGGGTTGAGCAAGTAAGTTACCAGTTTCAGGTAATTCTGGTGAAACTATACCCAGAAATATCAACATAGTAAATTCTTTTCACTAGGGTTTTTTTTTTTTTTTTTTTTTTTTTTAAAGTGAATGTCACTTTGAAACTTGATGTATACCTGAAGAAAACTCCAAAGAACGAGTTAAGCTAATTTCTCAGTTTCACCCGCATAAACCCTGGCCAACTTTCTGAGGCTGTGTCTCAGTTCACTTGTGTTTGACTTGGTCCCCTTTTGTAAGAACGGGTCACATTTATTCTTCACCTTTTGATTCCTGTAGGAAGCTAGTGGATAGGATAAGGGAGTCAAAGAGTTATGTGTTTGCTTTGCAAGCATGGTTGACAATGCAGGATACTGGGGGACAGGATACGGGAGTCAAAAGGGTTACTTTCCAAGCAGGCAAGTTGATGGGTAAAACCTTTCCTGTTGCCAATATTTTTGTTGTTGTCATGGTCAGGTTTGGAGTTATAGTAGAAGCTCCATTTGGAAGAGTTGAAATGAGTATGTGTGTGTCATGTGGTGTAAACTAGTGTTGACTTTATGGCAGCAACAGTTGTTTGATGAGTGAAGACAGGTTGATTAAGGATACAAGTCCTGCATTTTATTTACCTGTCTTTTCAGAAAATGAATAAAAGTCCCACCTTTTAATTTAACCCATCTTGCTGTTTGTTTTTTCTGCAGTGTGGTATGAGTGTGGTTGTGTGAAGACATTTGCCAGTGTCTTGAAATTGTTACATTGATCTGATAGCAGAGGCAGTTTTACTGTGATTGCACGTCTGAGGGTGGGTTTGTTTTTGTTTGGTTGTTTTTTGTTGTTGTTTTTTGGGGGGAGGGGTGTAAATCATTCTGGGTAATGTTTCAAACAGGCTATGCATGTGCACCTGTTGTTTGGTCCAGAGTATGTTAACTCACTCGGTACGGAGAGTTTTTCCCCTTGCGTTTCCCCAGGTACGGCCCATTTTGAAGGGTTAGGAAAAAAATCACAAAAAAAAACAAAACATAAAGGATCAAAATGAAACTTTCAGATTTGAATATTTACATGCTGAGTTAGTTCATGCCAAAATATCGAAGTTCTTCCTTGAATATTTCTTCGTCATGTGCCATGTTGAAAATACCCCAAATTTTGTGGTCTGGATCACTGTACAGTCAGTCACTCTGATCAGCTCCATGAACACACAGTCAAAGGTGAGAAGGTCTTTGTATGCACAAAACAACATGAATAAAGTAGACTTTGCTCAGGGTAAAAAAAAAGATTATTAGTGATATCATATGAATAAATGTTACAAATTGTTACACAGGGGAATTATGGGGGGCGTGGCACTCAAATGAGACATGCAGGCCACAAGAGCCAAGAAGGACGCAAAGTGGGACTCGCTGTACTTGGCCTGCTGACTGCTCGCCTCTCGTGACGTATACGCCCACCTCCCTTTCCCACTTCACTGTCGTCTGAAACTGGGTCACTGTCAGTACCTTCTTGCTGGCAGCTTCCATCACTTGATACACTTTCACCATTATCTTCAGCATACTCCTCGATGTCCAATCCTTCAGTCTGAAGCACTTCAATCACTTTAGCAGCAGTAAAACGCGGCCGTCACGATCTAATTTGTTTGAAAACTCGTACTCGCCTGCGACGCCACTTTCGACACGAATGCAGATTAGCAAGTCATTCGGGTGCCGAAGACAATCGCTTCCCGACGGGTGTAGTGTTACGGAATCTCACAAAGTAACTTTCCACTTGACCCTTGACATGTTTGCAGTGACCACTGTGGCTATGGTAGGCATGCAGGCTCAAAAGGGGAGCGTCGAAAAAATTTTAATTATCGAAACCGCTATAGCGTTCCGTCGTACACAACCGTGCCTTTCATCACGACCGCTATAGCGTTCCGTCGTACCGAGTGAGTTAATGTTTCATGGTGTGCATACTTTGTCTTTAGTGGGTGTGCATGCCGAGTATTTTCATGTTTCCGTAAGCCACAGAACAGCAGCACAGCTTAGATGAGCCTCAGTGTGCACATTTGATGTTCAGCTTGTGTGTACACATGAATGGTACTCAGGCATTAGCAGATCTGTACATAGTAATCATTGACCAAGGAGATGGGGAAAATTTTTCATCTTTTATCCCAGCAGGGGCAGTTCAAGTCAGGCAGGTTATAGAGTGTCTTGAGGGCTATTGTTGCTAAAAAGGGATTTAGACAAGGTTGTATCCTATCACCGATCAAGACAAGGTTGTATCCTATCACCATATCTCATCAACATCTACACCTAGCAAGTCATGAGAGGTGCTGATATAGAGGGCATGGGTATAAAGATGGAGGAAAAAATCTTGCATGCTGATGATATTGTGCTTTTAACAGAGGACATTACCAGCATAAAAAGAAATCTATACAGGGAAGGCCTAGATGCAACAAGCGAAAAGACTGGCCTGAACTTGAACACCAAGGAAAAAAGTGCTACATATCAAAGGCAAAGATACTGAAATCAATCATGACATCTTAATTAACAAAGTTCCCTTGGACAGATTGCAGAAAAATTGAGTTGGCAGAGACGTGGTTTTATTGGAGACTGCTACATGTCAAGTGGACAGAGAAGTAATTTAAGTGTCCTGGAAGAACTTGATACCTCCAGAAAACTACTAGCAGACATCAACAAGAGAAGACTAAAATACATAGGCCATGTGTCACGCAGCAAGAACACAGGTCTCATGGCAACCATCTGTCAAGGAAAAACTGTGGCAAAAAGGAAGAAAGGCAGACCCCCAATCTCACATCGACAACATAACCAACATCATTGGTCTAAATATTCACGAAATGGGCCACCAAAGTCAAGACAGAGTGGCCTGCAGGGAGATGATGGTGACAAAGTGGGGGGGGGGGGCCAACACCGAACCTGGTGACGCCGACAAGTGAGACCACAGCAGGATCAAACTTGGACATTCCAATTGGAAGTCTGATGTCCCATCTGTTTGAATATCACCCCCACCCCATAAGTAATGCATTTCATATTGTGTGTAGATAGACACCATAGTCAATTTAAAGATGTAGGCATTTGGTCAAGTCTAGGTTAGATCATGCCTGGGTACCGTCTGATGGGTAAAGGATAGAGATTTTGCCAATCTCAGGGTAACATGTGCAGACCAGCAATGTCTGAATCCCTGTCATGCAGTAGGCCTAGTATGCACACTGTACAGCACTGTAACGCGTGCTTAGTGTGAGCTAAACAACATATTACACCTGA
The DNA here is from genome assembly GCA_030674185.1 of Monoplex corrugatus. Classification (NCBI taxonomy): domain Eukaryota; kingdom Metazoa; phylum Mollusca; class Gastropoda; order Littorinimorpha; family Ranellidae; genus Monoplex; species Monoplex corrugatus. The sequence continues at coordinate 117,481,894 of CM060306.1, read as the reverse complement.
GGAGAAAAAAAAACATTCAACTGAATGAAGAATATGAACATTCTTTTTTGCCATACGCTTTTTTTGTTTCAGGTATTGGGGGGAGGGTATGTGTAGAAAATACACACACATCCCCAATCAATTATCTCCCTGATCAATTATTTCAGTTTATTTGATGATACTCACACCACCCACTTTGCCAAATTAGGCTTTTTTTTTTCTCTCAAAGCTGTTTTTGTTAAAGCTGCCTAATCTTTGCTGTTTGTCCCATGTTGCTCATGCCACTTATTTACACCACTAGCGTTCATTCAGTCCAAGTTCAAATGCGTGTTATCTCTGATACAGCTCTAGTAGATGGCTGGGCTATAAGCAACATGAACCTGATCATGAACCAGCCCTAATGCCAAGAAACCCTGGTCACCATGAGGCCACCCATCGGAAGAGAGACTTTGAAGTAGCTGGGTCACTTTGGTAGGGTGCTTGTTCTGATCCATATTACTAAGAATGTTGCCTATTAAGCCCCCTAGCCTACTAACGACCAACTTAACCCTTTGACTCCTGCACCCTATCAACCAACTACAAAAATATAACCCTTTGATTACCTCACCCTATCCTCCAGCTTCTAGCATGGTTGGCAATGCAAGATGCTGATGGACAAGGTGCGAGAGTCAAAAGGTTAACATCGGTCACAGAGTCAGATCATGTGAATGATCCCCTAGTAAAGAGACAACCACCACAGCCATCCTTCAACAGCTCCCTTGAACCACTGATACCAATTGATCTTTTTTTTGTTTGTTATCATTTTGCAGAATTACTAGAGAAGGGAAACATACAACATTGGAGCAGGCTATATAATGAATATGTTGAAACAAAAAGTGAGTTAATGAGTAAAAACATAAACTGTATAGTTGTTAATGACAGTAAAGTTTGTCCCATAGCCATAAAGTTGCATGGAAGTTGGACGCTAGAGACCCAAACTTTCCTTTGGGTCAGCATTTTGAGAATGGGAGCTCATTTCCTCTCCTTTTTCGCTTTACTTTTCCCAAGTCGGAACAAAGGTAGCAATTGTATTGTCATTCTTATATCCACCTTTGGGTGGAATGAGATTAGTACCCTCGGTGTAAGAAACACAATATAAGCATCCACTAAGGGAAAAAGATAGTCAAAAAGATAGTCAAGCATTTTAACAAGTTTTCCTTTTCATACAAAAATAATTGCAGAAAATCCAGATTCTGTTCTTCTTAGGGTCATTGTGACCTTGAAAAAGCCTCTGAAAGAAAATACTGACGCAAATTCAGGATAACAAATAGCTAGTTTATTGTTGCAGTACGCTGCTTCATTTGTTATCCTTTCAGTCCCCTCTTCCATTTGCCTTTTCTTTCCATCTTGTTTTTTCCATGGCATTGGCCCTAATATGGCTGTAGTAGCCTGTTGCCCTTTCTGAATCTACACCCCCTTCCCCACGTCGCTTTTTTTCTTTTCTTTTTTTTTAAGTATTTATTTAATTTATTATTATTGTTATTATTATTATATTATTTATTATCATTTGTCTAAAATCACTCCAGTGAATGGACATTAAACCAATGACAACCACAGTACATCATCACAACAATGGAAACATGTTACATATTGTGAGAAGTTCTTGAGAATGTGAAGTTTACAAATGTTCCTCAGAAAGTGCGTCTCAAGTTGACACCTTGTCCTCTAAACTAAATGCATTCACAACTCCTCAACAGTGTACACTTTTGATCTGCATTTGTTAGACATCAATCCAAACAGCTCAGGAAGTCTCATGTAACTGTACATATTTGTTGCAGACACACAAGCACACAGACACACACACCTTTCTTCAATTCTGCATTTGTTGGCTTTCTTTATTTGTTCGCTATTTACAAGGTCAGGCCACGTTCGGTAATGAATTTGGCCATTTTTCCAGTTCCTGCTGGTCACCATAGAGTTTAGTGGTCAGAGAAGTTGTCAGGTGACGCTGATGCAGAAGTAACTACTTTCAGATGGTCGAGTTGTTACTGAAAAACCACTGACACTGTTGTCGTTGCGTGGGGAAAGGACGAGTCTTCACTGAAAGACATTGAGGGCAAGATGCCTCTGTTAGGGGATGGATGAGTTAAACCACTTAACTCTGTCCTAGTTTGGAGACAGATGAGAGGTTTTACAGAAAACCACTCAACTCTGTCCTAGTTTGGAGATAGATGAGAGGTTTTACAGAAAACCACTTAACTTTCTTTGTCCTAGTTTGGAGATAGATGAGAGGTTTTACAGAAAACCACTTAACTTTCTTTGTCCTAGTTCGGAAATAAATGAGGTTTTACAGAAAACCACTTAATGTTGTTTGTCCTAGTTTGGAGATAGATGAGAGGTTTTACAGAAAACCACTCAATTCTGTTTGTCGTAGTTTGGAAATAGATGAGAGGTTTTACAGAAAACTACTGACTTAATCTGTCCCTGTTTGGGGATGGATGACAAGTTTTACAGAAAACCGTTAGACTGAGCAGTCGCAGTTTCGGGATGGACGAGAGGTTTTACAGAAAACCACTCGACTCTGTGTTGTCCCAGTTTAGGGATCAACGAGCAGTTTTACAGGGAAAAGAAAAAAACACTTGACTCTTGTGTTGTCCCCGTGTGGTGATGGACGAGAGGTTTTTCATACAAACACTTGGCTCTGTTTTGTCCCAATCTGTGGATGGATTAGAGGTTTCAAACAAAAACGTTGAAAATGATATATATTTTCAATTGAGGATGACAAAAATATGTGGACACGATACTGTCACATCTTAAAGGATGGATCTTTACCAAAGTTTAGTCAAAGGTGTGAACTGGAACCAGAAAAACGCGAAAATAGAATCAGAACGCGTATTTAATTCCACAAGAAAAGACAGGCGCAAATGTTCGGCCAACTGGTTTTGTCAAGCGTGAATGTACAATCACAAACAAACACCAAATACAAAATTATGATAAAAAGACTGAAACTTCCCTGCTGCTTCGTCCAGGCATATGTACAACCGCATAGCCAAGACCTCACTGATATGGGAGGAAGTTGGTGATGATATGGTCCATTTCAGGAATTTCAGCAGGATAAGATATGGAAAGGGGGAAAGAAAATATCATAAATAAAATATGCATGAACTTAAGGGCACACTAAAAGAAGATTCTATGCATAAGTTTATCCAAGCAGTGTAAACAAAAGCTCTGCGTTTAGTAAAGCACAAGGAAGTGAATGCTTATACATTCTAGAAAATACACACTAACACACACACACACACACTTACACAATCACAACCACATACACACACACACACACGCACGCACACACACACGCAACATACACACACACACGTAAAAGTACATGAACAAAGAGTCATGTCCGGATAAAAGTAGGCCTACATGAAGTGGCATTCACTGGATTCTGTTCAGTAATTCTTTACGGTTTGTCATTGAGACCATTTGGCTTGCGTGTTCCAAGTTTATATGAGATGGGATTCTCTGTCTTTCCGGTCTATGGTGCTGTTATTGTATAGAAGCCACAGACCTTTCACTCGGATGTCGCTGATTGAGTGGTCTGATTGGTTGAAATGATTTGAAATAGTTTTATCTCTTTGATGTCGGATATCAGCCAAGTGTTCTTTGAACCATGTATCAAGAGTACGTCCATTTTCACCAATATGCAGTTGAAAACATTTAGAGCAGCTGATCACGTAGACAATGTTGTAGGTTTGACAGTTGAAATGTTTCGTAATTTTCATTTGATATTTGGGGTCTTTGACTGTGGTGGCTGTGCACACGAAAGGACATGTCCTGCATTTAGGTTTGTTACATGGAGAGGTTCCTGGAGGTTGGCTGGCTGGTTTTCTGAGACTTGAACGTACCAGCAAGTCACGGAGGTTCGTGTCTCTTTTGTAGACGATTAAAGAGAGCTGGTCAAAACCTCAGCTACAGTGGAACTGGACTGCAGAATGTCCCAGTCAGACAGGATGATCCTTTTCACACAGTGCATAGATGAATGATAGACTAAATTGAGAACTGGACGATCCTCTGTGGCAGCTTTAGGCTCAGAATGGAGGGCATTTGACTGAGAGACAGAGTTGACTTTTTTCCGGGCTTCATTGATAACACTGAGTGGGTAATGTCTACGTAGGAAGAATCTGGTCATTTCATCTACTTTGTCATGGAAATCATCCTTGTCTGAGCAGAGGCGTCGTAGTCGCAAGAGCTGAGAGTAGGGAATGCTGTTTTTGGTATTGGAAGTGTGAAATGATTGATAGTCCAGATAAGAATGTGAGTCTGTAGGCTTGTAGTGGCCAGTCTTTCAGATTGAAGAGAAACTTCGATGTCCAGAAAACACACGGATGTGCTTGAAATTTCATATGTGAACTTGATGGATGGGTGAAAAGTCTGAACGTAATGGATGAATTCTACGAGTTGGTCATGATTCAGGGAAGTATACAAAAGATACATTGATGATGGCATTGGTGTGACATCCCTGAATCATGACCAACTTTCCATTTTATGTATGCTATGCATATATTCTGTTCTAAAACAAAAAGGGAGTTGAAGTCAGAGATACCAGACTTGCAGGTGCTTTCTAATAAACCATGGTGTCATGCAATACAATGCAGCAATGTCTGCATGGTAGTCTACACCAGAATGACGATCATCCATTGACAGCGGAGCAGCACTGGGCCCTATACCACAACAGGATCCACTCTCAGCTAACCGAAAGTTCAATCAGCTGATGGCGCCTTGACCAGTTTGCTCCTGCGGTCCATTGGACCAGTAAAATGAGTGAATACATATTGCAGGATTGTCACAAGTGTGTTGATATGACACATGACCAGTTACAACGTACATGAGTGAATACATATTGCAGGATTGTCACAAGTGTGTTGATATGACACATGACCAGTTACAACGTACATGAGTGAATACATATTGCAGGATTGTCACAAGTGTGTTGATATGACACATGACCAGTTACAACGTTACAACTCTTCTGACCACCAACCTCCATGACAGCCAGCAGGAACTGGAAAGAATCGCCACCTTCATGGCCAGATGTGGCCTGGCCACGAAGATTGTGAATAAAAGAAAAGAAGAAGAAGAAGATAAAGAAGAAGAAGAATTAAACGCAACATGGTAAACAACACACAGAGAGAGGGAGGGAGAGAGAGAACTCAGAAAATGTTTATTGTAGGCCTACATCGGCCTTAGGCCACAGTACATGTATGGGGAAGGGGAGAGGTTCAGGTTTTCTTATGCATTCATACAAGTTCTACTATCAAACTGCAGTGAACTCTGTCACATCGTCCCCTTCTATTGTTTACCGTCACATAAGCTGGGATACATTCATCTTTGCATTTACAGTAGTCATTTCATTTGTATTCAATACCAAATGATTATTCAGTGCATAGTTAGCACTTCGTGCATCTTTTAGTTCAGAGATAACTCTGAACTCAATCTTCGGCAGTCAGCTATAGTTCAGGCCATAGATTGAATTGAATGTTATGTACACACACACACACACACACACACACACCACACACACACACACACACCCCATATATATATATATATATATATATATATATATATATATATATAGGCATATATATATATATATATATATATATAGGTATATATATATATTTATAATACACACACACACACATACATAATCACTCATACATGCATACATACACGCACAGATATATACATATGTATACACATATACACAATGTAGATATTATCACCTATGTATCGATATAATTATATGTACCACACCAACGTGCGCACATGTGCATCTATACGCGCACCCTGCTTCATATTCAAACAATCAACATTTGTTTATTTTTACAATTGTTATAAAGTATTGTCTGAACTTCTAGTGCTAGTATCTACTTAACTATTTAGTTTTCTTCTCCTTTTAACACTTTTTTCCTCATATTCATGACGTGGAAAACGTATCTGGACACGCTGTGACTTCGGTGGCTAAATGTTGATTGGAGCAGTATGCACATAGGCATACTGACTAAATCCTTTAAAAATTTCACCCTGAGGTCAACGTAAGTGGAACATCTAAACAATAAGTGTTCTTCGTTTTCAGATTCTGTCCTGCAAAATGGACATACCTTTTCTTGACCAGATTCACTGTATCTATTTATATTATTGTTTAATGGCAAAACGTTAAACCTTATTTGTGAAAGGGCAACTCTGAAACAGTATATATCGACAGAGTCAATGTAACCTGCTTCTCTTTTTCAAAGATAGTCTTAAATGATCTGTAGTTTTCATACCTATCTCCGTCTCTGAGTGACCCAGATCATTCTTGAATATATATATAAGTCTACAAGTCTCTGTTTAAATACACACATAAAGGCTTTTACACCACCAACACCTTGTTGCAGCCACACGATATTAAATCCAGAGAGAGAGACAGAGACAGAGACAGAGAGAGAGAGGGATTGCTATGTAAACGTCAAGATCAAGATCAAGAAGATCAACTGCAAGAAGTATTATGCAGGAGAAAAATGCATTACCGTTACATAGATGATAGAAATTTAGGGCAGGCAGTAAGAAGACTGATCATATTATGTTCCAAACAGTAGTACATGCATGTGTTTACACTTTAACTGTTACATAGATGATAGAAATTTAGGGCAGGCAGTAGGAAGACTGATCATATTATGTTCCAAACAGTAGTACATGCATGTGTTTACACTTTAGGCACACACACACACACACACACACACACACACACACACACACACACACACACACACACACACACACACACACACACACACACACACACACACACACACACACACACACACACCACACACACACACACGACACGCAAGCATCCCTACCTTAGATATTTTTCTAAGCGTTCACATTTTTCTCTGGGCATGTTTTCATGTTCTTTCGTCCACACAGTGCTGCATAGTAATAATAATAATAATCACAATATTTACATAGCGCAAAATCTTGATAAAATCAAATCTAAGCGCTGAAACACACACACACGCACGCACGCACACACACGCACGCACGCACGCACACACACGCACCCACACACACACACACACACACACACATACAAAACACACACACACACACACGGCTATAAATGGGGAGAAAGAATAAAAACAATGGAAAATTATAGAGAGCATATTATATACAATTATATATTGCAATGTGATTCCCCTCCGAGTGGAGACAGGCTGCAGAGGGGATTGAGTGAGGTCAGGATTTTATGCAGAGGAGAAAAGGTGAGTTTTGAGAGCGACTTGAAGGAGACAAAAGTAGGTTGCTGACGGACTGAGAGAGGAAGTTTGTTCCAGGAGAGCGGACCAGAAACAGAGAAGGCTCGTGGACCATAGGTATTGAGCTTAGTGCGTGGAAAGCGAAAAGTCAGAGGATCGGAGGCAGAGCGGAGGGTACGTGAGGGAAGATAGATCTCAAGTAGGCTTGACAGGTAATCGGGGGCTGCGTTATTGAGGCTTTTGTAGCACATGGTGTCTAGTTTGTACTGTATGCGCTTTGATACAGGGAGCCAGTGAAGTTGTGCCAGGAGAGGAGATATGTGGTCAGCTTTTTTCTTTTTGAGTACAAGGCGTGCAGCATTGTTTTGAATGCGCTGTAGGATGTGAGTGGTGGAGGCAGGAAGACCGGACAGGAGTGAATTGCAATAGTCAATGCGAGACATTATGAAGGAGAGAACGAGTTTTGCAGTTGTTTCCACAGAGAGATACTTCCTGATCAGGCTTATACGATGGAGGTGATAGTAGCAAGATCTGGCAGTTTGAGAAACAAAGTTGTTCATGGAGAGGGTAGAGTCAATGCAGACACCAAGGTTTTTAGCTGAATCAGAAATTGGGACTGATGTGTTACACAATGGGAGAGAAAGAGGAGGCAGCTGAGAAAGTTTCTGACGGATGCCAATGAGGATAGCTTTTGTCTTGTCATCATTTAGCTGAAGTTTGTTGTATGTCATCCAATTTTTGATGTCCGAGTAACACTCAGTGGTGCGAGTCAGGAGGCGCTGTATATTGTCAGGTGAGTCACTGTCTTGAAGTTGGGTGTCATCAGCATAGAAGTGGTGTTTTATAGAGTGGGAGTTGATGATGGTGGACAGGGGGGAGGTGTAAAGAGTGAAAAGAACAGGGCCAAGGTCAGCATATTCCGTCTCTGGTGGACGTGCATAAGTCACTGGACACTGACTGACATGACTTGCATGATTTTAAACATATAATAACATATTTGACGCACTGCCTGCGAAGGGGGTTCAGGAAATAGCGAGTATGCACAATAATTATGTTGACGTTATTGACGTGAGAGATCAGAAAAAAAATCTTCCTTTATTCACCAGATGGGAGAGAGGATAGAACCCAGACCTTCCTACTGGGAATCTGATGATTTACCCATTCAATTATTGCGTCCTTCGTATGATATAAGTAAATCGTTCGTTAGCTCATGTCTCAAGTCCTACCACACATTAGTTTATACGAAAATTATCCAAAAGAATTTTAAAAGAAACTTTAAAGAATATTGTGTACACCTGCCCTTAGGGGTTGAATCCCGAAGAGGAGATGTGATGTCTTAGAAAAATTGAATAATGATAATAGTGTGTAGGCTACTTAACATAATATTTGTTTTAAAGATAAACCCCTGCATCGAGGTTTCTTTATCATAATATTACGAGCATCATCACAACAACAACAACAACAACAACAAAAGACTTAGAATAACATATTTGTGCTATTTTCTTTTTTTCCCAATTTTTCAATCTGGTGTTTGTTTGTTTGTTTGTGATCTTACGCTTGACAAAGGCCAGTTGGCCGAAAATTTGCGCCTGTCTTGTCTTGTTGTATTAAATAAGCGTTCTTATTTGTTTTTCTTTGTTTTTGTTTTTTTGTTTTGTTTTCTGGTTCGTGTTTGCTTGAATGCGGGCAGTCACACTTGTTTTGAATTTCTTTTGTTTGTTTGTTTGTTTTTCGTTTATAATTTTTCGTTTTATATCTTTATATATGTATAAAAGAAACAAACTAACAAAAAACATTTATCAGTACTTGATCTCGGCACTAATTTTCCGTGTCTCGGATGTTGGCATTACTTTACGGCCTTCCCAGAAGTCTTTGCAATAGCTACTTACAGACTTCCGTTCCTACCGGTGAGATATTTCATTGTTTGTATGTGTCGATTTTATCTAATTTTCCTTTTGAGCAATGTCTGTCAGCACTGCCGATTGTTTGTTATTATCCCCGTTGTTTTAAATGTTATAATATCTATATACCAATAACAAATGTACGATGTGTGATAAATTTGACAGATCAGTGCACACCGAAGAGTCGAAACGTGTTCATGGGCCATGGGGCGCATGAGTTGGCAGATTGATTTCAGTAGAATACTTGAGTAGGCTGCTTCTGTGCATGCATATTCTTTTTCTGCTTCTTCTTCTACTTCTTCTTCTTCGTCTTATTTTTTTGTAAAGGTAACGGTGCTCAAGCATTTTCATTTGTGCTCACCGTTTTGCTGCCCCAATTCCATTTTGATTTCTACGTATTTTTTGGCTAAGATCCCGGACGAGCCCGGCCCATAGGAAGAAAAATGGCAGAATGGTTCAGACGTTCGCCTGCCAATAACTAAACTTGAGGTTCCATGGTTCCCCGTAGAGGCCTCGACTTTTCTCCTCAGTTTGACCAGAAAATCGAACTGAACCAGCGGTTAAGTGCCCCACCAGCGGTTAATCTCCAAGCTTGAATCCTATGGAGTCACTTCACAGGTGTTATACTGGATTACAGACTTTCTGACAAGCAGAAGACAAAGAGTTGGGATCACTGGGAGTTTCTCCAGTTGGGAGCCGGTGTTAAGTGGAGTCCCTCAAGGTAGTGTCTTGGGGCCAATGCTGTTTGTTGTGTTCATCAGTGACATGCCAGAGGTGGTGAACTGCATCTGTCAGATGTACGCAGATGATACAAAAATGTTTGACACAGTAGAGGAGCAAAACAAGAGGGATAGGATTCAACAGGACTTAGATAAACTCGTTGACTGGGCAGATTGTTGGCAGCTGCGGTTCAATGCGACAAAATGTAAGGTTCTACACCTCGGACGCAGGAACCCCAAGGCAGTGTATAGCATGAGACTACACAACAGTGAAGAGAGAGTGCTGCTGGAGTCATCAAGGGGAGAGAAAGATCTGGGAGTATTGGTAGATCAGGAGCTCAAATTCAGTTGGCATGTCGAGACACAGGTCAACAAAGCTAATAGAATTCTAGGGCTGATCAGGCGCACTTACCGGTACCTCGACACTGAGACCATGCGACAGCTGTTCATCGCACTGATACGCCCTCACCTGGAGTTTGCCAACAGTGTGTGGTCACCAAGGTATCAGAAAGATAAGGACATCATCGAAGGCGTTCTCAGGCGAGCAACAAAGTTGGTTCCTGGTTTGGTTGACTATCCCTATGAAGAGCGACTTGCCAGAATGAAAATACCCAGCATGCAGTACCGAAAGGACAAGGGCGACATGATTGAAACCTATAAGTTCACACACGAGTTGTACAACGTGAAGAGTCCTCTTGTCCTTGAAAACAGTGCGAAGCAGACCCGTGGGCATAGTCTAAAGCTCAAGAAAGGGAGTTGCAATAGTTCGCTGCGCCAGCACTTTTTCTTCAATCGAGTGGTGAATCCCTGGAACGCGCTCCCAGAAAAAGTGGTCAACGCACCATCTCTTGACAGTTTCAAGGCCAGTCTGGATCGCCATTGGGCAGACCGCATGTATCTGATTAGGTAGACTTTCAGACGGTTGCGCCATCAATATTCAATACCCACGCAAGAAGTTTTTCAACAGTATGAATAACAAGGTTTTTTTTTTTCGTGAAAAAGACCAGACTAAAGGCTGAATAGCCTAAACCAGTCTGCAGCGGTATGGTATGGTATGGTATGGTAACGTCCAGTCCTTCGAAAGGGGACGAAAAACGAGTCGGACCCGTGCGCCTTCTGCCAGATCTGGCTGTACACGCTAAAGATTCCACGGCAGGTAAATAGCGTGAAGAACATTGGAGAAATACACTATGCACAAAAAGTTAAGGATCACTTGCACAAAAATTCATAACTTTCAAAATAAGAAGCCAATGCGTTGGAAGTTTGGCAAACATTTAATTCCATGCTTTAGTGATAACGATACACAATTGCCTTCAATTTTGAGCGATCGTTTGGTGTGTACATTTGATCAAAGTGGGTACGTATCGAAATTTGATTTCCCAAAGTCATTGAAATCACAAGACAGGGCATTCTGATGCTCCCAAAAGTTCAGTAATGCGTGTAACCGCCATGGCTGTTCTGGCACTCGACGCAGCGAGTCCTCATCGAGTTGACCAGGTTGGTGAAGATCCTCTGTGGAAGCGCCTGCCACTCAGCCTGCAGCATCTGGTAGAGGTGTTGGGCATCCCTGGGAGGGGGGTGGTTGCTCCTCACTTTGCGATCCAGCTCATCCCAGAGGTTCTCAATCGGGTTGAGATCGGGACTGCATGCTGGCCACTCCATTCTGTTGACTCCAGACTGCTGCAGGAAGTCGTTGACCACCCTTGCCCTGTGGGGGCGAGCGTTGTCATCCTGGTAGACAGCCGTCGGTCCCATCTGCTGCAGTGTAGGCACAGCCAGCGGTCGAAGGATCTCATCCCGGTATCGGAGTCCAGTCAGGTTACCCTGTACATGATACAATGGTGTTCTGTGGTGAAGGCTGAAGGCCCCCCAGACCATTACAGAACCTCCACCAAAGGCCACCTTTTCTTGGACAGTGGTGTCAATAAAGCGTTGCCCTGGGCGCCTCCAGACCCTCAGTCGGCCGTCGTTGTGGTTCATGGTGAAGCGTGATTCATCACTGAACAGGACCTGGGACCATTGCTGACGTGTCCACCTCACGTGACGTCTGCAGAAGGCGCGGCGTGCTGCCCTATGGGCTGGAGTTAAGCGTGGCCGTACAGCTGGGCGACGAGAACGGAGGTTAAACCCATGAAGGCGGTTCCGTATGGTCTGCTGGCTGATGTTGATGTTAGTAGCCACCCTCAGCTGCCTTCGAATGATGCTGGAAGAGGCTGTTCTTGTCTGCAGGGCTTGTTGTTCAATGAGACGATCTTCACGTGGGTTTGTCTTCTTCGGTCGACCAGATCTGCGTCTTTCATGGACCCTCCCAGTGGCTGTGAAGCGTTGAATCAGTCTGACAATGACCGAGATGGACACCTGAAGTCACCTGGCCACTTCTCGCTTGGGAACACCATCTTGGAACCATGCAATAGCTGTCCCCTCTCAAACTCGCTCAATTTTCGTCGTGGAGGCATTGTCACTGTCAGATCAGGCCTACTACTGGTGGAATGTCTTCTTATAAAGCCAAGCAAGAGACAGCATCTCACACATAAACAGCAGTGCTTGCACGTGCATAATGGTTTTTCCATTTGGTTTGTGCAATGTGTTCAGGCAGAACGGTCCAAAACAAGGTCCTTTTTCGCAAGTTTCTGCTTTTCCGTTTGCGGCCAAGCTCAGTAGTAGAGAATCCCGTGCAATTTTCGCACTAACACAACATCGCCCACTTACAGCTGAACAAGAATTCATAACAATTTGACTGGACTGAGAAATAAATAACAGTAGCGAACTGAGTTTATTACGCACCTGTTTTCTCATAGTGATCCTTAACTTTTTGTGCGTAGCTTAGGTTGATTTCCGAAGTCCCACCCCTTGAAGACCAATTAGCCTTCTTGCCTTTCTGAAGTCTTGGTTTAAAAAAAAAGTGAACATGAATTTGAAGCGAGGAAGAGGGGATGGGCGCCGCCCTCATAATGCTGCCCGTGGGAAAAGTTGAGGTCTTTGTCACCTTGCTCCCCTACAACCTCAGGGTTTATTCTCAAATGGCCTCTCTGACTGTGAATGTTAGGAGTTGCTACTTCATGGAGCCCAATGTTAACCTCTTCACTGCTTCCGACCGAATATTTGGTTGGAAGAAACATACACCTCCAGTGCCACCGACAGTCTTTAAAGAGCAAACACAAAAAGAACATTAATGAAGATTAGGAAAAGACAAAACATTTCTGGGTTATTTTACGAGGCAAGAGAAATGTGAGCACCTAGTCATAATGGAAAAGCCGGAGGGGCAAAAGAACACATGGTAGACCCACGGAGAAACTATAGGATGGACTAGCGGAGTGGATGAAGACAGAGGGTAGTAGATGTACTTGCAGTGACAAAAGATTCATATGGACAGCCATGATTACCAAGGCCATGCGCCATGGCACGTAATGATGATGTCATCCTCACCAGTTCCTGTGCCTGATTTAGCTCTGTATGTGTGTGTGCACTTTGAGATAGACAATCAAATCATGAGCATCTGAGAGGTACCTCAAATAAATTAGTGACAGCTGGAATTGAAGGTTAGCGGTAGTAATAGGGATTAAATTGATTTGTCCCAGAGATCAGCTGGAACAGAAAGTTTGGTTCTATATTCGTATTTAAACCACTCCCTAACTGATTTTGGTAATAACAGTATTCATCAATAAAGATGAAATAGAAATACTACTGTTAAACAGTGAACTGTTTGGCTATACCAGTTGCTGTGCTGAGTTTTTTATTCTCTAGTACAGTAGTATAAATTTACATTAATTATAGCCGGGAAAGTATAACTTGTATCCACTAAATCTGAACCTGTAACTCTGTCATATCATATATGTTCACTTTGTAGCTAATGTCATGAATGATGTTAATCCACCTGTGCTGCCTTTACACTTTTGAACATAGTAATACCATTTGTTCCATTTACCATTTGCTCATATCATTAATTCAGATTACTGTCATTGATTTCCAGTAACATCATAGGAAAACTTACCGTCTAGAAACAATGGAGGAAGAAGGCTTCGTGGTACGACTGAGAGGGCTTCCATGGTCCACAACTCAAGATGATGTCGTCAAATTTTTTGATGGTAAGTCTTTGTCACTTTCTGCTCGTTTAGTAAACGCCTAGATATTATTCAGCAGAAGTTATTTTTGTTTAAAGCCCAGCCGACTGTTTAGCCATATCAGGGCTATAACCATTTCAGAACACACACAGTACTTCAACACAAAGGAAAAAATGGAAAAGAAAATTAAATACAAATCTGAGATACTTTAGTTGCCACTTTCTGGTTCTGCCCTGCCTGCTATTAATAGCGTGCATCTTTCCCCTTCCCTTCCACTCCCCACACCCTTTTCACCCGTCCTGCTGCCATGTGGCGAGCTAGGCAAGGGCGCGCGTGGTAGTATAGGCCTCCAGATTGACCTAGATTTCATTACTCGGGAAGAATGCAGCAGTTAACACACACACACACACGCACACGCACACGCACACGCACACGCACACGCACACACACACACAATGCATGCAGTAGGGAGGAGGGGAGAGAGAGATGCATCATATAATGTATATACTTGCGCATTCTGCGCGCATGCACACAAACACACACACACACACACACACACACACACACACACACACACACACACACAAACACAAACACACAAACAAACACACACGCACACAAACACAGATGTAACATGTATTATGTTAAACTCAACTCCAGAGAGAGAGAGACAGACAGAGGGAGAGAGAGAGAGAGAGAGAACTTAAAAGAGAGAGAGAAAGTGTGTCGGATCGGAGGCTGGCTTACATGCGTGGCCTAGTTCACAGCCGGCGTACGCGCGCGTGCCCTGGTTGGGCAACAGCTAACACCCGATTTTAGACAAATGTAAGCCTCTAAAAAAGAATGAAAACAAACAGGAAACAGCAATTTTTAAAATTTTTTTTTTTTTTATAAAGTTAAAGCACTAAAGACCACGAATCTGACCTTGCCAAAACAGAAAAGTATGTGAAGATTGTAAATTGCACTATACTTACATGATTACTTTATACTGAACAAAGAGGAACCTGGAGATGTCAGTCCATCATCACGTTAGTAATATCTACAAAAACTCAGACAAGGTGGTGGAATCAAAGTAATGATCACTTCTTCAGAACAATGAATATTCACAGCACTGAATGCACTCAGGTAAAGTGACGAATAAAACTTGATCATTGCACAAATTAACAATACATACAGAAAACTGCACTCAGCTTCCTTCTTTATTATTAGTGCTGCAGCACAAGATGCGTTACAGTGATGGACTTTGGTCAACCCTGCCGGGCTAAAAATAGCACTCGCAAGCGATGCTGGCTCGCAACTAAAGGGTGTCAAAATGACTGGGAAAATGAGCCGTGAGCACAGACAAAAAAACAGTTGTACGGTTGATAGTCACAGCACTATAGCTGACCAGATAATACTTGTACATCCAAGCTCAAAGAAAAAAAGATGTTCCTTGACATCCTAGCAATAAGTTCACCACCACAAAAAGTGTCATTGTTGCTTTAATTACACATACTATACCGTGGCTCACAAATGCAATAAGCGGCAGCGGTTTGCCAATTCTGCCTCGTAACAATAAAGTCCGAAGGGACAGTAACTCTGAGAGTGTCTACGTCTTGCGCATGCGCAGGTGCTCTTCCTCTTTTCTCGGCAGCCATCTTCCAGCTCGCCTCGTACGCTCTGAGCAGCTAAGTATTTTTCGATTTCGCTACGCGATCGATCGATTGTCGTTGTTGTTTTTGTGTCTTGCCTATGTTTTCGTTTAAGGGAGAAACTTATGTGAAGCGATTGGGTGGCAAAGCGAGGGTTAAGAAGATTTCGTCCGCCGAATTCTCAAACCCACAAAGGGGTGGTTCCACCGGTGCACAAACCGCTCTCTCTTCAACTTCGTCTCTCCCTTTTACGTCTTCTCTCTTTCACACTATCGACAAGTCATCGCAACCCAGCTACGGTTCGGTTGCGGTGACCACGAGCCCTCAACTCAGCTCCGGCTCAGTTGAATTTTCGTCATTTTACGGCCCTCACACTGCCCGGCACGGTGATCGACTCAACTCCGGTTCTGTCGATTCTGTGCTCGCCCCCTTCGTACAGCTTAACTCCGGTTCTGCTGGTACTGTTTCAGCCTCCATGGCTGATGGGTGCATTGGGCATGGGTCTCCTTCGGGAGGCAAGATGGACCGTAATGTGAGCGGAACCGGCTCACCCCCTGGTTCACCAGGCGGGACACCCCCTGGTTCGCCAGGTGGGCCAAGGGAGACAACCCCACCCTTACGGGCGTCAGATCGTCGATCCGCCCCGGTTGTCTCCCTTCCTCCCCCACAGCCTGCTGCTGCACCCGCCACAACCTCTCTGTCCCATTCCGGACAGAGCACTTGGGCGCCTTGGCAACTACCAAGCGACCCATGGCGGGCTGCCACATCTCTGTCCCATTCCGGACAGAGCACTTGGGCGCCTTGGCACATGCCTAGCCGCCCCCAGCAGGCTGGCCCTTTGGGCACTGGGGACCGGGCCAGGCCCTACCCTTCATGGGGTCAGGGTCCTGATGCCCCTTGGGCTCAGCCCATGCCGCATCCCATGGCACCGCACATGGTACCGTGGCACCCATCCTTGGGATTTCCCCCAGCCTCGGCCACGGGATGCACGTGGTGGCCCGGCTTTATGCCCGGCGCCCCACCAGCGCAGGACTCACCCTGCCCAGCCCCCCCGGCACCACCCGTGTTGGACACAACACCGGGGCTGCCTCCTGGGGGCTCTGACCCGGGTCCCACAACCGTGGCACCCCGGTCAGACTCTCCGCAGACTCTCGCCCCCTCCATAGGCGGGCCAGAGGACTCGGACTCGGCCTCAGAGGATGAGGCCCCTGCCCACATGGCATTCTGCTTCCAGGATGCCATGGACCGGCTGGCACAACTCACACCGGAGGCGGTGTCCACTGTGCCAGAGCCCAAGGCTCCCAAGCTTGGCTCGGCCGAGCGCCTTTTCAGCGCTCACCCTACCTCAGCCCCACGGGCCTCCTTGCTAGAACAGTCCGACATGGTGGCTGACTGCCTCAGGCAAGCCCAGGACACCGCCAGGGGGAAAGAGGCACAAGATTTCGTTCCAGGATCTGTGCCTGACTTCCCGGGAGCCTTGCCCTTCAGGAAATTCCTGAAGCCGGCACCGCTCCCCTTCCAGCGGAAGCCCTTCATGGCCCATGGGCCTATCCCTGACGCTCCCCTCTCGCTCACACAGGAGAACCTCCTCCTTGTGAACGATCGCTCTCGGGCCCAGCCGCAGCATATCTCCATCACGGAGAAATGCTTGACGGAATGGGAGGAGAACGCGAGACGGGGGCTGGTGGCAACCTCCGCCCTGGACTCATTCTTGGGCGGCCTAGGGGAAGCCCTGAAGGACCCCAACCAGCAGTCCTTCACGCTCCGCCAGGCGCCTGACCAGGCAACCATCGTGGCCTTTATCCAGGCCATGGCGCAGGGGCTCAGATCCGTGGCCGAATCGCAAGCACGCACGTATCTGAACGCCGTCATGGCGAGGCGGGATGCCATTCTCGCGGCATCCTCGGTTGCCACCTCACCGTCGGCAAGGGCCTCCTTGCGCGCGGTGCCCGTCCAGCCGGGCTCCCTCTTCGGGAACCATGTTCAGGCCGTCCTGAAGCACCAGGCGGACATAAAAAGGGACCTCGCCCTCCATTCGAGGCCCTCTCGCCCTGCCGTGAAGCGCCCGGCTCCAGCGGCCTACCCGCCAAACAGGCCCACCCACACCAAGTTTCGGGCCGATCCCAGGCCCCAAGGGCACAGGAGACCGCAACAGCATTCGGGCAGGCCGGTGGCCCGGCCTAAGGCCCGCAGGCCGGCTCCCTCTCAGCCGGCCAACCCCCAATGACTCACCCCCGGCCTGAGGCCATCACCCCCCACGGGCGATCCTGTGGGCAGTCTCTCCAGACACATCGACGCGTGGGAGAGGCTGCCCGCCAGCCCGTGGGCCCTGCGGGTGATCAGGTCGGGGTTCCGCCTTCCTTGGGGCCCAAGGAAGGCTCCTCTCACGCTCTCTCCCCCTGCTTTCGCACTTCCTCAAGATCGCTCGGCCTCGCAGGCCCTGGATCAGGAGTTCTTTCGATGTTAGCCAAGGGGGCTACGGAGGAAGTTTCCTTCGCTGCGTCGCCGGGATTCTATGGACGCATCTTTGTGGTCCCCAAAACTTCGGGGGGCTGGAGGCCCGTCCTGGACCTCTCCTCCCTAAACCGGTTCCTCCGCGTCCTCCATTTCCGTATGGAGACCCCTATGTCCATCCGCGAGGCCTTGCACCCGGGCGACTGGGGGATATCCATCGACCTCAAGGATGCATACTTCCATCTCCTCATTCACCCCAGGGACAGGAAGTACCTCAGATTCGTCTGGAGGAACCGGATCTTCCAATTCAGGGCACTGCCCTTCGGTCTGGCACCCGCCCCTTGGCTCTTCACGAAGGTGGCGAGGGAACTCTGCATGCATGTTCGGGAGAAGGGCATCCGCCTCAAGGCCTATCTAGACGATTGGCTTCTACTCGCCTCCTCCAAAGAACAGTGTGCGCAACAAGCATCCCAGGTCCTGCAACTCTGTCACAACCTGGGCTTTGTCTGCAACGAGGAGAAGTCGGACCTAACTCCCTCCAAACAATTCCAGTTCCTGGGCATGTCCTTCGACACCTCCAAGTGGAGGGTCACCCCGTCTCCCCAGCGCTTACTGCGCCTTCAGGGCCTCTTAGCCCAACTGCTCCCCCAACTCCAAGCGCCAGCAAGGAAGCTGGCCTCCCTACTGGGCCTTATGGAGTCGCTGGCACCCTAGTGCCACTGGGTCGTCTTCTCAAGCGGCAATTCCAACGCGGCTTCAGGAAGCGTTGGTCACAGTCGCTTCAGCCATGGGACCTCCCGGTCCACCTGGGCCCTTGGTTCATATCAGCAGTGACCAAATGGCGCTCCCAGTCACGCCTGGCCCAGTGAGTCCCCATCACACTGCCCCCTCCTCAGGAGCACTTGTTCACGGACGCGTCCACCTCCGGGTGGGGAGCCCATGTCGGCACGCTGACAGCCGCAGGTCGGTGGTCGACCGACCTCATGCCCTGCCACATAAACATGTTGGAACTGGAGGCAGTTTGCCTGGCACTCGGGGAGTTTCTCCCCTTTCTGAAGGGAAAACATGTCCGCATCAACACGGACAACACCACAGTAGCTTGTTACATCAACAAGCAAGGGGGCGCCCGCTCCCACTCCTTGTCTCGGAGAGCGGAACAGCTCCTCATCTGGTGCGAGGAACACTCGATTCAGCTCTCAGCAAAGCATGTCCCGGGGAAGATCAACATACTTGCGGACTCTCTCAGCAGATCCCACATGATTCTTCCCTCGGAATGGACACTGGTCCATGCAGTCCTGGAGCCAGTATGGGCAGCATGGTTCAAACCACACGTGGACCTCTTTGCCACCAGGTTCAATCACCGCCTCCCTTTGAACGTCTCTCCAGTTCCGGACCCAGCGGCCTGGGCTGTAGATGCCCTATCCATTCCATGGTCGAACCTCATCGGCTATGCCTTTCCCCCGTTCCCCATTATGGGGAAAGTGCTGAGGAAAGCCAGGGAGGACGCAGCGACATTAATCCTTGTCGCACCCAAATGGCCAGCACAGGCATGGTACCCAGAACTTCTGCACCTGTCCCATGTGCCGCCGCTAAAACTCGCGGTATCGAGCCGCTCCATCCTCCAACCCAGGTCAGGCATTCCGCACGGCAATCCAGACGTTCTAAACCTTCACGCCTGGATGCTGTGCGGGACTCGATGTCTTCATTAGGCCTGTCCCCGGCCGTAATCGGCCTTGTGCAGCAAGCTCACAGGCCGGGCACACAGGGGGTGTACAATGCCCACTGGAATGGCTGGGTCTCTTGGTGCACCTCAAATGAGGTGTCACCCCATTCACCCTCTCGCTTGCAGTTGGCCAACTACCTCGGCTTTCTGTCCACAGAGAAAAAGCTTTCCGCATCCTCAGTGAAGGTCCACAGGGCGGCCATCTGCACCACCATCCGTCAGTTGGGTGGTCCGTCCTTTGAGCACGATTCTCTATTGCGGAATCTCGTCAGAGGGGCTTCTCTCCAGGAAGCCAGGAACCCCCGCCGAACCCCGGCGTGGGATCTCTTTCTCGTCCTCTCATCCCTTAGACTCCCCCCTTACGAACCCATCAGGGAGTGTTCCCTGAAGTTCCTCTCTTTCAAGACGGCCTTTCTCGTCTCTCTCGCATCGGGGAGGCGCTGCAGCGAAGTGCACGCCCTTAGTGGTCTCCCTGGAGATGTTGCTCTCGAACCTGATGGCTCGATGTCTCTCCGCCTACTCCCGGAATTCTTGGCCAAGAACCAGTCTCCAGGTTCTCCTTCGCCGGCCATCCACATCCATCCCCTCACGTCTATCCTCGCTCCGGACGACGAGGATCGCACTCTCTGCCCGGTTCGCGCACTGCGAGCGTACAGAAAGCGGACGAAATCTTCTCACCAGCAGCGGCGCCACCTTTTTCTCTCTTACAACGAAAACTATAGAAAGGACATTAGACGCACGTCCATCTCTCGATGGCTGAGGGAAGTCATCAAGGCTGCGTATGCCAGGTCGAGCGCCGAGCTAGCTGTCTTCTCCCCAAGGCCCCATGAGATCAGAGCATGGGCTTCTTCGCTGGCAGTCATCCACAATGCCAGCATCCAAAACGTCCTAGACGCCGCGTACTGGCGTTCCCCGGGCACTTTCATCCAGTTCTACCTGCGCGACGTCTCCCGTCTGCGCGAAGATGGGTCCAGGGTATCGCTTCCGCTGTGGTGGCCCAACACCCCATCTCAGCCACACGCCCTGACTCCTGCCATTCCTCCAGGCGTTAACCAGGTAAGCCCTCCATCCGGGTAGTGCTATTCTGCATTTGTGAGCCACGGTATAGTATGTGTAATTAAAAGGAAATTTTCCTTCTAAAATTACGTTTAATCTAACATACTTACCGTGGCTCACGCAGAGTCCCTCCCGACCTCCCCGCCTTCCTGGTTCCTTCTAGCCACAGTCAGGGTCAAGGTCAAGGTCTCCTCGAAAAGAGGAAGAGCACCTGCGCATGCGCAAGACGTAGACACTCTCAGAGTTACTGTCCCTTCGGACTTTATTGTTACGAGGCAGAATTGGCAAACCGCTGCCGCTTATTGCATTTGTGAGCCACGGTAAGTATGTTAGATTAAACGTAATTTTAGAAGGAAAATTTCCTTTTATTTTGATGCTTTTCATCTCTAATTGACCAGGTTACATCCCCGAAAGTGACAAAAACCAGACACTTTAGCAATTACTCATGTCACAACTTGTTCATAAGTTTTCTTTTCTATAGTGGCTGCAAATTTTTTAATGTAGAACCATCATTTGATGCAAAAATAAGTAAGAACCACTAAAAAAAAAAAATGTGTGCTCATCTGTGGACTTTTTCACTGATCATATGATGTCAGGTGAGTTTCAGAAAGTCATTTCTTTGAAGAAGGCCGTGCTGATGTGTCACCACCATCCAAAGAAACCAACTCATTAGTTGAGAGTCAGGAAACTCTCATCATTGTCACTGATATTTTGCTATTACTAACGTCCAGTGTTTCTTGAAACAATTTTATCACCTGTTCAGCAGTCAGTCTTGTAGGACGCCATCCACCCGATGCCATGACAAATCAAAACACAACACAAGATGCAAAAAAACCCCAACTTTAGACTGCTTCACTGACGCAGAAAAGCGTGAAACGAAAGTGGAAGTATCTATTGCCGTAAAGCAAGCCATAAAGCTGGCTGATGTCGGAAAAGTAGTGATTGTCGCAAACAAGATGTCCGGTAACTGAAAAAGCCAATTTAGTCGGCTTGCCGTCCAGAAAGGTTGGACAGAAAGCCGACTGAGTCATCTTGCCGGACAATAAGAGTTAAAAAAGTAACATTCTAATCTTTGTTTTAATTAACATGGACTGTTTCGCTCAGAACAGGTTGTGTTGTATGTTATTCTGTCGTTGTGTCGCCTTTACAGGTATGTACACTGTACAGCTGTTCCATACGTTGTGTGAAAATTACCCATAGCTTGCTCCTGTGGGGATGCCGGGGGCTCTTTCAATATAAATAATATCCCCATCTTCAGGAAATTGTTTCCTTGAAATTTCATCTTTTCTGTCACTCTCTTTCTTTCTTGTTCCTTTGCTTTCTGTCATTTCTTCCTATTATTTTCTGTCTTGCTGGTCCATTCACCTGTATGTGTTCAATAAAGTCTTACGTATTTTTTCTTTGGATTGATAATTGGGTACATGTATTTAGTGCATTTTTGGCTCTAGGAGATGAGATATGCGGAAGCAATTTCAGGTAATTCATGCCTGTTTTTATATATATATTTTGATGTCCTTGGGTGTGCTTAGATTTGTGTTGAGGTATGTTTTTGAGTTCCCTGTGCATTGGGTTGGACGGAGTGGTCAGTGCCGGGGACGTGTCCATGGGTTGTGTGTGTGAATACATTGATATGTATACTATTACTTAATTTTCTTTTTTTTTCCCCCTGTTGAAGTTTTGTATGTTTTGAAGCAGTTATAGCCCTGATATGGCTCTACGAAGTCGGTTGGGCTTTAAACAACAATAATAATAACATAGCTTGATGATATGTTTTTTGTGAGCATGCATTTGTCAAAATTTTAACTTTAAGAGCCAGCACTGCGAGTATAGATGTGACAGCAGAAGACTCGGTACACCAAGCATAGATGCAATGCTACTGGCAACCCTCGAACCCGTGCGTCACAACTCTGGTTGAAACACTGAAAATTTGTAGTTGTCAAAGGGAAAAAAACGCTTTTAGAATCATCTATAATGTTTTCATTATTATTTCCCGTATTTCTCTTGCTGATTAATCATTGTAAACTTACGTCACTAGTTTGTTCCTAGAAATGTGATGAAGCAGAAGGTGCACTGACAATGATCATTTAGGAGGGTTTGGAGGATGACTGTGTAACTGATCATCATGAGAAAGAAGATTTTGAAGTAGGAGATTTACATCTCAGACTTTTTTCCTAGCGATACCAATAGTGAGAATGTTAGCTATGAAAATGCTGCCATTGCCGATGTGTCAGTGCCATTGTTCGTGTACCAAGTATTGAATCTGTATTTTTCCATTGCTGTTTTATTATGCATGTGATTGGACAGACTAGAGATTCTTCTTTCCAATCAGAACATCTAGTCTTTTTTCTCTTGGAATAATTTAATTCCATTTATGAAGCATATTCCCACTGTCAGCTCTGCGAGTTAGAATTCCTTGATTTGCAGTCTAAGAATCATTTCTGTCTTAATGAGAGAGACGAGAGAGAGATTTGGACTGGAAAGCAGAGTCACACCCCCCTCCCTCTCCCCTAATAAGGAAAAGGTAAGATGTAGACAATTTTATCTTTTACAGGTAGCCAGATAAAGGGAGGCAAATCAGGCATTTATCTGACCATGTCTAAGGAAGGACGCCCCAGTGGACATGGCTTTGTGGAGATGTCTTCAGAAGATGATCTGCAAAGGGCTCTCAAGAAAGACAGAGAACATCTAGGATCTAGATACATTGAAGGTCAGATAATGAGATATTGTCATTATTCAGTTTACCATTTGTCATACATGTCAGCTGTTATAAAATTTAGTTTTTAATTTTTACTGTGATTGGAAGTTTTTAGTTCCATGCATTGGATGGGATTTTAGTTTAATGTAGAAAAAGAGAAAGTCTTTTCTGAGAAAATAAGCAAACATGAAGTTTTGGAAAAGAAAACCACACTCTTTAAAAAGTTATTGTACTTACACAAAGTGAGAAGAGAGTTGGAATCTAGTTTTGGCATCGTTTACTCACTTTGAATTTGATGATTGACAGGTTGATCTGTATTTAAATCAAATCAAGTTTGTATTAGTAATGGTAGAAGAGGGGGTTCTGATGCCTGTCATTGTGCGTGGTTTTATTTTTCTGTGTTATGTGTCACCTAACAAGTTTGTGTTCAGCTATTTGTGTGATGTTTTTGAGTTTTCACTGACTAGCAGATATATTCACTTGCATTTAGGAATGTGCAAGTGGTCAGTGAATTTTTTTCTGTTCATTGATTCACAGTCATTCATTGATGTGTGTTTATTATGTGTGCTTCGTGACATGTGTTGAACTTTTCTTTCTTTTTGATTGTTGTTAATGGTGACTTGTATGTATTCAGTGTTCCGTTGCAAGAAGAGTGAGATGGAGTGGGTGGTGAAGCGAGGGGGCATGGACAACAACAGCCTGGCTGACGCCATCGTTAAGCTGCGAGGTCTGCCTTTTGGATGCTCCAAAGAGGAGATTGCCCAGTTCTTCACAGGTATTGTCAGGGCGGCGCCTTCTGCATCTTCTGGTCACGACAGCGTTGTCCTGAATTAATTGTCTTGACTGTCCCGATTAATTCTTAAACGTGAATGAACATTTCAGTTTGTTCAGCAAAATTATCCAAGGAAGTATTTGGGATTAAATATTTGGTTCAAGAGGGCTAGGTTGGTTTGGGATGTATATGGGAATAAAGTTTGTGCTAGGTACGACCTCAGGACCTGGCCAGCTTATGGGTTTATGTGCAGGCTTAAGGCTTGTGCCATGATCACTTTGGATCTTGTCCATCACATGGCACCAGTGGCGTCAGTGCACATGGAATTCATTCCGAGTGCAGAGATGTCATCTTCTGAAACTGCTGCTGTTAGTTTGAGATTTTAGTGCTATTTGAGTGTAAAGAAAGTGGTTGGGAATCCATTTCTGTGGGTTGGAATTGTGGCATAACTCGCTGGCTGGGATGGTGATATAACTGTGATTGGAAATGTAGAATAAAAGTGGCTGGCATTGTGGTATAACTTTTTGTTGGGCTGTGATATAAGTGTGATTGGGATTGTAGAATGAACATGGTTATATTGTGGTGTAAGTTCTGTGGTTGGGATTGTAATGTAAATGAGGTTGGCTTTGTGGAATTGTGGTATGAATGGTTGGGATGGTGATGTGAGATTGGGATCATGGAATATAAATTTGGAAGGGATTGTGGAATAAATGCATTTGGGATTGTGGTGTAAATGTGGTTGGGTTTGTCATAGTGTGGCTAGAACTGTGGATACATGTGGTTGGAACTGTGGATTAAATAAATTGTGGTTGGGTTTTGTTGAAAGTGTATGGTATTTAGGATGAATGTTTTCAGTAGATATCAAGTGTGGACAGGATTATACAATGAAGATGGTTGGGATTAGGATAAGGGGCAGCTGGGATTTTAGATTAACGGTGCTTGGGTTTGTGGGGGAAAATGTGGTTGAAACTTTAAATTGAATGTAGTTGGGATTGTGAAGTAAATGAGATTGTTGGGATTGTCATTGAAATTGTGGGATAAATTATTGATGCTGTTGTGTTTGTTGGGTGGGTGAATTAGGGTTGGAGATTGTACCCAATGGGATTATGCTTCCTGAGGATCGTCTGGGGCGCAGCACGGGGGAGGCCTTTGTGCAGTTCGCTTCCCAGGACATAGCAGAAAGGGCCCTGGGTAAACACAAGGAGCGCATAGGGCACAGGTGGGATGGCCGGGCCTGATGGGGCACACTGCCTTTTTTTTTTTTTTTTGATATGTAAATGTATATGTATATATACATAAATGTATGTGTCATTGTATGCTTTTGGTTAAGCACTTTGTTATCACTATCAGGATTGTATGTTGTGTGTAAGCTTTAGGTATGATATCACCTGTAGTGTGCAGTGTTGGTAGTTCATGGCTGTTCATTAGCTTTCATTCATGTCATGTTCATTTAAGTAATATGTCTTGTCAGTCTTTCCTTGTCTTCCATAGGTTCAAGTTTTCAGTTTATTTAAGGCTTCTGCATAATAATCTCCTCTGTTGTTCATCAGTGGAAAGTTGGCCCGATTTCTTAGCTGCTGCTTAGCGTTAGTTTTATTGTTTTGACCTTCTCTCAACCATAGCAGGAGAAAACTGATGGTCATTTAAGTATCACAAGATTTCATTGAGGAAGCTTAGGGAAGCATGTGAGCAGTAGTTATCCGTAACAGGCTGGTTGCTTTTTATCACTCCTGGAAACTCCCAATTTGGTAGGAGAATCCTGTAATGGTCCAGTGAAACACTTTTTTTTTTCAAGAATACTGGCATCACTTCCATTCATAGAGAAAGGAGGGGAGAAACTTTACTAAAGCAACATGTGAGGAATTTTGACTGCATTTCATAACGGCCACTCCATGACCACCTTAGTTTGATGAAATGAGAGGCTTTTGTCAAAACGAATAGACTAGAATCTTACAAGAACTTCTACAAACAGTAAAATATGTTAGTGGGAAGTTAGAAGAACAGTCAGATGTTCGATTATCTTACAAAAATAGATGACGTGGTGGCCGACAAGGCAGCCTGCAAACATGATTGACTTTTTTCAGTTGATGTCGCCATCAGCGCTGACAGTATTGATATAGTAAAGCCTTTGGCTTTTGTTTCTGCTAGAAATAGTTATTTAGGATAGGAAGACAGAATGTTAACCAAAGATGCGTCAGCGTGTCAAGTTGGCTTGTTGATAGTGACACGATGGCAAATGGACGAATGGAGACATTTTTTGTCAGTTGTAGGTGGCTTGATCTGTTGTTATTGGCACAAAGATAACTGCCTGATTGCCACAACCAAAACATGACCCACTGATAGCTTAACATCATCAAAAATGGTTATATAGGTCTGCTGTAACCAGTGAATCCAGTACACCCATTTTGAGATTAACTCATTCGCTACGTACGATTATGCCCCTTGCCGTTCCCCTGATACGCACCATTTGTATAGGTCATGAGAAAAATTCTCATACAAACAAATGAAAACAGAGTTTTGAAATTTGGCAGGTCATGTATTAAAAGATTGGTGTACAATTGTAATGCTGAAATTTCAACTGTCTAACCCTCATGGTTGCTGAGTAATGGTGCAAGTAAAAT
Source organism: Monoplex corrugatus (assembly GCA_030674185.1). Lineage (NCBI taxonomy): Eukaryota > Metazoa > Mollusca > Gastropoda > Littorinimorpha > Ranellidae > Monoplex > Monoplex corrugatus. The sequence goes on along the minus strand of CM060306.1, from coordinate 117,455,002 downwards.
TAGAGACATTTTCAGGTGAAAAATGTCTTACAAAATACACAGTCAGGTCAATACATCAGTTCCTACAGTCACATTTTGAATGAAATTTAATAAAATCCAATGTGCACACACTCCACGTGCACAGAAGGAAATTGTGTTGAACAGCGCCGAGTTGTTATTGTTCAGCCATTTGCTTCTCTGTCGTCTGCTTCGCTGCGGAGATAGTGGGTCGTGAACTTTGCACTGTCCACTCACCAACTGTGTAGTACAGTGACCTCATGGCCTGAAACGAGGCTAGGAATGACCAAAGAATCTATTCCTGGATATTGGTTTCAGTTAACGGAAATATTGAAATCCCTGCGAATTTTCAAAACTCAAGTCGGAGTTCTCTGATGCTCATAGACAAGCCTTGTTGAGACATGATCGGGAAATCCTGATGCTCGTAGTGAGAGAGTTAAAACATCAACCCCTCCTCCCCCCAAAACAAAACAAAACAAAACAAAACAAAATAGGGGTGTTTTAGGTTTGAGAAATTTGAATGCAAGAGAGTTACAGTGTATGAGAGATACTGTCAGCCTACATGTCTTGATTAGTTAACCTATCTAAAACTTGTGCTTTGTATTTAAAAAACCCCCCAGATACATTACCTGTTTTCATGTGCTTGTTTTTAAGTGTTGGCTTTTTAATTGGACATGGAGGTGTGTTTAACATGGTGTTAGTCCTGATATTGATATGGCCTTAACACTTTGCCGTCTTGACGGCAGTCTGCTGCCGCCCATCTGTACCGCAGTCTTAGTCGTGACGGCAGGCTGGTGCTGTCAGAAAATGCCATTTTTTTTATTTATAACATGAACAGTATTCGAGGGAGAAAACTCCTGAAAGTCAAAGTATAATCATATGCATCGATTGCTTCCCTTAGACTGTATCTAATCATCATAGTCTTTGTTTTCACAAAGTTTCTAGAGTCAGTAAGCGATGCTGTATTCACCTATTTTCAAAATGGCGGCAAGGCGACTTCGGAACCGGCATATGTTTTCTGTGCAAGAGGCGATCGATATTGACCAAGCTGAAGGATCTGATGATGAATTAGATCTTGTTGGTGAATTATCTGTTGAAGATAGGGATGATTTGTTGGATTCAGATACGAGTTTGTCCCTAGCATTGGCTTAATTAAGTGACTTCGCTATATGGTCGATCATGTGGTTCAAAACTTTTGTTCGGAATGCTGTTTGGATACCCTAAATGGAGTAATTTCTACATTCAAGTGGGAAATCAGCACACAAATTGTGAGTAGAATCTAATGTAGCAAGCTTCTGCCTTTCTTTTGCACTTTACTGTTTGTTTCTATCTTGTCTCTCACCTGTCTCACCTGTCGGCGTCACCGGGAACAGTGTTGGCCGCTGCACATGATGTCCTCACAAGTTGCCTCCAGCACTCTCGATCTTGGCTAAGTCTGACCACCTCCTGGAGTTTCTTGCCACTGATGTTTGTGATGTTTCTAGCAAGTGATGCAGGTGGCCGTCCTCTGTTTCTCTTTCCTTCCACTTTACCTTGGAGGACAGTGGACATCAAGTCTGTTCTCTCATTACGGATTGCGTGTCCAACATATTTCAGTTTCCTCCGTTGTATGAGTACTAGAAGCTTGCGTGTAGTACCCAACTCATTCAGTATGCTTTCATTTGAGCGCCTATCCGTCCATTTGACCCTCAGCAGTCTTCGGTAAAACCACAGCTCTGCTGCTTCCACTCGTCTTTCATCCTCTTTCTTCATTGTCCATGCCTCGCAGCCGTATAACATCACTGGCCAGACAAGACATTTTAAGAGTTTTATCTTAAGGTCTGCTGTTATGCTGTGGTCTTTCCAAATATTGTTCAATTGAACCATACTGTTCTTGGCCATTCCAATTCTCATCTTTATGTCTTTTGAGCATGTTCCATCGTGTGTCTTGACTGAACCTAAATATCTAAAGTCCTTGACATTTTCTAGAGGGACTTGGTTTAGCATGATCTGGTCCTGTCTAGTGTTATATTTGCCTGCAACATGCATAACCTTTGTCTTCTTTGAATTTAAGTCCAGCCCAGCTGCCTTTCCAACCCGGTCTACCCTGTACAGGATCCTCCTAGAGCCTGTAATGTTGTCTGCCAGTAATCCTGTGTCATCTGCGTAGCGTAAATTTGACAGGTTTCTACCACCAATATTTACTCCCATGTCTTCTATGTCTGCTTCTCTCATGATATGTTCAGTGTATATGCTGAAGAGATGTGGAGACAGGATGCAACCTTGCCTTACCCCTTTAGTGATCTTGTCTAGTTATTTTGAAATATTTTTTTTTAAAATGGCCGAAAACACGCGATTTCAGGGGTCGACAAGCACTATTTGACTGCAACTCCATTGAGTTAATGATCTGTTGGGCTGTAAGCAGCAACAAACTGGACCTGTTTTAATGTTGTATACATCAGAGGGACTCAGTTGCCAAGTGTGTGGTGTTTTGTTTGAAAAGTATCGTATTGGTTTTCAGAAACTTACACAGTCAGTGCAGCCTGTGTTCAGATGGTTAAGAAAGAAAATTGATAGGGAGAGACTTATATTAATACAGAGATGCTTTTCAGCAACATTCAGTTTTGAATGGAATCACATAATTTAACCCTTTGACTCCTGCACCCTATCCACCAAGAGCAAAATCTTAACCCTCTGATTCCCTCACCCTGTCCACCAGCTTCAAGTTGATGATGGAAGACTTGGTAAGAAAATGAAAGTAACCAAGCATGAAAATAACTACACAAGACCTTTTCCTGCATCATCACTTCAATACTCTGCAAGGTGAACATGTGACAACTGATAAAACTTAACTTTTGTCATCAGCAGTGGTTTTTATGGTGTTTACAGATTGTGTCAAAAGGGGTTTCTGTTTGAGAAAAATCGAAACACAAAACGTATACAAAACTCGTCACACACACAAACGCAGACACACACACACATGGTTCTGCAGTTATCATCTTTATCCTTTCTTTTTCTTGTTTTATTTTTCATTTATTGTTTTGTTTGTGTGAGCATATAATTATTAGGTGATCAACTCTTTTAATTTAGACATCTAGAATTATTTTTCATTTTTTCAGAACTTGTTTTTATCTCAAATTTACAGAGAACCTTGTTCAACCTGCAGCTAAAGATATAATACATTTGCATGGATGCCATGGCTTCCATATGTCAGTCACATATTGATGTTTTTTGCATCATAGACTAAAAATAGAACTGCTTTGTATGCAGTGAACTGTGCGTGGATCTGTGGCTGGGAGTGAGCGCTTCATCAGACAAGCATTTTTGTAAATCAAATGTCAGTATTTGCATTACTATCCAGTAAACATAGCAAAGTGTTTAGCACAACGGAGTGTGTTTGGAAGTCGTAGGTTTGAACCCTCATCAGTCCAGAATATTGTTGTTGGATTTTTTGGCCCTGCTTAGGTCCTACCCAAAGTTGAGTGCGCTACAGGCTTTTTAAAAAACTGGAACAACACGGTCAAGTTTTGTCCACTTTATGTATACAACATTGAGTGTGTTGCTCAGATTGCTTGACCAGCACCACAGGTGCCTGTGTCTCTTGGGCCTGGTTGATGCCAAGATGTATTTTGTAATTAAGTCCGAAATGGAACTCCATAGCATCTTCACTATTGTCTCCATTCACATCGTCATAGCATTGTGAAAAAATGTCTCTGATTCTGTGGCCTGTTAAATCCTTCTGTCATGGAGACCTCAGTTTTCAGTAGATTTGGAAGTTTGTTGGAGAGCTGAAATGGATGGTGTGGAGATAGTAACTCAGAGATGATGTAAAAGATGGGGGAAAAGAAAGATTTCTTTGGATTACCATGTAGAGGAAAATACAGATTTTAAAATGCCGACACATTGTTTGGACACTGTGTAGTCACTTAAGAGTTGGCACCTCGGTTACTGCTAGGAACACAGCTACTTTGATCATAGTCATTTTTCTTTTGTATGTCATTGTGTTTGTTTTGATTGGTTAGGTTTTATTATTATTTTATTTTTATAAACTATCGCTTTCTAAAGCAATATGTAAACATTTTAAAGTGAAGGACAGTTTTATTGAGCCACTCTCTCCAGGTGAAAGAAATAAACAAATATACCGTAAAGAAAGCTCAGTCGCAGTGTGTGTTATGATTGCTTTGATATTGTGAATGGTCACAAACATACAAAACTAGTTAACATTGCTATGTTGTTCAATGAGCTTAGAAAAACAAGACGGAAGGCAGCCCATTTGCAAGTTATTCTGATTGGAGAAGTTCATAATTGAAAAAAACTTTTAGAAAAAAACAGTTAAGAAAATTGTAACAGAAAATGGAGGATTGTTAAAAAGCTTCTTCTTTTGTGTAAATAGGAGCAAACTATCACCATGTAGATACAGTTCTGTTGACCAAGCAATATTGCAACAAAAAGTACGGTATTATGTTCCAAGCAACAATCTTGACTAAACATTGTTTCAAGGTGTAAAGGTGCCAGGTCTGTGATAGGCCAAAAGTTCACCTAGTTTCCTGTCTTCTGTGTATATCACACTCTTCATATGAAAGTTGTATTGTGCAGGTACATTGAGGTGTTCAAGAGCAACCTGCAGGAGTGCCGAGCAGTGTTTGGCAATGATATGGGTGGCATGCGAACACCCATGATGGGCATGGGAATGGGCCGCCCTGGACCCTACGACAGAAACGATCGCTTTGCCAACGCCCCCATGAATATGGGCGCCCCTATGGGACCCTTTGGAGCAAGGGGCCGTGGTAGAGGCAATGTTAAAGGTAAGATGTGGTATACTGAACCTTCGTTCTAAACAATTATGTGTTGGATAATTCATTTTTGGGACCCGAAGGCTGTTTGGGTTGAAGGTTGTGACTAAGATCAGCCTTGCTTTTTGTGTGATTGAAATTTGTATTGAATTATATGTTTATGTGAATACATATCCTTTGTTAACCAGACGTTTGGCAGAGTTTTGAAATATTTTAATTTGCTTATAAAATGCAGTCTGACGAGGGTTCGCTGAACCGATCAGGCCTAACAAAAAGTAAGTGAAATTCCTTGATGGATAATATTCGTTTAGGCGTGATATATGTGTAAATTATAATAAGATTGTGCCTATTATAATTTCACAAAACAATGGTCATAAAATGGAGTAGTTCTGCAAGAAATGAAGTTTTGTCGGCTCAAAAACGTCTTCCAGGTTTTGGGTACGAGACAGTTAATGATAGCAGTTATGATGATAATAGAAAGGGTAATAATTGTGATAATATTGATAATGTTAACCTTTAGCACGCTGTAGGCCCACTGTGTCGCCGAATGGATTATTTCCCCTGCATCTGCAGGCGCACTGTGTCGCCGAGCTAAGGGTGTTCAAAATTCCCGGTTCGTGAACACTATATCCGTTACTTATAATCGAAATACTGCTACTTTCGATTCAAAACGAGGCTAAACTCTGCTCTTCCGTCCCCCATTTGCATTTCCTTCGATTCAACACGCGGTATTGAATTTTTGAAGTGTGAACATCGATTTTGCGGATTTTCACAACACCAAAATGGCGAGGGCCGATTTAGAAAAATTGTTGTACAAATGTTTTATGATTCGGACTCTGAAAATGAGTTTAAGGCTTCACTTAAGCTGAAATGACGGCGAAGTGAAGGTAGCTGATGTTGGTGACAATGATAGTGTTTCAAGTGAAAGTGACACCGAAAGTGACAGCGATGTTCCAAGCCGGTATGAACATTCATGGCTGACCGATTTCACCGAAACTTCTGGTCCCAAGGAGATACCTAATGGCATTTCTGAGGGAAAACTTTTTCGTTTGTTTATGGCAGATGAATCATCGATTTGTTTGTGACAGAAATGAATTGATATGCCAGTCAGGTGAAGGAGAAGAGAGGAGAAAGAGAACTCCACTCACAGTGAATAAAACTGAGTCGGCACGTTTGCATTTTTTTGTTTTTGTAGGTTTTTTTTCAATGTCAAAACATGCATGCAGAACATAATGCATTATATGAAAACATTCCTCATCCATTATTTTATTAGTATGCAAGAAATCAAGTCTCTGCATACAATAGAATTCCACTCAGTGAGTAAAACTGAGTCGGCATGTTTTTACTTTTTTTTTTTTTTTTTTTTTCAATGTCAAAACATGCATGTAGAACATAATGCATTATATGAAAACATTCCTCATCCATTATTTTTTAGTATACAAAAAAATCAAGTCTCTGCATACAATACGAGCAAAGTTATAACAATTCTAAATGAGTAGGTGCTCAAGTTTTCTGCTCCCTGAGAAAGAATGCAGGGACAGAGAAAAGAAGTCCTGGAAAAATGTAGTGTGCTAAAGGTTAAAATGTGAAATTAAAAAAACTTGTACAGAAATGTGAATTGCCATGTTTCTGTGATGCCATGTATATAATATGCTTGATTTTTGAAGTATTACACAAATATTTTTTGTTTTACATTTAAGTGTAACAAAAGGTTGTGGATTTGTTCATTGTGTGTGACTTTGCAGTTTCTATGTTTATCATGGTTTGTTTTTTTTCTGGGGGATGGTGACTCCGACTGGCTTAGGGGCTCATTGGGAAGAGTGGACCACACATTCGAGTCTCATCCACTTTACAGTGTATCTTTGAAGGTGTTGCTAAAATTTCCTAACCAGCACAGCAGTTGTTTGTATCTCAGGCCTGGTTGACAGTATAATATATTTGTAAATTATGAGCAGAATATAGCCCTGTCATACCTCTGTAATCCAAAAAGGACCTCCAGAATACCACCACTATCATCCTTAGTGTCATCATAGCAATGTGAAAATTTTCATAGATTCCGTGGCCCTTCATGAGCTGCTGTAATGGTGACCTCAGGTTTGATGTGTTAGGAGATGAGCTGGAGAATGGAAAGAAGTGGTGTGGGGCTATGCCATAAAATAGTGCAGGAAGTGAAGAAGCAAAAGAAAAAATTAAATAAGCAAGTTTTATGATAAGCGGCCTTATATACTAAGGCTTGAATTTTGGGGATTGTGCAGGATTTTATGACGACTATGACAGCTATCCCATGAGCTACAGCAACATGGCCAACAAAGGTCGTGGAGGAGCACGGCTTCCTCCCGGCCCTCCTGGCTGCCACTACATGAGCAAGACTGGCCACTCCGTTCACATGAGGGGCATGCCTTATTTGGCCATCGAACAGGACGTCTTGGATGTGAGTTTGTGAAGTACAAATATTAGCATGCTTGTTCACACTGCATACATGTACAGAAATATACACACACACACACACACACACACACACACACACACACACACACACACACACACACACACACACACACACACACACACCACACACACACACACACACACCACACACACACACACACACACACACACACACACACACACTCACACACACTCACACACACACACACACACACACACACACACACACACACACACACACACTCTCTCTTCTTTTTTCTCTGTCCATGTTGATTTTGTTGTATTTCTTGTTTTGACTTTAAAAGTGTGCGTGTGTGTGTGTGTCACAGAGGAAGAAAGCCAATCTAGTTTTTAACCCTTATACCCCCAGACCCTCTGGCACTAAAATGTCTCTGAAATCCTGCGCCAAGGGAAGCAACTCCTGCAATTTGTGATAGTTACTACATTTAAAAAAAGATTAAAAATATAATTACCTTCTTTTGCTGCAATGAATCAATTTTCCTGCACTCTGCATACAATAAAGTACTCACAGACAGATTTTGTTTTTATGTTCATGTTGTTATTTCTTCAAGAAAAAAATCAAAGCGTCAAGTTTAACAATGAACGTTAAAAAAAAAAAAAAGGTATGGTATTTCAAAGTTAAAAAACAACCCACAAACAGTTCAAAACAGCCTGCAGATGATGCTGGGGATTAATAAGTGTCTACAGCTGGAGTTCAGCATGGAACTGTGCAAAACAGTGTCCCTTGCACAGGTGTACCTTGCAGGTGGGGCACCCCATAACTGTTTCCCTGCTGTGGCCACTTGCCTGACGACGTCCCATCCTTGAACATTGCACACAGACTTTCTTCCGTCCTTGGAAGCGAACCAGTGGGTGTCCATCCATGTCAGTGACAGCACGCCCCATCACACTAGGCTGCAAAGAAGCTACCTGCCGCCTGGTGACCACACTGCCGCGCACAAGCCCCTCGAAGATGGCAAGCCTGAAGTAGAGTGGATCCTGGTGCCGTCTGGACCTGGGCCTGGGAGAGTTGGTCTTACAGAAAATGATGAAGGAGTTTATTAGGCTGCTCTGGACAAAAAACCAGAACAAATATCTCCACCACTTTCTGCAAGATCGACCCACAGGGTAGTACGCCCGGTGTTGGTCATGCAGGTCCACACCACCCATGTTTTGGTTGTAGGTGATGATGGACTGCGGCACAGGAACATCTTCACGTTTGCCTGAAATCAAAGCACACTGATTTTGAGTCTTTTGTATTAGATTATTAAAAACAAATAATAAAATAATGTTCCTTTGATATTTTAAAAGAAAAAAAAAACATGCAAAGTAAAAACATATGCTTGCAATTAAAAGAAAGTAACTACTTACCCACATTACCACAGATAGGTGGCGGCTCTCTGACTTTCCATCCATGTACCAGGTAACCTGTAATTATAATAGTGATAAAAAGAGACTAAAGGGCTTGCTCACCTTTGCCAGTCTGACGAGGGGTTTTTCCCATCACTGGATCAGCATTGGTCGACAGGACAGCAATGGTACGCTTGTCTTGCCAGAGCGTAGCAACTTTCTGCCCCTGTTGAAGGAACTTCACCTCCCCTCTCTTCATCTTCTTCCCCTCCCGGGCTTGACCTTCAGCTCGTCAGGCCAGCCTTTTCGGTTCGTGCGGATGGTGCCACAAGAACGAGTTTTCTGGGCCAGAAGCTCATCAGCCAGGGCGACAGACGTGAAAAAATTGTCGTGGTAGAAGTGATACCCCTTCCCCAGATAGTTTTTCCCCACTGTCATCACCACGTGATGTCCTAGACCACCTGCAATAAAAAATATATACTAAATACACTAAGTCAGACCATGTCAATGTGTGTGTGTGTGTGTGTGTGTGTGTGTGTGTGTGTGTGTGTGTGTGTGTGTGTGTGTGTGTGTGGACTGAAAGGGAAAAGATGTGTGTGTGTGTGTGTGTAGACTGAAAGGGAAAAGAATCTGTTATTGAGCGAATAATTGTGTGAACACAGAACAGTCCTGTTTTTTTTTTGTTTTTTTTTGAGGGGGGGGGTATGTTTTGTTTTGTTTTTTGTTAACACTTGGCCCACAGTCAAACCCATATAATGATTATCAAGTAATCCATGTAGGGTTAGATATAAAAATGAAAACAAAAATCTGCAGCCCATCCTTTTCTGAAAAAAATGTGGGCATTTGTGCCCGCCCCCCCCCCCCCTCCCCACCCTTGCACTTCTCTCAGCCCTCTCTTCTTTAACACCCCCCACCACCCCCAAAAAGGGGAAACTATCTGCTATTATTGAAAATAAAATTTAGAGAAAAGAATACTCACCTTTCAATGGTACCTGCGCCTTCCCAGTGTAGACGTCAAAGTCCAACAAGTAGCCAGTTGTTGGATCTGCGCTGCACCAGACTTTTATCCACCACGGTGTAGGCTTGGACTTCATGAACTGTTTGAACTGAAGCCGCCCCTTGAACTTGATCATAGCCTCATCAATACTGATAGCACGCCCAGGCTTGTAGAGCTGTCCACATTGTGCCTTGAAAGCATCCAGCACTGGTCGCACTTTGAAGAGAGGGTCATGCTCAGGATGGCCTCTTGGTTGACACTTCGACCTATCATTTATATGAAAATACTGGCTGATTTTCTCGAAACGCGTTCTTGACATGAGTCGAGAAATACAGGGGATGTTGAGCTTCTCATCACTGGACCAGTAGTTGTCTTGTCGTGGTAGAATGACAATGCCCATCATGATGTTTATGGCAATGTACAGTCTGATGTCGTTGACTGTCACTGGCTGCCATTTTGGATCCACTTTTTTCTTCTCCTGCTGTATTTGGGTAGCATACAAATTCGTTTGATTGGCAAACTCCGTCAACATTTCCTCGGAAAAAAACAATGAAAAATAATCCAAAGGACTTGCACCGACAGGAAGATCGTGCAAAACGCCGATATTTTCCTTGAATTCGTCCAGAGAAATGTTGACAAACTCGTGCGACCAGTTTCGGTTTGGAAGTTCAGGCAAACGATCCACGCTTGACCCGGCTTCTTCGTCACTTTCTGAATCACTGTCACTGGATTCGGCGTGGAGAGCATCAAAGTCAACATCCAGATCACTTTCAGCATCTCCTGGATGATTTTCAGCGATTTCCTCGCGAGAATAGCCTTCAAACACCCCCCCTTCATCACTGTCTTCATTCAGCAGACGCCATAGATCTTCGTCAGACATCCGACTCATTGTTGACAAACTTTGAAAAATTGTAGAAAGCAGAAGACTTGACCGATTTCGATTCAGTAAACAGCAGACGACACGGCGGGAAGTAGCGAAAACGAGGCTTTCACGTTCACGAGATTCTCGTTTATGTAAACGGCTATGGCTGCGTCCATAGCAACCACGTGTCTGGCGGCCGCTTTCGGACGCTTTGGGGTTTAACGGTACGAAATTTTACCGGACGCTTTCGGCCGCGTCGGGGCGATAAGGGTTAAGATGAAACTGAAATTGTACATAATTAGTTTTGGTGAGAATTTTGAAGACCCTTCTCTCTAACCCTATTCACCAGCTTCCTCCTGTGAGTGGCCTGGTTTGTATAGACGTAGAACCCATGTCTTCCAGTCCGCCTGCAGAGGTTTGCATCGATTCGATACTGGCCTAGAAAGAAACTTTGTGCATGTGGCTTTCAGTTCACCTGGCTGAAAATAGTTGAAGTTAAAGTAGTGCGGGAGAGGAGAAGGACATTTACATTAGAATGCTGTCTGAGAAAAGTTGCAGTTTACCACCTTCCCAACCCTTTTGGCACTTTGGGCTACTTAAGTCAACCTTGGGAGACCTTAGCTGTTGGTAACTCTGATCATCAGGCTGTCAGACAACTTCATGGCAGGTGTAGTCAATCTGGATGAAGCAGATCTCCATATTGCTCTTTACTGCATGAGATATGAGCGTGATGAGGTTCCAAAGTTAAGTCAGCTTAAGTGTAGGCCATCCAATGTTCTGTTTGCATAAGCAACGAATAGCTATGCTCTGATAATCTGAGACCAGAGCACAGCACTGCAGTGTGTCTCGAGGAGCAGTGATGGAAGAGTCGGGCCTTTCCTTGGTTTGAGAATCATACTTACAGCTGGTGATAATAACTGATACTATAATGATTGTTGTATATTTATCATTTATAATTACAATAATAATAGAGTAGTCCCTTCCTGCTTGCAGTTCTTCGGTCCATTGAAGCCTGTAGGAATCCAGTTTGAATATGGAGGTGATGGTCGTCGAACGGGTGGAGCTGATGTGGACTTTGCCACCCATCAGGAAGCCATGGAGGCCATGAAGAAGCATCGATCTAATATGCGTGAGTAGTGGCATTGTATTGTACTGCAGTGTTTTTATAATAGAATTCTTTGTGTGATTCATGGGTCGCAGTCTGTAGAGAGAGAGAGATAAACAATGCATCATTATTTTTGTGTGTGTGTATGTGTTTTGATTTTCGTGGTTTTTGTTGGACGGGGGTGGGTTTTTTTTTTTTTTTTTCTCTCTCTGAGGGATGAGGGGTTATCACAAGTTTTTTTGGGCAAGATAATCAAAACAGAAAAATAATCAGTCTGAGAGGGAAATGCCAGCTGATAGGAAATATATGAATAATTTGTTGGCTTTCTCATTGACTGACTGGTGGTGATTAGTCTTCACTGGATAGATTGTATACCACCAGCCCTTCAGATCAAACTTCAAAATGTGTCTCATCTGGCTGTTAATGCTATATGGCTGTGAATGCAGGATATGTAGGAAAGCAGAAAATAAGATTGAAGCTGATGGGGTTCTACAGGCAGCTTTGTAAGTCAAATAGGTCGATGAAAGAATAAGTGAAAGCATTTTCAACAAACTCAAGGGCCATCCTTAACTGCTGGCAGAAATCAACAAAAGAAAAATGAAATACATAGGCCATGCAACCCCAACACCAAAACAACCCTAATAACAACAGTTATGCAAGTAGAAGAAATCCAGGCAGACCACCTGCTTCCTATATAAACATCACCAACATCACTGGTTTGATGGTATATGAAGTAGCACAGAAAAGCCAAGAGCAGACAAAATGGAAGACAGTTGTGGTGTCTGTTGCTGCGACTACCATTGAACTCAATGATGGTGATGGGGAATAGATTGTAGGTAACATAAAAGATATAGAATCAGAGCATGCGCACTTGAGTACAGACTTACCCCACCTCCACCCCAGAAAAAAAGAAAAAGTAGAATAACATTGGTAGAAACTTGAAAAAAAATCATCAGGTTCTTTCCATTCTGATGAGAGTCAGGTGGTAATAAACCTACAGAATGCATATATATGATATATGTACAGCAGGATTTTTTTGTCTGTTTAAAAGACTGTTTGTGTGCATAGGGCTTTGTATGTGCCCCCTTTTTGTCTGTTTGCCCCGTTTTTGCATGTTTGTTGTCTTAGTTTTATGTGTGTGAACAGAGCATCGCTACATTGAGCTGTTCCTCAACTCCACTCCCAGCAGTGGCGGTGGTGGTGGCTATGGGGGAGACATGAACAGCGGCTTTTCCAACAACAATATGGGTGGGACCAACTTCGGCGGGAACAACATGAGAAGTGGTTTTGGCAACAATATGGGAGGTGGCTTCGGCATGGGAGGAGGGGGTGGTTATGGTGGTGGCAACTTCAACTCCATGCAGAGTCAGGGATTCAGCAGCAGCAGCAACGGATACGGCATGGGCGGTGGAAACATGGGAAGCGGCAGCATGGGTGGTGGCAACATGGGTGGTGGCAACATGGGAGGTGGAAGCGGCTTTGGGGGAGGATCAGGTGAGTGAGACACACTGGTGATATAGCATGCAGGTTGTTTCCTGACCTTGCTGTTCAGTGTAATCAGTCTTAACAGCAAACCTGTACTGAGTTTGTTGTCCACATTTTATTATTTATTCAGTGTGTGTATGTTTGTCCTTTTTTTTTTTTTAATTTATTATTATTATTATTGCTGAATCCTAACCAGTGTTCTGTTCTGTTTTGATTCTCTCTCCATTTTTTTTCTCTTGTTTCTATCACCGATTTCTTTGCCAAGTTTCATACTGTTTACTCAGTCAAATGCCTTTTCCTGATTCTGGAAGATGAGGTGGAGCTGTCTGTAGTCCAAGTAAAATCTGGAGATCAGAAAGGAGGCATTCTGTCACCATTCGTTTTCATCATCTGTATGGATAAATTACTGGTCCAGAAGCTCTCAAAGAACTGTTACTTACTGATGAACAAGGCATCATGTGCTATGACAAAACATGATGCAAAAACAGACGAAAAATTTAGCAATGGTTGTGGAAACTATGGTATGAAAAATCAGCACCAACAAGACAGAGGTTACATAGTAGGAAAAATACAAATAAGACATACTGGCATTTACTTTACTTGACAGTGTGGTCCCTGGCAGTCATCATCTTTGTATAAATATCGGAATCAAAAGGCAAAAACTTTATTAGTGTACAGAATGTAAGTCTCTAAAGTTTATTTATCAAAGATGGAAAAATGGACAGAGAAACTTACAAACATCCTTAACCCCTTCACTGCCAAGCCTATTTTATGATCAGTGACAATTATTTGCCAAGGGGTTTTTTGGTTGCGGACAGTAATAATTAACAAAAAATTCCAGCATGCAAACTACTGAAGGAAAGTATATAAAACTTATGTTTTTTCTGAAAGGAAATTGAACACACTTTTCATTTATGATAGTTTTAACTTTATTTATCTAATGTTTTCATAGTACATGGCCTACAAAGTTGAAAATTACTTTTTTCCCCCTATGTTTTGTGATAAAATCTCATAGGATGCCTGTAGTAACAACTGAAAGCCCAAAAGATAAGCATGAAATATAAAGAAAAATGTATATCTCCTTACCTAATATGGGTATCAGATGTTGACTAGTGATCCAAAACCCAGGGTATTCTTCAGGTATTCATCACACACAAAAGCACACATTTTTGCATCCACAGTAGAATTTTCACACTTGCGTATGTTTTCGTCAGGGATGTTTTTCACAACACTAAACACATGAAATGAAAGATAGGCCTATCACATAAAAAAAAAATTGAAAATACAACACATTATATACATCAATACACCTCCTCGTTTAGTAATTTTTCTGTGTGTGGTACACCTCAAAACATGGGTAACGCACACAAGGCTGGTTGGGATGGACAGTGTTGGCACAGAAATGTGCTTTCCTTCCTTTTGCCCTTCTTCCAGCACACCTTGCACCTCCTTGTCTTCGCCTTTGCCCCTTCAGATGGGACACCAAGAAAATGTCTTTCTGTCAGGCGAGCGACGTCCTCATTTCTGGCAAGATTCCCCTGGGCTGGCGGGTTGTCACCGTACAGGAGGTCGCTGATTACTTCATGCTGGAATGACAGAAAGTCCATTTTGCTGTTCGTGTCCTTTTGTACACCAGGTAGGCATTTAGAAGGCTGACCTGAAGAAGATGAATCTCACCTTGTACCACCTGGTGGTTTTTCGGGCGGCGGCATAGGGCTGCAGCATCTGGTCTGCCCTGTCTACGGCTCCCATCTTGGAGTTGTAGGCAACAACGCAACTGGGCTTGGAGACTCTAGCGCCCACCTCTTTTCACCACCTCTTGCATGCTCTCATCATGTATTGTTGACAACATGTACATGACCTTGCTGGACTGCCATTTCACGAATAGAAGTGGACCAGACCTGAGAGCTTTCATGGGCTGTTCAGGCATAAGCTGCAGCTGTCGCACTTCAGGCAATGTGCCACAACAGACAGTGTCCTTTCTCTTCATGTATTGGTACAGCCTTGGACCTGTGTACCAGCTGTCCATGTACAGATGGTAACCTTTTTCCAAAAGACCACCTGTCATGAACACAACAATTTTCTCGGTTGCTGTGAGGTGGGCAGCATCATCCGGGATGTGCTGTTGGATTTGGAATGCTGGATCCTCTTTGCCTGTGTAGATGTGGAACTTGTGCGTGTAACCACTATCTTCACACGCATTGAAGAGCTTTATCCCAAATCTAGCACGCTTCAGTGGAATATACTGCTTGAAGACAAGCTGGCCTTTCCACATAAGCAGAGATTCATCAATGGCTATGTACTTGTCAGGTACATACACTGACTGGAATCTCTCCTGGAGATGCTGTACCAGAGGCCTGATTTTGTAGAGCCGGTCTCTATTAGGTGCGTTGCGCGGTGGCTCTTGGCTGTTGTCGTTGCAGTGCCAAAACCGCAACAGGGCTTAGAACCGGTTCCTAGCCATGACTTGGGAGAAGATGGGGGTGTATAGTAAAGGTGAGGTGGTCCAGTATGATGCGATGGTTGGTTTGGTGAGAAGTCCTGTCAGTAAAATCAGTCCTATAAATTTTTCCATCTCCTCCCGGTCAACTTCGGTCCAGTCTTTGATGCGTGCAAAGCGTTTCTGTGGGCGGGACACTTCAATGATTTGCCTTGCATAGAGGTTGGTTTCACTCACAAGGTGGTCTACAATCTTGATTTGTGAGGAAGAGTCTGTAGTAGTGCAGGGGCCTTGTCCCGTCAGGCTGCACCTTGAGACCAGGTTCACCAGTGAAGTCTGGAACCTCTGGCTGTGCCCTGTTTGGATCTTCTAACGGGAAATCTAAGACCAAGCCTCTCCCTCTCCCCTGCTGCTGAGCACCTCCTCTTCCTCTTGCACCACGCCCCCTCCTCACTCCTGGAAAAAGAGTATAATGTATAAATATGCTTACCATCTTGAATGCGCGCGCGCACACACACACACACACACACACACATCCACACACACCCACACACACGCAAGTACAATCAATTACTAGTATTAGTATCTCACACACACACCCACAAACACACATAAAAGTAGCCTACAATCAATATCTATTATTACTAGTATTAGTAACACACACACATACACATACACGCGTGCGCTCGCGCGCAAGCGCGCACACAACCCTCCCCACACACACACACCCACACACACACACACACGCGCGCTGCCACGCCCACTACACACTGGCCAAATTTTTTTCAGGGAGTCATCAGGATATTTAGGGGGTCACTTATAGCATCTAGAAAATGAACAGAAACCATGAAAAAACGTGCGCGCACGCGCGCGATTTGATATGCTTATCACCGTTTGGCAATACAGCTCAATCATGTGATCTTTGGTTAGGTAGGCTATTTTGAAAATTCCTGTTGGTTTTGACTAGAAAAGAATTCCCAAGCGGAAGTTGTCTATCAATCAAGAAACTTCTAAAGCCACAAGGAAAGTTGAATCTTATGTTTGTATTGACTTACACTGTGGCGGACTGGACAAAAGTTTACATGCATGACATGCTGCTTTAAGTTATAATGCATACGGCAGAAAATCAATGCATCATTGTCAAATTTGTTTTAGTGAATGCCAGTGTGTCAGAAAGGAATTTCATGCGTCAGACACACAATAGTGCATAAGTATCACTGGATACATTGAACTCTGATATAAACTTAAGTGTAGGTGAAGGGCCCATACTTGTGAATGAGAGATGCTAGACTTGATTGTTAACATGCATAAAATCATGTGATCATGCGTGTGCAGGCATGAACAACAGCTTCATGGATGGTGGGGGCTACAACAGAATGGGAGGTGGCAACATGGGCGGCATGCACAACTCCAGCTACAGCGCTTTTTGATTCCCTTTCCCTACATGTCCCCCTTCTCCCTCCTCCTGGACACCAGTACCTAGCACCGCCTGGTGGTGGAGACTGAAGCAGACATAGGCAGCACCGACATCATCCTCCTCTTGGTGATGAAGGATCACCGGTTTACAGGCACAGACATTGGGGATATGACCAGGGGTGTCAGAGGCAAAGGGGGCGTTCTGTCTTCTGTTTTAGTTTTGTAAGGGTGTTTGTTGTTGTTTTGTTTTTTCTTTCTCTTTCCATTGGGAAAAACAGGTTATGTTGCTTTTGGATTTTCTGTCTTCTTAGGTGTATAGAGTAAAAGGGGTTCCTGTCTTGAATTTTCTGGTTGCGATTCACCTGGAAAAGAGGGTAGATTGATTCAGATAAGGCTGTGGTGTCTGTGGATATCTTCGAAGGCTTTAGTGGTATTTTAGCTGCCTATATAGCTAGTTGGATGATTGATGTAACTGGTTTGTGCTTTCTGCTTGTCTTGCTGCTTTTGATGTTGAGAGATTCTTTTTAATCCTTTTTTTAACATAGATCCAATTTTTGTTGTGATATCCTTCAGGCAAGTAGAAACCATGATAAATATTGTATCTTGGCTATGAGAAAAATTCTCAGTTGATTATGTATGGATCTTGAACTGTTTGCATCATTGGCACAATAAAGCACTGTGCTTACAGGTCACCGATCAGCATCTAGAGTAGTGAAAGGGTTAATTGATTAATTAAAGACTGAAGGGCCACAAGGTAAGGTCATTTAAATCAACAGTTTAGGTTTTGCTGTGTATTGTGTTTATTTCATTGGTAAAACAGAAACCGTTGGGCTTTTTAGTATAGCTTACCCATTTATTCTTCTGTAACAGTTGTAGTTTAACCATGAAGATGAGTGTAATGTTTTGTAGATGCTCTTGATTGATGTTCTAGGAGGGAAGGAAGGGTCTGGACTTGAGAGATGTTCCTTGTATGGCATTTCTTTTATGTGTTTGTATCCACCACCTTTACAATCATTATGTGCTTTGTCCAGATTCATGGCTATTTTATTGTTATTAGAAGTTGTGTGGAAAGTGTGGCCTGTTCTGGCAGCATGTAAACAGTTTATGTCACTGACTGACTTAATACACGTAACCTTTGTGTGTATGTCTGATATTGCAGGTATATGTTGGCATCTCAGAATTTTGTAGTTTGTGATTTATTGTTAAAGTGTAGAACCTTGTTAAAACAAGAGTTCCAGATTAGGACATATTTGATATGCAGGTGTGGAAACTCAAAGCAGAAACATGAAACTGGAAACTCTTCAGCAGAAACTTGAAACCAGTTGGGGGTCATAATGCTTGTGGTTGCTAATAGTAGGCCCTCATGGATACGGTCAGTCAGACTACAGTGAGGAATACATAACTGGAATCTCTGGTGTGAGAAAGACTGGGAGTCAGAAGACTGATCGATATGGAGGTAGAGCCCCTGCAGTGCAAGTAGCATCCCTTGCATCCAGCTGTAATTGGTACCTGTCCCTTTTCAGGGTTATGGAAGGGAAGTCAGCAAGGGAAAAGAGAGAGGTACTACTGTCCTCGTATTGCTGGCCCTTATATAAGTTGAGGTCTCTAGCATCTCACTTCCCTGTGACCTCAAGTTATGGGAGAATCTTTACCATTGGCAAAGTTTCAGGCAAAAGACATTTCATGTTACTGTCATATCGGATCAAAAGAAGCATTGGAAAATCTTAAATTGGGTCAAAAGAAGAATGGGACGGTGTTGATGTATTTTTCATGCTGTTAAAAAGAAACGTTAATATATCATAGATTAAAATAGGAAACACATGCTTAGTGTGAAGTTTCAGAGTAAGATGTTGAAATATATCCTGTTTACTGCTGTCTTGATCTGTCAAAATGTATTTGTTTTTGTTTTTTTTGGATCTGCAAGAAAACTTTATTCTCACAGTAAGCCGTGATTACGCTGACTGAATGTAAGGTTAATGTTTTGAAGAGTGTTTTTCGATCATAGAACGGTGTGTACATGGATGTGTGTGTGTTTTCTTCCTTGTGTCATGTGTGTGTGGTGTTGTGTGTGACTGTGTGTTGATTGAAATAAAATTATCACCACCACTGCAGCAGCCATGTGTTATTGTCAGTTAGGTGTTCACTGTGTTTTTCACAGAATTTCTTCTTTTTAATAATTATCACAGTTGCAGAGATTTGCTCATAGCATTGTTCCTTTTTCTTTTTCTTTCTGAGTGAAGTCAATGTGTTGGCATTGATAGTGGTGTATCAATTTTGATAGATATGTACCAATTTTGTGTGTGTTTTGTGTTCCGTATTTTTTTTTAAAGTAACTTTGGATTGCATGTAGATTGTAATCCACCACTTGTATTTTCTGTATTATTCCTTTGTTTCAAGAAAACGCGTTTGTGCAATCTGACCCCTGTAAAACTGTTTGTTTAATATCACACACTTTGATAGTATTTGACCAAACAGGATGTTGTGAATTTGTAATTGTTTGCTGGGTGGCGTAACAGGGAGCTGTGAAAGTCGCACAGCTGCTACTACTTACAGAAGCAATTGTACAATGGGGGAAGGGACAGGTGCGGCGTTGATGAAGCCTTAATAAAGACAGTGAACATCAGTGAACGGTGTTCTCTTGTGTGATGATTTGTTCAATGGATGTAGGAATGCATGGTTTTGAGTATCTCCATTTCCTTAATTTCTCGTGCATCTGTTCTTTACATTGGTTTACAGACACACACACACACTCTGTTGTTCTGTCTGACTTGAACAAAAGGAAAAGGTTCAATGATGGCCAGTTGGACATCTTAATAGATTGGAAAGCTTAGGTCCACAGAATGTGTTGTTAATTTAATAGATTGAAAAACTAGGTCCATAGAATTTGCCATTAACCGTCTTTGACAGAGTTCATAGTATCAGGAAGCTTGGTCCATAGAATATAACTATCCATGACAACAGTTGACATCAGGAAGAATATTCAAACAAACTGCAGGTTACCAGTGCACAACTATACTCTGGTAGTGCAGTATTGCTCCACATGATTCAAAGTTTTCCACCACTGCTGCATGACTCTTCAAATCTTTTGAAGTGTTGGCTTTGCTTGCTGCTCAGTATCAATTATTTTTGAAAGGGCTCTGATTATTCTTGAACGCTTGTATGCATGTTTTGCCCACACTGTGCAGGCGGTATGTTGCTGCATACTATTTGACTTCCATGGATGTGCTTTCTGGGTGTTTACATAATTCTGTAATCCACCAGACACTGACATAACCTACAGGATCTTTAATTTAATGTGCATATCTGATGTTCCACGTGCATCTACATGCTAAGTGTTAGGCACCAACAGATTTGCACTCAGGTTGACCGGGGAGACAGGAAAGATCACCGTTTATAACAGGGCAGGAGATACCCAGGCAGGACAAATAAATGTCCATCCTTTATTGATGAAGTGGGAGGCACTTTGGTTTGAACCTCAGATATTTGGTTTGACCCTCAGATATTCTGATTGGAAGTCGTATCTTGCCCACTTTATTACTGCATCCCTTCTAACGCAATTGAACATTTTCCATCAGACTTGTACCCGAAGTATGATAAATCAAACATGGAGAGACCAAGAAATTGTTCAATGTCGAGTTCAGGGTTTACTTACGAAACAGGGCAATTCCATATGCGCTCTACCTCGTCTGCCATCTGTTATCTGGCAGACTCCTTGAGCCATGCAAAACCATATGGGCCCTACACTGGTTGGAGAGAGTGGGGTGGGATTGAGAGAACAGGACCTATGAGACACTAAGCTGATACCATCAGAATGATTGAAGCATTGAGACGGGCAATGAACAGGCCGGTTTTTATGTTGTGGACTAGGATTGAACTGAAAAGACACAGCTCTTTAACAGGAGCCAACCATCCTACTGTAAATGTGTTAAAAACCAAAACGCACATCTTAGCAAGCAGGCACTCTGATCAAGTCAAATGTGTATGCAATTCCTGTAGGCCACCACACGTCGGCTTTTGTAATCAGTAAGATGTGCTAAGGAAACATGCTGTGCCCCAAAGGAATTTATCTGCCCATGTGAAAAACAAAGCAGGAAATATGTGCATAAACAAAGTTAGCAAACAGACTATTCCTTATTTCTGGTGACATTTCTGTGGTCTGTCACGGTTGATGTGAGAAAGAAACTAATGCAAGTCTATCTTGAAATGTGAAGATGGGGTCCAGTGGGAATTAATGCAGCTATCTTTGAGTATAGCTAAATAGCAAGAAGATTGACGTCATGGTAATCAGTAAAAAACGTGAAATTCCCTCATGCAAAATAATAGCAAAGGCACAACTTTGAGACAGGTTGATGTGAGTTGATATCGCGCCAGCAGGCAGCAAAAAGTGTGTGTGGTGTTTTTACAGTGATTTTATCGAGGTTCTATTTGATTTTATGCATTGAATTTTATATCAGTTTGTTCCTTTTGAATCTCGAGGTGTGGTGATGTGGATACTTTTTCGGAATTTTGAGTGTTTTACCAGATACTCTGACTTTGGAGTTTTAGATACCTACTTTTCATCATTTTGGTTCAGCCGCACGGGTCTGACATTTTATCTGTGAACTGTGTTTACATTTTTGACCTATTGTGTTGGCCCCAACACTACAGCTCCTAAACCTTAGTCGACTGTTGTTTGTGCATGAACAATTCTCCTGTTGCTTGTAAGTTTGCCGTATGCATAGACTGCACTGAATTTTCTTCTTGTCTCTCTGAATCAAGTGTATCGTGAACTGACCAACCCACACACCAACCTACAAATATCTTCCTTTTCCGACTGGCTTGCAACAATGGACGCGTCCCGCATTAGAAAAATTGGACTGTCACTTCTTAAACACAGCAAGTGCTATCTCGGTGGAGACGGTTACCTACGCATACGCGAGTTGGGGCTGTGTTGTAAGCCCCGCACTGCGCGATCTTGTCGTGCTGGACGTCTCCACCGTCTCTGGCACAACCTGCCTCCAGCTGAACCAGTCTCCCCTCCACTGCCCCTGCCCTCGACCTTGCTGCTGCAGACCTCGCCTTCTCCTCTGTCATCTTCACCTTCACCTTCTGTCCTGATGGTGCCGCCTTCACTTTCTCTCCCGCTGGTGCCGCCTTCATCTTCTGTCTCGTCGATACCGCCTTCATCTTCTGTCTCGTCGATGCCGCCTTCATCTTCTGTCTTGTCGATGCCGCCTTCATCTTCAGTCCTGCTGGTGTCGTCTTCATCTTCTATCCCGCTGGTGCCGCCTTCATCTTCTGTCTCGTCGATGCCGCCTTCATCTTCTGTCCCGCTGGTGCTGCCTTCATCTTCTGTCCCATCAGTACTGCCTTCATCTTCTGTCCCGCTGGTGCTGCCTTCATCTTCTGTCTCGTCGGTACCGCCTTCATCTCCACCTCTGCCACCGCCATGTGACTGTGATAAATTGAAATTATGTCTGTTTAATGCTCAGTCAGTTTGCAAAGACGGCAAAGCCGATGTCATTGCTGACTTCATCGCAGACGAGCATATTGACATTGTATTTATCACCGAAACTTGGCTTAACCCCCTTGGTCATGAACCCATACATGCGAATCTCACTCCGAGTGGATATAGGCTTGCTTCTTTCCATCGCCCATCCCGAGGTGGTGGTATCGCCATCCTCTACAACGACTCACTCCATTCCCGCCTATCTTTCTCGCAGTCTCTGCCTTTCTCCCATCCTTCTTTTGAGCACGTTGAAGTATCCTTCCAATCCACCCCTCACCCCATCACCTTCTCCTGTGTCTATCGACCTCCACCTAGCTCTGCCAACAAGCTCACCACATCCACGTTTCTCTCTGACTTTGATCAACTTCTTGATTACTACTGCCTCTTACCTGGAAATCTCATCATTCTAGGTGACATCAATGTCCACTACGACAACACTCACCATTATGACATAAGACATATCATCAACTCTCTGTCCAATCACAATATGACACAACATATTTTTGAACCAACCCATAAAAAAGGTCACATTCTTGACTGGATCATTTCTCGTGATCACCACAATTCAGCTACTGACAACTGCTTAGTTCTTTCTACACGTCTAACTTCAGCCCTTCCATCTGACCACTCTGCAATTCTCTGTTCTCTCGACATTTCTCCTCCTTCCCGTACCATGCGCACAGTGACTCGACGCAATCTCAAATCTATCCACCTCTCCACATTTTCATCTGATGCCTCCCGTCTCCTTTCTGAAAAGTCACATAACCTTGCCGATGAATTCTATACTACTCTCCACCATCTTCTGGACACTCATGCTCCAGCCACAACCCGTCTTTTACCTGACTGCCCCCCTAACCCCTGGCTCACTCATGAGATTGCCTGTGCAAAATGTGCCTGCCGCAGAGCAGAGCGCCATTGGCGCAAATCCAAACTCACTGTACACAGGCAACTTTTCCAAGCCTCTAAAACAAAAGTATCCACCCTCATTGCATCAGCAAAAACAAGCTATTTCCAAACCAAAATCCTGAATGCCTCTTCTTCAAAAGAACTCTTTACAACCATGAATCATCTCCTTGGCACACGAAAAGATTTACCTCTCCCAACAAAACATACAAATGAAGAACTCCCATCTGTATTCTCCAAGTATTTCACCACCAAAATACAAACTCTTCGTGACAGGCTTGACAGGACACCCTGTCAACCATGCCCACCTGACCCTTCCTTCTCTGGCACACCTCTTACTACTTTTACCCCAGTCTCACAAGAAGAAATTTTCAACACAATCAGATCCATGTCGTTCAAAACCTGCGAACTGGATCCTCTTCCAGGTTCTCTCTACTCCGACTGTCTCCCTACTCTCCTCCCATTCATCACTGACATCATCAACACTTCTCTTCAAACTGGAACTGTCCCAGATTCTTTCAAGTCTGCTATTGTTCACCCTCTCCTCAAGAAACACAATTTAGACCCAAATGAACTGAAAAATTACCGGCCTATCTCTAATCTCTCTTTCTTGTCAAAACTCCTTGAAAAAGTCGTCCTCAACCAGCTGAACTCTCACCTGTCTGCCAACAATCTCCTCAATCCTTTCCAGTCAGCCTACCGCCAGTGCCATAGCACTGAAACTGCCCTACTACACATTCTCAACAATCTCCTCCTTGCAACTGATACTGGCAAAGTCTCTCTCCTCACACTCCTTGATCTGTCTGCAGCCTTCGATACCATTGACCATGGTATTCTCCTTTCTAGACTTCATCATACTTTTGGCATCTCTGACATTGCTCTCTCCTTTTTCACTTCGTATTTATCAAACAGAAAACAAACTGTTCTCATCAATGGCACTTACTCTCAACCTGCATACCTGACCTGTGGTGTTCCACAAGGATCTGTCCTTGGCCCTGTTCTTTTCACTCTTTACACCTCCCCCCTGTCCACCATCATCAACTCCCACTCTATAAAACACCACTTCTATGCTGATGACACCCAACTTCAAGACAGTGACTCACCTGATAATATACAGCGCCTTTGACTTGCACCACTGAGTGTTACTCGGACATTAAGAACTGGATGACGTTCAACAAACTTCAGCTTAATGACGACAAGACAGAAGCTATCCTCATTGGCACCCGTCAGAAACTTTCTCAGCTGCCTCCTCTTTCTCTCCCATTATGTAACACATCAGTCCCAATTTCTGATTCAGCTAAAAACCTTGGTGTCTGCATTGACTCTACCCTCTCCATGAACAACTTTGTTTCTCAAACTGCCAGATCTTGCTACTATCATCTCCATCGTATAAGGCTGATCAGGAAGTATCTCTCTGTGGAAACAACTGCAAAACTCGTTCTCTCCTTCATAATGTCTCGCATTGACTATTGCAATTCACTCCTGTCTGGTCTTCCTGCCTCCACCATTCACATCCTACAGCGCATTCAAAACAATGCTGTACGCCTTGTACTCAAAAAGAAAAAAGCTGACCACATATCTCCTCTCCTGGCACAACTTCACTGGCTCCCTGTATCAAAGCGCATACAGTACAAACTAGACACCATGTGCTACAAAAGCCTCAATAACGCAGCCCCCGATTACCTGTCAAGCCTACTTGAGATCTATGTTCCCTCACGTACCCTCCGCTCTGCCTCCGATCCTCTGACTTTTCGCTTTCCACGCACTAAGCTCAATACCTATGGTCCACGAGCCTTCTCTGTTTCTGGTCCACTCTCCTGGAACAAACTTCCTCTCTCAGTCCGTCAGCAACCTACTTTTGTCTCCTTCAAGTCCGCTCTCAAAACTCACCTTTTCTCCTCTGCATAAAATCCTAACCTCACTCAACCCCCCCCCCCCCCCCCCCTGCAGCTGTCTCCGCTCAAAGGGGAATCACATGGTTATAATATATAATTGTATATGCTATGCTCTCTGTGGTTTTCCATTGCTTTTATTCTTGCTTTTATTGCTTTTGTTCTTTCTCCCCATTTGTAGCCATGCGTGTGTGTGTGTGTTGTGTGCGTGCGTGTGTGCGTGCGTGCGTGCGTGTGTGTCTGTTTCAGCGCTTAGATTTGATTTTATCAAGATTTTGCGCTATATAAATATTGTAATTATTATTATTATTGTAACAGAGTGCCTTGCTCTGTTACGATCTTTCCCCATTTACCTACAACGCTCAAAGGCAACACCGTGTAGCGTGCTTGCCTAGATCAAAAATGCCTTGCATTCTCTTGGCCTAATTATACTGGTATTTCAGAGCCTCTGCCTATCCATAGCTATGCATTAATCATTCCAAAGATCTAACCAATACATGACGCATATAGATAACACACTGCTAAACAATGAGCAGATCTACAATGTGTACATGTATTCTGAAGCGGGCCTACAACAAGATTTTGTCGTCATCTCCACAGTATTACCTTGTCGTCCTACAGAACGTAGAGGAGACAATCTTTAATCTATGCCGCCTCCAGCCAATTTGTAGTAGGCTACAACCACCGTCCTAATAGCCATTGTGTGACCCGCGGAAACCCACGTACAATGACCGCAGGTTATGTTGCGGTTGTATGGAGCCCGGGGCGGACTGTCTTTGTTTCATGCCGCCCTTCGGTGTTTGTGGCGTAATAGCCAATAGCCACCAACAAAACCACCAAACGAGTATGCCGGTTGTGTGTACCGAGGCACTGCACTTATGTAAGACCTCCATTAATTAGACCTCCATTAATTTCAAACAGAGTTGACTTTTCGCCACGCCCCAAGTGTTGAGTGATTGGGTAGGTGAGAACAACCAATCAGACCTTATTATCTGAAAGGTTTGAAAGTATGACCATGCTCGGTTCCCAAAGTATAAAATAACAAGGCGCGTCATAGCGTGTGCTTTTACGCCGTTGTGCTTTTACGCCGCCACTCTCAGTCTCACCAGAGGTGCCCTTCCCTGCCACCACTCTTGATCTCACAGCAGGTGATCAACTTCACGGCGTTACTGTAGTAAATTCTGGAGTTTTATCACTTTATTATTCATTGTCATTTGCAGTAAGCTTAGACTTTAGTGCCTCTTATTTCTTTAGATTCTAGCTCGAGTCTTTTGAGTACGGTACCGCGCTAGATTTGCAGAATTCGCACAGCGAGAAAGTATATTTTGATCTAAACGATGTGCTATCTAACAAGATCTGTAGGCTAGCACTTAGCGTGGCGGCCACCATTGTAAAGATGGGACTGAAGTTTAAATGTAATAACCACTATAGATTTAGCCCCTATTTTCATGTGGCTATTGTAGGACTATTGACAACCATATTCTGCCAAAAGCCAAGATACAAGGCATTGTTGTGCAGAGGAAGAGTATTTTATACTTGACAAGGTTGTATTTTTACATACTGACATGATGACTGATGAAACACGTGCTCAGCTAATTGATCTGTTTAGTGTATCCCTTAGCTGATCAGCACCACTGATAATCATGTATAGAGTGTTGTTTTGATGACATGGTTTAATAGTAATATGCTATACTATTTTGTTATCATTGTCTCTAGCATTTGATCTAGAATTATACTTAATCACATAGAGATAATGGGTAATAGATTACTCAAGTGTGTTGTTCTCTCAACACTGCCGACTGCTATTTGATTAGGTGCTGTTTGTGATGAGATAGTTCTCATTGTCAAATAGGCCTACTATGTCATCACCACTGAATATTAACTGTCTGAAAGCTACCAGGATGCAATGCATTATTGTGCACTATTTTATACTTGATAATGTTGTATGTGTGTACATAATGGTAGTTGATGAAACATGTGCTCAGCGAATTGATCCAATTGTTGTATCCCTTGTCTGCTCAGCACCACTGCAAATCATTATAGAATGTTGCTTTGATGACACAGCTTAACTAGTAATATGCTATGCTATTTTGTCATCACTATCTCTAGCACTAGACATAGAATTACACATAACTACATGGAGCAAATATTTAATGGATGACTCAAGTGTGTTGACTGCTATTCAATAAGGTAGACCTACTGTTTGTGACGACAGCTCCCATAGTCAAATACTATTGTTGTCGTCACCACTGAGTATTAACTGTCCAATAGCTGCCCACTCAGATGTTATGTTACAACTTACTCAGCCCATGGCAGCCAAACAGCTTAATATGAATGTGCATGATTTTGCCAGCACATTATTGGAGGTCTAGCCTATGCTAATGCTATTGAACAAGCAGTATGGTAGTTACCCTCAACTTATCAAAGGGTTACTCCAGTTTTGTTATCAATTATTTGTTCCGTGATTACAAGTGCTAGTGCTTTTGAGTGTTAATATCGACAACACATATTTTGGTATAATGTAGTAGTTCTTTACACAACATTTTGTTATCAATTATTTGTTGCATGTTTACAAATGCTAGTGCTTTTGTTTGTAAATGTAGACATCTTCTGTTAGAATGTAGTAGTTCACTCTTGTACATTGACATTGTTATTTCACAAAATGTGTACTTTGTCATTGTATTTATGAAACCTATTTTGTGTCTTACAGGCACTGTCTTCTTTGGCGTCTTCTTTGATGTCTTCCTTCTTACCTGTCTCCTTCCTTGTCTTCTTTTCTCAATAATAAAGAGTCAAGTAGCAAAACGAGGACTTGTCTTTTGATTGAGAGACTTCCCTTTCTGCTCTGGATTCAAAGGACCACCACAGCAAATATCATCATCATCCTTAACCCCTTAACCAACTCGCTCCATCTCACCTGGTGCTGCGATACAGCAATCATCACTTACCCCCCTTACCACTCGAGTCCATCACATTATTATTATGTTTAAATATCTGGGAACGGTCATCTAACCAGATGCATGTCAGAAATAGCTTGAAATGTGAAGATGGGTCCAGTGGGAATTAATGCAGCTATCTTTGAGTATAGCTAAATAGCAAGAAGACTGATGTCATGGTAATCAGTAAATAAACAAAAAAACAACAACAAAAAAACATGAAACTCCCTCATGCAAAATAATAGCAAATGGCACAACTTGAGACAGGTTGATGTTTAAATATCTGGGAAAGGTCATCTCACCAGATGCACGTCAGAAATAGCCAGCAGAATTGGCCAAGCCAAAACAGCATTCAAGAAAATTAAAAAACATTCTTATCAATAAATGCCTATCAATTAACATCAGGAAGAGAGTTCTTGAATGTTATGTAGAACCAATACTGTTAGGCAGTTGTGAGGCGTGGACAGTTAACATGCAAAGCCAAAACAAGATTGAGGCAGCCGAAATGTGGTTTCTAAAAGAATGTTGAGAGTTCCATGGACCGCAAAGAAAACAAACGAGACAGTCTTGTTGGAGGCAGACACAAGAAGATCATTGATAAAGAAGATTAGGAAAAGACAAGCAATATTTATAGGCCATTTTATGAGGAAAGGGGAATTATAGCATCTGGTCACAAAGGAAAGCTGGAGGGAAAGCGAACACCAGGTAGACCCAGGGAGAAAATATTGGACAGACTTGTAAAATTAATCTACATATTCACCTGCATCTAAAATACAAAAGAAGAAATATCTTACAACGACATAGACAAAAATAAAGGAAAGAAGCAAAACAGATGATGAAAACTCCACATCAGTGTGTTTTATACGAAGATCAAATTCCATGGGTGAAATTAACATTATCAACATATATTCATCAGGCAATATATTTTAATGATAAACAGTGAATATTTCTAGTCATTAGAAATTCATTGCCTGTCAGGTCTACAGGCAAGCCAAGGTGTGAGAAACACCAAGGTTGTTAGACAGGACGCATTATCGGTATAGAAGACAACCGCATCAGAAAAATGCTCCTGTAAGGACAGCTGAAGTAGGGACACTGTGACCCGGGAAGACTATAAAAGCAATACAAGGTTACTCTGAAGACCAGCCTCACCAACCTCCACAACGACATCACCAGCTACAAAGACATTGCCCACAACAGAGCAATCTGGAGACAGCAGTGTATATAGGGCACAGTCACATTCATACAGTGTAGAACAGTTGATTTTTGATTAACCATTTGATTGCCACACACTGTCCACCAGCATCCTGCATTGTCAACCATGCTAGCAAAGCAAAATCTTAACCTTTTGATTCCCTCTTGGATGCTGGGGATAGGGTGATGGAGTCAAAAGGTTAAATTTTTGCAGTTGGTGAATAGGATGCAGGAGTTAAAGGGTTAAACATTCTATACATAATTCACAAAAAGAATGAGCTGATATACGGTAAACGAATTCGTCAGCCATGGCTTTCCAACCCTCTTGAGCATACAACTTGTAGGACGTATATTTTTTTTATATTCAGATTGGTTCTTATGAATGACTTTTTAAATCGAAAGATATATATATATATATATATATATATATATATATATATATATATAATATATATATATATATATATATATATATTATATATATATATATCTACGACTTCTGGAATCATAAATACTCTCTTGATGTTAATTTTTGGTTTACGTTAATTCTTTCAAGGGAAACAACTGCAGGTGAATGTCAATTCTTTGGCTTTAATTTTTTTGTTTTTTTGGTTAAAGATAATTATTATCCTATAATCGAGAGGTCATGGGGATTGAGGTGACTGAGAATTCTACTTTTCCTGAGACCATCATGTTAAAGCAATTGCTCTTCTGTCCCATGCTGCTTTACCGATCCCAATTCTACATAGTCGCCCCTTGGGGATGCTGGGGACTCGTTCAGTATAAATAATATCCCCACTTTCTGGAAATTTTGTACTAGAAATTTCTCTTTTCTGTCACTCTCTTTGTTTTTGCCTTGTTCCTTTGCTTTCTGTCACTTCTTCCTATTATTTTCTGCCTTGCTGGTCCGTTTATCTGTATGTGTTCGATAAAGTCTTACGTGCTGTTTCTTAGGATTGATAATTGGGTAGGTCCCACATGTATTAAGTGCATTTTTGGCTCTAGGGAGGTGATATATGCGGAAGCAATTTTAGGTAATTTGTGCCCGTTTTTATATAATTATGTTTTGGTGTCCTTGAGTATGTATGCTTAAATTTGTATTCAGGTGTGTTTTTTTAATCCCGTGTGCGATAAATTGGACGGAGTGGTCAACGCCAGGGGCATGTCCTTAGATCATGTGCGCGAATGCATTGATATGTGTACTTAATTTTCTTTTTTTTTTCTGTTGAAGTTTTATCTGCTTTGAAGCGGTTACGGAGCTGATATGGCTCTATGCAGTCAGATGGTCTTTAAACAACAATAACAATTACATAGGATCAAGTACACCTACAATTCACAGCCAAAACAGACATGTATATTAATACTAACCGGGTGGAGTGGAGGCAGCCTTGGATGAGCTCTCTTCAAAGACATTATATAAACGTTCTATTTATAACGTCTTTGGCTCTCTTTCACCCCTGGTCGAGAGAAACGCCTCTCCCTCCCATCAGTTGAGGTGACCATATTTCCAAGCCTCTGTTGAAAAAAAATGTACATGCTTGTCCTCGTATACATAATTATGTGTGGTAGAACTAAATTACACTCAACCAACGAACAAACGAGTGGAGATTGGGCATCGTCTTCAGATTGTAAGGCTGGAGCGCTTATGCCATCCTCTACACCAACCAGGTCTCAGGATTATTTCATCGGCCAATCAATTATGCGTTTATGAAAGCAGTTTCGCTCCTGGGGCTTTTCTTCTCTTTCAGCCAATCCTCATTGCTGTCGCGCGAAGTGACCTTGCTAACAGCGCACGCCTACTTCGCGGATCTGCGCCAAGGCTGAAGGCTGTGTTGCACCACCCACAGCTCCATTTATTAAACTTATCATCGACCACATAAACACAACTAAGCAGCAAACATGTTTGAGGCACGTCTGGTTCAGGGTTCTCTGTGGAAGAAGGTGTTGGAGGCGATCAAAGATTTGCTGAATGATGCAATCTTTGACTGTTCCAGCACCGGAATAACAGTTCAGGAAATGGACAGTTCCCATGTCAGCTTGGTCTCTTTGAGCTTACGAAGTGATGGCTTCGACACCTTCAGATGTGATAGAGATATCGCCCTGGGAATCCACTTATCAAGGTGAAATATGAAGTTATTTAAATTGTTCATTTTGTTGCTATGATTACTGATCATGTGTGTGTTGTCAGTTATGAGGCCTAGTTTCTGTTTCAGTTTCTCGGTATAGGAGTGTAATTGTGAGAAACAGAAACTGAAACTAGGCTTCATAATTCTGTATTCACTGACGTCTTTGATGTCATGTGAAAAACCCAAAATGATACTGCCATAAGCCTTGTGCTTTAGCAAGATCTTGAAGTCCAACTAACCTCGGTGGAGTGCTTCAAGTCCCGAATCTGACCATCCAGCCCCCTCCCCCTCCCCCATCTTCTACCACCACCACCCCACCCCAAAAGCCCCTACTACCAGTTCTACATACCAACAACCTAGCTAGTGGAAACCCCCAGTGTTATAACATCAGAACCATCAAAATGATGATGGTGGATGTTTAAAGAAAGAAGAAGAAGAAGAAGCATATATATATATATGGGTTTTATTTCTTGTACAAGTTGTTGGTCTGTTTCAAGTATGCGCGTGTGCAGATCGACAAATAATCGAGCATTGTTTCCCTTGGCTACGGTACGCGACAGCTGTAGCTGTGGACGCCACAGTGCGAACTCGAGCATCGTGACGATCGTTGGCATTAACCCTTTGACTCCTGCAGCTGCCAACAGCATCCTTCTTTGTCAACCATGCTGGAAGAGCAAAAACTTAACCCTTTGACTCCCTCACCTATCACCAGCTTCCTGCAGGAGCTGGTGGATAGGGTGAGGGAGTCAAAGGGTTAAGTTTTTGCAGTTGGTAGATAGGTGCAGGTGGCAAAGGGTTAAAGATATGCGGAAAAGCAAATGAGAAATAACGATACTACTGAAAAATTGTGGATATGGTGGAGTTTGCCCATATCAAATTCTTAAATAATCGTGGTCTGTGCACCCGAGCAATCTTCCTGATGTAGGCTAAAGTATATCAGCATCGTGAAGTTTGTTTACGAGACGAGCGCTTACAATGAGGGCGAATTCAGAGCGTATATTTGTCTGTTTTGCTTTGGCAGACTACGGAAATATGGGCCAAAAGTTGCTTGTGATAATACTGCCCATTGGAGTGATTTCATTTTGCATGTGTTGAACTGAAAACAACTCCAACAGGTTAATGGTTTTGCCCAGACTGTGCGCTACACAACGACTAATCACAAGAAGCAGAAAGAGTAATTTGTAAACTTATGTGACCAGATACCTAAGCATGTGTGCGTGTGCGTGCATATGTGTGTGCATGGATGTGTATCTGTATGTGTGTGTGTGTGCTTGAGTGTGTGTGTTGTGGTGCGAGTGTGTGTGTGTATTTGAGTATGTGTGTGCGTGTGCGTTTGTGTGTGTTAGTGTTAAATGTTTTACATAAACTCACTGTGTGTGTGTTTACATTTGTTTCCACAACTGTCAATAAAAGACAGTTCAGTGTTATTTTGTGATTGAAGCTTATGTTGTGGTCTTACAACAGACATGGACTGTGCAGAAACATGCTTACAACTGAAAAAAAAAATGCCTGTACCATTTCTTCTTATGAAACAATGGAGCACATGTTAACAAGAGCACATGACACAATCATAACCGAGTGCTGTTATCTGTCCTTCAGCATGATTAAACAGTAATTTTAGCTGCTGAGAATTTTGTATTTTCTGCAAACCATTCCACTTCCAGTCACAGGTTCAAAATGAAATTGTAAGCATGCTATAGATTTATTGTTGATTCAGTTTGTAATGAACTCTGTAGAAGCTGACTTTTTGTGAAAGCAGGAATGTTTACTTCAGCCCCTTGCATGGCAACTAGTTCAAATATATCAAAACCTGTCTGCCAAAACAATATCATTTTAGAGGCAATTGTTTAGATATTGCCACTGTTCACATTTTTTTTTTAACCAATCCGCTACCATATCATTTGGATGTAAAAGAAATATGTTCTTGTGATGTAACTATTATGAGATATTTGATTGTGTTATCATGGTTGTAATATGACCATTGTCAATGCACTTGTGTCTGAACTAGAAGACCTCTCAAAGAATATTTCAGAACAGTCAGTTATTGATGGTGCCATTGCCATGGATATGCCTTGAACTGAGCTGGCACACTCATAGAAATACTAGCTCTATCTGGCCAAAGAACCAGCGGTTTAATTACGCCCAGATCACAGTTTATCCAAGGTAGATGAGAAACAAGAAAATCAAACAAAAACTGACAATGTTGTAAAAGTCCTGTAAAATACTTGTGTCATCCTGATTATGCAAAGATTCTGAATTAATTTCTTTGCACATCTCAAACACTATGCCCACTGCCGTTTATGTCAGATGGAGAGAGGGGGGAGGGGGAATGTGCGTGTGTGTGAGAGGGAGAGAGAGAGAGTGTGTGTGTGTGTGCATGTGTGTATGTGTGTGTGTAAAAGCGAAAGTAGATCTCTCTCAAGATCATGCATGCATCAAAAACAAATAAATAGATCTGTAGC
This sequence comes from Monoplex corrugatus, assembly GCA_030674185.1. Lineage (NCBI taxonomy): Eukaryota > Metazoa > Mollusca > Gastropoda > Littorinimorpha > Ranellidae > Monoplex > Monoplex corrugatus. The sequence goes on along the minus strand of CM060306.1, from coordinate 117,421,129 downwards.
ATTCATGATAACTGACTATTTTCAAAGCGGTCAGAACAAATAAATCTGTAGGTCGTGTTTGAATCAACTATAAGGCCTTTGATCTGAAACTGCCAGCCATTCTCTCCATTTTGCGCTATATAAATATTGTAATTATTATTAATTATTATATCTGCTATGTCAGCCCCCACCACATTTTTTCACCTCGTTCACACGTGGTGATCTGTAGTTTTGTCTTTTTCTCTACAGTTTTTTGTGACATCCTTCACACAACAATTGTTTATCATCTCTAAATTCTTATTTTTTTTAGCTTCTTTCATTGATTTTTCTCTCTGGTGTCAACATGGTAAACAGTACAAAACCATGGAACTGACAAACCGACACGGACCATTCCGCTGACTCGACCAATACCATAAGAAAGAAAAGGTAAACTCCTCCTGATTGGAGTGACGTCATCTGCACACAGCCCATACTTGTATCACTGTTGTAACTATCTCAGCAACATTCAGATGGTAATGAAAACACAAAACAAACAAACAAACAAACAAAATGCAAAAGTCAAACACAGTGTGTTGTAGCCTACATGTAAAGTCGTTTTGGGTACCTTGATAATTTGATACCGCCCCAAGAGAGGCAATTGTAATTTGGTGTTTACTGCAGCTGAAGTTCTGGAATTGAAGCTCTATCACTCAGTCTTGTAGCAAGAAAGGAGGAGTGTTCTGAGCTGATTGTTTTTTGTACTTTGTGTCTGCTTCTATGCTAGCTGAATGAGTAGCGCAAACTGAGTTAGATTTGAGAGGTTCTATACAACATGGGAGATAATTCTCAAGAGTTATGTCCTTTGATTTGTGGATGATATTTACATCTGTAATGTTTGAGGGGGAAAACCCAACCAACCATACAAAATAGCCAGAAACGAATGAAAATACAACCAGCCATTTACGGCGTAGTATAAACTTATCTCACCATCTTATACGCCTATAATAATAATCAATGGATGAGAGCTGAAGGAGTGTACATTCCGAAGGAGCAGAACTCCAGCAGCATCAACCAGTTCAGGCCAATATCACTTCTGAACGTCGAGGGGAAAATCTTCTTCTCTGTTATGGCAGCAAGATTGACAAAATACCTGACTGAAAACAAGTATCTGGATATGTCAGTCCAAAAGGGAGGCATACCAGGAATGCCTGGATGCTTGGAACATGCCACGTTGATTTGGGATGCCATCCAAAAAGCAAGAACAGACAAGAGAGACATTGACGTAGTTTGGCTTGATCTGGCGAATGCATATGGATCAGTTCCACACGATATGATCCAGCTGGCTCTTGAAATGTATCACATCCCAGAAAACATCCGAATAATGCTGAGGAAGTATTTCCAAGGGTTCTCAATGCGGTTCTCTACCAAAGAATACACCACGGACTGGATAGAATTAGAGGTGGGCATTGCAATGGGCTGTGCAATCTCTCCCATACTGTTCGTGTTGGCAATGGAAGTCATCTTGAAAGCTGCAATGAAGAGTTCAGGTCCAGTGAATCTGGGAGATGGATACCAGATGCCTCCTCTGAAAGCTTTCATGGATGACACAACAGTCTTGTCCACGGATGAGGAAGAGACACACCAAATCTTAAAGCAGCTGGATGAGCTGGTGGCCTCTTCAAGAATGAGGTTCAAACCAAAGAAATCCCGAAGTCTCTCACTGCGAAAAGGAAAAGTGGCAGATTCAGTCAAATTCATGGTAGCCAACCAAGCCATCCCCACTGTCACAGAAGAGCCAGTAAAAAGTCTCGGAAGATGGTATGATGACTCCCTGAAAGACACACAAAGGGGATGTGAAACCAAGCAAACAGCAGAAGAAGGCCTGAAGAAAATAGATAACTGCGGACTGCCGGGCAAATACAAAGTCTGGTGTCTACAGTTCATGCTGATACCAAAGCTGCTGTGGCCACTGCTAATCTGACATTTGCACCAGCACAGTGGAAGCAATGGAAGCCAAAATCAACAAATACACAAGAAAATGGCTCGGTGTCCCACCTGGTCTCACTGATGTTGCATTCTACTGTCGTCAAGCAATGCTGAAGCTACATCTCAAATCCATAGTGGAGGAATACAAAGTTGGAAAAGCAAGACTGTTGAGCATGCTGGAGGAATCGGAAGACAATATCGTGAGATCAGTTCAGCCAAAGTTGAGAACTGGCAGAAAATGGAAAGTCAAAGAGGCTGTAAACACTGCCAAGAGAAACCTCAGCATCAAAGAAATAATTGGACACACGCAAACCAACAGACAGGGACTGGGAGCAACAAAAATGCAGTGGTGGTCCAAAGCCAAAAGGAAGGAAAAAAGAGACATGATCATACAGGAGTTGAAGAAAGAAGAAGATGTCAAAAGAGTGCAGAAGGCAGTCCAGCAAGGTCAACAGGGGCAATGGACAACATGGGACAGTGCACTCCAAAGAAGTCTCAGCTGGAACGATATGTGGCACATGGCTCCTCTAAGGATAAGCTTCCTCCTCAGATCTGTATATGACCTGCTCCCCTCGAATGCAAACTTAGTGAAATGGGGGAAATCAGATGACCCAGCATGTCCACTCTGTCAGAAGAAACAAACAGTGGAACATGTCCTAAACTCTTGCAAAGTAGCGCTAGCCCAAGGAAGGTATACATGGAGGCACAACCAAGTTCTGAAAGTGATCACAGACGTGGTTAGCGAAAAAACATGACCCCAAACGCACCAATTGCTATGACAACGTTCTACAAAGCAGGAGGGAAACAGGTCTGGCCCGAAAGTGCTATGACTACCAGCACATTGCCAAAGGGTCTTCTGGATGGAGCAGTCGACTGGGAGTGTACAGCAGACCTCCCAGAGTGGAGAAATTACCCAGATGTCATCAGCAAGACACACATGAGACCAGACATCGCTCTCCACTCTGACTCCTCGAAACAAGTGATTCTGATAGAACTCACTGTGCCATACGAAAGCAGAATGGAAGAAGCACATATCTACAAGACCGAAAAATACGCCGGTCTTGCCAGCACCCTGAAGAAAGCAGGTCTGCGGGTCAAAATCTTCGCCATAGAGGTCGGGGCAAGAGGGTTTGTGGGCACCTCCGCTTATGATCTCATGAAACAACTCGCCATTTCTGGGAAGAAGAGGACTAGAGCCCTTAAAGCGATGGCAGAGGCAGCAGAAAGGAGCTCAAGCTGGATCTGGGCAAGGAGGAACCAAAGTGGACTCCATAAGGATTAAATTCCCTACAGATGATGTGTGCCCCGTTAGCACATTGGTAAAACCGCGTACCGCAGTTCTGAAGCGCAGAATCGCCCAGGTTCGCTCCCCGGCGTGGGAAAAAAAAAAGAAAAAAAAAGACAATAGCAGAAGGGCATCCAGGAGTCATGACCTGGATGTGGCCCGGCCCCCCGAGAGTGTAAGGAGTTCAGGGCCGAAACACTTGTCTAAAGGGGGTTACTTCTCTGAAGACCTTCTGTTGTCTAGCTCTCCCTAGAGTTTCTTTCTACCATATCACAGAAACCATGTCCAATCAATAGGCCTATAACATGTGATTAAAATGTCTTCATTATCACAGTTCCTTAGTCCATCCTCCACCCTCCAAAAAAGCCAAAGTCCAAACAATCCCACACGCCCACACAATCACAACAGCAGATAATGAAAATGCAAAAGACAAACACAGTGTGTTGTAGCCTACATGTAAAGTAATTGTGGGTACCTTGATAATTTGATACCGCCTGAAGAGAGGGAATTGTAATTTGGTGTTTACTGCAGCTGAAGTTCTGCAATTGAAGCTCTATCACTCAGTCTTGTAGCAAGAAACTGAGAGAGCCGGATAGCAGGAGATCCTCAGAGGAGAAGCTTCCTCAGGCAATTGTTTTCTCCCTGGATCTACCTGGTGCTGTCTTTCCCTCCAGCTTTCCTGTTGTGACCAGGTGCTCCAATTCCCCTTTCCTCATAAAATGGTGTGTGTGTGTGTGTGTGTGTGTGTGTGTGTGTGTGTGTGTGTGTGTGTGTGTGTGTGTGTGTGTAAGGAGCTTTGTTCTTCATACCTTTTATTGATATTTTAACCTTTTCACTCCTGTTCTCTCTCCACCAGCGTCCTGCAGAACAATAGTGGATTGCATGAAAGTTTGGAGGGATTCAGTGAGGACAGTTGGTTCAGTGAGGACAGTTGGTGTAGATATAACACTGACTGTTATGTTTAAAATACATCCAAGATTTAGAAGTGCGCTGTAAATAATGACATGGGTTAAATGAGGTTTGTTTTAGTGTCCTTAGTTATGTTTACATTTGTATTCAGGTTCGTTTTTTTAAACCCCATGCGATAAATTAGGTGCATTGGTCAACACCATGGGTGTATCCTTGGATTATACATGCAAATGCATTGGTATGTGTACTTAATTTTCTTTTCCAGATATTTTTTTTGGGGGGGGGGGGGGTCAATGAGATATGTACATTTTGAGATAGTTAAAGCCTTGATATGGCTCTTTGCAGTCAGCTGGGCTTAACAAAAGTAATATAAATAATAATAATGATGATTATTATAATGCAAATAATGATATTAAAAATAGTCGGTGTAAGTAACTCTGTGACTGTTGTATTTGCAGCATGTCCAAGATTTTGAAGTGTGCAAGCAACAATGACATCATCACCATGAAGGCTGGAGACAGTTCAGATACCGTCACATTTGTCTTCGAATCCCCAAGTTAGTCATGTTTTCCTTGATATTATTGATGTGAACAACTGAAATAGTTTTCATTTTTCTTCTTACATTTTAAAAGATATAACAAGGAGCACCTGAAGGTGCTGGAAGGGACCCAGAGCAACAGTGCCGCACCACTGATGGGACAATTACTTCCCAGGTCTGGACACTGTTTTTTTGAAAAAAAATTGTCCCTTGATGTAAAACTGAAATTTTCGTTAATTTTTCTTCCAACATATGTTTTCTTAGAATAAGCTTGTTATCATTCGTTGATGTAAAACTGAAATGTTTGTATTTGATTTTCCTTCGTGTTTTTGAATTTTTCAATTTCATAGAAAAAGAAGTCACTATTTGTTGTTACATGTATAACAAATGGTCAGTACAATCATTAAAAGTTTTATTAAAAACTTAATTGCATATGCTCAGTAAATCCAGCAGCCCTGGATCAGACCTTACTCATTATCAACAGTAACACAGATTGACTACCGTACTCAGCTAGTGAACCTGTCTTTATCAACATTGATTCCTACTTTTTTTGTTTTGTTTTTGTTTTATATCAACAATGTTGAGATCAGTCAAAACTGTTCCTGATAAATAATATTGCATTTAGCCTGTATGGCAATAGTCTTCTCCTGTTTACGTATTCCTCACCATGATGAAAGTTTTTCTCACATCTCTGTTGTTATTTGTTTCCATTAGCAGTGCAGTATTCAGTATTTTATCATCATCATCATCAGGTGCCCTGCCTCATGGCGTTGGCGACCATGGACTTCCAACCATCTCTATCTCTCATTGCCCCCAGCATCTCCCCCACCCTCTTCATCCCCAGCCACTCTGCAAGTTCGTCCAGCATTCTCTCCCTGGGTCTACCTGGTGCTCTCTTTCCCTCCAGCTTTCCCGTTGTGACCAGGTGCTCCAAATCCCCCTTCCTCAGCATTTTATATACAGTTTTATTTTTCAGAATAATTTGAGTTAATTTGTTTGTGGTTGTGTGTGTGTAGTGTGTGTGTGTTGTGTGTGTGTGTGTGTGTGTGTGTGTGTGTGTGTGTGTGTGTGTGGTGTGTTGTGTGTGTGTATGTGTATGTGTGTGTAATAACAGAGCCACAGAGAGCCACAAATTTGACTTTAAGTTAAGTTGAATGATACAGCAATGTCATTTAGTTTTGTATGTTATGAACATCATGGCGTGCTGTTCTTACTGATCTAATTGGTGTGACGCCATCTTTAAAAGGTTTACATAAATTACAGGTCATGTAACACTAACAGCCTATAATTTTGTGAAAACAAGTTTTGTTGCGCAGACTCAGTATGAACCAGTTAGAATTAATGCACGAGTTTGCTAGAATGATTAACTTATCATAGTTAGTGAAATTTATGGTGAATATCAAAAAAAAAAAAAAAAGTAATAGCCTGCTTGCATGGGTTTTGTTTAATGCTTTTCAGATCAGGAGAAAGTGTCAGATTTTGAAATCAAACTGGTTGACCTGGTTACAGACCATCTGGCCATTCCTGTGAGTACAAAATCTCACTGCTGTATCTTCAACCTGTAACCGTCTGTCTTAATATTTTCGACTGCTGTGACTTTGTACAAGTATTCTAGCAGATTTCTCATTGATTTTAAGGTGAATTTATAGTCATCAGCACCATGCTTCTGATAACGCAGCTGTTGTGGCTGTAAAAGGAAATTTTCCTTCTAAAATTACGTTTAATCTAACATACTTACCGTGGCTCACAAATGCAATAAGCGGCAGCGGTTTGCCAATTCTGCCTCGTAACAATAAAGTCCGAAGGGACAATAACTCTGAGAGTATCCATGTCTTGCGCATGCGCATGTGCTCTTCCTCTTTTCGAGGAGACCTAGACCCTGACTGTGGATAGAAGGAACCAGGAAGGCGGGGAGGACGGGAGGGACTCTGCGTGAGCCACGGTAAGTATGTTAGATTAAACGTAATTTTAGAAGGAAAATTTCCTTTTAATTACACATACTATACCGTGGCTCACAAATGCAGAATAGCACTACCCGGATGGAGGGCTTACCTGTTTAACGCCTGGAGGAATGGCAGGAGTCAGGGCGTGTGGCTGAGATGGGGTGTTGAGCCACCACAGCGGAAGCGATACCCCTGGACCCGTCTTCGCGCAGACGGGAGACGTCGCGCAGGTAAAACTGAATGAACGTGCCTGGGGAACGCCAGTACGCGGCGTCTAGGACGCTCTGGATGCTGGCATTGTGGGTGACTGCCAGCGAAGAAGCCCATGCTCTGATCTCATGGGGCCTTGGGGAGAAGACAGGTAGCTCTGAGCTCGACCTCGCATACGCAGCCTTGATGACTTCCCTCAGCCATCGAGAGATGGACGTGCGTCTAATGTCCTTTCTATAGTTTTCGTTGTAAGAGAGAAAAAGGTGGCGCTGCTGCTGGCAAGAAGATTTCGTCCGCTTTCTGTACGCTCGCAGGGCACGAACAGGGCAGAGCGTGCGATCCTCGTCGTCCGGAGCGAGGATAGACGTGAGGGGATGGATGGGGATGGTCGGCGAGGGAGAACCTGGTGATTGGTTCTTGGCTAAGAATTCCGGGAGTAGGCGGAGAGACATCGAGCCATCAGGCTCGAAAGGCAACATCTCCGGGGAGACCACTAAGGGCGTGCACTTCGCTACAGCGCCTCCCCGACGCGAGAGAGACGAGAAAGGCCGTCTTGAAGGAGAGGAACTTGAGAGAACACTCCCTGATGGGCTCGTAAGGGGGGAATCTCAGGGATGAGAGGATGAGAAAGAGATCCCACGCCGGGGTTCGGCGGGGGTTTCTGGCTTCCTGGAGAGAAGCCCCTCTGACAAGATCCCGCAATAAGGGATCGTGCTCAAAGGACGGACCACCCAACTGACTGATGGTGGTGCAGATGGCCGCCCTGTGAACCTTCACTGAGGAGGACGAAAGCTTTTTCTCGGTTGACAGAAAGCCGAGGTAGTTGGCCAACTGCAAGCGAGAGGGTGAGTGGGGTGACACCGCATTTGAGGTGCACCAAGAGAGCCAGCCGTTCCAGTGGGCATTATACACCCCCTGTGTGCCCGGCCTGTGAGCTTGCTGCACAAGGCCGATTACGGCCGGGGACAAGCCTAATGAAGACATCGAGTCCTGCACAGCATCCAGGCGTGAAGGTTTAGAATGTCTGGATTGCCGTGCGGAATGCCTGTCCTGGGTTGAAGGAGGGAGCGACCTGACACCGCGAGTTTTAGCGGCGGCACATGGGACAGGTGCAGAAGTTCTGGGTACCATGCCTGTGCTGGCCATTTGGGTGCGACAAGGATTAATGTCGCTGAGTCCTCCCTGGCCTTCCTCAGTACTTTCCCCAGAATGGGGAACGGGGGGAAGGCATAGCCGATGAGGTTCGACCATGGAATGGATAGGGCATCTACGGCCCAGGCCACTGGGTCCGGAACTGGAGAGACGTACAAAGGGAGGCGGTGATTGAACCTGGTGGCAAAGAGGTCCACGTGTGGTTTGAACCATGCTGCCCATACTGGCTCCAGGACTGCATGGACCAGTGTCCATTCCGAGGGAAGAACCATGTGGGATCTGCTGAGAGAGTCCGCAAGTATGTTGATCTTTCCCGGGACATGCTTTGCTGAGAGCCGAATCGAGTGTTCCTCACACCAGATGAGGAGTTGTTCCACTCTCTGAGACAGGGAGTGGGAGCGGGCGCCCCCTTGCTTGTTGATGTAACAAGCTACTGTGGTGTTGTCCGTGTTGATACGGACATGTTTTCCCTTCAGAAAGGGGAGAAACTCCCTGAGTGCCTGAAAAACTGCCTCCAGTTCCAACATGTTTATGTGGCAGGGCATGAGTTCGGTCGACCACCGACCTGCGGCTGTCAGCTTGCCCACATGGGCTCCCCACCCGGAGGTGGACGCGTCCATGAACAAGTCCTCCTGAGGAGGGGGCAGTGTGATAGGGACTCCCTGGGCCAGGCGTGACTGGGAGCGCCATTTGGTCACCGCTGATATGAACCAAGGACCCAGGTGGACCGGAAGGTCCCACGGCTGAAGCGACTGTGACCAACGCTTCCTGAATCCGCGTTGGAATTGCCGCTTGAGGAGACGACCCAGTGGCACTAGGGGTGCCAGCGACTCCATAAGGCCCAGTAGGGAGGCCAGCTTCCTGGCCGGTGCGTGAAGTTGAGGGAGCAGTTGGGCTAGGAGGCCCTGAAGGCGCAGTAAGTGCTGGGGAGTCGGGGTCACCCTCCACTTGGAGGTGTCGAAGGACATGCCCAGGAACTGGAACTGTTTGGAGGGAGTGAGGTCCGACTTCTCCTCGTTGCAGACAAAGCCCAGGTTGTGACAGAGTCGCAGGACCTGGGATGCTTGTTGTGCACACTGTTCCTAGGAGGAGGCGAGTAGAAGCCAATCGTCTAGATAGGCCTTGAGGCGGATGCCCTTCCCCCGAACATGCATGCAGAGTTCCCTCGCCACCTTCGTGAACAGCCAAGGGGCGGGTGCCAGACCGAAGGGCAGTGCCCTGAATTGGAAGATCCAGTTCCTCCAGACGAATCTGAGGTACTTCCTGTCCCTGGGGTGAATGAGGAGGTGGAAGTATGCATCCTTGAGGTCGATGGATATCCCCCAGTCGTCCGGGTGCAAGGCATCGCGGATGGACGTAGGGGTTTCCATACGGAAATGGAGGACGCGGAGGAACCGGTTTAAGGAGGAGAGGTCCAGGACGGGCCTCCAGCCCCCGAAGTTTTGGGGACCACAAAGATGCGGCCATAGAATCCCGGGGACGCAGTGGAGGAAACCTCCTCCGTGGCCCCTTGGCTAGCATCGAAAGAACCTCCTGATCCAGGGCCTGCAAGGCCAAGCGATCTTGAGGAAGTGCGAAAGCAGGGGGAGAGAGCGTGAGAGGGGCCTTCCTCTCACGCATCTATGTGTCTGGAGAGACTGCCCACAGGATCGCTCGTGGGGGGTGATGGCCTCAGGCCGGGGGTGAGTCATTGGGGGTTGGCCGGCTGAGAAGGAGCCGGCCTGCGGCCTTAGGCCGGGCAACCGGCCAGCCCGAGTGCTGTTGTTTCTTCCTGTGCCCTTGGGGCCTGGAAGAGCTGCGAAACTTGGCCTGAGTGGGCCCATGGGGTGGGTAGGCTGCTGGAGCCGGGCGCTTCACTGCAGGGCGAGAGGTCTGGAATGGAGGGCGAGGTCCCTTTTGATGTCAGCGGCACATTTTTATATGAAAAGTTCAAGGTTTGTATATACAGAGGTAGAGATGTCAAGTTTCCATATTTTTATCTTGTTTGTCATTACATTCAGAAGAGTTTAGTCTTGAGGAAGAAGTAGGTCATCTTCAGTAGGGCATCCCCAGACTATACAGCTTCTCCTGCAAGCTCAAAGGTGTCAGGCTCAAAGGTGTCGGCCACATCTGCTCTATAAGTGATTCGTAGCTTTCTTCGTCCTGGAAGATGTATTCTGCAATTTTCCATGTGATTGCTTGGTTCAAGTCTGGTTCCAGGAGTTGTTTTTTTTGCAGACAATCTCCCATCCATCCAGCTGTGACTAGGTAGGCCTACCTGACCTTAAAGGTTGAGGAAGACAAAATGGCAATGGAGAGGAGCAGGGCCTCCAAAAAGCTAACTGGAGAATAGAGTGGTGACATCTGTCATCTCCATCTTCTACAATCTCAGGCTTTTGAGACTACTTTAACCTTTACCGTACGCCGTGGGTATAAAATGACCCACAGTCGTGATTTTCGCTTGATAACTGAGTCAGTTTTAAAGCTACCTTCACAAAATTTCATGACTTTGTCAATAAAATATTGCCCCACATCTGTACCAAAAATTATTTGTGTGTGTTGAAAAATAAAGGAGTAAATAAACAACAAATGTCCCAGTACGTCGTGGGTCAGAAAAGACCCATGCTCGCAAAGAACAAACTTCCGTGTTGTACTTCGTGGGTCTGTAGCGACCCATACATTTCAAAGACGGGACGCTGCGAGTGTCTGGTATCACAGATCTAAAAATAGATCTGTCCGTCCGCGGTCTGCAGAGCACCACCCCAAGTGTTACCAGCAAACTATCTCCTCTTTGGCGCCAAGCATTCCAGTCATCCTGGGAGTGTACTGACCAGTCTCTGGTAGTCTCTTGCATTTCTTTTGTTACGAGTCTTGCCGGCTTTTCAGAAGAGCCATATAATCAGGGACAGTTGCTCTCTCTCTCTCCATCTTCTCTAGCATTTATACAGAGGAGAGAGAGAGAGGGAGAATATCTTTTATCTCTCTCTCTCTCTTTGTTCGATAATATAGAGATATATAGATATATTCTCTTGCTCTCCCCAGGGGTACGGTGACTGGATAGCTAAGGAAAACAAAAGCAAGCGAGTCTCCTCTAAAACATTACTGACAGAGTTTGAAAAAAGAATCAAATCAAAGGAGAGCATAAAAACAGATCTGGACTCCTCTGTCCTTCTGAGCTTCCCCATCCACGCTGTTGGTGGATCAGTGGTAGGATCTATTGTTTGTATTCTTTGTCTTCATAGACTGAATTCCTAAAAGAGGCTGGTTTGGTTAGTGGTGGTCACTGTTGTTTATTCTTACAGTGTAACAACAGATTTGAACAGTTTCAATCGTTTAGTTTGAAGAATAGTGGGTGATATCTTAACGTACAGTGTGTGTATGCACGCGTCGTATGTATGTGTGATGTGTGTGTGTGTGTGTGAGTGTGCGTATGGACTATTATAGTTTTGATGTACATTTGGTTTATACACATTTCCAAGGTATTTTTGTCATTATTTCTTGAAGGACTGCAGTTCGTCTTTGTCAGATATATATGAAAATGTGCAAAGTTTTACATTGCTGTTTCACAAACTTGTATAGATGCTTATTGTTCACAAACATAGTATTTCTTCAAGTTAGCCCGTATTCTTTATTGTTCTGATTATACTATTTATAGGCTGTGGAATCTGTCTTCCTGTCTCTGTATATATTGAAAAGTCTGTTTGTCTACCTGTCTCCGCATATATTTGACAATGTGTCACGACACGCATGCTCATGTGTTTCCAGTATCAGCTGAACGTAATAATTTTTATCTACTTCTACTCAGTGATCTCAAGTGAATGCAAATATGTAGATAAAATTGGTGTGAAATCGCATTCGCTGTCTCTTGTCACTGTTGAATTGCTGAATGAAAGATGTCTTAGTTGCTTAGTAGTTAGATCAGCTTGCTTTGTGTGAACGCTTTTTTGAAGGCTGTTTGTACTCCCATATTCACGCACTCAAACGTTCGTACTTTTTTTTTTCTGCACTGCATTACATTGAAATGTTCATGCATATAACACTTACGAGTTTTATGCCAACATGCATTCATAACTATCTCTCTCTCTCTTACTCTTTTATAATACCCACACAATGATGCACAGTATTATCAGCGGCAAATCCCCTTCGGAATAGTCCTTTGATTTTTTTAAAGGATTGATCCGCACATATTGCAATGGTCTAATTTACCAATTGTTATAGATAACAGTTATGAAATCTTCTTGTATCACAAGAAATCCAGTTTCAATAATTCTCAGATCCACCTAGTATCACTGAGTGGTAGATAAGACGTTAAATTCAAAGGAAGAACAACCAACACACACACACACACACACACACACACACACACACACACACACACACACACACACACACACACACACACACACACACACACACACACACACGCCCGTCTAATATCACTTATAGTGAAAAGACGTTAAATCAAGGAACGAACGAACACACACACACACACACACACACACACACACACACACACACACAGATTCGGACACGTGCACACACACACGCACACATTCCACTCACTCAACAAAACAATAAGTGTACATTTAGCCTATATCATATGCTTCACTCATGAAAACTGATGAGAGTACACACGACGCTCCAAGTGAATGAGCGATTTCAGCTTCCGAAAATTTGTTGGGTCAGATTGTAGACACACATACGTCATTTATTGATGACATTACGAGGAGTGCAACTTTTTTTTCTTTTTTAAATATCGTTTATACGTCAGATTTCGCGCACACACACTGTAAGCTAAAAAATCATTCCCCCCTCCCCCAGATATCATCTAGATCTAGGCCTACACCAATTAGCCTACAACAAGGAGGGGAAAAAAATCCAGGCTGCTTTCAAAATTTATCACATATTTTAGCATTTCTGAAGAAAATGGGTGGTGCTTATACAGCCACAAGAGAGAGAGAGAGAGAGAGAGAGAGAGAGAGAGAGAGAGAGAGAGAGAGAGAGAAACAGGAGAAGGAGGGAGAGGGAGAGAGACAGAATGCGGATAGATGGAGACCAACAGCGTACAGTGACACTTTATTCCTTCATATAATAGTAAGAGTCGCTGCAGATTCAACTACACACAGCCTCGGATCGTTCCTTCATATAATAATAGTATGGGTCGCTGCAGACCCACGGCGTACGGGAACGGATCGTTCCTTCATATTACAGTATGGGTCGCTGCAGACCCACGGCGTACGGGAACGGATCGTTCCTTCATATTACAGTATGGGTCGCTGCAGACCCACGGCGTACGGGAACGGATCGTTCCTTCATATTACAGTATGGGTCGCTGCAGACCCACGGCGTACGGGAACGGATCGTTCCTTCATATTATAGTATGGGTCGCTGCAGACCCACGGCGTACGGGAACGGATCGTTCCTTCATTAAAAAGCATGGGTCGCTAAATACCCACGACGTACGGGACGCAAAATTTTAGGCGACGTACGGTAAAGGTTAAAAAACATGTTTATCTATTTTCATTGAGATTACCCAGTAGACCTACATCCAAAGTAAATGGTTGTGGCTTTCTGTGTGGTGTGGGTTTTTTGTGAAAGACTATGCATCATGTTCAGTTATAACGTGAGTGACATACCCATCAAGGCTCTTGACACATGTATAGGGTAAGCCTATAGTCCACCTGTTACATAACATGTATGCTACCTGGTGAGTTTTCTTGCCAAACTTGTAAATGAATATTTTTTGTGTATTATATCCAAGTCTAAATGATAAATCATATTTATTTAATTAGTTCTGAAGGTCATGTTTGTTTTGCCTGCTAGCCTTTGGCTGGTGGTTCAAGATGTTTCCAGCCAGATTGAAAATGTTACCAGCCAAAATACAAGTCCAGCTACACAATAGCATAGTGTTGCAGTGAGATTGTAGGCCTACTTGGATAGATTGACTAATTTGTACAGAGGGCTGCTACGAGATTGTTCTTAGATAGGTTGATTGATACGAAAGTGGGTGGGTGGGTGTATGAACAAGATACATGAGTGGATTTCTTCAAATTTTATATTCCAGTGGATATAGAAGTAGCCTACACTGAAATAGAGAAAGCCATACATAATTGTAATGGGGAAAAAAATGAAACAAAACACAAGACAGTCCTTCAGTCTCAGGCACTGTTTCTCATTTTATATCTTCATCTTCATGAATCGGGTCCAGACTGTCTGGCCACTCAGTGTATTGGAACTGTGAAAGGAGGTGGTCGTCTTGATGGCAGCTTTCTCAGCATTGAAATCCTCAAGAGAAGGTCCATCAGTAGGAATCCTGATTGGAGTGTCTCAGTGGTCAGTGAGCTGCGGACAATTTACTTGATCTGATTCTGTGCAGAGAGTGACAGATTTCTTGCACAGATCATGCATGTCATCAAATTTAACTGTTCATTGTAAGCGAGACATGTAAACTTAGTGGAAGCAAGCTTTGTTGAATCTCTGATAACATGCTTTTCTTTCCAGTAAAAGTTTCTGACCCAAGGGCTGTAACATTGAGTGCTTCATCAAAGAGATGTGTGGTGTAACAAAATGAAGTTGCAAGGTCACTGTTTACATCTGATCAGTAAAACTTGGGTTACAGGATCAGAAAACTCACGAAACGGTGTGAGTATATTTGTGGTATGTGGACAGATTCAAACTGTTTTTGTGTACTAGCTGTTGGTGAGTACCGGTAGTTTTATTTTTTACTCGCCAAGTAGGCCTATCATTTCTACTTGCCATGGCATGTAAAATACCACTTTCAGGGCTGTTAATATTACAGTGATATACATGTATTATGTTTATTAATTACAAATAGATCTAGTAGAATGAGTGGCAGAGTGGCTAAATTATCTGCCTAATAAGAGTTGAAAAATCCATGTTTGAATCATGGAATGTACAGGGATTTTTCTGCCCCTTCACAAGATCTTAAGTGGTGGTGTAGGTGCTAGTCTTTTGGATGAGACAATAAACAAGGTCCAGTGTCAACATGTGCAGCACATGCTTGGTGTATGTTAAAGATCCCATGGCAACAAAAGAGTTGTCCTCAGCAAAATTTTGTAGCAAAATCCATTGTCATAGGTAAACATAAGTGCACACATAGGGCCTACAGAAGAAAGAAAATAATGGATGTTACTGTGCTGTGCTAACACTCTCTTCCTGAGCAGAGCAACATGAACTTCATGCTGTAAATATGTTGTGTTGGGGGTAGAAAGAAAACGGATAAAAAGAAAACAAGTCATATTTCATAACACAGACTTGTATTTGTCATATTTTCAGGACACAGATTACAGTGCTGTTGTGAAGCTTCCCTCTTCAGAGTTCCAGCGAATCTGTCGTGATCTGAGTCAGATTGGGGATTCCATCGTCATCTCCTGCACTAAGGAGGGTGTCAGGTTTTCTGCTAGTGGAGACCTTGGCACAGGTACTGAACCCCTATTATCTTAAACTTTAAAATAAATTTCTTTGCTGCCCTAACATTTTTGCTCCTTTGTCACTACCTTTTTGTTGCCTATTTCAGTGTCCAGTACACCCCCAAAACAGTTCACCGTGAAAGTAAAATTAAGGGATGCAGAGTTTGGGAGTGTTTCAGAACACAAATGTTGATGGTGACTGGCTATGGAGTTTCATATGTCGTAGTGTCAACCTAGCTGAGAGGTACAGAAACCTGAGGCGTTGGTCAGAAAATTTGAACAAAACCTTGAAGGACGGTAAAGTGGATGACTTGACCGAGTTCCTGTCATTCCAACGATATCATAAGATGTTCAACTCTGGGTACATGCTGGTCAGTGCCAAAGAAGCCTAGAATCTTTTTTTTTTTTTGACTGACTGGGGATTAAATCCATGACCTTCTAGTCCATAGTCTGTAATGCTAACCACTTCACATTGATTGGTTATAATTTGTGAAACTTTTTCAGAGGTCTTGAAATCAGAATAAATTAATGAAATTAAACTAATAAAGATGTCTGGCGTCTTTCTGTTGTATTCATGTTTGGTTTTCAAAATCAGAAGTATTTGACAAGTCAAGTTAATGGTTGATGTGCTCAGAGAAATAGTTTCTTTTTTTATGCTATGTTTATACAATACAGGAATGTTTGTACTGTTTATGGTTTTCAAAATGAGAAGGATTTGACAAGTCAAGATAGTGGTCGATGTGCTATATATACAGTAAGGAAGTGTTTGTACTGTTTGTGTTAGTACAATCTGTGTGTTATTTGCAGGAAATATCAAGTTGGCACAGACAACCAGCACAAATAAAAAAGAGCAAGCCGTTGTAGTGGAGATGAATCAGGCAGTCTGCTTAACTTTTGTCCTACGCTATTTGAATTTCTTCACGAAGGCAACACCTCTTTCACCTCAAGTCACCCTGTCCATGTCTCAAGATATCCCTTTGGGTAAGTAGTGGGGATTGAAGAAATCCTTTAAAAACATTTTTTGAATGCTGCTCCATCTTCTGCATCGCTCTTGTGTCACGATCCCCTTGCCACTCATTTTGGCTGTCCAGCACACATCCAGATCAATACCCAGATCATCATGAGAGCAGGACATGAAAGGTAGCAGAACAAGAATGGCCATGATAGTTTGGGGTTCCATCTAGGATTTAGATGTGGTGCTTTCATAACATATGAGAGATACAGACACCTGTGTGTTGGTCAGAAACTTTCAGCAATACCCCCAGAGACGTATCTTTAAAGTGGACGAGATTTGACTTATGTGGTCATTGTTTCAATAAGCCTATAGCGTATTCAATATAGGTAGCAGCCTGCTGAGGCCAGTAAAAGCTCAGCATAATTGTTTTGAGTGACATGTGTTTTGTCCCATTTTTCTTTCAGCCTGAGGGGTGTTTGAACCCTGACCTCCCAGTCAGTAGTCTGTTGTGCTAACCTCTTCCTGATGTCAACTGGTCGAATGAAGAAATCTTGTTTAAGTGCTCTTTATTTTGATGTTTTCTTCAAAGTGGAAAACATGTGCTTATTACAATATGTGATGCCTAAATGTCCTTCACTTCCTTATTCTACAGCCATTACATACAAATGGAATTCAGTTCATGTATGTACGGTGAAACAAATTAGCATTGTAGCATTTAGTTTTAGATTTAGGAGTGACTGGTTTGAGTTCCATATCATAAGATCATATTGAAAGACTGGTAACTCTGCTACAGGTAGTCTGTATCTGCTTTGCTTTGGCAGCCTGTCACACTTAGAGCTGCAGAGGAGTGGGGACAGCACAAAGATTTTTGTAACTGTGAGACATTGTGCGTGCTGAAGACTGGCCATATGGGCAGTATACATGACACAGAACATATGGCAGCAGCGGTGTCCCTGGCAAAATTCTGAATTAAAGTAAAATAGTGACTACACAAAAATACATTTCACATGGACATATTCTGTTTAAAAGAAAACTTGCACTGTAGGCTACTGTAATACATTAAAATGTCATACACACTGTTTTGTACTGCAAACAATTTAAAGGGAATTTACCAGTACAGGTCTTTTTGAACTATTTTTTTTGTAAGCAGGGAAAAAATGCATATGATAAGTATCCTGGCTAGTCTTTCAGAAGCATTGCAAAATCATGAATTTCCTGGAAATCATGATTTTACTCTTTTTCTTATTTCACATATTGATAAAGATCTTTGATTGTTTCAGCTGTGGAGTACAAAGTAGCTGACATGGGGTTTCTGCGATTCTACCTGGCTCCAAAGATGGAGGAACAATAGGCCGAGTGAATCTGACACACCACACGTATGCAACTACATCAAACAGTTCTACAATCTCCACCTATTACGATGGCTTGAAATCCTAGATCAAGATGCCAAGTGAAGTAAATGAACATCATACATTTGTAGCGCTCTACTTCAGCTTTTGTTGTACAGTTTTGACAGTTATGATATATCTGTGAAGTGAAGATGAATTTAGGTCACAAGCAAAGCTGGCAAACAACAGACACAAGCATCTTTTCTCTACAGTCATCATAAAGTGCCTGTAACAAAAATGCAGCAAGTTGACTAATGAAAGTAACCCTCCAGTATGTCACAGGAAGCTGAGGAGAGGGTGAGAGAGTTGTATATGGGTAAGCACCGTAGCATGCAGCTTTGCTTTACAATCTGAAATCAGCAAAGTGATTTGGCATCCAGCTGTACCCACTAATGCCTGAGTGATGAAGCAATAAAGAACAGTTGCTTTAAGAGAGTCTCACCTGTCGGCGTCACCGTCTTCAGTGTTGGCCACTGCACTCTGTGACAGAGAGAATACCTGTGCAAAACTTAAAAAATAACAGTTAAAATTGTTTTGTGATAGGCAGCAGTACACATTGTATTGTTACTGTTTTCACCTGTGAGGATGCCGAGGATTCTTTCAGTAAATATATAGTAACCCCACCTTCTGGAAATTCTGTGCTAGAAATTTCCTCTTTTTTGTCACTGTCTTTCTTTCTGTGTTGTTCCTTTGCTTTCTGTCATCTCTTCTCTCCTCTTTTTCTGCCTTGCTGTTCCATTCACATGTACATTTTCCACAAAGCCTTACACTTACAGTTACCTTCTTTGTCGATTACTACTTGGATAAGGATTGATAATTGGGTACATGTATATGCCAAGTGCCTTTTTAGCTCTAAGGAAATGTGAAGTGCATGGTGGCAATTTTAGGTAGGCCAACTGTAGATAATTTTTATGTATGGTTTTGACAATTTTAGGTACTATAGATAAATGTCTATGTATGTTTTTGACAATTTTAGGTACTATAGATAATTTTTTTATGTTTTTGATACTTATGAATTTTTTAAAGATATATCTTTATGTATGTTTTTGATACTTAGTTATGTATAGGCCTACTTAGTTATCTTTTTAAAAATAAATTTTTATGTATGTTTTTGATATTTAGTTGTTTTTTTTATGCCCTGATACTTATATTTTTTTTAATCCCTTGATGATAAATTGCATGGAATGTTCAAAGCCATTAGTGTGAATGCAATGATATATATATTTATGAAATTTCTTTTTCACCTTTTTTTCCCTGGGTTGTCAATATGTTTAGATTTGTGTTTTTAGATGGTTATTGCTCTGTTACAGCTCTAAGCAGTCGACAGGGCTTGAAACACTGATGATGATAATAATTGTTTATGTTGGATACCTCAGTATGTTGTTATGATGCTCATGTTTTACTAAGGATTAGATCTAGTTCTCAGCAATCTCTTGACAGTGTTCACATTATTGTCACTATTGTGACAACATACCATTATCATCAGTTCACAAGTTATATTTCTTCTGATGCTTCTTCAAATTACGGGTCACAAAATTTGGGTTTTCTGTAAATTGTAATTTTGTATAATAAAAAGGAAATTGTTAAAATAGTTTCATCATCTTGTTTTACTTTTTATACTTGTGTACATGCTATATCATGCTACTGTTGGCCTCAAACACATTTGCCTTTCTCTTTGAACCAATCTCTCCTGTTCAAATAAAAGGACATTGATATATAGGCCTATATTTGAGTTTATTTTTGGCAAATGTAATAGACTGAATACTGTTGTACGAATGTGAGGCATGGACAGTCAACAAACAAAGCCAGAACAAGACTGAGGCAGCCGAGATGTGGTTTCTAAGAAGAATGTTAAGAGTTCCATGGACAGCAAAGAAAACAGTCTTGATGGAGGCAGACACGAGTAGATCACTCATACGGAAGATTAGGAAAAGACAGGCACCATTTATAGGCCATTTTATGAGGAAGGGGGATTTGGAGCACCTGGTCACAACGGGAAAGCTGGAGGGAAAGAGAGCACTGGGTAGACCCAGGGAGAAACTGCTGGACGGACTTGCAGAGTGGCTGGGGACGAGGGGGGTGGAAGAGATGCTAGGCCAGGCAACGAGAGATAGAGACAGATGGAAGTCCATGATCGCCAACGCCAAGCGGCAGGGCACCTGATGATGATGAATAGACTGAAATGATCAAATTTTGCAAACTTCAAAATATTAGTGTTCTCCTGGTGCTTATGTGTTACCCTTTGTTGAAAGGCTTCGGCATGATTCACATCTGGCATCTTAAAACTACTGGTATTACAGAATTATTACAGCTTTCCAGAAAAGCAAAACTATTCATGTACGAATGGTCATGATACAGAATGTTGGTTTCGCATTTTAATAATCAGAATGAAAAAACGCACACTGAAAAAAAAGTTACGTTTTAAAGATCCTTTTTATTCAAATCATAGTCAAATTTTCCAGTCTCATGTATCATGTATACTGTCTAACAAGAAGCAAAGCAAAGTTAACACAATTACAACTTTATCAGCTGACAAATCTTAATGTTCATGAACGCATATTTTTACATGTAGGCTGTGTGATGAGACGTAAACATATTCATCATAAGATCACTATGATAAAAGAAAAGAAATTACTTGTATCTTGCGATCATGGACATAGCTAGTAAACTAACAACCACCAAACAATGAAAAAGAAATCTCACATTTTGAGTCGGTGCTTTTTAACCTTTTCAAGAGAAGGTAGGAAAAATCGCTTACATATTTTTTTCAAGATAATGTACCAGTACTACTAGTGATTTGGAATGGAAGCTACAGAGTAGTAGGCCTACATATGAACATCCATCCATAAACAGCTGAGAAATCATTACTGACACTATATGATGCTACAGACACACCCCTTGAGTCAGTGTTTTAAATAATATTATCCAACCTCCCCTTGGATGCTTGTACTCGTATGCGCAGGCAGTATGTTGCTGCAGTCTGCATTCTCTGTCTTTGGTGGGCATGCATACTGTGTGTTTTCAAGTTTCCATAAGCCAACCACTGACATGATTTAATAATAATAATAATAATAATAATAATGATACTACTAGCTAATAATGACATTTATAAGGCATCAAATCTTGAGTCAAGAATCAAATTAAGGCGCACACTCTTATCAATCACCAAAGCAATCTCACCAACAACGATGAAAACTGCAGGGCACAAAGCTCATGTAATGTAAACTCAGGTAGGAAAGACAGGAGGGGAGTACGGCGTATGACCTATGAGTATGATCCAATCTGTCATTCTCCTTCTTTCATATATGCACTCCCACACACCAGATGCCAAGCTTGGTTACACTTCAAACCTGTTCAGCGAATGACCCTTGACCCAAGTTGTCATATTCTCCATCACACACACACACACACTGTTCTGTTTTTTTTGTAATATATATCTTATTTTATTTGATTTCATTTCATTTATTTTTTCAGACTTCAAAAAGGCAAGAAGGCTAACTGGGCTTTAAGGAGAGGGACCACGGAAATAAATCTGTCTTACTCTTTTTATGTAGAAGGGACCTAGGAAATAAACCTGTCTAATATTTTGATACCAGGGCAGCCAGTTGAATGCCCTGCTCTTCATGATTTTCAACTGCCATGGTCTCTTTTAGCTTACCTAGACCAGAAGGCACATAGGTCTGATTTGTTTTTCATCCCCTTCCGAAGCACTAGCTGTTCACTTCAATTTTCTGATCGAACTGAGGAGAAAAGTTGAGGTCTC
Organism: Monoplex corrugatus; assembly: GCA_030674185.1. Classification (NCBI taxonomy): domain Eukaryota; kingdom Metazoa; phylum Mollusca; class Gastropoda; order Littorinimorpha; family Ranellidae; genus Monoplex; species Monoplex corrugatus. The sequence goes on along the minus strand of CM060306.1, from coordinate 117,399,633 downwards.
AAGTGGAAATGAACTCTGAAATCTCAAATTTAGTTATTCACTTATTGGCAGGCAAATGTCTGAACCATTCTACCATTTCCCTCCTCCAGATCTTGACATGCATACTTGATGTTTTGAGTATGTATACACACAAAGGAAGTTCAGCACAAACAGGCCTGCACACACGTTGACCTAAGAAACTGGATCAATCTCCAATCTTTATCCACCAGGTGGGAGGTGCCAAGGCAGAATCAAACTTGGGCCTTCCAACTGAAGTCTGAGTCTACCCAGTAGATTACTAAGCCTGTCAAAAGGTATGTACAGCAAACACACAAACACAATCTGTCTTACCATAAAGACAATGCGGAGAGAAATTGTCCATACAGGCCCTTTGTCATTTGCTCTTCACAAAACTAAAATCTGAACCACATATATATAGTCAAACATGACAGTCAAGCCACTCTAACTTCCCTTTTTATATAGAGTCTATATACTAAATTATTGCTACAGAAATTCTGGATTTTGGAATTCTCTAAGTGACTGTAATTATAACTTCAGTTTCGGTTGAAATAAAAGGACTTGCAATGAGGACAATGGTAGACTGTTACAACCATGCAAACTGATTTTAAAAATTGTCAAAAGTTTCTGAGAATTAGAAAGTGATGTTCACACACCTTCTACAGAAAATGCTGTTTTAATGCTTTTTGTTTTGGTGGCCTGTGTGACAGATCTTTTTCTTTAAACTTAAGCATTTGCAACTTATCAACAATCCATACCTTTGACCACAGCTGGGTAAAGATCCGTCTATAGATCTAGACACAACTAAGCCATTATTGGTAACATTTTTGTGACACATAAACTCTAATACATCCATCCCTCTTGAGAAATTTTGGATACCGGTAATTGAACCACATAAACCCAAAATAAAAAAGTACAAAGTAAAAAAGTCATATAAATTTGAAGTGAAAATGACTTATTTTTGATATTTGTACAAACAGTATAGATCTGGCTTCAGTCTACCTTATCTCCTTAAGTTAGGCCAAACAGATCATCACACTGAAGTGAAAGATGTTGATATCCATGGGTGTCATCTCACGTAAAAAAAAAAAGTATTCTTTTAGTAAGAAAAAAAAAATCAGAACACATATTTCATAACACAAGACAGATCAATTGATGTAAATTTTCAGCCAATTGGCCTAAACAGCAAGAATCAAGACTTCTCTGATGATTCTGTCTTGCTTGTTAAAAGAATATAATTTTTGTTATTTTTATGTTTTTGGATGCTCAAGTATGATTGCATTTCAAACAGTCCAGTACTCTGGATGGATGAATAATGGTTTTCATTCAGTCCTCTGTTACCCCAGAGCTGAGACATGCTACAAGCCTACATCATGTCCAAATGTTATGCAGAAAAGTGTCTAACTGCATATATAATAATAATAATAATATATAATATATATAGGCCTAGGCCTATATATATATCTAGATATATATACACACATACTAGTATATATTAATATAATGGGAATGAGAAGCAGTCACTATCACTTAACCATTACTGGCATTAGGCCTACCTGTTGATAATAATGCTGTTTATAGACTCTTGACACATGACAGTGGCCTAACAGTTAAGTCCTTCTTTGGCCTGATGTGGGAATGAATCACAGAGTACTGGAATCACAAACTGTAACATGCTGACACAGCTGAAAATTTTGAGAAAGAACATCACTTTACAGTATTCCAATAATTTTTGTATAGGCTACAGTATAGGCCTAATTCATGAATTAGCTGGGTAATTTTAACAGTCCATGGACTAGAGACTAAAACATACACACAGGGCTGGTCCAGTGGAAAATTCTATTGATAATAGTCATTCACTTTCTCTAGATGAAATGTTCAAATGTCTCATAGGAATCATATGTACTAGGGCCTATTCACTTGTAGCTGCAGTTGTACTGGCTGCAGCCTGGACTTCTTCCACAGAACTTGCTGAATCTGCCAACGCTTTATGTAACTTTTCCTCATCACGCACACTGATTCGCTTCATTTTTAAATTCTGCACATACTTCATCTCACCATTCCATAGTCTGAAGTTAAGGAGGTTATCCTTGTTGATGAGATCAGGAACTTCCAAACCCACACTCTCAAACTCGTTTTTCTCCATGTCCTGGGTGAATTTGATGGCAGCCTCCCTGGCCGCATACTGTTTGTTGGCTTTCCTGAAATTTCTAAATCCCACGCTGTTCACGTCAGAGATCTGGTCCAACTCCTCATCAAAACGATGCCGGAGCTGATCTAACATTTCCACCAGATCAGCCTTAGTGTAGGTCGTGCGATCATCAAGATGTTCGTGGAACCATCTCAATCTCTCGGCTTGGATGTCCAGTTTGGAGGAACGTTCCTGTCTGCCTTGCTCCAATCGATGTTTGTGACGAATTTTTCGTTCTTCCTTCATAGCCTTGCGGCTATAAGGATGAGCGATTTTCTCTGTCTTAGTCTTTTGTGTTTTCGGCATACTCTTTTTCTGTTCAGCAACTTCCAGAATATGGAGAGCAACACCACGTGCATGCAACAGGAAGTTACTATTCCGTAAGTCACTCTTTAGCTTTAGGAGTCGCATAAAACTTCAACAATAATCTGAATAACTCGACAAAAATACAGATACAAATGGTTTTGAATTCGTATGCCAATATTATTAATAGTTGCATAAATCAATAAAATCGATTGCAAGACATTCAAACCTTTGTTGTAGGTTGTTCACATTTTATTCGTATTATCTAGTTTCTTATATGGCATAGTTTTCAAACTGTTCAACAGCTTGCAGGTCACCTCGTGTTGAATAACCTTTACTGGCTTTAGTGCAAGAAAGACTTAAATGAATTTCAGGTGTAAAAGGTCTTCCTGAGGCAAACCGATGATGCAGTCGACAAAAACAATTCTCCGTTCAACCAGAATCGTTTCCAGCTACTGTCGACGGTAACAATGCATAGTGATAGTTTGTCAACTTATAAGTTGACGTTCTGAGATTTGCAGCACTTTGTCACTGTTGACTTTGCTCTAGAGTTCAGTTGTTGTAGGCTTAAGAGTTGAGTTTGTTACTTTTGGTAGGCCTGACGAGAAGGGAGAAGTATGTGATATAGATGGATAATACTGCAAGAATATAGCATATATAAGGCTGTTCTGTGGGCATTGTCAAGTAATCTAAGGTGCACATTATCATGATTATGTGTATGGCGGTTTCACACTGGCCTTTGTGTCAATGTGTGTTTAAAAACCTTTGCCGCCCGCACCCAATCCACCAGCATCCTGCATTGTCAACCATGTTAGCAAAGCGAAAACTTAACTCTTTGACTCTCAAACCCTATTCACCAGCTTCCTGCAGGAAGCAGGTGGATAGGGTGAGGAAGTCAAAAGATAAAGATTTTGCAGTTGGTGGATAGGGTGTGTGAGTCAAAGGGTTAACCCCTTGACTGCTGGAAAAATAGCTATTTTTGAACTCCTGTCTGCCGGAGCAAAATTTTGATTTTTACGGTATGTTTACTAAAGTGTGCATTGCTCATTTATTTACTGACAGATCTCTAAGATTTTTGGCATGTTTTTTCCTTATATCCCTGTCTTTGATGTGATATAACTATAATTTGGTTTTGTTTGTAATTAGTATGGAAATAAAATATATATATAGAAGTTTTTTTTCCCAAAAATATGACAGTTTCAGAAGATAAACACATATTTCGGAACATAAAACCAAGGAAAACAGTACAAAACTTAGTTTTATTGAACACTGAATATCAAAGGAAAGTGTCTGGTACTCATTGTACTCCAAGTAGATGAAATTGATGTGACATCAGGCTGAAATTCGGGATCATCTTCTTCGTGCAAGAGACCAGACAAAAGACGATGATGCTGGTTGGTGTCAGTCTCATCTTCATCAAAATCATCATCTTCTCCCAAAAAGTCCTCTTCATCACTGTCTTGGTCATTTAGGACTTTATCTAAAACTTCCAGTATGGAAAACCGTCAGAAAACTGATCGAACTGGTCGACCAGACGAGCTGCCTGAAGCGTCCGCCATCTTGGATATGCTAATCGGTTTCTCCGAAAGTCTTAGAAATTCCAAGAAAAACTACGGCGACTAGCCAATCATTGGCCAACAATCAAAGGGCTACAACCCAGATTTTACCTTCCTAGATAACAGTGAAATAGTTTGTAGTGTCATTTCCCTTATAGTTTTGCCAGGCGAAGCTGACGAAAAATGAACATGAATTTCACATTGTTAGGCGCATGCTACTACCAAAACCACAATGTGACAGTTACGTTCTAGGCAGTCAAGGGGTTAAACTAGAAATTTTAATTGCATCTCAGTTTGTGAAGTGCCCAATGAATGTGATGCGACAAGACGTGTGAACTTAGGGCAGTGTCCCACTGGCAGTATTCAGTTTATTATCTTCCATGGTGGAACAAAAATTGAATTAAAAGTAGATATATTTCTTGTATTATATATATGCACTGTGTTGCATCGTACACTTGATCCTCTTAATGTGTGTAGGCCCAGTGTAAGTTCAAAATTTCAAAATAAAAGATAAAATACACAACCAATTTAAGGACTTATGACCCCATGAGCATGAGAGATGGAAATTTGGACTCTATATGATCATACTCTCATCTGAGTCCATAGAACTTGAAGCATCCAGTTTTCTCAACCCCTGCCTCTGGATGAGGCTGGAAAATGTAATAATGATTTGGATTAACAGGGATATTTTAAACCCACAACTAGCTAGAATTTCAGTTATCATTTCAACATGCTATTGCTAACCATTGAACCACTATTCAAAATTTGATCACGGTAACCAGTGATTATATCCTGTATGACCTTTACATGTTTTCTGTGACATGCTGATGCAGCTTGCAGGAGGAGGAGTGAGGAAAAAACTGAAATCCAATGACCATGATTGCACATTTGTTTTATTTTGAATCATGACAAAACTTGAAGAAAAATCTTCATTCTGAAAGGTAGTACTAACTAGTGCTAGTAATAGCATTTGTTTCTTGTGGATTTGTCTTCCAGCGTCTCTTGTCAATCTGACAGACAAGAAGACTTATTGATTCTTTATTGCTGGGTACGGGTCTTCATGTGGGATACAAAATCAGTTCTAGACTTGTGTTTATTCTTCTTCTGACACTGCATGGGAAGGAGTCCTGCCACCTTGAGTTCTTCTTCTGCTGCTCCTGCGCTGTTTAGATGTGATTGTACCCTATATGAATTGCTGTCACCAGGTTATTTTGTTGCAGGCAATGTCTTTCCAGTTGGTGGTGTTGATGCCACAACTGACAAGATTAGTCTCCATGGTATCCTGGTATTGCTTTATTAGTCTTTCCTGGACACAGTATCCGTCATTCAGTTTTCTGTACATGAACATCTTTGGCATTTGATTAGTTGATCAGTCAGCAGTGTATACAGTGCATTGCACACTTCTTCAAAAATGGAAGGTAGGACGCTAGATCGTGCCAGATGATGTTGCAGAAATTGCACAGACATCTTTGGTGGAAGTGTGCAGGGTGTGAATATCGGTAGCTAGTTAGATTTTTGCATCAATACAGCATAGCAATCAGACCTGAACATAACAACTGAACATAACAGTCTTTCGTGGAACTGTTCAGGGTGTGAATGTTGGTAGCTAGATTTTGCATCTGTACAGCTTAGCAATCAGAACTGAACATAACTAACAACTGAACATAACAATCTTTGTGGCAAACCTGGTGCCATGGTCATGCCATGACCACTTTTTCAGCCTTCTGAAGGCAGAGCTTACCTCAGTTTTGGGATCTATTAGTGATCACATTGCTGCCCAATTTTGTTTGTAGAATTTGTCGTTAGCCTGAATTTCTGGCTGATGTCAGTTAGTGGTGTGAAGTGAGATGTTGTTGGCTGGAACACACCTTCTGTCTTGGCATTGCAACTTACAGTTAGTCAGAATACTTTATTCATTTATTGTTTCATTTTATTTTATTTCTCCAGGGCTGGCAAAATCCAAGTTAGTCTGAATACTTTATTCATCTATTGTTTCATTTTATTTTATTTCTCCAGGGCTGGTGAAATCCACTTGCCCGGTCGCCCGAGGTGAGTTTTAAAGACCCGTCGGGCGAGTCAAAATCAAAAACTACTAGTTCGTTGGGCGAGTGACAATTCTGATCCCTGCATTTAGAACTTATTTCAATTTTTCGAAGTTTCCGATCTGCCCATTGATTTCATCTGCAATGATCGAGTCTGCCAACATTTGCACGAAAACAAAACTATTTAGGGAAAGTCAACTCTTGCTTCCCCTAGACCTGTCAGTGAAGAGAGTCAGCGCGATACAATCGAGTGTTTTTACAGATTAGTGACTTTTCGCCCAATCTGTCAGTTTTGATCAAACGATTAGAAGCTTCTAATTAAGTGCGGAAACCAGAGAAAATAATACAACATATCAGTCATATGTCTTATTGAGATCAGGGATGGGGAGGGGAAGAGATTGTGTATGCTATTGGCAAGGAAATTTGAGAGACAGGAGCAAATTTGATGCATCACTTGATAGGATGATACGTCAGAGAAACTAGTTTAAAAGACATAGATGGTACTTGATATCTTTCTCGCATTATCTTCACTTGTCTCTTAGGACATAAATTTCAGTTAGGGTGGAGTAAATATTTTCAAAGTGTTTTCCCTTCACACTGAACTGCTGAAGTCAGAAAACACACACACACACACATACACGCACGCACGCACGCACGCACACACACACACACACACACACACACTTATACAACAACAATGGTTTCGTATTCTGTCTCTTCCTATCCCTCACACACACTCACACTTTAAAAGTAAGTGAAAAAAATTATGAAAGGAGAAAAACATTGCAGGATGATGAAGTAATTTGAAAAACATAACAAACGACCAGTTGGAGTAAAATATACTTTGGCTATGTAAGCAAAAAGATAATGATTGTAAATATATATTGAACTTAAAAATTCTTTCCAACTTATAAGAGAATCCATGTAAACTTTGAGATCAATCATCTACCTTTACATCTTCATGTTATCACTTAATTACCTGCCCCACACCCACCCCCCACCCTGATGAAAGTCTCCAGAAGAAAATTTGACCACCTTTGTTGTAACAACGACTTATTCTGCTGAATATTTTTGGTCATCATCACAAAGAGAATTTTACTATTTTTCAGGCCAACATGTCGGGCTAGTGAAAATATCTGCAGGCTAGTAGATCTTAAAATCCATAGCCTGGCTGTCTAGTAGAAAATTTCAATCTTCTCCAGGCCTGTTTTCTGTGTGTCTGTGTATATATCTGTGTGTGCATGCATGCATTATAATTACATTATATGATTTTTGACTTTTCGGTTTGATTTAAACTGCATGTGGTTTTATACTTTTCCCAGGTTGGCACTAAAACATGAGTTGAAATCATGTCAGTGCCTTTGCACCAGCCGACTATACAGCACATCAGATGTGATACCACCACCACACACAGAGGGCGAGCCCAAACTGTACGCTCCAAAGATTGAAAAGATTGTCATGATATCAGTCAGCTGTCCTTACTGGAAGTAGCAGACCTCAATGAACTACTTAAGGTTAGCTCTCCTCTTTTGGTTTTGTTTACAACCTGAGTATTGTTTAAATTCGTTTAATTTGTTTTTGATCATTAACTGTATAAGTGTATTACTAATATTATTAGAACTAGTGATCATTATTGTAAGTTTCATTTGTGTTTGCTTAATTATGACACAGTATGGCCAGTCATAGCTGTGGCTAAAAATAGCTAGCTACAGTCAAAATTATGATGAAAGATTTGTCTATATTTCGAGTCTTAAACATAATCTTCAATTTTCAAAAGTTTTATGACAGTCTGTCAGTATTTTTTTCTCTAAATTTTACAAGTTTATTACTTTTCTTATCAAAAATGCACACAGACACACAGTTTGAACATGTCTAAAAAATAACTATAAGTATAACAGACAAATTATTTCTGCTTTTTGCATATTTGTTTGTAAACTTGAATTTTGAGATAGCTTGAATATTCAGAAATGAAATTTTGCTCATAAGCCTGGTTTTCCTGTGTTGCATCACAATTAAACTATGTAGTATGGCACTTGTATCCTGATACAAAGGTGGGGTGGGGATTAGTCTGTTAGTAGTAGTACTCAGATTTCAGCATATAAGTTGTCAGAGTAAATATACATCTTTTTTGTGTGTGTACTTATGTTGTGTGTGTGTGTGTGTGTTTACTAGAATTTGATAATTTAATCAGTGTGAGTATTGCTTTAAATGTACCAGTCTGGTGGACTTAACAATTTTATGCGATAATTAATGGCATAACTGAAAAGTTAGATGAGGATGTTGTTTGTGGTGGTATTGATCAAAACATCAAATTATTCAAATGAAATGAGTTGTTGTATGAAATTGTGTAGTGTTGTGTCATCACTGCACAAGTAGCAGCACTGCACAATGTGTTGAACTGGTAAGTTAACTCAATCGAGTCGCAGTCTTCAGGGTCATTCTGCCCCCTCAATTCGGAGGATTTTTGGCACATTTAAAAAAAAATATAGAAAAACAACCAAATAAATTTATAAAGTAGACAAACGAAGTAAATTGATACAGAAAGACCAAGATTAGATCTTTACAAATAATCTTACTTTATTTATGGTATTCTGTGTACTTGAAAATGATGAGGTATCCAAATAGGTATCTAAAGGGGGATAATTTTTTTTGTCTTGATGGATATGAACACACACTGTGAAACAGTTTTAGATGAAGTCCAGAACATGATTTCCATGCCATGGATGTTTCAGATCACAAGATTACTGGTAGTTGTCACTTTTTACGTACAGTTGCTCCAGAGCACAAAATATTTACAGAATTGTGAGGTTCGACTTGCTTTCCTTGACGCCATTTGCGAAATTCGCATGTCGCGGGTAGCACTGAAAAAAGGCTATTGTTGTCTTTGTTTCACATTGCCACAAACGGTCTAAGGTAAATAAATGCTGTAAACATACCCTAGTTTAGGTTCCCAGTGATTTTTCCCTATAACTGACGCTTCTGACGTAAAAAAAAACAACAAATGTCCGCCGTTGATAAATCGACGTCGCGTATCCAAGCAGTAAACGGAAGTGACGGAGATTTTCTTCCGGCACGAAGTGATTGAGTTAAGTATATCACTGCACAAGTAGCAGCACTGCACAGTGTGTTAAACTGGTAAGTAAAGTGTATTCAGTGTGAACAATCACAGCTGACCAGTCTTTGTGAAAAAAGATGAAAGCGGAGTTTAAAGAAGAGAAACATATTTTGGATATCGAGATAAGGTGAGAAGAATACTCATACTGACACTGTGATGGAGAAGAGGAGTCTTAATGAAAGAGACTTTCAAGCAGCTATGAACCAGAAACACACAAAAACAGAATGAAAATGGATAGTCCATATAACAAGGCAGGCACAGCTTTTCAGCCAACTGGCCCCTGTGAAGCGTATACAACAGAGAGTAACTACACAAAACTTATCAGACAAAAACAATAGCTGGACTTCCATAATGTTTAATTGAGCAGGAGAAACTGCTGTTTTTGTGTGTTTCCGAAGAAAAGGAGAGAAAGAATGAGGGTAGGTGTCATATACTTTGTTGTATGTGTGTTTATGCAGGGGTGGGTGTTTCCTTTTGAGAGAGAGAGAGAGAGAGAGAGAGAGAGAGATTCACTTTTCAGTCAAGTAAAATGTTTTTGCATACATGTTTATTTTTTTCCATTTGATGTTACAGAAAACTCTGAACATTCAAGACGCACCAATGATGGCCATGGGAGCAGTCGCAGCACCTGCACCAAAGGTGAGTCATGCTGGAATAAAGTCATAATTTACAGTGGTGGTATTTCTTAGCACTTTTGATTCCTACTGGGACAGAGACTTTTTCCCCATTTGCTAATCTTTTTTAGCTGAGACCATAAAACCAAGGTCTCATGTGTTGTTTACACTTAGCGTGTGTAAAAGAAGCCTGGTAACAGGAATTATTTCAGGCCATTTTCTACTTTAAGAAATTCACTCTTATAGGTAAGCAGAAATATCTGCAAGCCCCCCATAGACCTAAGAAGCAATCCACATCAACACAGTAAAGTCATTGGGACAACAAAACAAAAAACAAAAAAGAAAGAAACAAAAAAAACAACAAACCCCCCCCCCCCAAAAAAAAAAAAAAAAAAAAAAAAAAGAAATGAAAAAAACAACCATTTGAAAAACAATGCAATTAGAAGTGAAAAAGAAAAAAGCAACAACTTAAGTTGCAGACTAATTACAGAGTACGTAAGTTAGATAGTATCTCAAGATGTTGCCAGCTCTTAGGGTTTATGTGCAGATTTATGGTATATTCCATGGTAAATTTGGATATGTTCATCATGTGGCATTAAAATTGTAGCATTATTGCATATGGAATCATGCAAACAACACCATTTTTCAGAAAACTGAAAAGTTGAAAACTATAGATGTTTGACTCAGCGGGGTGGTGTTGCTACTGTTGCAGGAGGAGGAAGAGGAAGAGGCAGCCCCTCGGCAAGAAAAAATGGCGTTCACAGTAAAGTTGAGCAAGTTTGAGGACGGCAGAAAAACAGAGCTCATCAAGGCCATCAGGGGCTTGATGCCCAACTTTAACATTATACAGGTATGGTCATATCTGTACAGGTATACTTGTAGCGTTTTGGGGAAGGTTTTAATGCTATACATGTATACTACTGTCTGAAAGTGTGGGGATGGAGGGTTGGGTAACCAAATTTAACATTATGCAGGTGTGCTATACTCTATTGTGCATGTTGGGAGGGCATATGTCCAGCTCTGACCCTTTTACTTACTGGGACAGGACGAAGAAATGGATGGGTTAATTTGAAGTGTGGAATTGGGACTGTGATTTCCCCTGGAATTGCAGAATTTGGTGTCCAGCATACTCAAGTCTGGGTAGTAGCCATTTGGGGGTGAAAAATCACACAGTAATATTTTTGGTCTGATGGGGTTTTAAACTCCTGACCCTCCAGCCATATTCCTTTGTGCTAAACTGATCACCCTGTTGATTAGTGACAGTGGTGGGAATCAAATGTTTTGTTTCTCTTCATCATCATCTGCCCCGCTACGATGCCAGAGGCTCGTTCTGTGATCCCCACCTTCTGGAAATTCTGTGCTAGAAATTTCCTCTTTCCTTTCACTCTCTTTGTTTCTGTCTTGTTTCTTTGCTTTCTGTCATTTCTTCCTATCATTTTCTGCCTGTATGTGTTCGATAAAATCTTACATACTCTTAGGGTTGACAGTTGGGTAGGTACATGTGTTGAGTACATTTTTGGTCTAGGGAAATGAGATACGCAGAAGTCATTTTAGGTAATTTAGCCCTGTTTTATATATATGTGTTTTGGTGTCCTTAGTTCTATGTTTAACTTTGTATCAGATTTGTTTTTGTCTTGCGCATGCGCATGTGCTCTTCCTCTTTTCTCAGCAGCCATCTTCCAGCTCGCCTCGTACTCTCTGAGCAGCTAAGTATTTTTCGATTTCACTACGCGATCGATCGATTCTCGTTGCTGTTTTTGTGTCTTGCCTATGTTTTCGTTTAAGGGAGAAACTTATGTGAAGCGATTGGGTGGCAAAGCGAGGTTAAGAAGATTTCGTCCACCGAATTCTCCAACCCACAGACCGGTGGTTCGACCGGCGCACCAAAACCCGCTCTCTCTTCATCTTTGTCTCTCCCTTCTACGTCTTCTCTCTCTCACTCTCTCGACAAGTCATCACAACTCAGCTACGGTTCTGTTGCGGTGACCACGAGCCCTCAACTCAGCTCCGGCTCAGTTGACTTTTCGTCATTTTGCAGCCTTCACACTGCCCATCACAGTTATCGACTTAACTGCGGTTCTGTCGATCCTGTGCTCGCCCCCTTCATACAGCTCAACTCCGGTTCTGCTGTTACAGTTTCAGCCCCTATGGCTGACGGGCGACTGGTGTATGGGTCTCCTTTGGGAGGCAGGAAGGCCAGCACTTTGACTGAAACTGGCTCACCCCCTGGTTCGCCAGGCGGGACACCCCCTGGTTCGCCAGGTGGGCCAAGGGAGACAACCCCCCTTTACGGGCGTCAGATCGTCGATCCGCCCCGGTTGCCTCCTTTCCTCCCCCGCAGCCTGCTGCTGCCCCCGCCCCAACCTCTCTGTCCCATTCCGGACAGAGTACTTGGGCGCCTTGGCAAATACCAAGCGACCCACGGCGGGCTGGCACCTCTCTGTCCCATTCCGGACAGAGCACTTGACAGAGCAAATGCCAAGCGGCCCCCAGCAGGCTGGCCCTTTGGGCACTGGGGAACCCCCGACCCACGGGGACCATTACCCGCGAGCGTCAGACCGTCGGTCCGCCCCGGCTGGTTATCACAACTCAACTACGGTTCTGTTGCCATGACCACGAGCCCTCAACTCAGCTGCGGCTCTGTTGACTTCTTGTCATTTTGCGGCCTTCACACTGCCCCTCACGGTAATCGACTCGGCTGCGGCTCTGTCGATTCCGTACTCGCCCTCTCAGTACAGCTCAACCCCGGTTCAGCTGCTACTGTTTCAGCCCCTATGGCTGAAGGGTGACACGGGTATGGGTCTCCTTTGGGAGGCAGGAAGGCCAGCACCTTGACAGAAAATGGCTCACCCCCTGGTTTGCCAGGCGGGACGCCCCCTGGTTCGCCAGGCGGGCCAAGGGAGACAACCCCCCTATTATGGGTGTCAGATCATAGATCCGCCCAGGTTGTCTCCCTCCCTGCAGCCTGCTTGTGCCCTCAACGCAGCTGCAGCTCTGAAAAAGGCTCACCCCCTGCTTAGCCAGATGGGTCATGGGTGACAACACCCCTGTCGCGGGTGTCAGACCGTAGGTCCGCCCCGGCTTGGTCATCACAACTCAACTACGGTTCTGTTGCCATGACCACGAGCCCTCAACTCAGCTTCGGCTATGTTGACTTTTTGTTATTTTGCGGCCTTCACACTGCCCCTCACGGTAATCGACTCAGCTGCGGTTCTGTCGATTCCGTACTCGCCCCCTCCATACAGCTCAACCCCAGTTCAGCTGCTACTGCTTCAGCCCCTATGGCTGAAGGGCGACACGGGTATGGGTCTCCTTCAGGAGGCAGGAAGGCCAGCACTTGGGCAGAAAATGACTCACCCCCTGGTTCGCCAGGCGGGCCAAGGGAGACAACCCCCCTATTACGGGCGTCAGATCGTAGATCCGCCCAGGTTGTCTCCTTTCCTCCCCTGCAGCGTGCTTGTGCCCCCGCTCCAACCTCTTTGTCCCATCCGGACAGAGTGCTTGGTCGCCTTGGCAAATGCCAAGCGACCCACTGCGGGCTGGCACATCTCTGTCCCATTGTGGACAGAGCGCTTAGTCGTCTTGGCAAATGACAACCGATCCCCAGCAGGCTGGCCCCTTGGGCACTGGGGATCCGGGGACTCCATCGGCTCAGCCCATGACGCCTCCCATGGCACCGTACATGGCGCCATGGCAGCACTTCCCATCTATGGGATTTCCCCTTGCCTCGTTCGCAGGGTATACTTGGTGGCCCCGCTTTATGCCCGGCGCCCCACCCACGCAGGCGTCTGCCTTGACCACCCCTCTGGATCCCCCCCCAGGTCGGATTCCTCCCCAAGGGGGCCTCCCGGGGCTTCTGACCCCAGTCCGTTTGGAGTTTTCCCACACTCGGGCACTCCACAGTCCATCGCCTCCTCTGTAGGCGGGCCGGGGGTACACTCGAAATCGGATGATGAGGGCTCTACCCCGCTTCCCAAGAGGCCAAGGCTCCCTGCCCTGCCGTGGCAGAGCTCGCCTTGGTGCCCTTCCTCTCACAGCCCCAGCCTCCCCTTTCCTAAAAGAGTCAGGCTTGGTGGCTGACTCGGTGAGGAGGGCTCATAGCAAGGTGAGGGGCACTGAGGCACAGGACATCCTTCCAGGCTCTGTGCCTGACTTCCTTGGAGCTCTGGCTTACGGGAAATTCCTGAGGCCAGAGAAACTCCCTTTCCACAGAACGGTCCTTATGGCTCATGAGGCCATTCCAGAGTCGCCACTCTCCCTCACACAGGATAACCTCGTCTTAGCGCAAGAGAGGTCTCAGGCCCAGCAGCGGCATATCTCCCTCTCGCAGCGCTGCCTGGCAAACTGGAAGGAGACTGCCAGGAGAGGTCTGGAAGTGGATCCAGTGGTGGATTCCTTCTTGGGTGTGGTCTGGTGTCCGCTCTTCAGGACCCAGACTACGAGCCCGCTTCTCTCCGTCAGTCACCTGTCTCTTCCGCAATGGTTGCTTCCATTCACTCCTTGGCGGAAAGACCTCAAGCACTCGACCAATGCCCTTCACCAGATTGTACCTCAATTCAGTCCTGTCAAGGCCAAATGCGGTACTCTTACCATCTTTGGTCACCTCTTCATCTGCCAGAACTTCCTCGAGAGCTGTGCCACTTAGGTCTGGTTCCCTCTTGACCCACGTGCAGGCCACTATCAAGAGTCAGGACGAAATCAGGAGGGACCTCGCCCTTCACTCTGGTCCCGCTTGCCCCGCGGCAAAGCGCCCTGCTCCGGCGGCTCCCCCACCTTCCAGGGGCCTCCACAGGAGACGTTTTGCGCCTCCTTCAGCCCCAAAGGGGCTAGGGCAATCACCCCCCCCACTGGCGATCCTGTGGGCAGTCTGTCCCGACACATAGACACTTTCACATGGAAACCCCTAGGTCCATCTGTGATGTCTTGCTCCCGGACGACTGGGGGATTTCCATTGATCTCAGAGATGCGTATTCCCATCTCTTTATTCACCCAAGGGACAGGACGTACCTCCAATTCGTTTCGAGGAACTGATTCTTCCAGTTCAGGGCTTTTCCCCAGGGTTGTTTGGGACCAATCATCAGTGAGCAAATGGCACTCCCGGTCCCGGTTAGCCCAGGGAGTCCATATCACACATCCCCCTCCTCAGTGTACTTGTTCACGGATGCGTCCTAATCCGGGTGGGGGGCCTACGTGGGCCTGCTAACAGCAGCAGGTCAATGGTCACAAGACCCTTCCTGTCACATCAACATGCTGGAACTGGAGGTAGTTTTTCAAGCCCCCAGAGACTTTCTCCCCTTTCTTAAGGGAAAACATGTTCGCATCGACACGGACAACACTACTATGGCTTGTTACTTCAACAAGCAAAGGGGGCGCCCGCTCCCCATTCCTTGTCTCGGAGAGCGGAACAGCTTCCACTCTGGTGTGCAGAACAATTCTTTCGGATCTCAGCGATGCATGTCCCGGGAAAGATGAACATACTTGTGGCCTCCGTCCGCAGCTCCCACAGGATTCTTCCCTCAGAACAGGCATCTGGTCTGTGCAGTTCTGAAGCCAGTGTGGGCAGCGTGGTCCAAATCACAAGTGGACCTGTTTGCCATCAGATTCCACCGCCGCCTTCATCTGTATGTCTTTCCAGTCTCGGATCCTTTGGCTTGGCCCGTGGATGCTCCGTCCATCCCACGGTCAGTCCTGTCGGGCTACGCCTTCCCTCCATTCCCCTAACTGGGAAAGTTCTGCGGAAGGTGCGGGCAGACTCTGCCACGATGGTTCTCGTGGCGCCTCGATGGCCTGCCCAAATATGGTTTCCGGAACTGCTGCACCTGTCCCATGTGCCTCCAATAAAACACACTGTCACAGGCCGGTCCTTGCTTCAACCAAGATCACGCATTCTGCACAGCAACCCGGAGGTCTAAACCTTCCTGCTTGGCTGCTGTGCAGGCCTCAATGTCTCCATTATGCTTGTCCCCGGCAGTGATCGGCCCTGTGGTGCCCTCCTCAGTGAAGGCACGCAGGGCAGCCATCTGCAATACCATCAGCCAGTCGGGTAGTCCTTCATTCGTCGACAACCCTGTCCTGCTGGATATTGTCCGTAGGGCTTCCCTTCGGGAAGCCTGACCCCCCCGCAGCACCCGGCCGGGGATCTCTTTCTCGTCCTCTTCCTCCCTGGGACTTTCGCCTTAACGAGCCCATCAGGGAGTGTTCTCCCAACTTCCTCTCATTTCGGACGGCCTTTCTACTCACTCTAGCGTCGGGGAGGCACTGTAGCGAAGTGCACGCTCTTGGCGGACTCCCCGGGATGTTGCTTTTGAACCGGAGGGCTCAATGTCTCTCCGCCTACTTCTGGACTTCTTGGCCAAGAACCAGTCGCCAGGTTCTCCTACTCTGTCTATCTCCATTCATCCCTTGACGTCTATCCTTGCTCCGGATGACAAAATCTTCTCGCCAGAAGCAGCACCACCTGTTTCTCTCTTACAACAAAAGTTATAAGAAGGCCATTAGCCACGCATCCACCTCTCGATGGCTGTGAACAATCATCAAGGATGCGTATGCCAGGCCTGGCTCAGATTTGGCTGTCTTCTCCCTGAGGCCCCATGAGATTAGAGCATGGGCCTTGTCACTGGCGTTAACTCAGTGCCAGCCCCCTGAGTGTCCTGGACGCCACGCATTGGCGTTCTCCGGGCACGTTCATTCCATCCTACCAGCGCGATGTCTACCGTCTGCGCGACGATGGATCTAGGGGTATCGCTTCCACTGTGGTGGCTCAACACCCCATCTCTGCTGCACGCCCTGACTTGTCTCATTCCTCCAGGCGTTAACCAGGTAAGCCCTCCTTCCGGGTAGCGCTATTCTGCATCAGTGAGCCACGGTACAGTATGTGTAATTAAAAGGAAATTTTCCTTCTAAAATTACGTTTAATCTAACATACCCTGGCTCACGCAGAGTCCCTCCCGTCCTCCCCGCCTTCCTGGTTCCTTCCATTCACAGTCAGGGTCTTGGTTTCCTCGAAAAGAGGAAGAGCACATGCGCATGCGCAAGACATGGATACTCTCAGAGTTATGGTCCCTTCGGACTTTATTGTTTATGAGGCAGAAATGGCAAATCGCTGCCGCTTATTGCATCAGTGAGCCACGGTAAGTATGTTAGATTAAACGTAATTTTAGAAGGAAAATTTCCTGTGTGATAAATTGGACAGAGTGGTCAACGCCAGGGGCATCTCCTTAGATTATATGCGTGAATGCATTGATAACAGATATGTACTTTATTTTCTTTTCCTTTTTCACCTGTTGAAGTAGTGTATGTTTTGAAATGGTTATAGCCCTGATACAGCCTACACAAACAGATGGGCTTTTAACAAAATAACAATAGCAGTAACATCATCATCAGAGGTATTGTCAGATGATTCAGTCCATATTGAACCGTTTGATGATTACAGGCCAAGAAGTTCATAGAGAGCTGTCCCCAGGTGGTGAAAGCGGACGTGTCAAAAGATGAAGCAGAGAAAGTGAAAGAGGCGCTGGAAGCAGCAGGAGGCATCGTAGAAATGGAGTGATCATAGAGGGAGTGATGCCTTTATCAGTTGTTGTGTGCCGAAATCTGTGCTGAACAACCAGCAAATTGCGTTCATTATGGAGTGATGCTGCTGTCAGCAACCTGGTCGTTTCTAACAGAGACAAGAGGCCAACGGTGTGCGTGTTAATTTAACTCTTTCATACTCGCCCTGTACATTAGGTCCTGCATGAAGCTAATGGATTAGGTCTTGCAGGAAACTAATGGATAGAGTAAGAGAATGAAAAGGTTAATGTATAGTACTTTGTCATGTTATTCATTATGATTTGCTGTCTGTGTTCACATCTCATGCTTCTCTGTTGGGCCATGTTGCATTGTATGTGTCAGATATTTGGGCATATGTTGGACTGAGACTAGGGCTCAAGCTGTCATAAAAGTCATACTTTCTGATATCGTGGAGTTTTGTGAGCATGTTTTGTGTAGTCATGGCTAGTCACATAAAAGTTTTCTGTGAAATATGATTGATAGGAAGATGATTGATAGACAGGAAGAGTAATTTTTATAAAATTTTATCCATTTTATCACCCACAATCACACACCCACACCCACACATAAGGTTCATACGTACCCATCGCATTAAATTTATTCAGCCCTGCATCTGCCTCGACCAGGACAGAAAAGTTTTGCTCCAACTGTGAAAGTGCATCATGTGATTCCATCTGTTTGTTCTTTTCATAGGGTCATAATTTGTGAAATGATTGTACAGAAGAAGCAGTTTTCTTGCATCTCCTTGTACCTTTCTGGGTAAAAGTTGAGCTCTATTTTCGCCAGGATTTTATTGAGCTCTTTCATAGAAAAATCTGCTGCTGTTATGTTTTCTGCCATTTTTGGCAGGGAGGTGGGGTGAAGGGATACATAGTGATTTTCAACAGGCCAACTGGCACACTGAGATTAGCCTAACATATGACTGGAAACGAACGCATGTGTTGAAGTGGTGTCTCTAGCATCATTTCCACTAGCAAAAAAGTCACCATACATTAAAACTGAAGTAAAAATATAGTAGAAATGCAGGTTTGAGAATGGTGAGGTTTTCCTACTTTTTTAGATTCTTCTGTTTTCATCCCAGGTTTTGTACAGGCAAGGCAGAAATAATTGAATTCAACAATCAGACAGGCTCAAGTGAAGCTGACAGTGTTGTTTTGTAGAAAATGCTAAACTCAACAGAGGGAAAGTCCTCCCAGAGCTGTAGCTTATGGATGCCTCGTATCCATTTTACTCTCATCCTACCCAGCTGTTTTTGGCTTAAGACTGATGGAAGCTGATGCATAGGATAGGAGAGTGGTACTGAAATAGATAAGCATTGCAAGATACAGAGCCAGCTGTTTTGAAACTTACAGGTATTGTAAGTTCCGTTCGACTGGGTCACCTTCAGAGTGGAGATACAGCTTTTATAGTTGTTGAAGTGCGTGTGTGAGAAAGAGAGCTTATGTGTTGATTTGGGTGTATGGGTGTGTGCAGCATTTTTTAAAGACTGGTTTTGTGTGTGTGTGTGTGTGTGTGTGGTGTGTGTGGCTGGCTTTTTTTTAAAGCTGTAGATGAAACAGGAGAATGAGTTGTGGGCCACAGACCAACATGCTATGCAGAGTGTTGTGTATTACTATTGCCAGTAGTAATAGTTCAGTTGTAAGTATTTGTTGATGGACCTTTTTACTCTCTCACCCTATCTCCCAGCTTCCACTTAGCTTCGTGAGTAAAGCTGGAGGATATTGTGAAGAATTGTAAATTCCTTCACTTTCATTGTGCCAACTGGTTTAATGAACTGTGTTAGGGGTCAGTGTATCATCACTGTTTCAGCTGGTTTAATGAATCATCGTATGGGTCAGTGTATCAAGTTTTATGGGTCATTGTATAAAGTTTCACTTTCCTGCTTTGAGACTTCAAACTTGGGTCATATTTGAACATTACATGTTGATGTTATTCATGGAGGATTAGTGCCATCATTATCGCTGCCAGCCAGTTGGCTCTTTTCATCGTAATGCATTTTTTTTTTAATGAAAGCAGTTGATGCGATATTAGAATTGTTTTTCATCATACGTACAGCTTATGAATAAATGAATTTGAAGGAGTGTTAGAATCGGTGAGTTCTATTGTTTAGTGTATATATGTTATAGTTTATGCATGAAAAGAATGATGGTAGGTGTTAGAATCTGTCGCCTCTTTTTCTTCATGCATGCAACTTATGAATGAAAGGAACGGATACAAATTTAGAGTTCAAAATGAAAAGATTACTTTGTGTGCCATCTAAATTGCATCTGTCTCATTGCATTGAATGATTATTATTTAAGGATTTGACAGTTTGATGAGCAGTAGTTTGAGACTGATTTTGATGAAAGAAAAAAAAAGAGAGAAAGATAGTAGACTACTACATGTTATGTTTATCCCTATCATTATCCTTTTTTGATTGTGACTTTAAAAACCTTTCTTTTTGCAGTCTCTACTTTGAAAGACTGGTCAGTCCAGTGCATGAACTTTGGGACACACACACACAGATGCCTATTATCACCACCTCATCTTATTATGTCACCAGTCAGTTTGAATCCGTCTGTCCTCGTTCAAAAGCATTTTGGGTTTTTTTTTGTTAGAAGTTCATGTATATGAGCTGTCTGGTTGGTCATTTGAAAATGTGCGTCTCCACAAGTTGCATTAGGTGTGTGGGAGTAAATCTTGTACCATGATAAAATTAAAAATGTATTGTTGAGGTGTGCTTTGTGGAAGTGTTTTTGTTGTACAACAGTTGAAAATTGTGAATGTGGATTGATACTTATTTCCTATAGAATAAAAGTGTTCATCTGTCATCTGTTTAATAAACATGTTCCCTTACTGGAGTTGTTGAAACACTCAAAAGGTGACAGTTCAATCATTTTCCCTAAGACTTTCAGGATCAGTGGTTGGCCAGCCACTTGGGTCTGATTTCTACCCAAGGCCTTAAGGCTAGTTGTCGGACAAGCACTCAATTTTCATCTCTTCTAGGACATTCCTCAGTTTGAGAGGTTAGCCAGCCACTCACTGTTTTGATCTCTTCCCATGGACTTCTTCAGGATGAATGATAAGTCAGCCACTCAGTTCTGATCTCTTCCTAAGCCTAAAGATTCTGGGATAAGATGAACAGCTGGTTCAACCTGAGAAAGAGAAGATGTTGAAACGATGTCTGCTCAGCGTTCAACTAACTACAGTAAGGGAATACTTATCATAGGTGTTTAAAATCTTTAAAAGCTTCAGGGCTTTTGTTGCCGATTTAAACAATTACTTATGGACAGACATTCTGATTAATACAGTCATCTACTCAAAAATACACTTTACATGCATGCTGACACGCATACTTAACACACACACACACCACACACACACACACACACACACACATACATACACAACACACACTAGCATGCATACATGTAAGCACACATTCACAGGATCATATGGCAATTTTTATCACAATGCCAGAAAAAGGGATCAACTAACAATGTATCATTTATACAGAACGCATTACAATATATGTATACATTACTCTCAGACTTTTTTGGTGCCAGTGAACATTCATGATATCAATGAGAGAAAATGACTTTCTACAGAGTAAAGTTAACTAGCTCTTATCCAGCCTCTAAATAAATGAAGAAAGGTAAAGTGATGGGATGCTTGCATTCAGATGAAACAAAACAAGATCATGGACTCGACGTAAAAAAAATCGGTGTTTTGATGGGTGGCCCCATGATGGCTTGATATCGCTAGTTCCTCTGGACTTCCTGACACAGGGATTTTGAATGAACTGAGATTTGGCCTTGTGTTAAAGCAAACGAATGGGCAGCATATGATCACTGCTACTGAAGCAGCGTAGAAAATGCAATCAAAAGACCAAACATAAGAACGACATACCGGTAGGAATTTTGTTCCCGATATTTCAGCCCGTTTCTGTCCAGAAGAAAATTTTCAGTTTAAAAACCTGACCATGCCCATTCAGTCAAAATGCTTGTTATCCCTTGCAGAATAGGGGTTCCCTCATTTATGAATAAAATCTACCTTTCTTCATGAGAACTGCTTGCTGGCATGGTTTACTGTGATGGACTATATTTTAAAACTGGTAATTGCATGAGTACGGTATTTTAACTCTGACAACATTTCACAGGACCAGCTGTCTCATTACAGCACCCAAATAACTTAAGAAAAAATTTCCCATTCATTTTTTGTTTTCAACCATACAAACAGTAACACTAGAAAAAGCACAATTTTGATTGGAATGTTACGAATGGAGGAGATATGATGTGGCTGACGATCACAGCAGATTACAGGAATGTAAAGGATTGGCCCCTTCAGTCCCTTTGGACTAAGGAGTTGCACCACTACAGAGCACAAGCCTGGGCACAGTGGTCTGGAGAACATACTGTGAATATTGTAAATCAGTTACAAGAAAATGACTAAAAGGAAAACATACAACAGGGTAGCAGTATTATGTCATCAAAAATGCACCAAATGTAGAATAAGAAATGCAGATGTAGGCCATAGTATTCTATTTTGAAAGAAATGCACTAAGGCTGGAGCACTATCAATCAGGCAGTAGGTAATGAAAAGATATAAAACAAGAGGTGGACAAGTCAATTTATCAATCTCCTTTTTCTTTATACATGAAGTTTCTGCTTCGACCAGAAAATCCCGATTTCGCACTTGCTCAAGGTGACTGTGACTTGAAAAAACATCAGATGAAATAAAATCTGAAGAAAAAGCAAACAGTAGATTGTCACAACAATCAAAACATTTTAAATGTTGTTGGAAGTTCTTGAAAAAAAGTGCTGATTTTAACATTCTTTTAGTCCATGTGGCCTTAACCTTGGAGTTTTCCTTTCCAAATTCTTTCGCACCTGATCAACAGTCCATTGCTTTGACCAAAATCTTAGTGGAAAAGATTCACCCAAACATATCTAAGAAAATCTTGTTCAGACATTTTTAGATATACAAACACACCTCTCTGGTTTGTATAATACAATATCAATTTTTTTCTAAAAAAAAATAGGATATTGGAAAAAAAGCCTACTGGAAAAATACAATGACATTTTGATATGCTGATTTTTTTTCAAAAGCAGCAGGTTTTCATGTCTCAACTGTTGAACATGTCACAGTGGGTCACCAGAAATGCACTGATTTTGGGCTCTATGGCTTAGGCAGTAGAAACTGGAGGACAAGGACATCTAAAATGTACAACTGTCAGTGAGTTCTAATCCAAACTGATTTATCAAACCATTTCACTTCCACACCCTATCTACCAGGTTCCTGGAGTCCAATTTGCCTAACCATTAAACTCCCTCACCGTATCCACCACCTTCTTGCAGTCCAAACTGGTGTGATCTCCCTCACCCTACCCATCAGCTTCTTGCAGTCCAAACTGGTGTGATCTCACTCCCTCACCCTATCCACCAGCTTTGTGCAGTCCAAACTGTGTGATCTCACTCACCCTACCCATCAGCTTCTTGCAGTCCAAACTGGTGTGATCTCATTCCCTCACCCTATCCACCAGCTTCTTGCAGTCCAAACTGGTGTGATCTCCCTCACCCTACCCATCAGCTTCTTGCAGTCCAAACTGGTGTGATCTCACTCCCTCACCCGATCCACCAGCTTCCTGCAGTCCAAACTGATGTGATCTCACTCATGCTATCCACCAGCTTCTTGCAGTCCAAACTGGTGTAATCTCACTCCCTCACCCTATCCACCAGCTTTGTGCAGTCCAAACTGGTGTTATCTCACTCCCTCACCCTATCCACCAGCTTTGTGCAGACCAAACTGGTGTTATCTCACTCCCTCACCCTATCCACAGCTTCCTGCAGTCCACACTGGTGTTATCTCTCTCTCACCCTATCCACCAGCTTCGTGCAGTCTAAACTGGTGTGATCGCACTTCCTCACCTTATTCACCAGCCAAACTAGGTTAAGGGAATGAAATGTTTAAAAACAAACCAGTTTAGACAGATGGAACAAAAGGTTTGACTGCTGAGCGCCAGATGGAGCAAAAGGGTTGATTACTGAGCGCCAGACAAGATGAAATTTTAGAAGTCAATGCGAGTGCCAAACGTCATAAGATGAAATTCTAGATGTCATGAGCACAAGCATTAGGAAGAAATTTCTAGAAGTCACTGTCATCTCCATCTTGCTGTACGGGTTGAGGTCGACCAGCTCTCTGACCAGGCACACCTTGCATCATGCCCCCTGCCCCTTCACTGTCATCCTCCTCGTCTTCATCATCATCGTCCAGGTCAATCTCTGAGTCACCTGACCCATCTGAGTCGCTGTCCTGTGAACATGCATAACGGTGAAGGCTTCAATGATTGGAAAGTACGGTTTATAGATGATTAAATCTGTTGATTATTTTTCATTTTCATATCTTATGACAAATTTTTGTAGGTATTTTCAGTAGCTGTAAGAATTATGTCCATAAGGTGTGAGTACAGAGTATGAATATTTATATGGCAAAATTGGATTGATAAAGGTATCAGGAACTGAAAGGAACTATTGTAAGCCCTGTGTACTGATGTAGTATATAAGATCTCAGGTAAAGGATGTCCCATAATCATGCCATTGAGTAGAATGACATGGAGCAGACATATACCACACAGTAAAGGACCAGACTGACTATTCACATTGAAGGGAAGAGTCTCATCACCACACAAGGGTCAGCTGATCATCACCAGACCCAGTTTTAAAGTTATACAAAAAATCTAGTTACAGTTATGTACGAAAAATGTGATATTCATCATAAACGTTTCTTCATTTCTGCTCAATAACTATTTCTGTATGTGTTTACATGTATTTCTGAGTCCAGCAATTTAATGGAAAAACAAACCGGTTCACTAGTGCTAAAAACACAGTCACGCATTCAGAAACACAGCTTTCTGTTGTTTTGATACTATCTGTGAAAGGAACACACCTTGTGAAATTCACGCAAGTACACAAGCATACACGTGTGCACACATACACTAACATCACACAGACACACACATACACACAACTATACAAACAAGCACATGTGTACACACACACACACACACACACACACACACACACACCAAACATATATACACACACATTACACGAGCACACACACACACACACACACACACACACACACACACACACAAACACACACACATACACAACAAAACATTCAATATACACACACATTACACAAGCACACACACACACACACACACACACGCACACGCACTCACAATCACACACACCTTGTTTGATCACATTATCACAAAACATCCACAGCCCTACTTTCTTTTCACACCACCCATCCACCACAATACAGCCTGCAAACCTGCATATGATGAAAATACAGATTTGAGCCACTGACCTATAAGCATTATCCATTCAGACCACATTTCTACACCCACGAAAATGCAAAATGACTGACTTAATGGACCGATAAAAGAACAAATGAAAGTGTTTTGAATCAACTCACAGTCCAATATCAACTGCTGGCAGAAAAAAAAAGAAAAATTAAATATTTTCATCATGCAACCTGAAACACCAGCACAACCCTAATGACAACAATTTTACAAGGAAAAGTTTGGGCCAAAAGAAATCCGGGCAGACAACCCACCTCCTATATGAACAACATCACCAACATCAGCAGTTCGAAGGTCTACAAAGTAGCACAGAGAAGTTGAGACATGGGTAAATGGAGATGAGTTGCCGTGACATGTACTGCAGCTGCTACCATCAAACTCAATGATGCTGAAGAGTGACAGGTAACTGGTGAATGGCAGGTAAAAAAAACATGGCCTAACAGAATAAAAGCTGACCTGTTACCAATATGTGAATGTTCATCGCGGATGCAGCCTTTGAATGAAAAAAGAAACCAACAAAAGCAAGCACACACACACACACACACACACACACCACACACACACACACACACACACACACACACACACACACACACACACAAACACACACACACACACACACACACACACACACACACACACACACAAAATCAAACAAACGAAAAAACTAATTTCTCACACCCTTGCACATTCAGGGTATTCCTAGAACCATACGATAGAAGGCTGATATTTTACCTCACTGATGTCAGGGTTCATGCTGCCTGCCACTCTGGCCTGCCCTCTCTGTCCAGCTGCTGCAAACCACACACACACACACACACACACACACACACACACACACACACACACACACACACACACACACACACACACACACACACACACACACACACAAGCATGATTATCAGAGACAATCACATTATGAGGCATTAAAACAGGAACCAGAAACATGAAAACAGAATGAGAACACACAAATGAGTGACAGAAACATGTCAGATGCAAATTTTTGGCCAGCTCTATCAACATGAAAAAAAGATAACAAAGAATCAAATTCATCGACCAGGACAATAACAACAGATCAGATAACTTTCCTGATATGCCGATTCCGTTCACTAAGCTGGACAAGATATCTGATCTGTTGTTTTTGTCCTGAATTTGGTTGTTTCTGTGATGAGGTGATGTAAGGACTTTGTTTCTGTGATGGGTGATGGTAAGGACTTTGTTTCTGTGATGGGTGATGGTAAGGTTTTTTTGTGTGATGGGGTGATGGTAAGGACTTGTTTCTGTGATGGGGTGATGGTAAGGGTTTTGTTTGTGTGATGAGGTGATGGTAAGGGCTTTGTTTGTGTGCTGGGGTGATGGTAAGGGCTTTGTTTGTATGCTGGGTGATGGTAAGGACTTTGATTCTGTGATGGGTGATGGTAAGGACTTTGTTTGTGTGATGGGGTGATGGTAAGGGCTTTGTTTGTGATGGGGTGATGGTAAGGGCTTTGTTTGTGTGATGGGGTGATGGTAAGACTTTGATTCTGTGATGGGGTGATGGTAAGGCTTTGATTCTGTGATGGGTGATGGTAAGGGCTTTGTTTGTGTGATGGGGTGATGGTAAGGGCTTTGTTGTGTGCTGGGGTGATGGTAAGGACTTTGATTTGTGATGGGGTGATGGTAAGGACTTTGTTTGTGTGATGGGGGTGATGGTAAGGATTGTTTCTATGATGGTGATGGTAAGGACTTTGTTTCTGTGATGGGGTGATGGTAAGGACAGTGTTTCTGTGATGGGGTGATGGTAAGGACTTTGTTTCTGTGATGGGGTGATGGTAAGGACTTTGATTCTGTGATGGGGTGATGGTAAAGACTTTGTTTCTGTGATGGGGTGATGGTAAGGACAGAAGACAGAAGGGCACAGGCAGCCTGACAATGAAGACCCAGGGAAGGCAGAGTTTTTCTTTCTCTCTGATCTGACACTTTGCCAACAGAAAAAGAAAAGAACCACCAGTCAAGCCACAATGCACACAGCATTTTCTTTTCTTGTTGTATATTAACGTCCCAGCATGATCATGATGAGGGACTGTCTTGAAGACGAACCATTGTCATATAACTGAAGAAAGAGGGCAATGTCTTGTAGTTTCCATGTCTAAGATAGGAGGAGTTTCAAGAAGTTAGCAATGAGGATGAATCTGGAGTAGGCTGGACGTCTTTAGAGATATGGTCCAACTGATGATGTGTGAGAAAGATTGGCTGCCAGAAGTAAAGGTGCCCATCCGTGAGAGCTGTCTTGATTAGTTAGTTGAAGTATCATCATGCATCATCCAAAGGATCATGATCACCCCCACACCCTCTGTCATCATGCATCATCACTGGATTATGATAAACATCCCCATTGCCATCATGCATTAGAATAGGATCATGATCCTCATCCCCAGTAGTCATGCATCATCCTTGAGGCATGATGACCTTCATCATAGCATCATGACCATCATCATGATCCTCATCCCCATCATGACCATCATCATGATCATCATCCCCATAATGACCACCATTCTCATCATCATCAGAGCAGTGTGAACAATTGTCCCAGGTACAAGACGGAACAGGATAAAAAAAAAAAAAAGACATAACAGTACCTTCAGGTCTCATTCTGTGATGAGAAGGTCGTGCCTGTTTTCCTGTCAATGCTTCATCGTCAGAGTCATTTTCATCTTCATCCCCATCAGGTCCTGCCATCATATACCACATCAGTCATTCTTTTTTTTAATAATTTTTTTATTACAGAGAAACTTTAATGCAAGTTTCATTTCATACTTTCTGATTACAAGCCAGATCTACCAGCAGATTAGTTGTGCAAAACATGACTATAGTACTGAATATATTTGTTTTTATTGTATATTTATTTCTGTTTTTATGATAGCGATCTATGATGTGTAATTTAGGCTGCTCTTGCCAGGAGCACTGTGTTGCTGCAGTACAGTGCCACCAATTTTTTCCAGTATGTGAGTACAGAGGAGTCCACATATACACAACCTGCTGGCAATAACTCACTCTTTTACTTTCCCTGCCCACTGATTTCTCTTTCACTCTTGTATAAGACCGTCTATAATGAACAAAACCTATTGTGCATAATGAATTCCTCTTTGTATGAGTGACGTATAGTTTCCCAAAGGCCAGGCTTGCTATACATAGTCTTACCCTACAACAAACAAGTGCTCAAGACTGGTACAACTGCTCACATACAGCACAGTGATCAGCATACTGTGCTAGATTTCTTCAAGGGTCATTGAGATCTAAGTGTGTCAGCCACTCTTTCACACCAGTAACATAACACCAGCAACGGTGTGTGTGTGTGTGTTGTGTGTGTGTGTGTGTGTGTGTGTGTGTGTGTGGGTGTGGGTGTGGGTGTGTGTGTGGGTGTGTGTGTGTGGGTGTGTGGGTGCGTGAGTGCGTGCGTGTATGTGTATATTTCTTTTAGGATACTTCAATGACTGAACTGATAAACATCATAATGATGACACATAAAATCAGAAATGTGCGTGTCAGTGGAACTCCACCAGTGAAACAATACTCAATGTCACTGATCTTTGTTACTTGCAGCCATTACACACTACTGCTATTGAATTTCGTTGTATGCAAACTCCACTGTATATCTATTTATGCAAACTCCACTGTATATCTATTTATGCAAACTCCACTGTATATCTATTTATGCAAACTCCACTGTGTATGTATTTACCTATGAAAGGGCATTTTCAACATAATTTTGCCAGGGCAACACCTCTGCTGCCATGGATCTTTAACGTGCTTGACTTGGGATCTCATTTTATCATTTCATCCAAACAACTAGTAGACAGACCACCACTAAGATCTAGAGAAGGGGGAGGGGGAATCCCTGTCAGATCTGTGATTGTCCTACACAGGTTATTGTTATTGTTATTGTTGTTTAATGCCCAGCCAACTGCGTAGAGCCATATCAGGGCTATAACCACTTCAAAACATACAAAACTTCAACAGGAAAAAAAAAGAAGAAAATTTAAGTATACATATCAATGATTTTGTACACATAATCTAACAATGTGCCCCTGGCATTGACCACTCCGTCCAATTTATCGCACAGGGAATTGAAACAACACACCTGAACACAAATTCAAGCATACCTAAGGACACCAAAGCATATATAAAAACAGGCATAAATTACCTAAAATTGCTTCCGCATATCGCACCTCCCTAGAGCCAAAAATGTACTGAATACATGTACCCAATTATCAATCCTAAGAAAAAGTATATAAGACTTAATTGAACATATACAGGTGAATGGACCAGCTAGGCAAAAAATGATAGGAAGAAATGACAGTGCTTTAACCTTTTCATGATGGACCGGCCACCGGGAGCCGGTGCCGAAAAAGTTCCCTCCTGCCGCACTCTACAACTGGTGCCGGTACGGCTTCTTTCCCTACAGACGGACCGGCCATATAGTCCCAGTCAAGTTTTGAAAAATTCTGGCAGCTTTCACTGTACAGAATATCCAGAACAACTACCAATACTGTTTAGAAGAAGGTTTTAGCTAAGGGACAGAGTCTGTTTAGTTGGTGTAGCTTTACACTTGATGCTCTGACTGTAAGAACACAAAGTGAACCCCTGACCAGGAAATTCCAGTGCCATGTGTTAGGTCTGCACTATCTTCCTTGATAAACTGTCTACTAGGTACTTGGCATGGGAATTCACGATTTATTATAAACCTTACCATCTAAGTTGACTGCTCTCTCCCTTTCTCTCATTCTCTCTCGAGCTCTCTTTCTTGCTCGCTTGCTCTGTGTGTGTGTGTGTGTGTGTGTGTGTGTGTGTGTGTGTGTGTGTGTGTGTGTGTGTGTGTGTGTGTGTGTGTGTGTGTGTGTGTGTGTGTGCGTGCGTGCTGCGCGCGCTGCTGCGTGCGTGTGCGTGCGTGCGTGCGTGCGTGCGTGCGTGTGTGTGTGTGTGTGGTGTGGTGTGTGTGTGTGTGGTGTGTGTGTGTGTGTGTGTGTGTGTGTGTGTGTGACAGACAGAGGGAAAGTGAGAGACAGAGAGAGAGAGAGACAGACAGACAGACAGAGAGAGAGACAGAGACAGAGAGACAGAGACAGAGGTTTCAAAGGTTCCTCTAGACTTCAGCACAGTTACTACTGGGACGTGAGCATGCATCTGGTTTATACACCGTGACCTACATTGTTCTTGTCGTAACGGTGCGTGTAAGTGTTGGGATTTCTTATTTGAAAATAGTATGCTTGCAAAGATCACGTTTTGAGCTTTCTGGCAATATCAAATACATTGCCATTAATCATTCTTAAGTAGCTGTAAAATAAAATAGAAAAGTAGTAAAAATGGCCCGGCAGCTGGGAACTTGCTGTGGTGCGCACTGGCCGTTGTGAAAGAATTAACCACTTTACAGAGGTAGCGAAGAAAGTTAGTATCTTCCGGTGTGTGAAAAGAGCTTCTGACTCTATGAAGGAAACTTCTCATTATGTGAAGCTGTTGTTTAGTGTCTTAAAATGCAAGTGTGTGTACTTTTTGGGTCACAGAGAGAGACAGAGTTAGACACAGAGAAGAGAGAGAGAGAGAGAGAGAGAGAGAGAGAGAGAGAGAGAGACAGACAGAGAGAGAGGACAGAGAGAGAGGAAGAGAGAGAGAGAGAGAAGAAGGAGAAGAGAGAGAGAGAGAGAGAGAGAGAGGAAGAGAGAGAGAGAGAGAGAGAAGACAGGAGACAGAGAGAGAGAGAGAGAGAGAGAGAGAGAGAGAGAGACAGAGAGAAGAGAGAGAGAGAGAGAGAGAGAGAGAGAGAGAGAGAGAGAGAGAGAGAAGAGAGAGAAGACAGAATGAAAGGACAGAGGGAATTCACACAGATAGTGTGACAATCTGGTTCAATATTTGCATATCCTACTGAAACAAAAAGAATGTTTGTTAATTTTTAATTCATTCTATAATACAGGCTACTTTTGTAGTTTTATAGATCTCAGTAAACAAAAATGGTAAATGTTATTTTACAGTTTTTCTGTAATTTAGTCAGATGACACTAGTCAAAAGCATTAGCAATGAAAATACTGACACAGCGATGGCATAAGCATAAAAATGCAGTCCTGATCAATGTCACAGACAAACATTCAGCCAACCACACACACACACACACACACACACACACACACACACACACACACACACACACACAACACACACACACACACACACCAGCGCACGCGCCGCACGCAACACACACACACACACACACACACACACACACACACACACACAACCACACACTACGTGCGCGCGCACGCACACATATCACAAAACTGAACATGACTGCTTTCACTTACCAAATATTTTTTCATCATCGTCATCATCATCATGGGTAATTTTGTGCTGCTTCTGTTCTTCATGACGGATCTTCTCGGCCATCACTTTCAGGGCTTCTTCTGTCTCCTGTTCATACACATGCACAAACACAACTTATTCTAAAAAACTGGAATAAGACTTATCAAGGCAGAGAAGTTAAAGAGCACTGACAGCAAGAACGACCACAGACATATCCACACACAAACGGACACACATGCACAAGTGCACATTCATATACACACACACACACAGTTTCACATGCACAAACAGTTTACTATCAAAGGGCATGGTAGTCAAGAGGTAATATGTCAGTCCTTCAATCAGAAGATCTAGAGTTCGATCCTGCCTGGGTACATCACACCTGATGGGTAAAGGGTAGAGATTTTTCTGATTTCCCTGTTAGTGCCTAAATTCCCTTTGTGTACACACATGCAGAAATCACATATGCACGTTAAAGATCCTATAAGCTATATCAGTGTCAAGTGGCTTATGGAAACATGACAAAACTCAGCATGTACACCTCATCATCATCATCAGGTGCCTGCCGCATGGCGCTGGCGATCATGGACTTCCATCTGTCTCTATCTCTTGTTGCCCTTAGCATCTCCCCCACCCTCCTCGTCCCCAGCCACACTGCAAGTCCGTCCAGCATTTTCTCCCTGGCCTACAGTACCAAAAATGGAGTAAGCAGACTATGCAGCAACATACTGCCTGCACAGCAAGGGCAAAAACAATGTGCATACCGTACACACATCCAAGAAAAGACTGGAACACTAAAAAAGAAAAAACGAAACAAATCAAAACATAAAAAAACGCACACACATGAAAAATAGACCACAGTTTTCTATAAACTATTAGAGTAATAAACAAACTGTGACACCACAGAGACTAATCAAAACCACACACACACACACACATACACACACACACACACCCCATCATCATAAACCATTAACTGTCAGGTTTACATAAAAATCATACTCACATACACCCACAAACACATGTAAACTCACACATACACCGCACTTTACCATCATCATTAATCACTGATTGTCAGCTTAACACATTCTGTATCGTGTCACGACATCCTCGTGACTCAGCTTTCTCTCTCTGTGGACCATGTCATGAGGATTTCGTGCCCTGAACCGTAGTTTCAGTTTCCATTACAAATAAAAAATGACCGCACTGCTGACGTGAATCCTTTTCCGGCAAAGGGAGTATACTCTTGTCATTTCCTTTCTGCATTTACATGACGTTTGAAGTGGCAAAAATGGCAAAAAACAGGCATAATTTGAGTGTTTCTGAAGTCTCTCTCCTAACATTACCTGGTCAATAGTTAGTACAGTGACTTGTTTTCTTGGTAGGAAAAGGGTTAACATAAAAGCCATACTACTACACACCCATCCACACACATGTGCGCACACATGTACACACATACACGACACACACACGCATATACACACACACACACACACGCATACACACAGCACACCACACAGACAAAACTCCCACCACAACATTCTCTGTCCTTTCTGACAGTTATGCTAATTACCTCCAGACGATCGTGTTCCACACGGTTATGATCATCAAGCTGCTGTTCCAGATATGCCAGGTTGCGGAAGCGTTCCATGTAGGAGTTGTAAAGCTTCTGTAGGTCTTCCTCCAGACGTTCGTATTCGTCCATATACGCCGGTCTGTAGAGAAAGCATTCTGACAATGAGGTGAACAACATTCAATATCAAACTATAAGGAGCTTGTTCAGATTTGTTTTTCCCCCTTTTCTCTTGTGTACAGACCTATCTCAAAATTCTGACAAAAATAGATGAATATGGCAACTGCCCATATCTGTGAGGTTGACTTCATTATTTTTGCTCATTTTTGGCTCTCCAACACAACTTCTAACCCACTCAAACTGAAAAAGGAGGGCATGGACAGTCACAGAATCTGGAACAACTTTTTTTGCAATGCTCTGATGACAAAAATGAGGATGACACTGATGCTGCTGTGGAGTTCCATTTTTGGCTCAGGACTGCATGACAAGACTTTACGCTATGTAATGCACATATACTTTCCTAATATATCCTGATGTCAACAGGAAAAAGAGTCACACACCTGCAGTCTTGATCAAGCAATCTGAGCAACACCTTCAATGATGCACAAGTAAAATGGAAGAGAATCAACTGTGTGGTCCATGTCTTCCCAATAAGCATGCTAAATGCTGTATAAGAGCTTCCTGGGGCTGAAAAATCCCATAATAATTTTTTTTTGCTCTGATG
Organism: Monoplex corrugatus; assembly: GCA_030674185.1. NCBI lineage: Eukaryota > Metazoa > Mollusca > Gastropoda > Littorinimorpha > Ranellidae > Monoplex > Monoplex corrugatus. The sequence goes on along the minus strand of CM060306.1, from coordinate 117,366,283 downwards.
GGGGAGTCAAACCCGCAATCTCCCAGTCAATACTAGAGTGTAGCCCTGTCACACAGTCACAATCTGAAACAGGTCTCCATAACATCATCACTATCATCCCCACTCTCATCATCACAGCACTGTGACAAACAGACTCTGATTCTGTGGTCCGTCATACTCAGCTCTCAAGATGACTTCACTTCAAAGGGTCCTGGAAGTGTACTGTAGAAGTGAAATGAGCAGTGTACAGGTACCAACAAAAGAATGATTCAGAAGATGGGCCAGCAACAACAACAGTATGGTTACTATTACTCTTATCATTATTGTCATTGTTGTTGTTTTCACTGTCGTTGTTGGGAATATCCTGAATCTTCTTTTTTTGAGGACTCAAAGACGGAGAGAGTACAATGAGGAGGTCATGGGACCTTTTTCTCTCCCCCTTCTGCCCCTGTATTATTTGTTGTTCCTTGTGTGTGTGTGTGCGTGTATGCATGTGTGTGTGTGAGTGTGTGTGCGCGTATGTGTGTGTATGTGTGTTTGTGTGTGTGTGTGTGTGTGTGCGATCTTTTTTCTCCCCCCTTCTACCCCCATGTTATTTGTTGTTCCTGTGTGTGTGTGTGTGTGTGTGTGTGTGTGTGTGTGTGTGTGTGTGTGTGTGTGTGTGTGTGTGTGTGTGTGTTGTGTGTGTGTGTGTGTGTGTGTGTGTGTGTGTGTGTGTGTGTGTGTGTGTGTTGTGTGTGTGTGTGTGTGGTGTGTGTGGTGTGTGTGTGTGTGTGTGTGTGTGTGTGTGTGTGTGTGTGTGTGTGTGGTGTGTATGTGTGTGTGTGTGTGTAGTGTGTTGTATGTGTTTACATTCCATTGTATGATTACAAACCAGCAGATAATTCTGTCTTAAAAGTCTTATTTGTGTGCAAGAGCACAAAATTACCGATGGAGAGATGCATTTTTTTAAAATTTACTGTAAGCACGACAAAACGCAAAATGACGAGATCAAGATAAAAAAATCGAAAGGTTTGGTCGTCTGACCAGAAGACAATCCCACCAGCTGACTCAAAAAGTATATGATAAAAGATGTCTGGATTTAAAGTGAGAGGCAGACCAAAGAAGACTTGGACCAATGGAGCGAAGAATACCCGGATGTTGCAAAGCATTTCTCCACTTTAAGCCTTCCAGCTCGCTGCTGACCATAAATTCCTTCTCCCCTTGACACCCATGACAATACAAACAGATAGTTAACTTCCATCAAAGACAAGAAGGCACACAAATCACAATGCTTAAAACACCAACACCAAAAAAATCTGACCTGACACTCTGCAAGGTCTGCAGACGTTTGTTGTTGCGGTCCAGTTCTGTTCTGCGTTTTTCAATCTTGGCTTCCAGGTTGGCCTCGTCTGACGCCACATTGTCCAACATGTTGATCGTCTTCTGTGTGTCATGCTGAAGACACAAACACATTCACATGTTGAGTGGTTAAGGCTCCCGCATAGGAAGGAAGAAAGTTGGATTTGAATCATGGATTGGACAGGATTGTTCTCACCCCTCCATCAAGTGATGGTCTAAGTACTAGTTTTCCAGATGAGATGATATACCAAAGTCCTGTGTGCAACATGCCTTTAGTGCATGTTGAACATCCAGCAGCAACAAAAGACTGGTCCTTGGTGAAATTCTGTAGCAAAATCCGCTTTCATAGTTAAACACAACTACGCACACACAGGAAAAGAAAACATGTTGGTGTTGTTTTCTGCTGATGCACAATCCTTAAGAGGAGTAGGCTGAATTTTACATCTTAAATTCACTTTGATAAAAAAAAAAAGAAGAGAAAACAGTACAGTACAACACATACAATATACAGCAAACAAAACACTGCATAAATATGACAATGGCATGCCTACGTATAGTGGATGAAAATAAACAAAAGAAATAAAAAGTGGAATCACTAAAAAGGAAACACAAAAGGAGAGTGAAAAGAAAACTGTTCATGAGTAAACAGTCACTCATATTGAAAAAATGATAAAACAAACATTACAATGGTACATACACTCCTTTTCTTTCTAACTCTTTTTCTCCTACATATGTACACATGCTCATCATTTTGTCGTTCAGTCACTGTAGGATACAACACACACACACACACACACACACACACACACACACACACACACACCCCACACACACACACACACAACCTAAACAGCCTGTATGGAAACATGTAGAGCTATCTTCACCTTGTTCCTTGTTGACACACACAGACCACATACAGAGACAGACAAACTGAGAGACACACAGAAAGACACAGACAGACAGACACAGACAAACACACAAACACACACACACATACACACACACACACACACACTCACACACACACATACCTGTACAGCCTGTATGGAAGCATGCAGACCCATCTCCACCTCGTTCAGCTCCAAAGACCTCGCAACCACCACCGTCCTCATTTCCTGAAACCCGTCCCAGCCTCAGTTTAATAAACAAATGGTACAGTCTTGGTTTAAAATGTACAGAGAATTTCTGTCATAAAAATATAAAGATTTCTAAATGTTACATCACATAAAACAACAAGGGATAACATAAAAGCTCACTTTTAGAAAAGGCCTAACTCATGACACAAGAAAAATACAAACATGAATGTTTTTAGAATACAGACTCATACCTGATTCTGCCATATTCCATGATATTTTTGCAATATAAGCAAATGTGAGACACGGAATAGTATCTATCAATGACTTGTGTGTGTCAATACAGGTTTATTCATTACAGTCATCAGCAAAAACTCTTCATTATCTTCTCCAGCACAATGAAATATCAGGGAAATTATCTGATCTCCTTTTGTCCTGAATCTTGCAAACTTGTTTCTTTGTTGTCTTTTGTGTATGGTTGACATGGGCCAGGTGGTCAAAAGGAGAAGAATGGCAGAAAGGTTCATATGTTCACCTGCCAATAACTCAATTTGAGGTCCCAGGGTTCGTTTCATGTTAAAGCCTCGATTTTTCTCCTCAGTTTGACTGGAAAATCAAACTAAATTTCTAGTCCTTTGCAAGGGGACAAAAAAATGAGTCAGACCCATGTGCCTTCTTGTCTGCACAAGTTTAAGATCCTACAGCAATTGAAAATTGTGAAGAGCAGGGCTTTTGCCCAGCTGTCCCAGTATAAAGCATTGGAGAGATATGTTCATTTTCTCTGTTTCTCCCTTTCTAAAGCCTTGGTTAAAAAAAGAAAAAAGGACGACACTATACTACAACGATGAACTCTGAAACAGGATAGCAGTCTGATTTTCACATGATAAGTCCACTGTGACAAAAGAAATGAATCTGATTATGAAAATGAAAAAATTCACACCTGTCTTATTTTAATAAAGTATGAATTCTCATTGTTTTTTTGTCAGTAGAGGAATAAAACTGGTATCATTAAAGAGACTGTGGTGTTTCTGGTATGTAAAACTGGTGATGATGGGCTCTCCCATGAATCTGACCATGAGTAAGCACACTGGTCTTTATAGCTTGGTATAGGTCTTCATGAACGATACAAGATCAATCCTGGGGATACAAGTTCTTTTACAGGAGCTGCATCAGAAGGGGTCCTGTGTCCTTGGGTTCTGTTTCCACCAATCCCTCTCCTGTTAAATACAAACTGTCCTGCACTTTCAAATCTGACTGAGATCTGTGAGCACTGTTGTTGCCCACTTACTCTGTTGCTGGCAAAGTCTTCCCAGTTGGTAGTACCGTACCCTAAAACTAGAAACATACAAAAATGCAAAATTGTCTGAGTTACTGGCTGTTTTGTGAGAACATACCACTTTAGACGGTCCAGTGTGGAAAGCAGCAGTACTGGACCGCTGGGTCTCTTGAAAAACTACATGAACACAGCCATATTTGCCATCATCCTCATTATCATCACACATCATACAGTTTAACATTTTTAGATTCTGTGGTCTGTGATGATCATAAAGATAGTGTTCACACACACACACACACAGACACACAAAACACAGACACACACACATACATACACAATACAGAGAGAGAGAGACAGAGAGAGAGACAGAGACAGAGGAAGAGAGACAGACAGACAGAGAGAGACAGACACACACACACACACAAACAAACAGACACACAAACAAACACGAGACACAAAAAAATACACACACACACACACACACACACACACACACACAAAAAGACAAACACTCACACACACACGCACACACACACACAGAGAGACACACACACACGTCACACACGCACACACACACACACACACAAGCAAACACATGTACACACACACTCACATACACAACTGAACAAAACCTAGACACTTTTTCACAATGCTCTCTTACCCTCAAGTCAACTTCCTTGCCAAGCATATCGTACAGGTGAGCTCCTTGCACCGTGATGTCTGATGCCAGTCTTCGAGCTTCTTTCAGATCATTGATCTGTAATCAACATATCAATCAGACCAGCTTGTCATCAACACATCCCTCAGTGTATTTCCAAGTCATCAATACAATTATATCATTCAGATCATTAATTAGTCATCAACACATCAACTTGTCATTGACACATCCCTCAGTGTATTGACAAGTCATCAATACAATCATATCATTCAGATCATTGATTAGTCATCAACAAGACAAGTCATCAATACAATCATATCAATCAGATCACTGATCAGTCATCAACACATCAACTTGTCATTGACACACACCTCAGTGTATTGAATGTCTCCATACAATCACATCACTCAGATCATTAATTTGTAATCAAAGCATCAATAATATCAATTTGTTACTAATACAACCTCCAGATTACCAACCTGTCATTGATATGATCATATTCAGAGCACTGATTAGTAATCAACACATCAATCACATCAACATGTCATCAACACATTCCTCAGTGTATTGACATATCAATACAATCATTTCATTCAGACCACTGATTTGCAATCAACCCATCAATCACATCAACTTGTCATTAACACACCCTTTAGATTACTGATGTGTCATTAATACAATCATATCATTAAGATCGTCGATCTATAATAACACATCAATCATCAACTTGTTATGAACACATCCTTCAGATTACTGACATATCCTCAATACAATAACATCAATTCACAGCGCTAATCTGTAATCAACAGATCAATCACATCAACTTGTCATCAACACATCAATCTCCTCCTTCAGATTACTAACATGTTATCAATGCAATCATATTCAGAACAATGATCTGTAATCAACACATCAATCACATCAACCTGTCATCAACACATCTTTCAGATTACCAACATGATAAGTACAATCACGACCCTACCCTCCTTTCCCCATATCCACGCAGTGATATAGGAGGCAGTGTCTCACCCTGGAGGAGACATCGAAGGAGACCTCAGAGGAGCTGTCCCCACTTTCCAGTTCTGCGGCCACATCGGGCTTTGTGGCTCCGTACAGCAGGGTGGTCACTTTCAGCATCTCCTTCACTGCGTAACCATCAGCTCCATACAGTCGCTTTGTGTTCATCTTGATGTGTGCTTTGGTTGCCTGAATGTCAAGAAGGTTGCAAGGATTCATACTAAATGCAAAAACCTAGATCATAAATATAAAATATGTCTAAAAAATATCAGTCCACTTTGAGTGACAATTTTAACCTGGTAAAATTATGAATTATGTCATTTGCAATGTTCAATCTTCACCTTAACAGAGATTACCTTAATGCCGAAAATATTTGAATAAATACGTGGGAATAAAGTGCACGAGCTAAAAGACATAACAAATACTATGAGACAAAAAGAACACTTGTTTTTTTTTCTATAGTCCACTTGTACCATCAAACGTGTCATGCAGAGAGAGAGAGTTGATTAGTAGAAGCACGCTGAAGTGGAAAAATGTCATGTGACAACAAAGAACACAATTATGCAAAATGAAGGCAATACTGGGGGAAAATACATTCGGTGACAACATCACTACACCCACTAAAGCTGAAGTATGCAGACTGTGGTGCAGCATCATGCTGCTTGTGCAGTGTGAACCAACCCAGTAGAACAATGTGTCTACACACATCCAAACCCACACGGACATACCTTAGATAGATGGACATACTGACTCAGTGACCATTCAGTCTACTACTTTAGTTGTTTGAGCGCCATGCTCATAACACAAGGGCTTTGGGTTCAACCCATGGGTGAGCCATGTTTTCTTTTTCATTTTTTTTTTCAACACAGCTGGGTGGTTCTTTTGACAGAGCCGTGGATCTAATATCTCAATTTCAATCCCAGCCAGCAACATTAAAACCTGGCTTGTTTGCTGCCCATACTTAATGTTTCCAATCATTCTGGTGGTGTCAGCTTAAAGTTTCAATGGTCCCTGTCCCATCCTCCCCATTTCAAGATCTTGTCAGTGCATAGGGTTTCATGTACACTCAGTGAGTCTGTCAGATAATTACTGGCAGATCTGGATGGAGCGTGTATGGAAGAGATACGTCTGATGAATCCCTCTTGAACAAACTCCACGCTCCAAACTCAGCGCATGACCAAGCTTGAACGCAGAAGAAGACAAGCAGCATAAACAGACCAACATGCCCATAGTCCGCCAACACCTTCACCATCACTTTGAATACACTGCTACCACCAACATCAACACCATCATCATCATCACAACAACCACTACCACTATCAATACTGCCACCGTTATCACCACCACCAACACTACCATTATGACCAATAGCAATACTATGAGCAAGTTACTGACCATAAACTCTGCCACAGATTTGATGAAGATGACTCTGTCTTGCTCTGTGTCTATGTCTGGATGTACATCAGCACTGGGATCATAGCTGTGGACAAGAAAACAGACCTAAAGACATTGCCTACACAACCATTTACAGACCTAAAGACATTGCCTACACAACCATTTACACACCTAAAGACCACTGCCTACACAACCATTTACACACCTAAAGACATTGCCTACACAACCATTTACAGACCTAAAGACATTGCCTACACAACCATTTACAGACCTAAAGACACTGCCTACACAACCATTTACAGACCTAAAGACACTGCCTACACAACCATTTACACACCTAAAGACACTGCCTGCACAACCATTTACACACCTAAAGACACTGCCTACACAACCATTTACACACCTAAAGACACTGCCTGCACAACCATTTACACAACCTAAAGACACTGCCTACACAACCATTTACACACCTAAAGACACTGCCTGCACAACCATTTACACACCTAAAGACACTGCCTACACAACCATTTACACACCTAAAGACACTGCCTACACAACCATTTACACACCTAAAGACACTGCCTACACAACCATTTACAGACCTAAAGACACTGCCTACACAACCATTTACACACCTAAAGACACTGCCTACACAACCATTTACAGACCTAAAGACACTGCCTACACAACCATTTACACACCTAAAGACACTGCCTACACAACCATTTACAGACCTAAAGACACTGCCTACACAACCATTTACACACCTAAAGACACTGCCTACACAACCATTTACAGACCTAAAGACACTGCCTACACAACCATTTACACACCTAAAGACACTGCCTACACAACCATTTACAGACCTAAAGACACTGCCTACACAACCATTTACACACCTAAAGACACTGCCTACACAACCATTTACAGACCTAAAGACACTGCCTACACAACCATTTACACACCTAAAGACACTGCCTACACAACCATTTACACACCTAAAGACACTGCCTACACAACCATTTACAGACCTAAAGACACTGCCTACACAACCATTTACACACCTAAAGACACTGCCTACACAACCATTTACAGACCTAAAGACACTGCCTACACAAACCATTTACACACCTAAAGACACTGCCTACACAACCATTTACAGACCTAAAGACACTGCCTACACAACCATTTACACACCTAAAGACACTGCCTACACAACCATTTACAGACCTAAAGACACTGCCTACACAACCATTTACACACCTAAAGACACTGCCTACACAACCATTTACAGACCTAAAGACACTGCCTACACAACCATTTACACACCTAAAGACACTGCCTACACAACCATTTACACACCTAAAGACACTGCCTACACAACCATTTACACACCTAAAGACACTGCCTACACAACCATTTACACACCTAAAGACACTGCCTACACAACCATTTACAGACCTAAAGACACTGCCTACACAACATTTACACACCTAAAGACACTGCCTACACAACCATTTACAGACCTAAAGACACTGCCTACACAACCATTTACACACCTAAAGACACTGCCTACACAACCATTTACACACCTAAAGACACTGCCTACACAACCATTTACACACCTAAAGACACTGCCTACACAACCATTTACACACCTAAAGACACTGCCTACACAACCATTTACACACCTAAAGACACTGCCTACACAACCATTTACACACCTAAAGACACTGCCTACACAACCATTTACACACCTAAAGACACTGCCTACACAACCATTTACAGACCTAAAGACACTGCCTACACAACCATTTACACACCTAAAGACACTGCCTACACAACCATTTACAGACCTAAAGACACTGCCTACACAACCATTTACACACCTAAAGACACTGCCTACACAACCATTTACAGACCTAAAGACACTGCCTACACAACCATTTACACACCTAAAGACACTGCCTACACAACCATTTACAGACCTAAAGACACTGCCTACACAACCATTTACACACCTAAAGACACTGCCTACACAACCATTTACACACCTAAAGACACTGCCTACACAACCATTTACACACCTAAAGACACTGCCTACACAACCATTTACAGACCTAAAGACACTGCCTACACAACCATTTACACACCTAAAGACACTGCCTACACAACCATTTACACACCTAAAGACACTGCCTACACAACCATTTACACACCTAAAGACACTGCCTACACAACCATTTACAGACCTAAAGGACACTGCCTACACAACCATTTACAGACCTAAAGACACTGCCTACACAACCATTTACAGACCTAAAGACACTGCCTACACAACCATTTACAGACCTAAAGACATTGCCTACACAACCATTTACAGACCTAAAGACACTGCCTACACAACCATTTACAGACCTAAAGACATTGCCTACACAACCATTTACAGACCTAAAGACACTGCCTACACAACCATTTACAGACCTAAAGACACTGCCTACACAACCATTTACAGACCTAAAGACATTGCCTACACAACCATTTACAGACCTAAAGACACTGCCTACACAACCATTTACAGACCTAAAGACACTGCCTACACAACCATTTACAGACCTAAAGACACTGCCTACACAACCATTTACACACCTAAAGACACTGCCTACACAACCATTTACAGACCTAAAGACACTGCCTACACAACCATTTACACACCTAAAGACACTGCCTACACAACCATTTACAGACCTAAAGACACTGCCTACACAACCATTTACACACCTAAAGACACTGCCTACACAACCATTTACAGACCTAAAGACACTGCCTACACAACCATTTACACACCTAAAGACACTGCCTACACAACCATTTACAGACCTAAAGACACTGCCTACACAACCATTTACACACCTAAAGACACTGCCTACACAACCATTTACAGACCTAAAGACACTGCCTACACAACCATTTACACACCTAAAGACATTGCCTACACAACCATTTACACACCTAAAGACACTGCCTACACAACCATTTACAGACCTAAAGACATTGCCTACACAACCATTTACACACCTAAAGACACTGCCTACACAACCATTTACAGACCTAAAGACACTGCCTACACAACCATTTACACACCTAAAGACACTGCCTACACAACCATTTACAGACCTAAAGACACTGCCTACACAACCATTTACAGACCTAAAGACACTGCCTACACAACCATTTACAGACCTAAAGACACTGCCTACACAACCATTTACAGACCTAAAGACACTGCCTACACAACCATTTACAGACCTAAAGACACTGCCTACACAACCATTTACAGACCTAAAGACACTGCCTACACAACCATTTACAGACCTAAAGACACTGCCTACACAACCATTTACAGACCTAAAGACACTGCCTACACAACCATTTACAGACCTAAAGACACTGCCTACACAACCATTTACAGACCTAAAGACACTGCCTACACAACCATTTACACACCTAAAGACACTGCCTACACAACCATTTACACACCTAAAGACACTGCCTACACAACCATTTACACACCTAAAGACACTGCCTACACAACCATTTACACACCTAAAGACACTGCCTACACAACCATTTACACACCTAAAGACACTGCCTACACAACCATTTACACACCTAAAGACACTGCCTACACAACCATTTACAGACCTAAAGACACTGCCTACACAACCATTTACACACCTAAAGACACTGCTACACAACCATTACAGACTAATGATGCCTACACAACCATTACCACAAGACACTGCCTACACAACCTTTACAGACCTAATGGACACTGCTACACAACCATTTACTACTACCTTTAAAGATTGCTACACAACCATTACACACAAAGCACTTGCGTACACAACCATTAAGACTAAGATCATGCCTACCACCTTTACAACTAGACATTTGCTTAACATCTTTTCAGCCCTAAGCATGGCTCTAACCTTTTACAACCTAGACACTACCTACAACCAATTTACAGACCTAAGACACTGCCTACAACCATTTAACACCTAAGCACTGCTACACAACTAATTTACAACTAAGACACTGCCTACACAACATTTACACACCTAGACCTGCCTACACAACCATTTACAGACTAAGACATGCCTACACTACATTTACATGACCTAAAGATCTGCACACAACATTTACAGACCTAAGGACTGCCTAACAACCATTACAGCTAATGACACTGCTAACAAACCATTACAAACCTCAAAGACACTGCTACACAACATTTACATCCTAGAAGAAACACAGCTAAACAACCATACAGACCTATAAGCACTGCCTAACACCATTTACACACCTAAATACACTGCTACACAACCATTTACAACCTAAAGACACTGCCTACACAACCATTTACCGACCTATAGATACTGCCTACACAACCTTTACACACCTAAAGACACTGCTACACACATTTAAGACCTAATAGCACTGCTACACAACCATTTAACTACCTAAACTCTGCCACAAACCATTACAGACTAGACACTGCCTACTCAATCCATTACACACCTAAGGACACTAGCTTCGACAACATTTACAGACCTAAAGACACTGCCTACACAACCATTTACACACCTAAAGACACTGCCTACACAACCATTTACAGACCTAAAGACATGCCTACACAACCATTTACAACCTAAAGACACTGCCTACACAACCATTTACAGACCTAAAGACACTGCCTACACAACCATTTACACACCTAAAGACACTGCCTACACAACCATTTACAACCTAAAGACATGCCTACACAACCATTTACACACCTAAAGACACTGCCTACACAACCATTTACAACCTAAAGACACTGCCTACACAACCATTTACACACCTAAAGACACTGCCTACACAACCATTTACACACCTAAAGACACTGCCTACACAACCATTTACAACCTAAAGACACTGCCTACACAACCATTTACAACCTAAAGACACTGCCTACACAACCATTTACACACCTAAAGACACTGCCTACACAACCATTTACAACCTAAAGACATTGCCTACACAACCATTTACAGACCTAAAGACACTGCCTACACAACCATTTACAACCTAAAGACACTGCCTACACAACCATTTACAGACCTAAAGACACTGCCTACACAACCATTTACAACCTAAAGACACTGCCTACACAACCATTTACAGACCTAAAGACATGCCTACACAACCATTTACACACCTAAAGACACTGCCTACACAACCATTTACACACCTAAAGACACTGCCTACACAACCATTTACAACCTAAAGACACTGCCTACACAACCATTTACACACCTAAAGACACTGCCTACACAACCATTTACAGACCTAAAGACACTGCCTACACAACCATTTACAGACCTAAAGACACTGCCTACACAACCATTTACACACCTAAAGACACTGCCTACACAACCATTTACAGACCTAAAGACACTGCCTACACAACCATTTACAACCTAAAGACACTGCCTACACAACCATTTACAGACCTAAAAATGCTACCAACTCAAAATGTTTATTATACTAATGTTACAAATCTTAATCCTTTCACTCCTTCACCTTAACCACCATGTTCCTGTGGTAAGCTGGTAGATAAGGTGAGAGAGTGACAGGGTTAAGAATTTCTGTACACTGCACAAGGAACTGGTTCTTCTGGGACTGAATAGCATAGCAATTATGACACTTACTCCCAAAAGCTGATGTTAAGCATAACAAATAGACAAATGACCAGATTTGTGCCTGAACAGTCACAGTGGTTAGCACAACAGACTACTGAATTGGAGGTCGTGGGTTCTATCCCCATCAATGCAATCAATCCTTCAACTGATCAGCTCCTTCCCGAGTTGAAAGTACTATGGGCTCATCAGGAAGACTGACACTATGCAGTCAGGTATCATCCATTTTGTGGAGGCATCACTGAGGGTGTAACTCATATTTTCTGACTAACACCAGAGATACCTCTATCTCTCAGGCCCGATTGATGCAAGGATATATTATGAATCAGGCAGGATAAATTATGAAAGTAAGTGTACTTTTCAGCTCTGTCATGCAGTCTCAATCGGAAAAAGAAATCCACAGCATCATCACTATCATTACCTTTCTCATCGCTAGATCACTGTGAAAAACTGTCACACATTCTGAGATCCTTCATGCTCTGCTCTCAAGGTGATATTGTTTTTGGTGTTTGGAGTGCATTGGAGAATGGAAAAGAGCAGTGGGGGCGGGTGGAGTGGGAGTGGGTAGCTACACAGGAAATGAGCAGACAATGGGGGGAAAAAAATCATGCTTGGGCCTGAATATACCATTCCAGTTCAGTCCATCATCTTTAAATTGTTACCTGCATTTTGATCTTTAGTGTTGGGAAGAGTAAACCAGTGAAGGACAGGAAATAGGCAAGGAACTTACAGTGCTGGCCTTCAGAGAAGCTAAAATCTCTACCACATCACTCCCTAACAACAACTGAGGTTATGGGTAACACCTTACCTCTGGCTATTATTCCAGTCATCTGGATTCTGTGCTCATGACAAATGCTGGGAATTATATATTTAAAGGCCTTCCATTGTTGATATCATACTTATTCCTTCACCAGAGAGCACTGTCACTTCAAACTACAAGAACTGATCTCATGACACCGTGTACTCATTCATCCACGATTATGTTTTTGACCGAAGGTATATGTACAAAGAGTCAGACTCTGTTAGTACTTCTATTTACATGTGTGTGTGAGCCGCTATACCAGTCCTCTGGAATGTATTACAATGTGTCATGTATGTAAATATATATATATTATTTGCAGAGTCCAGTGAGTCTGCAGAATAGCACTACACAAGAATGATTGATTGCTACTATTATGATTGATAATGACTGTAGTAAAAAGTACATCATGTATGTATTGTACATATAGCAAGTATTCAACAAAATTAAAATAATACCATAACTTCAAGCTGTTTCATAATATTTGCAGGTGTCTTCAATGTAGAATTCCATGATGTTCTTTATTTAAAATGTTGTAATCTGGCATCATTTAAGTAAACTCATAAAAGATAAAACTGACAGAGACAATGCCATGACTATTTCTTAAGAGACATTATTATGCAGATTAATAAAAGACATAGTTCACAGACAGATATTGCCATGCCTGTTTGGCGAGAGACATTATTCAAACAGATTCACACAAACACAAGAGACATTATTCAAAGAGATTCATAAAAGACAAGAGTTCACAGAGAGAAACTACTATTACCGTTTGACAAGCCACTTGAGGACCTCAGCAACAAGAGGAAAGTTGGGTGTACGGAAATTTTCCATGGAGATGAGACGATGGTAGCCAAGGGCCCTCATCATCTCTGTGAAATCTGTCCATCAAACAAACCACAGCAGGAAATATTTGATCAGCAAAATGGAACATGTCTAGCACAAATATTCTGACAATCAAGCTAAGATTACATATCAGACATGTGCATCACCCTCCCCCCCCCTTTCCCAACCTCTATACACTCAAACTGACACAGAGGAGCATTCACATGTACACACATACACATGCACATACACATCCACATATGCATGCACGCACATACACACACACACACCGCACACACACACACACACACACACACACACACACACACACACACACACACACACATACACACACACACACACATCCACTCACAATCACATGCATTCTCCGTCCTATTCTTATCAGGATATGGGCTGGATGTAAAAAATATAACTACTTATACCATTACCCTTGCAAAAAAGTTTGTCTTCATGTGACACATACACACAGTGTCTGAAAAATACCACACTTCATTATCACTAAACATTCAGATGCACATGTATTTCACTGCCTGACCAGGCCAATCCTGAAAGGCATCAACACCATAGGATTTATCATTCAGCTGCCTCTGTGTGTGTGTGTGTGTGTGTGTGTGTGTGTGTGTGTGTGTGTGTGTGTGTGTGTGTGTGTGTGTGTGTGTGTGTGGTGTGTGTGTGTGGTGTGTGTGTGTGTGTGTGAGTGTGTGTGAGGGGTGTGTGCGTGTGATGTGGTGCATGTGTGTGATGTGTGTGCATGTGTGTGTGTGTGTGTGTGTGTGTGTGTGTGTGTGTGTGTGTGTGTGTGTGTGTGTGTGTGTGTGTGTGTGTGTGTGTGTGTGTGTGTGTGTGTGTGTGTGTGTGTGTGTGTGTGTGTGTGTGTGTGTGTGTGTGTGTGTGTGTGTGTGTGTGTGTGTGTGTGTGTGCGTGCATGCTCATGTGTGTGTGTGTATATGTTTGAGTGTCTTGTTGATAATGCAGTGGTCTTGGATTCAACCCTCAGGCATGCAAAATTTATTAAAAAAAAATTTTTTAATGGGCTGAGTGACTCTGTTGACAAAGCTATGGACTTAATCCCTTGACTCCTGCACCCTGTCCACCAGTGTCCTGAATAGTCAACCATTCGAGCAAAGCAAAAATGTAACCCATTGACTCAGTTTCAGCATTTGGCGGATAGAGTGTGGGAGTTAAACAGTTAAGCTTTTACAACTGATGGATAGGGTGTGGGAGTCAAAGGGTTAAGATCTCATGTCCTGAGTTCAATCCCAACCAGCAGTATAAAAACTTGTATGATGCTGCCCATCTTAACCCTCTGACTCCCGCACCGTATCCACTAATTGCAAAAACTTAACCCTTTGCAGGAAGGTGGTGGATAGGGTGAGGGAGTCAAAGGGTTAAGTTTTTGTTTTGTTAACATGGTTGCCAATGACAGATGCTAGCGGACAGGGTGCGGGAGTCAAAGGGTTTATGCTCCAATCATCATGGCGATGTCAGCTTTGTACTTCTTAGGCCCTGTTTCTTTCTCTCCCATCCCCTCCCTATTTCAAGAGCTTGCCAAGGCACAGGATTTTGTGAATGCTGATCTTGATGGAGCACATGTGGACTTAAAACTTGAGTATGTGTGTGTGTGCACGAGTGTGTGTGTGTGTTCGTGTGCATGCATGTGTGTGTGTGCACATGACAGAGAGAGAGAGAGAGAGAGAGAGAGAGAGAGAGAGAGAGAGAGAGAGAGAGAGAATGGAATTGTATGTGTGTGTGTGTATCATTTTATGTGTATGTATGTGTGTATTATGTGTGTATGAGGGGGGATAGAGGAGGAACATGTGCCTATGCGTGTGTGAATGCGCGAACATGTAAGTGCTTACGTACATGCATATATGAGAATGTTGATCGCTTGCCTTAAGTAATAAGTTTTGAACATCTCCGATTATCTCAATGAAGTATGAACAACGTGCATCAAACATGTTAGGGGAAAAAAAGGGAATTTTACTTTTAGAGTGACACAGAAAGAATCAAGGTGACCGTACATGTTCCATGTGGATTTCTTCAAGATCAAATTCTAATGGTCTGTGTGATAAACGAACATGATTAGCCTAATAAACTAAAGCATGGCACAGTGACATACTCACATAGGACGAAATTGCAGCTGTCTCCCTACGTTCTCTGCAGTAAAATATTGAAAACGCCGAACAAACGACTAAAATATACTATTCATGACTATTCATAAACTTTGAATACTCACTTCTGAGATCTCGAAAGCTCATCTTGTCTTGGACAGAAAAGACAGCGGAATAAACAGCAATTAATTTCAACAAACTCTGTTTTCAGATTGTTTCGCTCTCAGCTATTCGGTCATGCGCAGTACCAGACCGGAACACGCCATCTGTAAACGTCACCATGGGAAACTAAAGGAAGACAACTGATAGTTAACATTGTAGTCTCCCTTCCAGTGGGATCTTCGCGTTGGTCTGTGGATCTTTCCGCGTGAACTGCGCGAGGGTGGACTCAGTTACTACTTGTGTGTGTGTGTGTGTGTGTGTGTGTGTGTGTGTGTGTGTGTGTGTGTGTGTGTGTGTGTTTCATTTTTGAATGTTTTAAATTCCACGATGACCGACTGAAGTTTATACTCCAAAAATATCTTCCTTTCACCTGTTACTTCATCCCTTTCACAGCGCAGAAAACAAAATAACAAGAAGTGACAAAACTAAACCTACAACAACAAGAAAAAAAAAATCCGCTAGTGAACTAAGGTTTCAAAATAAGTTCATCATGATATTAAAAGAAAAAAAAAAAGGGGGAAATAACATCAAAATTTCAAAATCTAACCTTGCTTGAAAGGTTAAACTAAAAAGATTTTAAAGTGGATGTCCTACCACTCACCTTTTCTTAAACTCAGGATAGGACAAACCTCACGATTGTATGGAGCTAGTTGGGCAAGGCTCCATTCTAGACACAATAGGACTGTTATTCATACGTCGTATCCATGATTTCATCAGTCTCTTGATATTATTAAGTGATCTGGTTGGGTTCATCTCAATAGACACCATGCCGGCCATGCAGGGGTTTTGGTTTTGATCCTCAGACAGACCAGTTTATGGACTGGTTGGCTCTGTCGATAAAGCTGTGGACTCAAGATTTGAGGTCTCGAGTTCAATCCCAGTTCGGAACATGAAAACTGATCTGTTCTCTGTCCGTCTCAGTGCTCCAGTAGTGTTGTTACTATCAGTGTAGCGTTTCATAAGTCATTCTCCCCTCCGCATTTCAACATCTTGTCAGGGCATAGAGAATCTTGCGCAGGCTCGAAGAGTCTGCCTTATAATTGCTGGCAAATTTTGGTGGTTGCATGAGGAATCGTTCAAGAGCGAGGAATCCCTTTTGGACAAAACACAAATTCTGATACACCGCATAATGAAAATGATGAAGACTGTACTTTTCATAATTGTGTGACCAGCTATTTTCTAATGTACCTTTCTTTTTTTGTTTAGGAATGGGAGGCGTGTGTGGGCGTGTGCGCGCGCGCTTTTGTGTGTTTGTGTGCGCGCGCGAGTTTGTGTGTGTGTGTGTTTGTATGTATGTGAGTGTGTGTGCATGCGAGCGCGCTCGCGCACGCGCGCGTGTGGGTGTGGTGTGAGTGTGTGCATATTTGTATGTCGTGTGAGTATGTGTGTGTCTACGTGTCGATATATGTGAGACTGCCTCTGTGTGTGTGTGTGTGTGTGTGTGTGTGTGTGTGTGTGTGTGTGTGTGTGTGTGTGTATGCGCGTGTCTGTCAGTGTGTGCGTGCGTGTGTGGGTGCGTGCGTGTGTGCATGCGTGCGTGTGTGGGCGTGTGCGTGCGCGCGTTTGTGTGTGTGTGTGTGTGCGCGCGCGCGTATGTGTGTGTGTTTGTATGTCTGTGTGCGTGCGAGCGCGTGCTCGCGCGCGTGTGGTTGTGAGTGTGCGCATATTTGTATGTCGTGTGA
>CM060306.1:117328203-117338203 GCA_030674185.1 Monoplex corrugatus | reverse complement strand
CAGTGCCGTCATCCTCGCTCCCGTGATGACGGCAACAGGACCAGTTGACGTCACCAGCGTTCCTGACAAATCACACTGCTGACATTTGAGGTGAATGACGTGGCCTTTCTGGACGTTCAGTCTAATGACGTCATCACTGTTATACGAGAGGCTCCGGAACTTCACTGTCCCGCCTTGGACGCGCACACTTATGTAGACCCGCGTGTGATTTTCAGTGGCAATGATGACGCAGAAACAGACGCCGGTTCGGCAATGAGTCAGCACAATATAGCGCTGACCCAGGCGGTGCGTCGGCCAGGACAAGTAACTGCCCGAAGATTTTGAATACTTTTCTTTCCCGCTGGAAGACAGGACCTGCACGTCAGCTGCATGGCTGCACACCACGCGGACCCCTTTACGTTCCACGGACGACCACCGAAGCTCGGCACTTTCTTTGACGACCACTTCACCGAAGCGTCTGGGTGCAACTGTCAAGGCATCAGACAGGGAGTCCGCAGGGAAGAAAACTTGGACGGACATGCGGTGCGTTGGAGAAGGGTTGTAGATGACCAGTCTCTGATTCAGCTCGGCCTTTTTGGGGGTGAGAAGTGGGGAGGTGTGCTGGGGAAAGGCCACCCAGTACTCGGTTGTATCGTCGCCATCGACTGCAACAACATTCTTGTCCATGAAATCCTACAGGCAGAAATGTTTCTACCACGCATCTATACCAAAATTGGTGAACATCCCTCCTTGAATATATATATTATATATATATATATATAAAGAAAGAAACACTGAGATATCTTTAACTAAATATCTGACCAAAAGATCCAAATATTTGTTTGTTTTAATACTTTGTGCAACAGGAAAATTACCGAGAAACTTGGTGAACATCTGTCTGTGAAAATGAATTATGAGGAAACTTTGCTGACACATTGTCTTTACAAACAAACAAACATACATATATGCAGATAGCCATCCAGCCACCCAGCCACCCAGCCACCCAGCCACCCAGCCACCCAGCCACGTATTCTGAGAGTTCGACAACAGCATAAGTATCTCACAGCGCAACCAAAATGTTTTAAGACTTCTTAGTTCTTTGAGCAACGTTGTTATAGCTAGTCCTTATAAACTCTGAGCGTGGTAGGACTTTAAACTCAGCAAAACAGAACAACAAAACAAAACAAAACAAACAAACAGTCAGCCAGCCAGCCAGCCAGCCAGCCAGCCAGCCAGCCAGCCAGCCAGTCATGCAGGCAGGCAGGCAGACAGACAGGCAGGCAGGCAGGCAGGCAGGCAGGCAGGCAGGCAGGCAAGCAGGCAGGCAGACTGGCTGGCAGACAGATGGACGTCCTTTCGTGTCAGCACTAACAAGTTTTCTGTTTCTTCAGGAGATAAAGAAAAGAGATACCATAGATGGAACTCCATAGCATCATGATCATCATCCCCATTATCATGAAATCATCAATAATTCTAACATCTTGGACAGTGTTATGATAATTGATAATTTCACGATAACGGGGAATTTGGAACAATGTATCACAGTGCTTTGATGATGCATGATGACAGGGATGACAATCATGATGCTATGAATTCCATTCTGGATTTAGACTACGTGACAGGGCTGTACTCTACGCTTACTTTTATGGTATATCCTGGCGTCAACCAGGACTGAAAGATCCAAACACCTATGGTGTTGATCAGAAAATGTGAGTAACACCATGAATATGACTATGACTATGACTATGACTATGAATATGAATACAATATGAATATGAATATGAATATGAATATGAACATGAATATGAATATGAATATGAATGGCATGAGCCCTATACCCGCGCATAAATCCTACGCGCTGTTAAGGTCTTAAGGTTCTGCTAAGAAGGCTTTATATTTTCTACATGTATTGTTGGTAAGAAAAGGTATGACGGCACTGTCCGACCGCCCCGCAGAGTTACGTCAAAGAAACCCATCTATTTGCAATTCAAAATACAACGGCTTCCAGCTTTCTAACATAAATTAATGTCCCCATCACCTTAATTCTCCTGGCCCATTTTCGGTCCTTGATCCACAAGAAAAAAAGAAAAAGAAAAAAAAAGAAAGAGAAACACTCGTCTACAAAGAAACAAACAAGCATACACACACATTCACACACATATGTATATAGGCACACAATCTTTTTCTCTTTTTATATCACTTATACTTTGCCCTTCGGCTTTTCGTTCACTCTCTATCCATTCGTCCTCTCTCTCTCTCTCTCTCTCTCTCTCTCTCTCTCTCTCTCTCTCTCTCTCTCTCTCTCTCCCTTCCCCTCTTTCTCTCTGTCTTGTTTCTTCTTTTTTTGCATTTCTTTGATATTTGATCAGAAAAAAAACAACAACCCAGAAACGTTCTACTCCACGCTGCAGAGTCTACGCAGTGTTATTTTTGAAACAGTGTCAATGTGTTTGTTTGATTGATGAAAATCTTTACCATTGGAACTCTAAACTGCTAAACGTTGTCTAGTATTTCAGATTTTTTCATCAGCACAATGCAGGCAGTGCAGCTGTAACAACTGTTACTCATAAACTTGCGTGTCACCGAAGGCTTTTAGCGTTAACTTACAGC
Source organism: Monoplex corrugatus (assembly GCA_030674185.1). Taxonomy (NCBI): domain Eukaryota; kingdom Metazoa; phylum Mollusca; class Gastropoda; order Littorinimorpha; family Ranellidae; genus Monoplex; species Monoplex corrugatus. The sequence continues at coordinate 117,335,614 of CM060306.1, read as the reverse complement.
CTGAACATTTGCAAACAGTTTCAGTGTGCATATATAAGCATTGCCTGTCAGCATTATGTATCATAGTGTTTATTATATAAACGGGCCTGGCTTTGCCAGTACGCCCAGGCATGGTCAGTCGCCCTCGGGTAGAGTGTCCACTCTTTCTCACAGACACCTGTGTGTTACAAGAGTTCTACGTCTGTGTGTAGCCTAATGGTTAAAACCATTCCATTTGACTGAACCATTCCTTATGAAGAATAAGTTCATTCTTGATTTCCGTATCCTCTTCCCTACTTGCTACCACATCACACCAGTTCACAGTAAAACAGTTTTAAAACCCTTTCACTCACGTAACCTATCCACCAACTGCAAAATCTTAACCCTTTGACTCCCTCACCCTTCCGTCAGCGCCCACCTCAGATGATATGGCCGATGGAGATAACTATTCCAGTCACGTTGGGTGGTGGGTGGGAATATAGGATGGCGGATGTTGATGAATGATGAGGAGAAGAGTGGCAGAATGATTCAGACGTTCACCTGCCAGTAACTGAACTCGAGGTTCCAGGGTTCGCTCCCCGTAGAGGCCTCAACTTTTTTCCTCAGTTTGACCAGAAAATCGAACTGAACGTCTAGTCCTTCGGAAGGGGACGAAAAACGAGTCGGACCTGAGTGCCTTGCTGCCTTGGTATAAAACATTGAAGACAAAGGTTATTTCTCAGGTCCCACCCCTTGAAGACCAATTGGCCTTCTTGCCTTTCTGAAGTCTTGTTAAAAAAAAGTGAATATGTATATGAATTTGAATCGAAGGAGAGGGGATGGACGCCGCCCTCGTGGTGCTGGCCCCGGGAAAAGTTGAGGTCTCTGCCACCACACTCCTACGACCCCAGAGTTATGGGACTATCTCGGTTGGACCTCAAGGCCTGGCCAGCTCATGGGTTTATGTGCAGGCATAGCCTAAGGCTTGTGCCGTGATCATTCTGGATCTTCTCCATCACATAGCACCTGTGACGTTAGTGCATATGAAATTCATTCCGAGCGCGGAGACGTCATCTTGAGAAACTGAAACTGAAACTTCACTAGTTGTTACCACAATACACCAGCTCACTATAAAACAGTTGTAAAACCCTTTCACTCATGCAAAATATCTACCAACTGCAAAAACTTAACCCTTTGACTCCCTCACCCTCCCATCAGAGCCGACCTCAGGTGATATGGCTGACGGAGATAAATATTCGAAACACGTTGGGGATGGGGGATAGGGGTGGGGGTGGAGGATGGTGGATGTTGATGAATGTTCAGATGGTGATCTGAAGGCTAAAGTATCCACCTAGGACGCAAGACACCCGGGTTCCAATCTCGGATAGGACACAAACTGTTCCCCTCCCCTCCTACACTAGATCTTAAGTTGTGGCCAATGCACTATTAATCTTTCAGATAAAACGATATACCGAGGTTCCGTGTGCAGCACACAGTCAGCGCTCGTTAACGATCCCAAGGCAATGAAGGAGCTGTCCACTAGAAAATTCTGTAGCTATCAAAATCACACGAAACCTAGTGTTGTTCGGTGTTGATCAAACAATAAAAACGGATAGAATATTTGATCTTATAATAATGATTGCAAAATCAGTTCTCTATAAATGCAAAGTAGACAAAGAATGCTAAATAAAAAAGTCAAAATTGAACAATATAATGCCAAAATAAACTTTCACTTGTCCATTTTCACTGCTCAGTGGAACAATAATATGTCAATGTTCTCCCCATAGAAAAATGGATTTTTTTATGACGTTCTTAAATCTTGAATAAGATGATAATTGTTTAGAATGTTGTCATATATGTTTTGTACATTATAGGTTGTTTGTAGGTGACCAATACTTGTTTTATATGTATAAATTGATATCATTTCTGTTATCACATTGTTTGTGATGCTTGATTATCGTACAGCAAAAAAAAAAAAAAAAAAAAAAAAAAAAAATCGAAAAACAAATTTATGAAATATTGACATATGCTTAGACCTTGATGTCCGTTTTTAAACTTCCAACGTATAGAATATCATTATGTATATTCTGCATGCTATATAGAGTTTATATGCTAACAATGTCTTTTCATATGCATGCATGTTTTTGTCATTTTTCGTTGCCACATTGTCTGTTTGATGTCCGTTTGTTATAAAGCAAAAAGTGAATAGTAAAAAAAAAAGTTTATTAAAATTACAAATTCTGTAGCTAAATCCACTTTCATTGGTAAACAGAAAATACATGCAACCGGTCCCCCCCCCCCCCCACACTTTGAGAGAGAGAGAGAGAGAGAGAAAGAGAGAGAGAGAGAGAGAGAAGAAAAAAAAAAAAGAAAGAAAGGTTGCGATAAGCTTCCACGAGAAAAGGAGCGCAAATTTCACATGGTAATGGATTCTTAACAAATAAACCAAGAAACCAAGAAACTAAGAAACCAACAAACCAATCAACCAACAAACCAACCAACCAACCAACGAACCAACCAATCAACCAACCAACAAACCAACCAACCAACAAACCAACCAACCAACCGACCACCCGACCGACCGACCGACCGACCGACCGACCGACCGACCGACCGACCGACCGACCGACCGACCGACCAACCAAATCTTTAAGGTTTTTTTTTCTTTTCTGTTTCTCTCTCTTCTCCTCCTTTGCTCTCTTTCTAAGTTAGGGAAACATAAATACGTGCATTTACTTATTCATAAAAATAGATAAATAGAAACAAATGTTTAAAAAAAAAAGTAACGGAAGGAACTCATTCGGCATATATCAAACAGGAATGAATACACGCTAGAGAATTTATACTTGATGTACACACGGGCTTTGTGAATGTGTACAATGTAAAATGTTGTGTTTGATATCAATGTAAAAATAGATCAAGTAAAGCAAGTCACAAAAAAACAAACAAACAAAGAAATAAAGCAAGCAAACAAACAAATAAACCCTTTCAAAAAAAAAAAAAAAAAAAAAAAAAAAAGAGAGAAGGTCGGATGAAAAAAGTGCTTGGAGGACAGGACAGACAGGTGACTTACCAATGCAGGAGAAAATCGCTACGCACAAGAGAAACATCATTGCTGTCTCCTGTCTCCTCTCCATTGTCTGTCTCGATGCCCAAGGTAATTCCTGTAACACAAGTTTGGAATATGTTCAAGAGGGATTCCTGTTACTCACACAATTCCATATGCCCTCCACCTAAATCTGCCACCAGTTATCTGGCAGACATCTTAAGCTTAATGAAAACCATACGCACTGGCAAGGGTTTGAAATGGACGAGAAGAGTAATAGGAAAACAAGGCCTCTTAAACAGTATGCTGATACTTCGAGCACAATTGACTGAAACATTATGATGGGCAGATACAGGCCATTTTTCATTCTACAAACTGGGATTAAACTCGAAACATCAAAACTTGAGTTTACGGTCCTATCAGCAGAGCCAACTGGTACGTGCTTAAAAGGTTAGCGGAATAAAGAAAAAAGTTATTTCATGTCAAATTTCTTTTTCAGGACAAACTATTCAATAATTAATGATACTGAGCTATGATAATATCCCCGGAAAGGTTTATTTTATGTCAGCAACAGGAATATATGCAAGAACAGACAATAGCGTAAAAACAAAACCGAAGAAAGAAAGACAGACAGACAGAAAGAAAGAAAGGAAGGAAGAAAGAAAGAAAGGAAGAAAGAAAAGAAAGAAACGAACGAACAAACGAATGAACGAAAGAATGAACGAACGAATGAACGAACGCAAATACAAACGAACGAACGAACGAACGCACGCACAAACGAACGGACGGACGGACGAACGAACGAACGAAGAAACAAACAGACTTGATGAGCAAACAAACCACATAGCCTTCAGTTAAGCAGAACCTCAAAACCTTGCCAGCACGTAAGATTTAAAATTTATTGCATTTGCCATGCCCGTTTTGGACCTTTCCGTCACCTGACAATTGTGGTATGAGCGTATATGGAATTATCCGAGCGCTGCAATGCCGTCTTGAGAAAACTGACACTGAAACTGAAACTGCTCGTTCGTGATTTATTTTCACAAGTGTCCATTTTTGTGGTATGAGCGCATATGGAATTATCCGAGCGTTGCAATGTCGTCTTGAGAAAACTGACACTGAAATTGATACTGATCGTTCGTGATTTATTTCCACAAGTGTCCATTTTTATGTGGTATGAGCGCACATGGAATTATCCAAGCGCTGCAAAGCCGTCTTGAGAAAACTGACACTGAAATTGATACTGATCGTTCGTGATTTATTTGTACAAATGTCCATTTTTATGTGGTATGAGCGCACATGGAATTATCCAAGCGCTGCAAAGCCGTCTTGAGAAAACTGACACTGAAATTGATACTGATCGTTCGTGATTTATTTCCACAAGTGTCCATTTTTATGTGGTATGAGCGCACATGGAATTATCCAAGCGCTGCAAAGCCGTCTTGAGAAAACTGACACTGAAATTGATACTGATCGTTCGTGATTTATTTCCACAAGTGTCCATTTTTATGTGGTATGAGCGCACATGGAATTATCCAAGCGCTGCAAAGCCGTCTTGAGAAAACTGACACTGAAATTGATACTGATCGTTCGTGATTTATTTCCACAAGTGTCCATTTTTATGTGGTATGAGCGCACATGGAATTATCCAAGCGCTGCAAAGCCGTCTTGAGAAAACTGACACTGAAATTGATACTGATCGTTCGTGATTTATTTGTACAAATGTCCATTTTTATGTGGTATGAGCGCACATGGAATTATCCAAGCGCTGCAAAGCCGTCTTGAGAAAACTGACACTGAAATTGATACTGATCGTTCGTGATTTATTTGTACAAATGTCCATTTTTGTGTGTGTCTGGTTCCTACTTCTGGAACGACCATCCCCTGTCTTTTCGATAATCACAGGCACTTTCTTCCTTCAAGTCTAACTTAAAAACGTATCTTTTTGTCCAGCAGAGATTTCCCTCCCCTTCCAAACCCCCCTCACACACCCCTACCCCCAGTCTTCTTCTGTTCTTCCCTTTCCAGTAAGCATTTACTTTGAGCCTTTTGTTTTCGGAGAGAGAGAGAGACGAAAAAATAAAAAGGATTTTATATTTTTAACCTTTGTTGAGAAGAATATATTTTAGCGTAAGAATTTCTTTATCAAAGTGTTTTAGTTATTGTCGTTATTATGTCAGAAATAAGTTCAACCCATCAAACAGTGACACAGTCCAAACTGACAACATATTTTGGGTTACTTTAAAAAAATTTTTTTTTTTACCGAAATGTGTAAACAGATATATATATATATATTAAACAGTAATGCAAGCCACCTATCTTCTTACAGTAGTTTTAAACTGTTGCAGTCATTCACAAAAGACCCCCAAACAGCAACACAAATCAAGTCTGTGACTGACAAAGGAAATCACTACATTTATCTAGTTGTCGGACTTGCCTATGCCTCCTAGCCATTGGTCGGAAGAGCAAACAAACAGGACACCCACACAAGAACCCAGCGCCAGCCCCGGACAATAGCATGCTAACACGGACACAATGACTGGCAGGACACTGAACTAATTCATTGTTGATCTCCTGCCACCACCATCTGCCCACCCACTGGGCAGCGGTCATCAGCTGCCACTCTTGCGGACATCTGCTTGTCTGCGATTCGATTTGTTACAATTAACAGATTGTTAAAAGTTTTTATAGCGTCATTCTCCAAACCCATTTGGACTCTGTCGTCATTATATTTGTTTAAAGCCCAGCCGACTGCGTACAGCCATATCAGGGCTATAACCGTTTCAAAACATACACAATACTTCAACAGGAAAAAAAAAAAAAAGAAAAAAGAAAAAGAGAATTAAGTACACATATCAATGTATTCGCGCACATAATCTAAGGAGATGCCCTTGGCGTTGACCACTCCATCCAATTTATTGAACAGGGGATTAAAAAAAAATCTGAATACAAATTTAAGCGTAAGTAAAGACACTAAACCATATAAAAACAGGCCTAAATTACCGAAAATTGCTTCCGATTATCTCATTTCCCAGGTGCCAAAAATGTATTTAATACATGTAATCAATTATCAATCCCAAAAGAAGGTATGTAAGACTTTATCGAACAGACATAGGTGAATGGACCAGCAAGACAAAGATTGGAAGAAATGACAGAAAGCAAAGGAGGAAGAAAGAAACAAAGAGAGTGAGAGAAAAGAGGAAATTTCTAGCACAGAATTTCCAGAAGGTGGGGATACTAGTTATATTGAAAGAGCCCCCGGCATCCCCACGGGGGTCATTTGGACTCACTGCGCATTACACATAATGAGAATTTTTTTTGTGGAGCACGGAGAACTCAAGGTGTCAGGCGAGTTGACCACACTCCACTATGTTGTTGTACAGTCTGCATCTTGGGTGGGTGTGCCTGCTGGGTGTTTTCATGTTTCCATAAGCCGGACACTGATATGACTTACAGGATCTTTAGCATGTCTTATTTATTATTATTGCATTTATTCATCGTATATCATATTTCTTGTTTTAATCTCCCAGTTTAACTGAAAGATAGAAAAGAGATTTAATGGCTACCGGGCTAAACTTATCTCTCAGCAAAATGGCTACTCACTTGCGTAGCTTTCATCGGCGATCCGGCCGACTTCTTCAGAAAAGAGATTGTTTCATATTGACCAGACAGAATATGCGTTTGTGTGTCTGTCTCTCTGTGACAAAAATGTATGAAGAAGATTTTCTCTGCTCTTTATGGGTGAATCCTTACCAAAGTTTGATCAAAGCCATGGACTGTTGACGAATCTTAAAAGCAGAAGTTCGAAGGGTGAAGCTCCAAGATCATGCAAGAAAATAAGTGAAAACAAAGCAATGTTTAAGATGGTGTGTGATCAGCATATTTTCCCCCAGAATCTTCTCATAACAATCTATCAGATCTGAGAAAGTGTGTGAAGAAAATTTGAGTCCACGGTTCTATGAAAAGAACTAAACCAACCTATGACATCAACCAAAGGACATAACTCTTGACAGTCACGTAGGATTTATCTCCCATGTTGCGAAACTTCTCAAATCTAACATAGTTTGCGCTACCCATTCGGCTAGCATAGAAGCAGATACAAAGCACAAAAGCAGTAAGCTCAGAACACTCCTCAATAAAGGAGCGCCCAAGCCTACCTTTATACTCTGCAACTACCCTACACACAACTATGAGAGAGGAGAGAAATTCATACAATATATTGGTCTTATGTTCAAGATTGCCAGTCTTTTATCCTTGAACTGACCAAACACACACATAGACAAGATAGAACATATACAGGGTTGCTTCCAAGGCATATAGGTAATACCAAAGAAATATATTATAAAAAATCTCCCTGCTTCCCTCTTATTTCTTTGGTACAACCTATGACAACCTGAAATTGAAGGT
>CM060306.1:117313203-117320703 GCA_030674185.1 Monoplex corrugatus | reverse complement strand
CGATGAAGAAGGTGATAATTAGTTTTCTTAACGTATAATCTTTTGTGTAATTTATAATGATGATAAACTTTCAGCACGTTTATGTATATGTATGAATGCATGCATGCATGTATGTATGTATGTATGTATGTATGTATGTATGTATGTATGTATGTATGTATGTATGTATGTATGTATGTATGTATGTGTGTACGTATGTACGTATGCACGTACGTACGTATGTATGTATGTATGTATGTGTGTGTATGTATGTATGTATGTATGTATGTATGTATGTATACTGCTGTACGGCGAACTGCTGCTGTACGGCGAACTCACAAGTGGCAAAAGAAATCTCGGGAGGCCAAAAAAGCGTTTTAAGGACACGATAAAGGCAAACCTCCAGTTTGCACAGGTTACCCCCAAAGAACTCGAAAGAACTGCCACCGAAAGGAACGCCTGGCGCAGGGCCGTCCATCTTGCCAGCAGAAACAGCGATATCAACTACAGGGAGAAGCTGACTATCAGAAGAGAGAGGAGACATAATCCAACCACCCCAACCACGACATTCCAGTGTCCCCACTGCAACAGACATTGTACATCCAAGATCGGATTGCACAGCCACATGCGCGTCCACAGATGAGCTGCAGGATTTCATCGTCATCTTCGGCAACGAAGGACTACCATCATCATCATCATCATGTATGTATGTATGTATGTATGTATGTATGTATGTATGTATGTATGTATGTATGTATGTATGTATGTATGTATGTATGTATATAATGTATGTATGTATGTATGTATGTATGTATTTATGTATGTATGTATGCATGCATGCATATCTGTCTGTCTGTCTGCATGTATCATGTATGTATTTATGTATGTATGTACATGTATGTATGTATGTATGCATGTAAATGTGTATGTATGTATGTATATCTTCGCGCGAGCGCACACACACATACATGTACACAAACACCAAAATGATGTGTGTGTGTGTGTACATGTGCGTGTGTAAGTGCGCGCGCGCGCGCGTTCGTTCTTTGATTTAACGTCTTTTCACTATAAGTGTGTATGTGTGTGAGGGAGGAATCGCAGTGTTTTTGGTGTGTGTGTGTGTGTGTGCGTGCGCGTGTGCGTGCGTGCGTGCGTGCGTGTGTGTGTGTGTGTGTGTGTGTGTGTTCCTCCCCTTATACGCATACACATACGCGCGCGCGCGCCCTCGCACATACACATACACACGCACGCGCCAGCGGACACACACACACACACACACACACACACACACACACACAACACACACACACACACACACGCAGGCACATACATACACACACACACAAACCAAAAAAACACCGCCAATTCTCCCTCTCCCAAAACACCCAACAAATCTAACGAACTTGAAGTGCTAGGTACAGAGACATAAAGAGATAGATCGGTAACTGGCTCCATATATAATACCGCTATTCAGCTGTGACGTGTTCATGTTTGCCTATCGTTTCTATCATGGTCCTTTACCATCGCTAGCTGGATGGCTCTTCTGATAGAGCCGTGGCAACTGCCTCAGCTTTAGCGAGAAAAGAATCATTATCACATCACTCCTTTTTATGTTTCAATAAACCAGCCACTGAAATGGTTTACACGAAATCCAAAACAAGTGCGACTGCCCGCGTTCAAGCAAACAGGAACCAGAAAAACACGACAATAGAACGCGTATTTAATACCAGCAGACAAGACAGGCGCAGATAAGTCCTGTTCTCCCACTGGACGAAGCAGCAGGGAAGTTTCAGTCTTTTTCTCCTCATTTTTGTTTTTGGTGTTTGTTTTGTTTGTGATCTTACATTCACGCTTGACAAAGGTCTTTTGGCCGAAAACTTTCGCTTGTCTTGTCAGGTTTTATTAAATACGCTTTCTAATTCTATTATGGTTTACACGATCATGAACATGATATTTGATATGCATGTGTACACACACGGAGTTTTTTTTGGCATGTCAGATCTGCTTACATGTTGACCTGGGAGATTCGGAAAAAAATCTCCACCTTTTACCCACCAGGTGGAGGTGGTATCCAAACAGGATGGAACTCGGGACTTTGTGATTGGAAGATCGACGCTTACCCACTTAACTACCGCTCCCATCACTTATTGTATGCTACACATGTCCTTCTTCAACTTCTAATTTTTTCTTTTCTTTTGTTTTTTTTTTTGGGGGGGGGGGTATAACTCAGGGGCTCTGGATTTAAACCTAGGTGGGCCATTTTTTGATATATTTTTTTTGTAACTGGCCTTTTGGCTTCGTGGATAGGGAGCCATGTTTATAACACAGAGGTAGTGGGTTAAATCTTCCGGAAGGCAACCGTTTTTTGTTTGTTTTTGTTTCGTTCTTTTATTTAGATTTGCTGGTTGGTTGGTTCTTTTGATAGAACCCTGGACTCAAGATCTAAGATCACTAATTCAGTCCCACCCTTGTACATTAAAAATCGGCCTGTTCACTGCACATCTTCATGCTTTCATCATTCTGGTGGCGTCAGCATAATTTTTTTTGTCCCTCTCCGCCAGTCCACAGTCGTTTGAAGACATGGCTGTCGACTGGCGTCGGGAGCTTAGGAGGTGATCGTGAGTGTCCTGAGAGTGGCGAGGCATGGGTGCTCCGGGTCCCATCCGCATCCTCGTGGTTTTTCTTGTTAACTTCGGCTTGTTCGCTGCTCATCTTAATGCTTCCATCATTCTAGTGGTGTCAGCTTAGTGTTTCCCAAGTCCTTCTCCCCCATTCCCATTTCTATACATTACCAGCACATTAAACATTTTGGCAGACGGACAAAAAAAAAAAAAAAAAAAAAAAAAAAGAAGAAAAAAAATCGTGTGCTGATGATGTTGATTCAAATATGTCGTAAATGGTATTATTAGAAAGTATAGGTCGTAAATGGTATTATTAGAAAGTATAGGAATGTATCTTTACATCATAATGCAAGAAACAAATATGACTACATTTTATCTTCTGTCCACAACAACACATAGTATTCTAGGTGTACTTGGTTTTGAACGCATCAAGTTTCCACATGTACATATTGTACGAATTCTGCTGACAATAAACGGCTTGTTTGTTTTGCTAAATTAAAAATTCATGATATACCAAAGGAAATAAGAGGGAAGCAGGGAGAATTTTAAAATATCAACTAAGTAACATAACTCTTGAGAGTCACGGAGTTATCTCCCATGTAGAATTTCTCAAACCCAACACAGTTTGCGCTACCCATTCAGCTAGCATAGACGTAGCCACAAAGCATAAAGTGGTAAGCTCAGAACATTCCTTAAAATGATACGATATGAAATGATATGACTGTCATTTTTGTCTCTGATCATGTTAGAACTGTTAAAAAAAAAAAAAAAAGCCAAGTAAAATAGAAATCGTGTAGTTGCCTGTCTCTCTAATCATGTCTCTGCCGATATTAATTCCAGTAAACTTCACCAATATTGCTACTCAGACAGTCATACTGTACCTCCACACCTCCGACAAACTCGTTAAGTGTAAAATCTTTTCCCGATCATGTCTGACGCCCCGGGCAAGTGACCTGAATGATCCCCGAACTTAATCCTCTTGTCCAAACAGAAGGTTGATGAACACTTTTCTTCCCAGTGGTCTGGTCCATGTGGATTGTTCCCCCCTGCCAAAGGAAACAAGGGTTGGTGCTTGAGTCAACACACGTGTGGTTGTCGAATCGCTTGAGGGATTACGACAGAAAAGCTGCCTGAATCCTTTATGATTGGGCTGAAATCTTTTTTGGGGGTGAGTAGTGGGTGTGAGGTGGGGCGGTGGTTAGTAGTGTAACAATGATACCTCCTGACATTTTTAGATTTATCTGTGGATCCGTCCTTAGCAGAATGTACAGCTTGCGGTAAGATTTGCAAGGGGAAAGAATTCAAAGGTTATTGGTCTCTAACTCACACACACAAAAGACATTTTCCTACTTAGTAGATTTTATTTAGCAATTAAAAAACGTAGGTTTTTTTTCTGTTTTCTTCTGTTCCTTATTTACTTTTCTGTCAATTCTTTCAGGGAATGTCTCATTCTAGATCTAATCAAATACTGACACTGCCTTTGCTAGTGATTACACAAGCACGTGACGTCATTTCCGTTTTCGGATCAGCAGCAGACGAGAAAAATTGTGAGCTCTACACGTGTACTATTTCAAGACTGAGCACCTGAATTTGTCGCAGTTTTTTGTCACACAGCGGGCAGATTTGCGACAAATTGTAATAGAGAAAGAGAGAGAGAGACTGTAACAGTGTAAGTGACGACAAGCGACAACGTCCGCGCATATCACAAGCAATCTTGGAATCAGAACAGGCAAATTAAATTACACTTCGTGCCAAGGTCTCTCTCTCTCTCTCTCTGTCTGTCTGTCTGTCTTTCTGTCTCTCAGTCCGTCTGTGCTTCTCTATGTCTGTCTGTCTGTGTCTGTCTGTGTGTCTCTCACTGTCTCTCTCCGTCTGTCTCACTCTCTCTAACTGTGAACGTTTGCTGCAAAGTTATTGTAAACGAAGGATGATCAATATTCAGTCAATACATTCATAATCTAGTTTATTTTGGGGAACTGTAAACTTTGCAGGATTAGCAGGACCCCATTCTTTGTGTTTTAGGTTTGATTTTCTGTATGGTTTCACGTGTTTAAAAAATTAAAAAATGGCTTGACTTGAATTTAGCTCTCCATCTTCCAATCAGTTATCTGTGTGCTAAGTTTATCACGAGACACTCCATGATTTTTTTTATATCATAGCATTGTTTGGACTCAGTTCTTTGTATGAAAACGTTGGGGGCATTTGGACAAGTCTTGTACTTCCAAGGTGCCTGTTGGGGATATACTGGAGAGGAGGGGGTGTAGAGAGAGGGAGAGAGAGGATGGGGGGGGGGGGGGATAAGACGCGGCGTAATTGGAGGGAGAGGGGGGAAAGGGACAGCGCGAGGAAGGGTGACTGTTGCTTAGAGCTGACTGCGGTAGCGTACGTGTGATGACGTCACGTATAAGCGGTTATCCTCGATGGCTCACTGGACAGTCACTGGTCAGATACCAGCGATGATGGCAGTGAACTGATCGTGTGGCGCAGATATACATGCAGTGGTAAAAAACGTCAGAGCAACTGTAGGGTCCTACTGTAGGAACCAGGAGATACAGTCCTCAAGTGTTTGGAATACAAAAACTTCATTTCTGTTTCGAGGACTGCATATTTTTCTACCTTATGATTTTCCTCTGAAAATAATCCTAGGGTTGTTCTTATGAAAATTGCTGGGAAAAAATTTACAGGAGACAACCGTGCTTTGTTTTCTTGTCATTTGACATAGAAATTAGAAATATCTGATTTATACAACAAAGAGCATTGGAGAAAAACACCTGACAACAACAACTTGAAGAACAACAAAGCAGCACAAGAAAAAAGCTGTTGCAGATCTGTGATAGATATTCACTTTGTTCTGTGGTGAAGTAATCTTTCTGTTCCAAATCTCGGAGGTGCCAAAAATGGCAGCCAATATGCCATATGCACTCGGTCTGATCGTGTTTCTGGGAATGATTTCTGGTGAGTTATTCTTTGACGTTCTCTTTGTGGTCTTGTTTTCGGAATTTGTCCCCCCCCCCCCCCTAGATTTTTATTTATTTATTCATTTATTTATAGTAATTATACGCTTTCTGTGTCATCTTCTTTGTTTTGTTTTTTGTTTTGTTTGTCATGAATTAAAAGGAACATACGATGTTTTAATATTCTGTTCATGTTTTGATCCACTATTCTTTCTGTCTTTTTGTTTATGATTCATGCAGAAAGTTGCAGCTTAAACATGAATAAAAGCATTTTTCCTTCTACTACTACTACTGGGACTACCACTACTACTGCAACTGTTAATATTATCATTGTTGTTGTTGTCGTTTTCTGGGTCTTTGGTGATTCTCAAAAAATACACTGTAAATGCTTACAAATATTTAAGAGTGTATTTCACAAGACTTATTCGTACTTTTTCTTGTAATGACCTAGCTACTACAGGTTAAAAAGCCGTCGTGGGAATTTAAAAAATGCACAAGTTTGAAATCTCTTTCATCGAAATAGTTGAGAAATTAACTGACGTTAAAATACGGCCACTCTATTATATACTTTGGAAATACAGTGTTTGAATGGCTGTTCTCATATTAAGAAAACTCATTTATTTATGCTGAAATGTTTTTTGGCCTATCCGAAAGGACTCCAAAAACACTGATATATGAAGACACTGGCAGACATCTTACACGTTAATGTGATTGAATTCTGCATTAGAATTACTTGAGTGTATGAAAAACTGATGTTTGGTTTGGTTTGGTTTAGTTTTTTCGTCGGCACCCACCTCAGGTGATAGATTATCTATGGCCGACAGGGATAACCATCCCAGGGAAGTGGGGGAAGGGGGACTTACCTAATCCTATACTGACACCGCCAGAACAACAATGATGTTAAGATGGGACAGTGAGAACCCAGTTTTAAAATGTAACGCACTCCGGGATTCGAACCCACAACCATTAATATGTGAATCCGACGCTCAACCAACTGAACTATTGTGGCCCGTGTAAGTGACGTCCATGGCGTTTTGTTTCAATATGGTTTCGGCTGTGTCTGGTTAAACCAGGGAGGCGAATCTACTGTGCTAATCTGTAGATACGGTACGTTGTTTTAAACAGAATTGCAGAGGATACTAGACTGTCACAGGCAAGATTGGAACAGTAGGTCTGACATTAGTGACAGGTTGAAACTTACAGAAACTTAGAACAAGCCACATACAGGAAACATACCATTCTGATTATGTGGACATTTATGCAAAAATGCCTATGTTAAATTTACATTTGACATAAGTGATGGTACTGAATATTCACTGAAATGTAGGATACATTTTGATGTATGTACTCTGTATCCTCTGTGCAGATGTTCTGAGGACAAGGAATTATACTTCAGTTTATCATGTTATCCACTACTGAATGATCTACGTCAAAAATTAATTTCTGCTAAATTCCAAAGACAGCCCCATGCTTTAAAGCTGTCCATGCTGATGACGTCAAAGAAGAGATAGGAAAATTAAAGGCTTTGCTAATTTTCTTTATTCTGGATTCAAAGTATGATGGAGGATGGAAATATTTCCGATCTCCCATATCAATGTTTCCAGGCCTGTCAGTGCCTAAACCCACTTCGCGTATATACGCATGCAGATTATCAAATGTACAGGTAAATATACAGTTTGTCATGTTAGTGTTCGGTAGCAAAAGACAGGCCAGAGGCAAACAGAACAAGAATATTAATGAAGAAGATTAGGAAAAGACAAGCAATATTTGTGGGACATTTTACGAAGCAAGAGAAATTAAAGCACCTGGTCACAACAGGAAAGCTGGAGGGAAAAGAGGACCAAGTAGACCCAGGGAGAAAATACTGGACGGACTTGCGGAGTGGATGAAAATAGAGAGGGTGGGAGATGTACTTGCAGCGACAAAAAAATAGATTCGTATGGAGG
>CM060306.1:117255703-117298203 GCA_030674185.1 Monoplex corrugatus | reverse complement strand
CTCATCCACTTTACGAATGAGTCACTGAAAGTGTTTCTCAAGTTTCCTGACCAACATTGCGGGTGACCGTATTTCTCCGGCCTGTTTGACGCCAGGATATGTTATGGTAGTAAGTGTAGAAATAAATGCAGCAACACAGTTTCAATCCTAGTTGGAACTCCACAGTATCATGATCACCATTCTTATTATCATAAAATCGCCAATTATGAAAACCATGAAAGTTCTGCCAGATTCTATGGCTCGTCATGTCCATGATATCGTGGTGACCTCGGTTTTGGTTTTCTCAGCTGCTTCCATGCCTTGAGATGGCAGTATCATTGTGGATATTTGACACAGGTATTAGTATGATTGTATGATTGTAGATACCTGATAAGATGATAGTATAACTGTAGATATTTAATGTAGGTGATAGTAAGATTATATGCCAACGACAAGAAGTCATTGGATTGTAGCCTACACACAGTGTACGGACCAAAGGCTTCATGGCTTAATACCGATCCCTACCTTGGTCAGAACAAAATTAAGGCAGCCGATATGTGGTTTCTAAGAAGAGTGTTGAGAGTTCCATGGACAGCAAAGAAAACAAGCGAGACAGTCTTGAAGGAGGCAGACACAAGTAGATCATTAATAAAGAAGATTAGGAAAAGACCAGCAACATTTATAGAACTTTTTATGAGGAAAGGGGAATTAGAGCACCTGGTCACAGCAGGAAAGTTGGAGGGAAAGAGAACACCAGGTAGACCCAGGGAGAAAATATTGGACGGACTTGTGCAATGGCTGAAGACAGAGAGGGTGGGAGATGTACTTGCAGCGACAGGTTATAGATTCGTGTGGAGCGCCATGATCGCCGACGCCATGTGACAGGGCACATGATGATTATGATGATCATGATTACTCTATTCTGCTAACAGAGAAAGCTGACATCATATCACACTGTGATGAGCACTTTGACACATTGCTGAACTGAAAGCCGTTTACGCTCGTGTGTCTGAGGATGCTGTTGCAGCATTTCCCCAGTGGTCAGTAAAGGAATCTCTGACGGACCCACCTTTCAGTACCGAGGTTACCAAAGCCTGGAGCCAACTGGCGTCTGTGAAATCATCAGGAACTGACGGTATTCTGCAGATATCCACAGGAATGGGGGCAGTGGTACTTAATTTTTATTTCAGAGATAACAAAGTATGTTAAATTGAAATTGAACTGAATGTCGCTGGTTTGTTTGCTGTTGAGAATTTTTGTTAGCATTCCGATGTTTATTGGATGCGTGTATGCATGTTGTTTTGCCCACAATGTGCAGGTGATATGCTGCTGCACAGTCTGCATACTCCGTCTTCAGTGGGCGTGCGTGATGGTTGTTTTCATGTTTTTATAAGCCAACGGACACTGTTTCAGTTTCAGTTTCTGTTTCTCAAGATGACGTCTCCGCGCTCCCCAACGGACACTGACATGACTTGGGATCTTTAATGTGCATACTTGATGTTCTGCATGCGTATACACAGGAAGGGGGTTTAGGCACTAACGGGTCTGCACACATGTTGACCTGGGAGACTCTGGACAAATCTCCACCCCTTTACCTACCAAGGCAGGAGGTATCCAGGCAGGATCGAACCCAGACCTTCAGAACGGTAGTCCCACGTCTTACCCGCTTGACTGCCGCGCACGTAGACATGTGTATGACACGTAGTGATTGCTTGACTGTTCAGGTGTTCTCCCAGACCGGGTCGGCCATCTTCGCCACCCAGTTCCCCCAGGCCTGCACCAGCCCTCAGACAACCACCTTTGTTTTAAGTCCTGGGGTCGACCTCTACTTCGGCGTTGAATGTGAGTCTCGTATCACTTTAACTCTTTGACTCCCGCACCCTATCCACCAACTGCAAACACTTAACCCTTTGATTCTCTCACCCTATTCGCCAGCTTCCCTCCAAGAAACTGGTGGATACAGTGAGGGAATCCAAGAGTTAAGTTTTTGCTTTGCTGGCCTGGTTGATGACACCAGGGTACTGGTGGACAGGTACTGAGTCAAAGGGTTAATGAGTTTGGAACATAGAAGTGAACCAGAATCCAGAAGCACGAAAATACAATGAGAACGCGTATTTATTGGGGGTTGGGGAAGACAGGCGTTGATTTTTGGCCTACTGGCCTCGTTCGAGAGTACACAAAAGACAACAGAGGGAAAAAAATCACAACGTGTTGATGTGCTAGGTTCCTGCATGTTTCGCTGAGCTGTAAAATATGAAGAATCACAGTAACACCGGCGTTATTATTGTTGTTATATTGTTATTGATCGTGTCTGATTGCTTCCGAATGAAAGCTGTGGAAAAGGTCTGTGGAGAATTGTGAATGTCATGGCGGCAGACTTTCTTTGTGTCTCAGTTACAGCAGGTTGGTTGGTTCTTTTGATAGAGCCGTGGACTCAGGATCTGATATCTTGAGTTCAGTCCCAACCCGCAACATTAATTAACTCTTTGACGACGGGCTACTTCGATCGAAGTAACAGCTGAGCTCTCGCTGAGGACGGGCTACTTCAATCATAGTAACAGATGGTGTAGGGTATATAACTCCCTCTACTTTTGTTATACTAATGATTTAGTAGTTGGCAGTTGCCTTCCTTGTGGAGAGAACTTCCATTGAACGCTTCTGCTAGGTTTTGCCGGTTTCTTTGTCTAAAATCGATGGATAAGTTCACTTGCACCTGGTTCTCAGTGATTTCACTGTGGCAGCCTTAGGCCAGCAGGAGAGCTCAGCTGTGGCAAGTGCAGTCACAATAGAGTTAAACCTTGGCCTGGTTGCTGCCTATCTTAATGTTGCCATCTTTCTGGTGGTGTCAGTTCCGTGTTCCATAGGTCCCCGCTCTCTCCTTTCCGCTCCTCAGTTCAAGACCTTGCCAGCACATAGAGCTTTTCGCAGGCTCAGGAAGTCTGTCTGATAATTGCTGGCAGATTTGGGTGGAGCGCATGCAGAATCGTCTGAGTGTGATGAACCTCTCATGAACAAATTCATAACTCGAAACTCCCAGTTTACGAGACAGGTCTTTGGACAGTCCACAATAAATGTCACTGTGGCATAGTTTGTTTGTGTCCAGATATTTCACCTTAAACCTTTCTCCATTAACTTCTATTATGAAAAGAAGTTATGCTGATGTTCGATGATATTATAACTTTAATTCTACACAGTGTACGCGCACACTTGTGCACACATGCACGCATATTCAGACACAAACACAAATACACACGCCACATTTTTGCACGCACACACGCTCGTGAAACCATTCAAAATTTGTCTTGAACATTTCATTGATGGGCTGCTACTACCACCTGCACCCGAATATACGTTAGAGCTTTTACTTGTATGGCCGGTTTTGTTTGTTATTTGGTGTTTTCAATCCTTTTACACCTCCATTAACTTTCGGGCGTCCATGCTGTATATTTTCGTGTTTCCATAAGCCAACGAACACTGGTGTGGCTTACAAGATCTTTAACGTGTGTATTTCATGCTCTGCGTACATTTACAGACGAATGGGTTTAGGCAAGGACAGTGAATACTGATTGGGAATAAACTGTTATTCTACACTAGGTCGTATCAAGCAGTTTCAGACCCAAATGACACCTAACATTACTCACACCCGTTGTTGTCTCCATACGTTTTCTTGTACCCTTATTGTCAGATGGGATGATTTCTCTGATATCTTTGTTTTACGTTGTGTCCGTTGTTGTATCTGTTACTTTGTGTCGATTTCTCTTTTGTCCTTTTTTAAATCAGTGGTCGATTTCTCTGTTATCCTGTTTTATTAATCATGTTCAATTTTCTGTTGTATCTGTTTACTACGGTGGGTCAGATTCTGTGTATCTGTTTAATCAGTGTGTCAATTCTTGTTATCTTTGTTTTATCAACGTGTCGATTTCTCTGTTGATCTTTGTTTTATCACGTGTCAATTCTCGTTATCTTGTTTATCAGTGTGTCGAATTTCTGTTTTCTTTGTTTTTCAATGTGTCAATTCTCTGTTATCTTTGTTTATCACGCTTCGAATTTTCTGTTTTCTTTGTTTTACATGTGTCGAATTTTCTTTTATCCTGTTTATCAGTGTGTCGAATTTTCTGTTCTCTTTGTTTTATCATGTGTCGAATTTTCTTTTATCTTTGTTTATCAGTGTGTCGAATTTTCTGTTTCTTTGTTTTATCAGTGTGTCGAATTTTCTTTTATTCCTGTCTTATCAGTGTGTCGAATTTTCTGTTCTCTTTGTTTTATCAGTGTGTCGAATTTTCTTTTATCTTTGTCTTATCAGTGTGTCGAATTTTCTGTTTCTTTGTTTTACAGTGTGTCGAATTTCTGTTATCTGTTTATCAGTGTGTCGAATTTTCTGTTCTCTTTGTTTTCCAGTGTGTCAATTTTCTGTTATCCTGTTTATCAGTGTGTCGAATTTTCTGTTCTCTTTGTTTTATCAGTGTGTCGAATTTGTTTATCTTTGTTTTATCAGTGTGTCAGATTCTGTGTTATCTTTGTTATATCAGTGTGTCAAATTCTGTGCTATCTTTGTTATATCAGTGTGTCAAATTCTGTGTTATCTTTGTTATATCAGTTGTCAGATTCTGTGTTGTCTTTGTTATATCAGTGTGTCAGATTCTGTGTTATCTTTGTTATAAGTGTGTCAGATTCTGTGTTGTCTTTGTTATATCAGTGTGTCAATTCTGTGTTATCTTTGTTATATCAGTGTGTCAGATTCTGTGTTATCTTTGTTATATCAGTGTGTCAGATTCTGTGTTATCTTTGTTATATCAGTGTGTCAGATTCTGTGTTATCTTTGTTATATCAGTGTGTCAATTCTGTGTTATGTTTGTTATATCAGTGTGTCAGATTCTGTGTATCTTTGTTATATCAGTATGTCAATTCTGTGTTATGTTTGTTATATCAGTGTGTCAGATTCTGTGTTATCTTTGTTTTATCAGTGTGTCAGATTCTGTGTTATCTTTGTTATATCAGTGTGTCAGATTCTGTGTTATCTTTGTTATATCAGTGTGTCGATTCTGTGTTATCTTTGTTTATCAGTGTGTCAGATTCTGTGTTATCTTTGTTATATCAGTGTGTCAGATTCTGTGTTATCTTTGTTATATCAGTGTGTCAGATTCTGTGTTATCTTTGTTATATCAGTTGTCAGATTCTGTGTTATCTTTGTTTCTCAGTGTGTCAGATTCTGTGTTATCTTTGTTATATTGTTCTCAGTGTGTCAGATTCTGTGTTATGTTTGTTATATCATGTGTCAGATTCTGTGTTATTTTGTTTA
Organism: Monoplex corrugatus; assembly: GCA_030674185.1. Lineage (NCBI taxonomy): Eukaryota > Metazoa > Mollusca > Gastropoda > Littorinimorpha > Ranellidae > Monoplex > Monoplex corrugatus. The sequence continues at coordinate 117,292,925 of CM060306.1, read as the reverse complement.
TCAGTGTGTCAGATTCTGTGTTATCTTTGTTATATCAGTGTGTCAGATTCTGTGTTATCTTTGTTATATCAGTGTGTCAGATTCTGTGTTATCTTTGTTTATCAGTGTGTCAGATTCTGTGTTATCTTTGTTTATCAGTGTGTCAGATTCTGTGTTATCTTTGTTATATCAGTGTGTCAGATTCTGTGCTATCTTTGTTTATCAGTGTGTCGATTCTCTGTTTCTTTGTTTATCAGTGTCATCAATTCTGTTATCTTTGTTCTATTAAAGTATCGAATTCTCTGTTATCGTTATCAATGTCGATTCGTTATTCAGTTTGTCAGTGTGTAATTCTTTGTATCTTGTTTATCATGTGTCGATTCTGTTACTTTGTTTGTCAGTATGTTCGAATTCTTGTGTTCTTGTTTTATAAACCGTGCGAATTTCTGTTATCTTTTTCTAGTAGTATGAATTCTTGTTATCTTGTTTTATCAATTGTCGAATTCTGTTATTCAGTTTTGTCAGTGTGTTGAATTTTTGGTATCTTGTTTTATCAATGTGTCGAATTCTGTTATTCAGTTTTGTCAGTATGTTGAATTGTTTGGTATCTTGTTTTATCAATGTGTCGAATTCTGTTATTCAGTTTTGTCAGTATGTTGAATTCTTTGGTATCTTGTTTTATCAATGTGTCGAATTCTGTTATTCAGTTTTGTCAGTATGTTGAATTCTTTGGTATCTTGTTTTATCAATGTGTCGAATTCTGTTATTCAGTTTTGTCAGTATGTTGAATTCTTTGGTATCTTGTTTTATCAATGAATTTACTGATTTTCTCTCTTCTTTGTGTCTCTTGCAGCCACCTGTGGTGAGTAGACGTGTTTTCTTGTTGTTTCTTTCACTTTTTGGTCGCATCAGGTCTTCATTAGCACTGCACTCATCATTCTCCATCGTATTTGAAGCCATTATGCAAGACAGCCAGTCCTCAGCCTTTCACAACATCTTTCCCTGTATTGTGTATCAAATCCACAGTGACAGTGTCAACCACTGATTACACAGCACTGTTTTTGTAACACACGCTGGTTGGTTCTTTTTTATAGAGCAGTGGACTCGAGATCTGCTATTTCGAGTTCAATCCCAGCCTGCAGCATTAAAAACTGGTCTCTCCGTTGCTCATCTTAATGTTGGTGGTGTCACTCTGGTGGTGTCAGCTTCGTTTTTCATAAGTCCCTCGACCCCCCCCCCCCCCCCTTCTCCCATTTCAAAACCTTTCCAGCGCCTAGGGTATGGCGCAGGCTCGGGAAGTTTGCCGGATAATTGTCGGTAGATTTGGATGGAGCACATATGGAAGTGTCCGAGTGCGATGAATCCTTCTTGAACAAACTAGCAAACCAACTTACAGTAGATAGCACGACTTCAATGATAATAATAACAATTGCAGTATTTATATGGTGCCAACTTTCTATTAGGTTAACGGGTAAGTCAGTATTTCTTTACTGTCCGTTTACAAACAACACAGAAATTGGCAGTCACACCCACATACACATACACAAACATACACACACAGACACCGCACAGACACAAACACATACACAGACACACACACAGACACACACACAACATACAGAGGCACAAACACAAACACAACACAGACACACAGACACAGACACAATACACACACACGACAACATACACAGCACAAGACATACACAAGACACACAGACACTACTACATATACATACACGCACGTGCGCACGCATACACACTCACACGCAAACCAGTCCCAAAAATCGTTCGGAAAAAAAGGAAACAGTCGTTCTTAGTACTGATTTATTGGACATCACTTCAATGATTGTTGTTTTGTCGCCTGTGAATAGTAAATACGATGTGTAATGAATTATTTGTTACTTTGTTCTACTGGATTGGAACAGCTTATTACTGTAATGTATAGATTTCTAGATATATTACAGTATACATATAGACACACACAGAGACGCGCACAGACACAAAACACACAGGACACACACAGATAGGCGCAGACACAGATACACACACATACACACGTGCAGACAGACACACACACACACGCAGACACAGACACACGCACACACGCATATTGATATAGACATAGATATAGATATAGACAAAGGTATAGATAAAGGTGTATGTAGATATAGATATATACTTCACGAAGTAGAAACCAAATCATGGCACATGCTCTATTTCAAAAGACACATTGCTTACATGCTTCGCAGAGTGAGACTTCACAAGATGGATTCATAAAGCCATGTCCCCTCAGAAATCAACAAAATCTCACATTTATATAAACAGCAATTGAATTATGTTACAAGTACAAACAAAATTACATGTTTGAACAAACAATGATTTTAAAGTGCTTAAGGGAGATAAATCGTTCTCTGATGTCTTTTACACACACACACACACACACACACACACACAACAGAGAGAGAGAGAGAGAGGAGAGAGAGAGAGGAGAGAGAGAGAGAGAGAGAGCACATATACACACACACAAAGCGAGAGAGAGAGAGAGAAAGAGTCTAGGCTTGATAAATTTTGTTTTCAAGCGTCTTTTTCACACACACACACACACACACACACACACACACACACACACACACACACACACACACACACACACACACACACGCACACGCAACACACACACACACACACACACACACACACACAGATACACACAGAGTCTAGGCTTGATGAAATTTAAGTTTTTGGGGTGCATCTGTTGTGCAAACATGGAGACTAATGACGTGTTTTGCTATATATCTGTTTGGCTGTGAAGTGGTGAGTACATTTCCTTTGACCAGAGACTTGTTTGGCTTCCCCCCTTTGCATATGACGTGTTGCTTGTTTCTATCTCAACTTTCTTTTTATTCATTTTTAACAAGATACAAAGACGAACAAAATGAATAAATAAATTCATTTATGTCAGAGACTTGAAGTTCTAAACACACGCAAGACATCGAATTCTTCAACGGTAGGTCTACTGTGCATGAAGCACAGTCAATATCAACAATGTATTTGCGTGAAGCACAGTCAATATCAACAATGTACAATATGAATATATAACATAAGTAGATTATAGAGAAAAACCCCAAAACAAAATAAAACAAACAAACAAACAAACAAACAAACGAACGAACAACTATGTACGTAGCTATGTCATACACATATATGATTTCGTATTAAACTTCAGCTGAAACTAAGAATAGATATGGTAAGCACTAGGCTTAAAAAGTGTGTGTAAGTTTCACCACAATTTTGTATTTTATTCTTCTGTTTGGTATTTTATGGTAAGATATCTTGTAACAGGAACGATGCTTGGTAGCTTGTTTTTCGAGTTTGCTTTCATAAACATATTGATTTTGTGTGTGTGTTCGTCTGTCTCTCTGGCTTTCTGTCTGTCTGCCTGCCTATCTCTGTGTCTGTCTCTGTGGCTGTCTGTCTGTGTCTGTCTGTCTTTCTGTCTGTCTGTCTGTCTGTTTGTCTCTCTCTCCCTCTCCCTCTCTCTCTCTCTCTCCGTCTTCCCCCTCTCAGTGTTGGTCTAATTCCACTTAACAGTGTGACTGGATGTTGATAAATATGATTGTTTCTAACACTTTGACAGAGTAACTGCTGATACGGTGTGCATCTTCTTTCTTCCGTCTTCTTTCGTTTTTATTTCTGTTGATGTCGTCGTTGTTGTTGTTGTTGCTGTTGTTGTTGTTTGCATGCAGGCTGGTTGTCTCTGCTGACAGAGTCGTTTACTTGAGATCTGGTGTCTGGAGTTCAATCCCAGCCCGCAACATAACCAGTGGTCTATTTGCTGCCCAATGCTCCAACCGTTCTGGTGGTGTGTGCTTAGTGCTTCATAGATCTCTTTCTCCCCCTCCCTCCCTATTTCAAGGCTCGAGGAATCTGCGAGACAGTTACTGGCAGATTTGGGTGGCGCACGTACGGAATTGTCCGAGTGCGATGAAACCCTCTTGAACAAACTGTCTTTCTGTTTCCTTTGCGCATTTGTGTACACACTCACACGAACGAAGAAACAAACAAGCAAACAAGGAAGCAAGCAAGCAAGCAAGCAAGCAAGCAAGCAATTCCAAAATAAAACAAAAACAAAACAAAACGAACAAGGCAAACAAACACGCGTTTGCACGTACGCGGACACAAAAAACATACACGCATGCACACAAACAAGCGGACTGGCAGACAGACACAGACACACACACACACAGAGAACACACACACACACACACACACACACACATACACACACACACACACACACACACACACACACACACACTCACACACACACACACACACACACACACACACACGCACGCACGCACGCAAGCATGAAGATGGATGCAGGGTTTGCTGTGTTTGGAACAATAGATGTGTTTCCGTGTGGGATTTTTTTCTGTCTTTTTGACAATAACATCCTTCTCTGTCTGTCTCTGCCTTTACGTTTGGTTCATTCACTCTGTGTGTCTCTGTCTGTCTGCCTGAATTAATTCTTCTTGTCTTTGCTGTTTGCTTTTTTTGTTTGTTTGTTTGTTTGTTTTTTTGTTTCATTGTCTTCACTCCAGTTTCAGTTGGATTTTTTGTTTCTATTTTCTTCATCCCAGTTGTCATGGCCTTGTTGGTCAAGACATTTTGACTTTGATTTCTCACTTTGACTTCAGTTTGTCTATCTGTCTGTTTGCCTGTCTGCCTTCCTGTCTGTCTGTCTGTTTGTCTGTCTATCTAAATGCCCATTTATTTTTATATTTTTCATTGAGGACAGAGTGATCTTAGGCGTGTATTTGTGTGCGTGTGAGTACGTGCGCGCGTGCGTGCGTGTGTGTGTATTTATGTAAAAGCATTTTTTACTCTGAAAAAAGGCGACTCTTTTTTTAGAGCGCACGCGCGTGTGTGTTTATCATATGTTTGTATATATGTGAATGTGTATGTTTGTGCGATAACATTTTTTAAATCTGAAAAAGGACTTTTTGAACGTGCGTGTGAGTGTGTGTGTGTGTATGTGTGTGTGTGTGTGTGTGTGTGTGTGTGTGTGTGTGTGTGTGTGTGTGTGTGTGTGTGTGTGTGTGTGTGTGTGTGTGTGTGAGAAAGCATTTTTAGATATGAATAAGATCACGACTATTTTGGAATACCCTTTTAACAGTTAAGTTATCAGCACATTGAATGAAATTTATCTGGAAACCTGAGTAGAGGGAAAATGGCTCAGGCAAAAATCAAAGAAAAGCAGAACTTGATGAGTCATATGACCGGACAGGTAATTTTTCACTGAAAATTGGCTTGGTCGTGTAGGTTACATGAATATCACTGTTCTTTGACTAAAAGAATTATTTATCTGTTTTCGTTTCTACATGTTTTGTTACAGATTTGTGATTGTGTTTTAGGTAGATGTGAAAATGATGCGTATATATGGTGCAAGTCCGTTGTATGCATATTGTCATGTTCAAATTTGGATTGATACATTGAACTGAATTATTGAGTGCTTGATAATTTGTCTGATATTTCATTCTTCTTTCATCCACACCTACAACATGAAACGGGACTAAAGAAAGTTTCTTGTTCAGAATATAAAACAATAATTTCACAGTCTTTTCCAACTGGAAAATGTCAAGCATGGCATTGGAACACGATGATTTCACAGTCTTTTCCAACTGGAAAATGTCAAGCATGGCATTGGAACACGATGATTTCACAGTCTTTTCCAACTGGAAAATGTCAAGCACGGCATTGGAACACGATGATTTCAGTCTTTTCCAACTGGAAAATGTCAAGTACGGCACCGAAACAATAATTTCAGTCTTTTCCAACTGGAAAATGTCAAGTACGGCACCGAAACAATAATTTCAGTCTTTTCCAACTGGAAAATGTCAAGTACGGCACCGAAACAATAATTTCAGTCTTTTTCAACTGGAAAATGTCAAGTACGGCACCGAAACAATAATTTCAGTCTTTTTCAACTGGAACAACACTGAATGCGTTGATGATTGCAGTCGAACAAGACAATGTGTTTATGATTGCAGCCGAACAACACTGAATGCGTTGATGATTGCAGTCGAACAAGACAATGTGTTGATGATTGCAGCCGAACAACACTGAATGCGTTGATGATACAGTCGAACAAGACTTGACATTGATGATTGCAGTCGAACAAGACTTGACATTAATGATTGCGGTCGAACAAGACTTGACATTGAATGTCTTGATGATTGCAAATAGGACTGACATTGAATGTGTTGACGATTGCAGTTGAACAGCACTTGACATTGAATGTATTGATGATTGTAGTCGAACAAGACTTGGCATTGAATGTGTTGATGATTGCAGTTGAACAGCACTTGACATTGAATGTATTGATGATTGTAGTCGAACAAGACTTGGCATTGAATGTGTTGATGATTGCAGTCGAACAAGACTTGACATTGAATGTATTGATGATTGTAGTCGAACAAGACTTGGCATTGAATGTGTTGATGATTGCAGTCGAACAAGACTTGACATTGAATGTATTGATGATTGTAGTCGAACAAGACTTGACATTGAATGTATTGATGATTGTAGTCGAACAAGACTTGACATTGAATGTATTGATGATTGTAGTCGAACAAGACTTGACATTGAATGTATTGATGATTGCAATCGAACAGCACTTGACATTGAATGTATTGATGATTGCAGTCGAACAAGACTTGACACTGAATGTGTTGATGATTGCAGTTGAACAGCACTTGACATTGAATGTATTGATGGGTTGCAGTCGAACAAGACTTGGCATTGAATGTGTTGATGATTGCAATCGAACAGCACTTGACATTGAATGTATTGATGGGTTGCAGTCGAACAAGACTTGGCATTCAATGTGTTGATGATTGCAATCGAACAGCACTTGACATTGAATGTATTGATGAGTTGCAGTCGAACAAGACTTGGCATTGAATGTGTTGATGATTGCAATTGAACAGCACTTGACATTGAATGTATTGATGATTGCAATCGAACAAGACTTGGCATTGAATGTATTGATGATTGCAGTCGAACAAGACTGACACTGAATGTGTTGATGATTGCAGTCGAACAAGACTGACACTGAATTTGTTGATGATTGCAGTCGAACAAGACTGACACTGAATATGTTGATGATTGCAGTTGAACAAGACTGACACTGAATATGTTGATGATTGCAGTTGAACAAGACTGACACTGAATTTGTTGATGATTGCAGTTGAACAAGACTGACACTGAATATGTTGATGATTGCAGTCAAACAAGACTGACACTGAATATGTTGATGATTGCAGTTGAACAAGACTGACACTGAATATGTTGATGATTGCAGTCGAACAAGACTGACACTGAATATGTTGATGATTGCAGTCAAACAAGACTGACACTGAATATGTTGATGATTGCAGTTGAACAAGACTGACACTGAATTTGTTGATGATTGCAGTTGAACAAGACTGACACTGAATATGTTGATGATTGCAGTCAAACAAGACTGACACTGAATATGTTGATGATTGCAGTTGAACAAGACTGACACTGAATATGTTGATGATTGCATTTGAGCAAGACTGACACTGAATTTGTTGATGATTGCAGTCAAACAAGACTGACACTGAATTTGTTGATGATTGCAGTCAAACAAGACTGACACTGAATTTGTTGATGATTGCAGTCAAACAAGACATGACATTGAATGTGTTGATGATTGCAGTCAAACAAGACATGACATTGAATGTGTTGATGATTGCAGTCAAACAAGACATGACATTGAATTTGTTGATGATTGCAGTCAAACAAGACATGACACTGAATTTGTTGATGATTGCAGTCAAACAAGACATGACATTGAATGTGTTGATGATTGCAGTCAAACAAGACATGACATTGAGAATGTGTTGATGATTGCAGTCGTCTTTTCCTTTTCTTCACTTTTCGTATATCTCTGTTTCAAGAAAAGCCCGAACTCTTTCCATTTCAGTCTGTAAGAGTCTGTACAGTGTTACTTTTGAGATGATACCAATGTTGGTCTGATTAATGATAGCTCTTGTTTTTCCTTTTACAGTAGATTTCCGGCCACTTCCTCTATCTATTCCTTTTTTTGGTAAGGTGTTCGATGGTATGATGACTCACATTTTGTTCGCGGAGGTACGATTACAAAAGACATGACAATGAATGTGTTGATGATTGCAGTCAAACATGACTCATTCCCATGACAATGAATGTGTTGATGATTGCAGTCAAACATGACTCATTCCCATGACAATGAATGTGTTGATGATTGCAGTCAAACATAACTCATTCCCGTGACATTGAGTGTGTTGATAATTGCAGTCAAACAAGGCTCATTCCCTTGACATTGAGTGTGTTGATAATTGTAGTCAAACAAGACTCATTCCCTTGACATTGAGTGTGTTGATAATTGTAGTCAAACAAGACTCATTTACATGACATTGAGTGTGTTGATAATTGCAGTCAAACAAGGCTCATTCCCTTGACATTGAGTGTGTTGATAATTGCAGTCAAACAAGACTCATTCACATGACATTGTGTTGATAATTGCAGTCAAACAAGACTCATTCCCATGACATTGAGTGTGTTGATAATTGCAGTCAAACAACTCATTCCCATGACATTGAGTGTGTTGATGATTGCAGTCAAACAAGGCTCATTCCCTTAACATTGAGTGTGTTGATAATTGCAGTCAAACAAGACTCATTCACATGACATTGTGTTGATAATTGCAGTCAAACAAGACTCATTCCCATGACATTGAGTGTGTTGATAATTGCAGTCAAACAACTCATTCCCATGACATTGAGTGTGTTGATGATTGCAGTCAAACAAGGCTCATTCCCTTAACATTGAGTGTATTGATAATTGCAGTCAAACAACTCATTCCCATGACGTTGAGTGTGTTGATGATTGCAGTCAAACAAGACTCATTCACAGAGCGGAGCACAGCCACTGACACACGGAACTCCTGTCTTCCCACTGTCCCTTCTGACCTCAGCCGCTCTCCTCGTCTTCATGACCGCACAGTAATCTCCCATGACAGCATGACCTCTCACCCTAGTCACGTGACCTGATCGTGCCACCGTAACTTTTGTCATGATGACATCTCATTCTGTTCACGCGATTGGTGATCTTTAGTCACGTGACTGTTTATTTGATCACCTGGCCTGTCAGTTGCTATCCGGTGGGTGGAAATTATCTGGCACAGGGTTTGTTGAAATTGTCATAAATTTTGGTTTCAGTATTATTCTTGAGCTGTTAATGTGGGTATGCAGTTCGTTTTGCTTGTGACGTAAAGAAAACTTGATCATATTTAACAGATGTTTTCGCATGAGTTCATGCCAGTAATATCCATCCAATTCAACAATATGGGGTGACAGAAAGTGAGCTTTGTTTTTCATTTATCATTTATGATGCCAAAAGAATCGCTTTCTTTATTTAAATCGAAAACACGATTGTTGTATTTATTGTGTAGTGAAAAACGCACCCTTTATAACATGATGGCTTTAAGTTTGTTTCGTGGATTTATTTAATTTTATGTTGTAAATTCGAAAATGTTGACAACCAAATCAACCAAAACAAAAACACAATTACTCAGTTGTCAGGTGAAATGTGTAGCCTACTTTGCAAAGAGAACAGAATGTTTCATGGCTGACGAACCAACTGCAAAAGGCAAACCTCACTTGAGAGTAGACTGCATTTGTGTATTTTATATCATAATATTCATAGGTAAATAAATCATTTGGTACCCCACAGATTTATCATCAGCTTGATGTGATACTGATTTTTGTTTTTATAATCCTTGTCACTTGGTTATATGGCGATATTTGTTTTACATCATATTGGTCTTTAGTTTTGATAATTCCTGGCCATCTCGTGGGTTTATGTACAGGCTGAAGGCTTGTGTCATGATCATTCTGGATCTTCTCCATCACGTGGCACCTGTGACGTTCGTGCATTTAGAATTCATTCCGAGCGCGAAGAAGTCATTTTGAGAAACTGAAACTGAAACTAGTTTTTGTTTTGAATTATATTGACTTTTGTTTGTGGAATCTGTATTCGTTTTAAGGCGTCACGTCACAAATTTTTTTGATACTGTGATATTTTGATAAACATTATATACATGCCATAAAACATTTGTCCATATGCTGTATTTGATAATTGTACACTACCCATTTAAAGGGATCTGATGTTGAAAACGTTATGTCCGTGATGTGATGCATCTGAGCCCTTGTCGTTCTATTTTTTAAACATTTGTAACATCACAAAACTTATGTCCTTTGTGTGCGTATTTCGTAACTTCACAACACTCATTTTACATGTAAAGACAGGTCAAGTGTTTTTTTGTTAATTTGTAAAGTATATGAAAATCTTACTGTCTATTTTACAAGTATATGACATGGCAAAAGTGTCTCCGTGATTATGCATCTCGTTGCTCACAGTACTTGATATGTTAATTGGCTTTTGTTTATATGTTTATCTGTTTTCAAAACCAAGCTTATCAGTTGTCTTCACATTTTTTTCATTTTCACGCACACACACACACACACACACACACACACACACACACACACACACACACACACACACACACACACACACACACACACGCACACACGCTCACACACACACACACACACACACACACACGCGCGCGCGCACGCACACATGCACATACGCACACATGCACACGCGCACACACACACACAAGCCCAAACACACACACACTATCATTAACCATTTTATTGTCAGGTTAATACATAGAAGTTGTACTCACACGCAGACATACACACATACACGCAAACACACATCATCATTATCATAAACCATTTCTTGTCAGGTTAATACATAACAGTTGTACTGACAAATACACAAGCACACACACAAGCACACACACAAGCACACACACACAAGCACACACACATGCAAGCACACACACACAACACACACACACACACACACACACACACACACACACACACACACACACACACACACACACACACACACACAAAACACACACACACACACACACACATTCCTCTCACTCATTTAGAATTATTTCCATCTCTTACCCACTGGACGAGGCGGCAGGGAAGTTTTTAGTCCCGTTTTTATTATCCATTGTTTGGTGTCTGTGATTTGTCTGTGACCGTGCGTTCGCGCTTGACAAAGGCTAGTTGGCCGAAAATTTGCGCTTGTTTTGTTTTGTCTTGTTGGAGACGCGCTTACATTGGTTTTCTTGTTCTTCTGGTTTGTGTTTGCTTGGGCGCGGGCAGTCAATCTTGTTTTGTATTTTGAATTGTTTTCCCAAAACGTGTCTCATAAAGCATGAGCAGTATTTCTACAACATAAGCTGGCTCTAAGCATACTGCTGTCAAAAATTTTACCCGACCATGTATTTTCAAAGGTTACCCTACATATGTGTTGGTGTGTTTTTCTGCCTGTCTGTTTGCTCGGTGTTCAAGCCCTGGTATAGCTGTGAGTAGTCGGCTGGGCTTTAAACACGGATAATAAATAATGATATTAGCTTGTTTGTTTTGATATCTTTATTGTCCAGGTGTTTTATCGCTGTACTGATGTGACTAGTTGTTTTGACTTTTGTTTGCATGCCGTGTCTGGTCAGTTTCACTGCACATAATATTATTGTACTGTCATTTCCATGCTTGGAGCAAACAAGGACAGCATTTTGTAATCATGAAAAATTAAGTGCTTGTACGCGTATGGACGTTGTGTCCGTGTGTCTCTTTCACCACACTCACATACGCACATAGACACGCGCGCGCGCGCACACACACACACACATACGCACTCGCGCACTCACACACACACACGTACACGCACGCTCGCACACACACACACATACTCTCTCTCTTTCACAGACATAGACGCAGACAGACAGACAGACAGACAGTTCTTACTTCTGCATGCCTCTTAACACACACACAGACACACACACACAGCAACAAACAAGAGAAAAAGTAAAATTCTTAGATGTTTTCTTCAACGTTTATTGTGTAAATATTCCTTATTTTCCACACAGTCACATCATAACTTCATTATCAATCACGAAACAAACACAGTCCGTAAAACCGAAAAGCAATCACATAATAAAGCATTGTTCAACCAATGTAAAGTTTATAATCAAAACAAACAACAAAACACCACATATGTTCAAAACTCATTCACAATCAGCCAACATGGCCGAGTGGTTAGCACACTGGATTACTGATTGGAAAGTGTGTTCCAATCCTCATTATGAAAACAAAGCATTGTGGGATTTTTCCTCACTGATCGACTTTTACCCACACTTGAGTTTGCTATGGGCTCATTGGGAAGGCTTGGGACCACAGAGTCGATTCACATCCCCTTCACAGATGCGTCATTGAGGGTGTTGCTCAAATTTCCTGACCAACCCTGCAGGTGTCTGTATTTCTCGGGCCTGAATGACGCCAGGATATAAATGATTAATATGTAAGTAAGAGTAGGTTACAGCCGTGTCACGCAGCCTTAATTCGAAATGAAATTACACAGCATCATCACTATCATATGACCTCATTGCCATCATCGTAGCACTTAAAAAAACTGTCCCATTCTGTGGCCCTTCATGCCCTGCCCACATGGTGATTTCAGTTTCAGTGGGTGTGCAGATAGGTGTGTCGGGGAACCAAACTGACCGGCGTGGGGCAGTGACACTACAGCCATAAAGAAAATGGAACAGTTACAAAAAATTCATAGCAGTAAAAGTGAAAATAAAGCTATTTGTTAAATTTGGATGAAGTATTTAGATAGGGAAAGGATTTCAGTAATAATAATAATAATATTTCAGTAATAATAATGATGATGATGATGATAATTCGGATGGAGTATATCGGTAGAGAAAGGATATATAACAATAATGATGATATTGATAATGATGATAATACTACTACTACTACTACTGATAATTTGGATGGATTTATCTTGGTAGAGAAAGGATATAATAATAATAATAATAATAATAATAATATACACTTATGACGCGCCTAACGGTGCTCTTGGTGCTTACAATTCTACAATTTTAAAAAATGTAAAAAAAAAATAAAGAAAAAAATTAACAGTCGTTAACTATTTTTACCCCACTATTCTAAGCCTAACGCTGGAAAAAAAATTGAACACTTCAGATAAAATATGGAGTGTTTTAAATCGACTCAAAATGATACGTGTCTATATCAGGACATAAGGAACATAGACAGGTAAGGATGATAGGTTGGCAATCACGTCATGTCTACCATTCACACATCTCCACCATGTCAGGACCACATCCTTCATCCGCACCCTCACAGTGATCCAGCGGTAGTCAAGTGGGTAAACGTTGTGCCTCCAATCGATAGGTCGTGGGTTCGATCCGCCTACATACCTCTGCCTGGTGGGCGCTAAAGGGCGATGATTTTTCCTATCTCCCAGGTCAACATGTGTGCTGGCCTGCCAGTGTCTAAACCCCCTTCGTGTGTAGAATATCAAACATGCGTGTTAAAGATCCTGTAAGTTGTGTCAGCGGCTGGAAACATGAGAAAACCCAGCATGCAAGCCCATGAAAGATGCAGACTGTGCGTGGTCGGGTCATGTAACATCTTGAGTTGCCAGTGCTTCACTAACAAGTCTTAAGTGTGTGTGTGACACGCAATGTGTCCAAATAAGCCTGGAAAACAGCGCACACAAAAATGATTTATATCAGTGACTTCTTGTTGATATTTCCACTACCACGTTTCCTTTAACGTGATACAATCATGGAACTCGCACAGTTGCATACGCGCTCTTCCCACAGCTCCCTGTGCTCAAAGTATTTAGTAGCCTCCTTGATTTTCGAGTTTGGAGTTTGTTCAAGAGAGATTCATCGCCCTCGGACAATGCCATATGCGCTCAAACCGAATAAGCCAGCAACTATCTAACAGACTAGAGTCTTTAAGATGAGCAGAGTGCACGCTGCACACGAAACCTTGGTTTATCATCTCATCCGAAAGACTAGCAATCAGACTTAGAGAAGGAATAACTAAGTAAGTTCAAACGTGTTGCCAGCTACAGCAAGCAACAATGACTATTCTACCACTTTAGCCAGCGCCGCCATTCAAGAACGACAACAACAACAACAAAACTCATCAACTCCATGAAAAACTTATCTTTCAATCTTCATCCCTCTTTATCTGTTGCTTTCTTACTACACGCAAACAATAACCCTTCTCAGGCAAAACAAACCTATTTTAGATAACAACACCGGATTACGTATAAATCAACAAATGCATTTTTCAAAATAGTACACACGCAAATATAAGCATTGCTACATATTCACCAGAAAAAAAAAACCCCCACAAGAAATAGAACCAGAACGCGTATTCAATACAAGACAAGACGGGCGCAAATTTTCGGCCAACTGCCCTTTGCCAAGCGTACACAATACGCAAAAAAGAATACATTTTTATGATCTTTTGTGTACGCTGAGCGAAGGCCAGTTGGCCGAAAATTTACGCCTGTCTTGTCTTGTCATATTGAGTACGAGTTCTGGTTCTATTCTATTTTTGTTTTGTTTTTTCTGGTTTCTCTTTGCTTGAACGCTGGCGGTCAGTTTTGTTTTGGGAGGATTACTACATACCTTAAAGCAGCTTTTCTTTCTATATCAATGTAATTTTTAATACAAGATTAATCATTGTCTACATGACCACAGGTGCTTCTTGAGATATGCTGTATGTATGCCAACACGAATCAATTTTCTTTCAGCCATGATGTATAAATACATGTGTGAAGATACAGTCTACACCAGATGGCCTTACCTGACGAACATGCCCAAACGGTGTTGTTGTCAACACAAAAAATATTACCTACTACTGGAAGAGGATTAGCGAACAGTTCTAAGAACACTGACAAACTGTAAACGTTTTAAAAGAAATATTTCTACAAACGACAATTTAAGCCACGAGTTATGATACAACAATTACTTTCGGCTCAAGATTGCAGCCGGCGGGCGTCAGAGAGAAAGGGGCGGGAGAGATAGATAGATAGATAGATAGATAGATAGAGAGAGAGAGAGAGAGAGAGAGAGAGAGAGAGAGAGAGAGAGAGAGAGAGAGAGAGAGAGAGTTTCCGAAAACGGATTTGATTTCAGTTTCAGATTTTCAAGATTGCGTCTCCGCGCTGGAAATAAGTCTCATTGACGCCACAGATGCCATTTAAGACCCAAAATGATAAAATTCAATTGAACAAAAATTATTGTATGATTAACTAATGTTGCACAGAACCTTCCCTCATCACTCCCTCCCAAAAAAACAACAAAAACAAAACACCCCCCCAAAAAACAAACAACAAACCCCCAACCAACCAACCAACCAAACAACAATAACAACAACAAAAAACAAAACAAAACAAACAAACAAAAAACGATCATGGCACAAACCGTATACCTATGTACAAACCCTAGGTGCTGGAAAGGTCTTGAGATCCTACTGCGTACGAGTTCTATATATCTATCCTTGTACGAATCTGTTATTTAAACAACTTACATTATAAAATTATAATGAAATGTATGTCTTCATCTGCTATGTGGTAAATAACAACAACAGCAGCAGCAACAACAACAACAACATAAAATCAATCTTTTCAGTAGCAGCAACAGCAACAACAATAACAACAACATCATCCTCAATTTGTCATTGAAACAACTTGGATTATGCTGCAATGAAATATAGGATCTTCATCTACTATGTCTAAAACGACAACAACAACAACAGTGAAAATAGAAGTTCGTGTATGAGGCCCACTTTCAGAGAGTCTGTCATTTCACAGGGCAGTAAGCAGACAGTGCCAATGTCCAGACTGTGCCCCGACAGAAGAACCACTGTTCACGAAGGCAGTTTGAAATCTGTACGACAAGAATTCTTCTCACTCGGGTAATCCCATAAGCGCTTCACCCAATTATGTCAATAACAACTCAGCAGACTTTTTGCAGCTTTGGTGCACGTGGATCTTTTATCTGTCCTATTTTATGTGCCACCTATATGGCCATAGAAGCTGGGACAGTTTTTTTCACTATGCTATGATGATGATGGGGGATTTTAATGCGAAACTGGGATCAGACAACAGAGGCTACGAGGAAGTGATGGGACAACATGCCCTCGGAGAGATGAATGAGAATGGGGAGAAATTCGCTGACCTCTGCGGACTGAACAACTTTGTCATCGGAGGCAGCATCTTCGCCCACAAGAGGATACACAAGGCCACCTGGGTATCGCCTGACCATATTACCGAAAACCAGATCGACCACTTCTGTATCACCAAGAAGTTTAGACGGTCTCTTCAAGATGTACGAGTGAGAAGGGGAGCAGACGCAGCATCAGACCACCACCTCCTGACTGCGAGACTCAAGCTGAAGTTGAAGAGAACTGACAGGCAGGCAGCAGGCAGGGCGAAGTACAATGTGAAGCTATTGAAAGATAGGACAACTCAAGAAACCTTCACCTTCAACCTCAAGAACAGATTCCAAGTGCTGCAGGAGCTTATCAACGAAGACACCGATGCCAATGACCTTTGGAAGAGAACAAAAGATGCCATCACAGAAACATGCCAGGAAGTGCTTGGGCCAAAGAACAACCAACACAAAGACTGGATCTCAGCAGACACCCTCCAGAAGATCCAAGCAAGAAGACTCAAGAAAGAAGCAGTTAACTCGAGCCGTACAAGATTAGTTAAAGCGACAGCCCAAGCAGAATACGCACAAGCTCACAGGGAAGTGAAGAAGAGTGTGAAGAAAGACAAGAGAGACTACATAGGCAGCCTGGCTGAAGAAGCAGAACAAGCAGCGTACCACGGGAACATGAAGGAGCTGTATATAACCACCAAGAAGCTTGCAGGCAAGTACAACAGACCAGAACGACCAGTCAAGGACAAGCTAGGACAGACCATCACAGACACAGATCAGCAGCTTGAGAGATGGGCGGAGCATTTTGAGGAACTTCTCAATAGGTCAGCTCCACAAAACCCTCCAAATATCGCAGAAGCAGACAATGATATAGAGATATGCTGCGACCCACCAACAAAAGACGAAATCATCCGCGCCATCAAGAAGATGAAAGATGGCAAGGCAGCCGGCCCAGATGGAATTCCAGCAGAAGCTCTCAAGACAGACGTAGAGACAACAGCCGACCTTCTACTACCGCTTTTTGAGAAGATCTGGGAACAGGAAAAAGTACCAATAGATTGGAAAGACGGACACATCATCAAACTGCCCAAAAAGGGAGACCTCAGCATCTGCGAGAACTACAGAGGCATCACACTCCTATCAGTGCCAGGAAAAGTGTTCAACAGGATTCTGTTGGAGAGGATGAGGGACGCAGTGGACGTCAGGCTCCGAGACCACCAGGCAGGCTTCAGGCAGGACAGATCCTGCACAGACCAGATTGTCACGCTACGCATCATCGTCGAGCAGTCCCTGGAGTGGAACTCCTCATTGTACATCAACTTTGTAGACTTCCTCAAGGCTTTTGACAGTCTGCACCGTGACACCCTGTGGCAACTCCTCCGACACTATGGAATCCCAGCCAAACTGACACGAATCATCAAAGAGTCATATGAAGGGATGGCATGTCGGGTCGTTCACGGAGGCCAGCTGACGCGTCGCTTTGATGTAAGGACCGGCGTACGTCAAGGATGCCTGCTGTCACCATTCCTGTTCCTCCTCGCCATCGATTGGGTGATGAGACGGACAACAGATGGACAGAGGAATGGCATCCAGTGGACCCTATGGACTCAGTTGGACGATTTGGACTTTGCCGATGACCTCGCTCTGCTCTCCCACAAACAGCAACAGATGCAGAACAAGACTTCAAGCCTGGCCTCCCATGCGTCCCAAGTCGGCCTTCACATCCACCCCAACAAGACCAAAATTCTGAAAATCAATGCTTCCAGCACAGAGGCAGTGAAGTTGGGAGACAACAACCTGGAGGAGGTCGAGACCTTCACTTACCTTGGGAGTGTAGTCAATCAGCAGGGAGGAACAGATGCAGACGTGAAGACCCGCATCGGAAAGGCAAGAGCATCCTTCTTGGCCCTCAAGAACATCTGGCGATCCCACATGATCACACCCCGCACTAAAATCCGCCTGTTCAACTCAAACATCAAATCAGTTCTTTTGTATGGAGCAGAAACGTGGAGAACAACTAAGACCACTACTAGAAGAGTCCAGACATTCATAAACTCGTGCCTACGCAAGATACTGAAGATCCACTGGCCAGTTACCATCAGTAACACAGACCTCTGGCAGAGAACTAACCAAGTGCCAGTGGAAGAAGAAATCAGAAGAAGGAGATGGCGATGGATAGGGCACACCCTGAGGAAACCATCAACCAACATCACCCGCCAGGCCCTGACCTGGAACCCTCAAGGGAAGAGAAAGAGAGGCCGACCAAAAAACACCTGGAGAAGAGAACTGAAGGCGGACGCCAAGCAGACCGGCTACTCCTGGCGAGAACTTGAGCAAATAGCCCAGGATCGTGGACGATGGCGGGCGGTTGTGGATGGCCTATGCCCCTCCTGGGGCTCAAGGCCTAAGTAAGTAAGTATGATGATGATGACGATGGGGATGATAACCACGATGCTACGGAGTCCCGTATATGATTCAGACTGCGTGACAGGGATATACTCTACGCTTACTATCACATTACATCTTGGCGTCAACCAGGCCCGAGAGATATGGACACATGGTGTGTTGATCAGGAGATTTGAGCAACACCCTCAATGACGCATCCATGAAATGAAAAACACTCAACTATAAGGTCCCAGTCTTCCCAATGAGCCCACACAACGCTCAAAAGTGGACTGGGGCCAAAAAATCCCACACCGATTTTGACAGGACTGATCAGGATTCGAACCCGCAACCTTCCCGTCTGTTGCGCCACCCAGAGCACCATGGCGACTGGTGGGTGTGCTTGTGAAATTTATTCTGAGCGTGGAAGCGCTGTCTTACAGAAAACTGAAACTTGAAACCTCTTCGTGTAACGCCAACAACTACCTGAGCGGGCAGTCCATGGACATAAGTTTTACGGCATTCAGATTTGCCTGGACATAACTTTTAACTGCACTGAGATTTGCCTGGACATAACTTTTAACTGCACTGAGATTTGCCTGGACATAACTTTTAACTGCATTCAGATTTGCCTGGACATAACTTTTGACTGCATTCAGATTTGCCTGGACATAACTTTTTACTGCACTGAGATTTGCCTGGACATAACTTTTAACTGCATTCAGATTTGCCTGGACATAACTTTTGACTGCATTCAGATTTGCCTGGACATAACTTTTTACTGCACTGAGATTTGCCTGGACATAACTTTTAACTGCACTGAGATTTGCCTGGACATAACTTTTAACTGCATTCAGATTTGCCTGGACATAACTTTTAACTGCATTCAGATTTGCCTGGACATAACTTTTAACTGCATTCAGATTTGCCTGGACATAACTTTTAACTGCATTCAGATTTGCCTGGACATAACTTTTGACTGCATTCAGATTTGCCTGGACATAATTTTTAACTGCATTCATATTTGCCACATACACCGTCAGCACTTTATTTTCTCTGTCCTCGCTAAGCCTTTCCAGTTCTTAGAGGCAAGCATCAAGGGAATTTCGCAAAACTAAACTCATACTTTGTTCAAGAGGGATTCACTGCACTCAGGCAATTCCATACGCGCTCCACTCAAACCAACCAGACTCCTTGCCTCTGCACAAAACTCCATGCACTGGCCAGGTCCTGAAATGATAAGGGGGAGAGGGGTGAAGGGGCCTACGTAACAACTCAACCGGCCAACCTGCTGGTAATAAACAACCGCAAAAGAAGACGATACAAGAGTTACGGTAATCCAAATAGGGACAAAAACATGGCAGTAAGAATCAATCACAGAACTGAATCATGAACACGCATCACAGAAACCCATAAAAACCCATCCACGAAGCATAGCAAGAATCACTACAAACGATTTAGTATGGCCAGTACATACATGCTTGTACAAATAGTATACCAAGTACATACATACTTGTACACTTTTGACAGTATACCCTGTACATACATACTTGTATACTGCAGGCAGTATACCCTGCATATACATGTACACAGTAGTATACCATGTACACACATACTTGTATACTGCAGATAGTATACCCTGTACATACATACTTGTATACTGTAGACAATATACCCTGTACATACATACCTGTACACTGTAGACAGTATACCACGTACATACATACTTGTATACTGTAGACAATATACCCTGTACACACATACTTGTACACTGCAGATAGTATACTCTGTACATACATACTTGTACACTGTAGACAGTATATCCTGTACACACATACTTGTACACTGCAGATAGTAAACCCTGTACATACATACTTAAACACTGTAGACAGTATACCCCGTACATACATACCTGTACACTGTAGACAGTATATCCTGTACATACATACTTGTACACTGCACACAGTATACACTGTACATACATACTTCTACACTGCACACAGTATACCCTGTACATAATATCTGTAACTATAGACAGTATACCATGTACATACATACCTGTACACCGTAGACAGTACACCCTGTATCTACATACTTGTACACGGCAGACAGTATACCCTGTACACACATATTTGTATACTGCAGAGAGTATATCTTGTACACACATACTTGTATACTGCAGACAGTATATCTTGTACACACATACCTGTACACTGCAGACAGCATACCCTGTACATACATACTTGTACACTGCAGGTAGTATACCCTTGATGTACAAGCACACTGAAGACAATATACTTAATACCTATTTGTATACCGAGGATAGTATACCCTGTACATAATCCTTGTACACTGTAAACAGTACAACCTGCACATATTTCCTTGTACACCGCAACCTCAATGTGCCCTGTACATGCATGCGTGTACACTTGAGTCAGAGGGGGACAGGAGAACATGATTTAAAATGATTTTTGCCTCTCTTGGTTGGTTCTTCCAATAGAACTGTGGACTCAAGATCTGATATCTTGAGTTCAATCCCAACCCACAACAACAATAACAACCAACAGCATACCCCCAAAAACAAACAACAACAACAAACACACAAAAAACCATACACCCTCGCACACATCAAAAAACAAACAGACACACAAAAACCCAAACAAACCTAGCCTGTTCGCAGATCATCGTCATGTTTCCATCATGCTGATGGTGTCAGCTTATCTTAAGTCTCTCTTTGCCCACCTCTCCATTTCAAGACCTTGCCAGCGCATAGGGTTTTGCGCAGGCTCAAGGAGTCTGCCAGATAATTACTGGCAGATCTGGATGGAGCGCGTAAGGAATTGTCCGAACACGATGAACCCCTCTTGAACTTAACTCCAAACTAATCAAAGAGCTCTATTCCATGGAGACAGAAGACGAAGATGTGGACTGGGGAAGACACACGGGGGATCTTCTTTTGTTCGTCGGCTACATGGTCAGACTACATCTGGCGATGACTGTGGATGGGTATTTTTCCCCTGTTCTTGTCGGCTGCCATGGATATTGGTGGTCAGATGAAGGTGGAACCTGTTGAGGCGAGGGATCCGATGCTACTCCAGCCTGAAGCGACCTCAATAAACGAGCACCTTTCTCGTCTGATTTAAATGACTATGTAGGCTACACATTTGCATTGTGTGCATGTGCCATGGTTTGTTAGAAAGCTCCCACTCGTTTCTAGGCCTGCTTCTGTATCAGCCTTCACACGGAGCATGAAAACGAGGGGAGAGAGAGAGAGAGAGAGAGAGAGAGAGAGAGAGAGGAGAGAGAGAGAGAGAGAGACGGACAGACAGACACACAGAGAAATAAGACGCGGAATTTAGAGTTCGGGTTTGTTTACCAAGGATTCATCATACTCGGACAATTCCATATGCGCTTCAAGCAAATCTGTGCCTTGGCAAGGTCTTGATACGGGGACGGGGAGGGGGAGGGACCTATAACAACTCAGCTGACACCATCAGAATGATGAAAAAGTTCAGATAGGCAGCGAACAGGCCAGTTTTTTCTTTTAACGTTGCAGGCTGGGTGTGAACTCGAGATATCAGATCTTGAGTTCTCGGCTCCACCAAAAGAACCAACCAACCCGCCATTAACCACAACCCACCTGAGGGTTCAACCCACAACTCCTGCATTATGAACATGGTGGTCAAACAACGGAACTAATCATCATCATCATGTGCACTGCCGCATGGCGTTGGCGATCATGGCCCTTCATATGCATCTATCCCATGTCGCTGCAAGCACATCTTCCACCCTCTCTGTCCTCAGCCACCCTGCAAGTATGTCCAATATTTTCCCTCTGGGTCTACTTCTTTCCCTCCACATTTCCTCTTATGACCAAGTGCTCTAATTCCACTTTTTTTTCATAAAATGGCCTATACGCGTTGCTGAACTAATTGGCCAGTAAAACCACAACTGCACAGTGACATCTAAATGAAGAGATATCCAATACTCTAAACACAAACACGCACTCGATAAATATAGAGAGAAGATTATAACCAGACTGGAATTTATGTACAAAACATTTATAACATACGCAGAGAGATGATTACAAGCAGGCTGGAACATGTGTACAGTTTCAGTTTCTCAAGACAACGTCACCACAATCGGAATAAGTTCCATATTCACTGATGTCACTTGATGCCATGTGATGGAGAAGATCCAAAATGATCATGGTCTAAGTTTAAAGCTCGACTATCAGTATAAGACGCATATAACACAGACAGAGAGATGATAATAAACAGAATGGAATATATTGTATACAACAGATTATAACACATTTCACAGATCTGTGGCAGAATCCAAACCGAACGAAGCATGCACATTCAATCCATCGAGAAATTTGCACAAAAACCAGAACATACTCTTTCATCCATTTGGCAAGTCGAATTTTTTCTTAATCCTGAATCAAAACTGCATGCAGTGGTAAGCCCCATACGCGTTTCACCGAGACCATAGACCTGATTCAGTGCAGAGCATTAGTAACATCATATACACAGCCTGAAGTGGATGTAGCAGCTCGTCTCTGGCGACTGTTTCCCATCACCACCATGAAATACAAAGACAACCAAGAAACGAAATTGTTCTGATAATGCAAATGAACTTGGTGGCAATACCATTTTGTCCCAATACAGTAAGCACGTTCCATTGAGTAAAACAACGACAACAACAACAACAACAAACACACACACACACACACACACAAAGCCCAGAGATGTTCAAGACACATAATAGTCTCCCTTTCCCAGCACACGGACATTCGTTTTGTTGTACTGACCCACACTGTCATCACTACTGTCATTATTGTGTCCCAGTGGTCCTTTTAATCACATTGGTTTATACACTTTTCGCCCCCAGCTGGGCCAGATGCGTCATCTCTTGTAATTCTATTTTGTATCATTGTTTATTTGTGTCTTGGTTATATTTACGATTAAATAACAATTATTTAGAGGACAAGGGTAATCTTTGGTGAAATAGTTTATTGACACACTCGTAGTGTCTTTATAATCACTGGCTGTTACAGAAAGAGACGAAATGAAGAAAAGAGGAAGGGAAAACACACACACACACACACACACACACACACACACACACACACACACACACACACACACACACACACACCGAATTCAAACACATGTGATACTGTGGGGACAAACACTATACATATTAAGGGCATAATGCGTGGATTACATCAGACATTAACAAAACCCAGACCGTTATCAAAACAATAACAACAACAACAACAACAACACACACACACAGACACACACACACGCACACACACACACACAAACTAAAATCTTGGCAACATTTCATTTTGATACACAGCTCACTCCATGAGGGCAGAAACCAGCACATAACCACACACGTCAGATCATCAGTATTTGTCACAGACTGGTTGACAATTGTAAGGAATACATGGCCATTGCCATCACGGTTTATACATCAACCAGAATTCTTTGTCCTCTGATATCAAGTACAACTCACAGCGTAGGCTGATTTATCTCTCACGCCCACACTGATTTCCTTCACAAGATATACAACCGGCCTATTCTTTCATTCTCCTTTCATTCTTCTCAAATCCTGTTCATAATGACTTGACCTATAAGACACTTGCGAATACTTACAATCATTTTCTTATATTATTCATCATCTTCTTCTTGTATTACTCGTCATCTACATGGTCAGGCTATACCTGGCCACGAGTATGGATTTTTTTCATAGTTCCTGCAGGCTGCCATGGAGTTTGGTGATCACAGCAGTTGTAGTTGGTCATTTCTCCTGTCGCTCACTTGGCACTGGTGACATCGCTACAGTATGTGTACAGCTGTCTGGTCCTCTTGACTACAGGCAGGCTGGTGAAGGTGTCAGTTTGAACTTGCCGTTCATGTGTGAGTTGGGCCGGTTGGGCTGGTACCTGATACTGCCATATTTGATGTACAAATGATATCCATCATTTTCTTTTTTTACTGGTAAACTGGCAGAAGCGGAAGGTCTGAAGATGGGGTCAAAAATGACCAAGGAAAAACTGGCTGATTCTGATGGACTTTGATGGAGTTTATCAAAGACGAATTCAAAGCACTCGGGCAATTCCAAATGCGCTCCAATCCAATCTGCCAGTAAATATCTGACATCCTGCTGAAGCCTTTGCATAACCCAAAGCATAAGGAAAATCTTTGAAATTAAATGGGGAGGGGGAAGGGGAGAACAGAATTTATGAAACATTAAGCTAACACCACCAGAATTATTGGAGCATTCAGCGGAACAGGACAGTTATTGCGTTGCAGATTGAATTTGAGATGTCAGGTCTTAACTCCACGGGTCTGTCAAGAGAACCAGCCAGCCTGAATAAAAAAATAATAAAGAATTGTGGCCCACGACCACTATCTTATCGGCATTGAACTCTATCTCACTGAGTCAAAGGGGCTGTGAACTCTATCTCACTGAGTCAAAGGGGCTGTGAACTCTATCTCACCGAGTCAAAGGGGCTGTGAACTCTATCTCACTGAGTCAAAGGGCTGTCTATGGCGATGGGTGTCTTTCGTTTTGGGTTGGAATTTCGTCGGCACCCATTGTGAGCACGTTGCTGCACACACAAGGGTTTGTCACCTCTTCCCTGATACACAGCAGACGTCAGACAAGAGTTAACAGCAAGGTGCACAGTATTCTCAACAGTCACCATCTGAACTCAATTCAAAACATATAGTTCACTATAAATCATTCTTGTATAGCCTATTCTCCGAATTCGTTCAGACACACAGCATGTAACACACAATCAGAGTATTTAGTGCAGCACAGTAATCTCAAGCTACAGGCGGGAGCTGACCACATTCCACTATACTGTTGCACGCACAGTCTGCATCTTCGGTGAGCGTGCATGTTGGGTGTTTTCATGTTTCCATAAGCTACCATACACTGACATGACCTACAGTATCTTTAACGAGCATATCTGATGTTCTTATGCACATTCACACGAAGGCGGTTTATGCACTGGCAGGTCCACACACAAGTAGATCTGGGAGATCAGAAAAACCTCCAGCCTTTGCTCATCAGGCAGAACTATCCAGGCAGGATCAAACCCTGGACTTTCCTATAGGAAGGTCTATGTTCACCCGCTTGGCTATCACGCCAGCCAGTCTAAAAGACCTGACAGCAAAGCCTTGAGTATGCTAATACCGAATACTAGTTACAGTAATACTTGTTTACTGACATTCACACGTGGTTTGTCAGATGATTGCTGCAGATTTGGATAGAACGCATTCGGAATGGTCAAGTGAGATGAGTACCTCATAAACAAACTCGTACAGAATTTCTCCACTCCAGGCTTTCCAGTTCTCTGCTGACTGTCAACTCTTTTCTCCTGTGACACCACGATGATATAACCGACAGATAAAAGAAAAACACGAAGTACTATCCATGGTACATAAGTAACCACGAACCTCTAAGTTACATGGCTAATCCACTGTAGTCACAGGTAACTATAAACCAGTAAGTTTACATGGCTAATCCATCTGTAGTCACAGGTAACTATAAACCTGTAAGTTACATGGCTA
Source organism: Monoplex corrugatus (assembly GCA_030674185.1). Lineage (NCBI taxonomy): Eukaryota > Metazoa > Mollusca > Gastropoda > Littorinimorpha > Ranellidae > Monoplex > Monoplex corrugatus. Next base: position 117,266,756 of record CM060306.1, on the reverse strand, counting down.
ATCCATCTGTAGTCACAGGTAACTATAAACCAGTAAGTTACATGGCTAATCCATCTGTAGTCACAGGTAACTATAAACCAGTAAGTTACATGGCTAATCCATCTGTAGTCACAGGTAACTATAAACCAGTAAGTTACATGACTAATCCATCTGTAGTCACAGGTAACTATAAACCAGTAAGTTACATGGCTAATCCATCTGTAGTCACAGGTAACTATAAACCAGTAAGTTACATGGCTAATCCATCTGTAGTCACAGGTAACTATAAACCAGTAAGTTACATGGCTAATCCATCTGTAGTCACAGGTAACTATAAACCTGTCTGTCACATGCCTAATCAATTTGTAGTCACAAGTAACCATAAACCTGTCAGTCACATGGCTAACCCATCTGTAGTCACAAGTAACCATAAACCTGTCAGTCACATGGCTAACATTGTAGTCACAAGTAACCATAAACCTGTCAGTCACATGGCTAACCCATCTGTAGACAAATAACCATAAACCTGTCAGTCACATGGCTAACCCATCTGTAGTCACAATAACCATAAACCTGTCAGTCACATGGCTAACCCATCTGTAGTCACAAATAACCATAAACCTGTCAGTCACATGGCTAACCCATCTGTAGTCACAAGTAACCATAAACCTGTCAGTCACATGGCTAACCCATCTGTAGTCACAAGTAACCATAAACCTGTCAGTCACATGGCTAACCCATCTGTAGTCACAAATAACCATAAACCTGTCAGTCACATGGCTAACCCATCTGTAGTCACAAATAACCATAAACCTGTCAGTCACATGGCTAACCCATCTGTAGTCACAAGTAACCATAAACCTGTCAGTCACATGGCTAACCCATCTGTAGTCACAAATAACCATAAACCTGTCAGTCACATGGCTAACCCATTGTAGTCAATAACCATAAACCTGTCAGTCACATGGTAACCATCTGTAGTCACAAATAACCATAAACCTGTCAGTCACATGGCTAACCCATCTGTAATCACAGGAACACAGCACACACCTTCCTGGCAGCGCTCTGTCAGCTGCTACACAACGGTGTCAGCACAGTGAAGGCCTAAGCAACCTGTCCGCTGAGTATTTTATTTGTTCTACAAAACTGTCTGCCACTGAAACCATACAAGACCACAACTTTGAGGGCCATGCATATTGACGGGTCAGGCTTTGGCTTTTACCAAACTACACCAACTGTATTTCAAAATGTTTTTGATGGTCAAGCCATTCTAAAAATCTCTTTTTTATACAGAAATTTAAAATTATTCTAAAGACAATACACATTTTGTAGCTGAAGAAGCTTTGGTTGAAATAAAAGGTGGCGTATATCGAGAATAATGGCAAACAGTCGTAACGATAAAAACCCATAATAAATATTGTCAGAAGTTCATGAGAAAGTGCTGTCTACACACCTTCTCCCAAAACCGCTAATTTTGGGCTTTTTTCGTTTTTTGTCTTTTTTGTCCATGTGATCTTGACCTCGGAGTTTTACCTTTCGACATCATGCTTTCATGACTTCTCAACAGTCCATAACTTCGATGAAAATTTGGCAAAGGCCCACACCTAATGACAAAACAAAATTATTGTTCACACACACACACCAACACACACACACACACACACACACACACACACACACACACACACACCACACACACACACACACAACATCCATACACATTACACACACACGCACACCACACACGCACGCACACATCCATACACATACACACACACGCACGCACACATATACACACACGTTTCCAATCGAAATGAAACAATTTCTCTCTAGTTCAAATAGACTGACAAAGCAAAAGAGGTAAACCAATGGCAAAGACACCGGACAGAACAAACCGTCTGGAAGCCCAAATAAAACGACAGAACAACACGATCATTGTGGTGCAGTGGGTAACTCTACATACTACAGACTGGAAGGTAGTATGTTCGAATCCTGTCAGACCTGTCAAACCCATTGTGGCATTTTTCAGCCCCAACCAGCTCCTACCCAGAGTGGAATGTGCCACGGGTTCATTGGGAAGACTGGGACCACAAAGACGAGTCATCCACTTCATGGGTGCGTCACTGACAGTGTTGCTCAAATCTTCTGACCAGTACCGCAGACGTCAGTATCTCTCAAGCCTAGTTAATGCCAGGATACATCATGAAAGTAAGCGTAGAGTACAGCCCTGTCACTCAGCCTCAATCTCAGGTGGTATTCCATAGCATCATGATTTATCATTCTCATCGTTCACATCATCACAGCGTTGTGAAAAATTGGTCTAGATTCTTGGGACATTAAGCTGACGTAGGAAATGGACAACAAAAACACTGAGGGGAAAAAGATCGATAAAATAAAAGAGAAAACAACAAAACAACACAGACAGTTAAAAGCTCTAAACACAGTATGATGTAACGTACCAACTATAAGTCAGCGACAATCTATAGAACAGTGTAAAGATGAAACCATGTTGAAGTTTGAACGAGTTGTTAAGAAACATGTGGACAGTGTCATTAACACTGACCTCTTGGACAAACTTCATTGACTTGTATAACTAACAGTCACAAAGTAATAAAATAACTCGAAAGTAAGTGAATACAATATTGCACAAATCAAGACATCCTTATAAAATGTTATATACATGTGATTAACTATTAAAGATCTCCAAAACGATACAAAAGAAAAATGCAATGCTGTGTGTATTGTTCTTCCATGGCTTGCGACTGTTATAATCACAGGAGATGGAGTACAGGGACTGGTGCTGTTCTCACCTAGGCCTACGATTTTCATGTCCATATTTCTGCTCAGACTGTTCAGCTACTGCAGGAAAACTCTGTCTACACTGTTGGAAAGCAAATGTACAAAATTCTGATGAACCTGCACACCGTGTTCTCTAAATTTCCTCAAATATCGAACCACAATTTAAAACTATTTTCGCGTTTTTGTTCGCTACAAATAACGTAAAAAAGATTTGACTGAAGTCTTAACAAATCATAGAAAAGAATTTGCTGACGTTCTCCAACTCTGAATACATATTTGTGAACAGTTTATGATATTTTCAACTCTTAAACAAAATCTTCTGACGGTTCCAGATATTCTCAAACTTTGAATAAGCCCTGGGAAAAAGCTCTAACAGCTCTCATTTTTGAAGAAAGGAAAAAAAAAGAAAACTAGGAAAAATAGGCTGTCACATTTCTTAAGCCTACAAATTCTCCATTAAGTAGGAAGAAGAATTATTATAGCAACATACTCCGTCGTGTGAAGATGGTGAAAGACATCACCATAACTCTTCCATCTGCCAGACAGCACCTGTTTATCACGCGCATGCAACCATCGCAGTCACAAGTTTGAAGAAACCACACCTTTCCTTCCACTCCCTCACCATATTTACCAGTTGAACCTTCCATTCCCTCAACATATTTGTCAGTTAACCTCACTTATCTCTTCGACTTTCTCAACCTATCCACCATCTCGGCAGCTAGTGGATAGGACGAGGAAATGAAAGTGTTAAGGTTACAAGAATTTCAGTTTTCACTCCTCAGTTTGTTACCCCCCACATGAAGTAATTCCATCACACACACAAACACAGCACGGCAGTAAGATCAAAAAGGGAAGAAGGGGGAGGGGGCCAAAAGGGTGTCCTTGTCAGTTCCTTCAGCTTTCATATACCTCTTCTTTCATCAGCTTGGTGGAGGCCACAGAACCCTGACTGGTACTGGACCCTGTGGTGCTGGTCTCCCCCTGACTCCCCTTGTTCTTCTTCTCCTCCCCCTTACTCGCCACAGACTGGGAGAAGGAGGGGGTAGGGGTCGCCACTGGGGAGGTCAACCCTTTATTCAGGGCAGACAACCCTTCCGCCACCCTGGAAAACTCCAAAGAAGGGGAGGTGACTGGGGTTTCACCAGGAGTTACAGCCCCTTTGTCCTGCTCAGGATTCTCGTCGATGCGGGTTTTGCGAAGCGTGGCGAAGAGATCTTTGAAGAGTGCCTTGTACGGGGGTGGCTGACAGCTCTCCTGGAAGTAGTCTCTGTTGAGAGTCATGTGCAGCAAGGTCTGCACCTCTTTGTGGGCCAGGCGTCTCCTCATGGCGCGGTCCTCCGCGTTCTCGTCGTCTGTCTGCATGGTCTGGCTCAGGCGCTTGTTCTTGTTCTGGATGAGCGACTCGTATTTTTGGAACAGCGATTTGTATTGCGTCTCCAGTTCGTCCAGGATGGACTTGCTCTCCTCGATCTCACGGGCGTCTGAAGACACCTGTACACACAGACAGACAGACAGACACACACACACGCACAAACGCACACACACACGTATGCACACACACACACCCACACAACACACATACATACACACACATATGCACAAACACACACACGCACACACACAAAACGCAACACACACACACAAACACACACACACACACACACACACACACACACACACACAAACACACATGTACACACACACACACACACAACATCAACGGACGCAGATAATTTATGGACGGTTTGGATCTTTCTCCATCACACGTCTGTAGCGTCAACGTATGTTTTTGGGCGTCAGTGAATATGATATTTACAACATCAATGCATATGTATTTGTAGCTTCAGTGCATATGGTATCTATTCCAAGCAGAGACACCGTCTTGAGAAAGTGAAACTGAAACTAAAACTGGGTGCTGGTTGGTTAATAGGAATTAGCTGACTCGTTCACTGCTTCCTTTGTTGATTGGTTGACTTACCTTTTTTTTTACATAAATATTTAAGTGGATGCCTAGTTGGTGGCGTCATTGCAACAATCCTTCGACATTCAATCGATTGGTTGCTCATTGATTGGTTTGTTGGTTAGCTGGTCGGTATGTTGGTCTGGGCTGTGTTTTCTTTCTTATACAAGCTGCATATCTTTACTTAGAAAAGCACGTAATAAAGTTTTCGTTTTCATTTTTCAGTTTAAGTGTCTTAAGACAGCGTCTCCGCGCCCGCAAAACAGTTCATATGACTAACGTCACTGATGCAATGTGATGGAGAAGATCCAAAACGATCATGGCATATGCCATAAACCCGACTTACTGGCAAGGTCTTGATGTCCTACTTAGTGTTGGAGTTTATATGTATCGTTGTATCAATATGTCATTGAAGCAATTCAAGCTACACTGTAGTATCATAGACAACCAGCTAGCTCAATGCATGAACAGACAGACAGATAGATACATAGACAGACATACCTACAAATAAACAGATAGAACGAAATATAGACTGAAAGAGAGAGACAAAGGGGGGGATAAACATACAGACAGTTTGACAGATACGCAGACAGACATATAAATAGAAAAACATATATATACATTTCTTGACAGACAGATAGACAGACAGATAGACAAACATATATAAAGACAGACAAACAGATAAAAAGACAGACAGACACACGTACATACACAGACACACATAAACAGAGAAAGAGACAGACAGCAAGAAAAGATAGATCGATAGTTAGATGGCCAGATGGATACATAGATATATAGAAAGAAAGACACAGATAGATAGATAGACAGATAGATAGATAGATAGACAGACATATAAGTAGACAGGTAGGTAGATAGATAGATAGATAGATAGATAGATAGATAGATAGATAGATAGATAGATAGATAGATAGACAGATAGATAAACATATAGACAGTCTTAAAGTTGATTCAGACAGGACTTGTCAAGAAGATGAGGAAAAAGGAGGAAGAGAAGAAGGACAAAGTTAAACTTTAGCAAACACTTTTTCTTTTCATGACATATCTGATGGTTGGCTGGTCTGATAGTTAATCGTAAAATCGATTAATCAGTTGACTGATTTGTAAGACAGACAGTCTGTTGATGGCTCGACAGTTGATCGATTTAAACTCAAGAGATGGGTTAATTTGTATGCATGCTTCCAAACCAATGCAACACAAGAGTATCTATCCCATCAGAGGCAAATGTACCAGAAAACAAACCAGACCCACCTTGTTGATGGACTCGGAACTGCCATACAAGCTCCCCCCACCTTCCAGCTTGACAGCCTTGGCCTCAGACAGCAACATGGGGGCGTCATGCTCTACTTCCTTCAGCAGCTCTGTCTCTCCCGCGTGCAGCTCCTCGTGAATATCTATGACCTTGCGACACTGTCGACACACCCCTTCTGGACTCTGCCGGGCCTGCTCCAGCTCGTATTCCAGCAGCATGGCTTCCGACAGTCTGTCTTCCAGTATCGTCACCTGCAAGTTGGTTAAAGTTTAAGTCCGTGGTAATCATTTAGTCAATTAAAAATTCTTATTATCATTGTTGTTTATAGCCAAGCCGACTACACAGAGCCGTATCAGGGCTATGACCATCTGACCACGGCTTTGTGAACCTGAAAAGAAAACTGAAAAAGAAAAGTAGGCACAATATCAAAGCATTTGCGTACTTAATCTACGTATATGGCCTGGTGTTGACCACTGCGTCCAACTAATCACCCAGGGCTTAATAAAACAAACCTGAATACAAACATATAAGAACAGCTAAGTAAACTAAAACATTTTTTAAAAGCTGGTATAAATTATCTTAAACTGCTTCTGCACATCATATTTGTTCAGAGCCAAAAATGGAGTTAATATATGCTCCCACTGATCAATCCTAAGAGAAAGTATGGAAGGCTTAATGGAAAAACATACAGGTGAATGGACCAGCAAGGCAGAAAACGATAGGAAGAGACGAGAACAAACAAAGGAGCAAGAGAGAAAGAAACAAAGATTGTGAGAGAAAAGAAGAAATTTCTAGCGAAGATTGGTGCACGTTGTCTCCGGATTAGTCATCTCCCCACCTTGCCATTCGATTTGTAAACAAGGTGACTGATGACTGGGTCCCAGTGGGTCATGCAACGCACAGACAGTTCCACTTTGATAAAATGACTATCGGGTGGTTTCGAGAGCTTGGGAGGTGACTGTCTGGAGAGTAGTAAGGCATTGCTGCTCTAGGCTCCATCCAGCACCTTCGGGTATTTCTTGTTGACAAAAATTATACTAAAAAAGCCCCCGGCATCCCCACGGTGAAAATTAATCCGTTGAATGATTTAATGGTGAGATGGTCTGTCGGTAGTTTGTGAGTTGATGGACTGGTTTAGCAGGACAGTTAGTTTTGTATGCTTTATCACGAGAGAGCAATGGGCCGGATGGCTCTTGTAACATAGCTGTGGACTCAAGATCTTATGTCTCGAGTTCACACCCAGCCCAAACAAAAACTGGCCTGCTTGCTGGATTCCAGATCTGAGGTCTCAAGTTCAATCCCTAGCTACAACAAGAAAGCTGGCCTGTTCGCCGCCCATCTTAATGCCGCAATCATTCCCCGTCCATTTCAAGATCTTGCCAGCGCACCAAAGAGTGGTCTCCAAAGATGTGTTTTCCTGGCGGAAGGTGTTGTGGGCCATATCTCGATCTTTTCCTCTTGTGCTGAATTCAGTCAACATCATTAGTTATAACCATCATCGTAGTCATCGTCGTCGTCGTCAAAAAGACCTTTATCTCCGGACTTTTTTTTAAACATCATCATCCACCGTTTCCGTTGCTGTCATGATCATGATGAACATCATTATCTTCACCACCACCATCACTATAATCATCATTTTCGTCGTCATCATAATCATTTTAGTGTCATCATCATCTTCGTCATCATCACCATAATCACCACCATCATTATAACCACCATCACCACCACCAAAACCACCATTAGCATTATCACCACCATCACTATCCTCATCATTTTCATCATCACCAGCATCATCGTTGTCGTCGTCACCATTATCATCATATCACCATCACCATCATAATCACTACCACTACCATCATCATCATCACTATCACCACTACCACCACAGACCTTGGTCTTCAGACTCTTGTCTTCCTGTTCATCATCATTATAACCACCACCACCATCATCATCATCATCATCATCACCATCACCATCACCACCACCACCATCATCATCACTATCACCAGTACCACAACAGACCTTGGTCTCCAGACTCTTGTTCTCCTGCTCAAGGACGTCCAGATCGACCTCCAGGTCCTCCTTCTTGCGGCGTTCTATGGTGAACTGTGTCTTCAGGTGCTGAAGGGTTTCCTGCAGCTTCAGCAGCTCCGCCTCCCAGGGATTGAGAGGCAGCTTCTTGAACTGAGTCGTCTGCGTCCACGCCAAGTCACCCATGTAGTAACCGCTCCTGTATAGATACAGTTTGTGTGTTTGATGGCGTCAACATCAGGAAAGATTATAAACTATCATAAACCAATTTGGTACCGCGCTATTCCCCAGATCATTTGGATTCACTGCGCATTACATATAATCAGACACTTTGAAGAAGTGCAAGGAACTCAAGCTGTCAGGCAAGCTGACCACACTTCACTATGTTTTTGCACAGTCTGCATCTCTGGTGGGCGTGCATGCTGCTGTGTTTTCATGTTTCCATAAGCCAGCAATTGACATGACTTACAGGATCTCGAACGTACTACATTAATGTTTGATATTCTGCAAGCATATAAACAAGAAGAGGGTTAGGTATTGGCAAGCCTGTAACATGATGGGCACACCTAAGACTTTCCGAGTGAAAGTCTGACATTTACCCACTTGATACACAACCACCTCAAAATGCAGTTTTGCTATTTATTTTGTGTCTAACTGGCAGATTGGCTGAGGTCACAGAAACGCCACATCAAGAGCTTGTACCTTGAATTCAATTTCGCATGAACTTAAGCTAGAGTATCTTGAACCTAATCTGTCTGAAATTAAGCGCAGTTTCATTTGTGCTCGCCTTCCTTGTTTTTTTTTTTCTTCTTTTTTTTTTGGGGGGGGGGGTTGTTAGTTGTGTTTCGTATCCTTTTCTAAGCCATGGTATTGTCGACAGATGTTGGGACATCTTTTCACGATGCTATGAAGATAATGACAATGGGAATGACTTGTCATCTTCTCTGTCACATACACACACATATTCTCTCTCTCTATACTCTCTCTGTCTCTCGTCTGTCTGTCTGTCTCTCTTTCTCTGTTCTCTCTCTTTCCCTTCTTTTTTTTACCAAGACTTTAGAAAGGCAAAAGGTTACTTGGACCTCACGGGGAGGGCTGGGAATTGAAATTATCTCTCAAGAATGGAACTCCGTAGCATTATAATTGTCATTCCTGCACAGGGTGAGAGAGTCAAAGAGGTTCTTTTTTTTTCGCAGTTGACGGATAGGCTGCAGGAGCCAAAGGGTTATGCGTTGACGCCAGAGGTGCCATATGATGGATAAGATCCAGTGAGATCATGGCATAAGCTCTAGGCACTGCTAAGGTCTTGGAACACACAAACAAACACACTACAACTATTTGCTATCGTGGACTCTTGGGACACACAAACAAACACACCTGTAACCTATTGCTGCCGTGGGCTCTTGGGACACACACAAACAAATACACCTATAACCTACTTGCTGTCGTGGTTTCTGTCTAGCGAGGCGCAGGAGGCAGTGCGTCTCTTTTCCTGTTTCTTGTTGATTCCCATAGTGTTATCAGCAGTCTTCTTGGCTTCCTCCAGCTTCTTGTTCTGGTCTTCTACCTTCTGCTCCAACTGCTCCAATGTGGCCGTTAGTCTGGGGACACACAAAATGGACATTATCGTAATTGTAAGAGTTTAAAGCTCAGCTTAAGGCTCAGAGCCATATCAGGGCTACAACCATCTCAAAGAAAACACATGAAAACACTTCTGGAAAAAAATAAAACCTGGAAAAGAAAATTATGTACACCTATCATTGCATTCACGTTAATAATCTAAGGATGTGTCGATGGCGTTGGCCATTTCGACCAGTTTATCACCTGAGGGGTTAAACAAACAAACGTGAATATAAATGCATAAACGTAACTAAAAACACAAAAACATGCATAAAAACCTGGCCTACAGTGCTAAAATTGCCACTAAGCAGTTCACAATTCACATTTCCATAGAGCTAAAAAAGCAAGTGATATGCATGTACCGAATTATCAATCCTAATAGCAATTAACATCAGAAAGAGAGTTCTTGAATGTTATACAGAACCAATACTGTTGTACGGATGTGAGGCGTGGACAGTCAATAGACAAAGCCAGAACAAGATTGAGGCAGCCGAGATGTGGTTTCTAAGAAGAATGTTGAGAGTTCCATGGACAGCAAAGAAAACAAACGGGACAGTCTTGATGGAGGCAGACACAAGTAGATCATTTATAAGGCAGATTAGGAAAAGACAAGCAACATTTATAGGCCATTTTATGAGGAAGGGGGATTTGGAGCACTGGTCACAACGGGAAAGCTGGAGGGAAAGAGAGCACCAGGTAGACCCAGGGAGAAAATGCTAGACGGACTTGCAGAGTGGCTGAAGACGAGGAGGGCGAAGAGAGGCTCGGGGCAACAAGAGATAGAGACAGATGGAAGTCCATGACCGCCAACGCCATGCGGCAGGGCACCTGATGATGATGATGATGATGAATAGCAAAGTAAGGAAAACATACAGGTGAATGGACCAGCAAGGCAGAAATGCGAAAGAAAGAGATGATAGAAAGCAAAAAAGGCAAAAGCAAAGAGTGTGACAGAAAAGAGGAATTCTCTAGCACAGAATGTCTGTAAGAAATGGGGACAGTATTTATACTGACACAACCTCTGGTGTATCCCCAGGTGGAACAAAATGAACAGCACAGGTAGTTGCCATATATCATTATCAATCTTCCTTATACAGCGCTGTTCTCCAAACTCAATTGGACTCAATACACATTACACATAATCAGACATTTTAGTAAGCATGGAGAGGTCGAGCTGTTAGGTGAGCTGACCACACTCCACTAGGTTGTCGGACAATCTGCATCTTTGTTGGGCATGTATGCTGGGTGTTTCCACGTGTTCCCATATGTCATCCACTAACATGACTCACAGGTTCTTTAACATCCATATTTCAAATCTGCATGCGTATACACACAAAGGCGGTTTAGGTATTGGCACACACGTTGACTAGGAAGATCGGTAAAATCTCCACCAC
>CM060306.1:117155703-117250703 GCA_030674185.1 Monoplex corrugatus | reverse complement strand
ACACACACACCACACACACACACAGAGTATACAAAAAGATTCGTATCGTCGACGTCAAGTGTCTCTTCCACTGCGGTGGAACGCTCGTAACATAACACCGCTAACAGCAACAGGACACAGTCACAGATCTCTATACTCTGCAGTGTAATAAGCCAGCACTTCGCTCTATTGCCCACTGCACTAAGTGATCAACGATTACGTTACACACAAACGCACCGCGCGCGCAACACACACACACAACACACACACACACCCACACACACACAACACACACACAACACACACACAACACACACACAACACACACACACACACACACACACACACACACACACACACACACAACAACACACACAAACACACACACACACACAACACACACCACAACACACACACACACACACACACCACACACACACACACACACACACACACACACACACACACACACGTATTTTGAGAATTTTTTTTTTTTTACTATTGCACTCGGAAATTCTCTTTGTGCTCACCTTTTCCTCTTTTTTTTTTCCTCTTTTTTTTCGCGCGCGCGCGTGTGTGTGTGTGTGTGTGTGTGTTTGTTTATATATACAAATATATATGTATATATAATATATATGTGTGTGTGTGTGTGTGTGTGTGTGTGCGTGCGTGCGTGCGTGCGTGCGTGCGTGTGTGTGTGTGTGTGTGTGTGTGTCCCATTTTCTACGCCCTCTTAATGGCCATAGAAGCTGGCAAAACTTTTACAATGCGATGACAATGAGGATGACAACCATGATGCTATGGAGTTCCATCTAGGATTGATACTGAAGACAGGGCTGTACTCTACGTCTTACTATCACGAGATGTCCTGGCGTCAACCTGGCCCGAGAGATGCAGACACCTGTGGTACTGGTCAGAAGATCTGAGCAACACCTTCAATGATACATCAATGAAGTGGATGAGGCTCGACTGTGTGACTGCAGTCTTCCCAATGAACCTATAACATGTTCGACTCTGGGTACGAGCTGGTGGGAACCGAAAAATCCTACAATGATGTTTGAAGGGACTGATGGGGATTCGAACCATAATCTTCTAGTCCGTAGTCCCTTGTGCTAACCACTACACCACGGCGGCTGGATTTTTGAGAAGTTCTTAAGAAAGTGCTGTTAACGCAACTTCACGAAAATCGTGCTTATTTAGACACTTTCTCTCTGTCTTTCTTTCCTTACTTACCTTTTTTGTTTGTTTGTTTGTTTGTTCTGTGACCTTGGTCTTGCTACATGATCTTCAAACTCACACACAAACGATTTCTTAACGGTCCACACCTTTGACCCAAATTTCGTAAAGATCCATCCATATATAGCTAAGCAAATCTTGCTGACACATTTTGTCATCAAAAGACAGAGAGACAGACAGATAAACACAGACAGACAGACAGAAAGTAAGACAGACAGATGGAGAGACACAGACACACACAGACACAACACAGACAGACACACAGACAGACAGACAGACACACACACACACAAAAGCTCGTGCGCGAACACCCACTTCCCCTCGTTCTATATGGTCTAATCAATGAACAATTCGCGTCAGGAAGCGCAATGAATGCTATAAATAACAGTCTCACCATCTTGCGAGCGCACAACCAGCTCTGTCAGGTCACACTCAAGGTCGCAGTCCCAAGCCGTCTGAGTGCCGGCAAAGGCCATAAGAGCTCCCCGTGTTCTGTTGTTATGTCCAAAGCACTTCACTCACTCCCACAGGATACCACGCACATACCACTTTTGTACAGAGAAAGTGGAGTTTGTGATGTATAAAACTTGACTGTTGGCGTGTCTGATGATTACACATTACTGGGATCTTTTGCGAACACGACAACACACAACAGAGAACCAGCGAAACCAATCACCTCTGAAGCAGGGATGACAAATGATCGCTATATACTCACAGTTCAGCTGATGCCAATTTGAAACCAGAGACACAGGAATACAAAATGAAAACGCGTATTTAATAAAAACAAGACAGGCACACATTTCCGACAAACTGGCCTTCGTCAAGCGTACACATAACACACTGAAAGAAACAAGATTTAGGACGAAAGTCAAGCTCAACGATACATTAACCCTTTGACTCCCGCACCCTGCCCACCAGCATCCCGCATTGTCAACCATGCCAACAAAGCAAAAACTTATCCCTTTGATTCCCTGCCGGCACTTCCTGCAGGAAGCTGGTGGATAGAGTGAGGGAATCAAAGGGTAAAGTTTTTGCAATTGGTGGATAGGGTGCAGGAATCAATGGGTTAAAGAAGTAAGTTGATCCGTTGTTTTTATTCTTCCTTATTTTCTCCAGCTCACGAAACGTCATGTAAGTCAGCCGACCTGTTGCCGTTTTTATCCTGTATTTCGTCCATTTGCTTCTTTGTTGTCTTTTGTGATCGCTTGACAAAGGTCAGTTGGCCGAACATTTGCGTCTGTCCGATTTTGTTGATTAGATATGCATTCCCTTTCAATTTTCCTGTTTTTCTGGTTTCTATCAAACACAGGCACTGACATTATTCAGACTTTGCTCTCAGTTTGTCAAGAGCTTTTGACAGTTAGCACGAAGATTCAACTCATATTGAACCCGAAGAAAGACTGGAATAACGAAATGTCATCGCTTCCTCCTCACAGATGACAGAGAAGGAAAAGAGTCCTATACTCGTTTTCAGCCGTAATGACATGTACGAAGTTTTGTACACAGGAAGAGAAGAGGGCCAGAGAACATGGCAGCATGACACAGGCTTCAGCTATTCCTGTCATTAACCCTTTGACTCCCGCACACTATCCACCAAATGCAAAAAAAAATAACCCTTTGACTCCCTCACCCTATCAATCAGCTACAAAAATTTAACCCTTTGACTCCCTCACTCTGTCCATCAGCTTACTGCATGCTTTGCTAGCACGGTTGCAAGGCAGGATGCTGGTGAACAGGGTGCAGGAGTTAAAGAGTTAATTATATTATTATTATTAAGGGCATTTAGAGCGCCTAATCTTTCTGGAAAGCCCTAAGCGCTTACAAACTGTACAATACACATTACATCGAACATAGAAACATAGGCCTAATATAATTTTCATCATACATGGCGGACCTCTGTCACTCCATCCCACAAGCACATACACACCGTTAATAATATCAAATATTAGTACCTACTCTCTGGCACACACACACATATCCTCCTCCCACCCCGAGACATATCTATAGGCGCACAGCAATAACATACACAGAAGCACGCTAGCGCGCAGACAGCATAGCTCTTTTAGGTTAATAAATTTCAGAGAGGAAAGAGATGCGTTTTCAAGCCAGATTAAAATGATTTAAATTGCCAGTAATCAGTGGCCACACATTTCAAATGGCACAGACCAGGATGTTTTCCGGCAATTTCACTGCTGAAACAGACAACACTGTAGAGACACAGGGAAATTCCACTACCTAATTACAGTATGACAAGGCGTGCTCCCATTGCTCTGTACATCCACAACCCACAACAACAGACCTATACAGTTTATACACAGGCTTACATCTCTACTGATACCGAACAGAAGACCTACTGATATCAAACGATCAAGAGGCTTAACACAGACTTCACTGTCACAACGACCAAGATCAACACATGATATCAAACGACCAAGAGGCTTAACACAGACTTCACTATCACAACGACCAAGATCAACACATGGCATCAAAACAACCAAGAGGCTTAACACAGACTTCACTATCACAACGACCAAGTATCAACACATGACATCAAACAACCAAGAGGCTTAACACAGACTTCACTATCACAACGACCAAGATCAACACATGACATCAAACGATCAAGAGGCTTAACACAGACTTCACTATCGCAACGACCAAGATCAACACATGTTATCAAACCGATCAACAAGTTTAGCACAACCTCCACTATCACAAAGAACAACATCAAAACCTGATCAACGTCACTGCCGCCTGAGGTACTTGCTATCTACGTCAACACGTACTATGTGTTTTACACAGGGCACCATACAGGGACAAGAACAACGATGTTTCCAAGAAAGAATGGAATCAACGAAACAGAAGACAATCTGCCACAAACCCTTCAATTGTGATCTTCAGTTTCTTGCCTGGACTGTCCTTTCTTCCATTAGCTTTTCGCCACTGGAATTTACTTGTGATGAGGACTATCAAAATATCCTTATACTGCAGGCACATCACTGGTATTCATTTGTGATACGGGCTGTCAAGAATACACTTGTACTACAGGCACACAATTGGTATTTACTTGTGATAAGGGACTGTAACGGAAACATCCCCTTGTACTAAAAGAACACACACCAGTGGTGTTTACTTGTGATAAGGACTGTCGGAACATCCTTGTACTACAGACACACCAGTGGTGTTTACTTGTGATAAAGACTTTTGGAACATACTTGTACTACAGACACATCAGTGGTGTTTACTTGTGATAAGGACTGTCAGAACATCCCTGTACCACAGGAATACCATTGGTACTTGTGATAAGAACTGTCGGATCATACTTGTACTACAGGAACACCATTGGTATTTACTTGTGATAAGGACTGTCGGATCATACTTGTACTACAGGAACACTATTGGTATTTACTTGTGATAAGAACTGTCGGAACATACTTGTGTCACAGGCACATCATCGGGATTTACTTGTAATACAAGAATACCATTAGTATTTACTTCTAATAAGGACTGTCGGAACATCCATGTGCTATTGAAGGGATACCACTGGTATTTAGGCCTACTTGTAATAAGAACTGTCGGAACATATTTGTGTTACAGGAACACCACTGGTATTCACCGACGCGATAGTCAAGTGGGTAAGATGTCATATTTCCAATCAGAAGGTTTGGGTTCGATCCTGCCTGGGCACCTCCCGCTTGGGGGTGGAGATTTTTCTGATCTCCCAGGTCAACATGCAGCAGATCTGTTAACGCCTAAATCTCCTTCGTGTGTATACACGGACAGACCATCACATACGTACGTCAAAGTGTGTACACACACGCAGACCATCACATACGTACGTCAAAGTGTGTATACACACGCAGACCATCACATACGTACGTGAAAGTGTGTACACACACGCAGACCATCACATACGTACGTGAAAGTGTGTACACACACGCAGACCATCACATACGTACGTGAAAGTGTGTACACACACGCAGACCATCACATACGTACGTCAAAGTGTGTATACATAAACAGACCATCACATACGTACGTCAAAGTGTGTATACACACGCACACCATCACATACGTACGTCAAAGTGTGTATACATAAACAGACCATCACATACGTACGTCAAAGTGTGTATACACACGCACACCATCACATACGTACGTCAAAGTGCGTATACACACGCAGACCATCACATACGCACGTTAAAGATTATGATGAAAGTCGTCAACGTCCGGTGATTTATACAGAAACACGAAAACACTCAGCATGCACACCCACCGAAGACAGAATATACAAACTGTGCAGCAACATACTGCCAGCACAGTGTGGGCAAAAACAACGTGCATACACACAGAGTCTACATATCCGAGAAAAATCAAAACGCTGAAAAGAGAAAACAACAACAACGCAACCACACCACTTTTCCACTGTAAAGATCAAGACGGGATAGCTGGTCACACTGCCGTTTGAGGCTGAATACAACGATCGTAATGGATCTGTGCTTTATGTCACAACCTTATTCAACACAGCATCGATATTTCTGAGAGAGAAGGGAGTCAACGAAGCAGAATGTAATCTGCCAGAAACCCTTCTTATATCCCTATACTCTTCACTTTCTCGTTTGTTATTTCTTCCGCTTGCATTTCACCACTGGTATCAACTTGCTGTCTGTAATGTCGGCACACATTCCTTCCGCAGGGGACTGGAGGCCACAGAGTTATGTGTGATACAGGGTGATCTGGCCACGGATTCTGTTACCGGAAACCACGTCACTGCAAGGCGCGGCATGACAAGTGCAGTGAACAGGCCTATACGGGACACAATTATCTTCAGTATGACAACACTCCCATCATACAGACAACACACACATCTTACGGGCTAGTACAAGTTTCCCTGTCTGTCTGTCTGTATCTGTCTGTCTGTGACCGTGAGTCTGTGAGTGTGTCTGTCTGTCTCTCCCTCTCCCCTCGAATTATCACGTATTCAAGTCTCTCTCTGTGGTGTGTGTGTGTGTGTATGTGTGTGTGTGTGTGTGTGTGTGTGTGTGTGTGTGTGTGTGTGTGTGTGTGTGTGTGTGTGTGTGTGCGTGCGTGTGTGTGTATGTGCGCGCGTTTGTGTGTGTGTGTGTTTAGTACAAGTTTTCTCCATGAGTCTGTCATTCTCTCTCTCGTGTGTGTCTGTGTCGGTGTAAGTGTGTGTGTGTGATTGTGTGTGTGCGTTTGTGTGTGTGAGTGTGTGTGCGTGTGTGTGTGTGCATGTGTGTGTGTGTGTGTGTGTGTGTGTGTGTGTGTGTGTGTGTGTGTGTGTGTGTGTGTTTGAGTCTGTATGTGCCTGCGCGCGTAGCAAAGCTGTTGAAACAATTCTAACGTCTTGTTTTTCAGTTCCTCGTAAAGATTTTCCAAGCATTTAACCCTTTGACTCCCGCACCCTGTCCACCAACATCCTGCATTTTCAACAAAGCAAGTTAAAAACTTAACCCTCTGACTCCTTCACTCCTGCTGATAGATAGTTTGAGGGAGTCAAAGGGTTAAGTTTTTGCGGTTGGTGGATAAAGTGCGGGAGTCAAAGGGTTAACCATATGAAGCGAACTCTGCTGCACTCACTCACTGTGTATGATGTCATTATGTGGGCCTTCTACTGGTTCTGTTCCGTCTGTATGCATACACACACACACTCTCTGTCTCTCCGTCTGTCTCTCTATCTTACACACACACACACACACACGCATGCACGCATGTACACACAAACTCATATACATACATAACATATTTACACGCTCTTTATACACCACAAGCACATACTTATACACATACATAGACACACATATCTACACACACGTAGACACACACACATAAACAACTCTGTGTTGAGGGGTGTCAACTCAAGAAGACTGGGACGATCTTACGGCTTCGAAGGAGACTCGTGCCCTGTGACCGCCCCTCATGACATTCAAAGCTCATTAGACATGGCCCTTTCCAAATGTGACGATACTGCAGACTGTATTGTTTTTCACTGTGGTGTGCATGATTTGAATAGTAAAGATCTCGCTACAACAAGTAAACATCTCGCTTCAGGCATAAAACAAATAGCACAAGAACATCCTAATTCAAAATTAGTCGTTAGTAAGGTTGCCCCTGTACGGCAGGCACGAATGGAGGTTCAACGAAATCTGTTCAACGCTTTACTATCTGCTGAACTTGTTGATATGAAAAATATTTCTTTTGTATCACATGAAAACCTTCGTACCACTCAACAATTTCTAAAAGATGACATACACCCCACCACCAGAGGAAGCAGCATCATTGCAGGAAATCTTGGAAGACACATTCGAGACCTCTTTTGGGAAACTCCAAGGAGAACAGCAAGATCAAGATCAGCACAGCTACACCCTTCCAGATTCTCCAGAGAACGGTACCACCTTTTCGACAACTACGTACCATGGTGGCCATATAATGTTTTGATATAATAGTATTATATATACAATTCTTGACGTTCATGTCACAGGACTTTTTCCTCGTCATCTCTGACATTTCTTCTGCTGAAAGTATACAATAACCAGGTTTTAGTCCGACTATCAAGACTCAGACTATACACTCTGTTCATTTGAAGACGTGTATGCTATTATTTTGTTTATTGGTTATTTGTTATCCATTGTAATCTAATATCTCTTCAATAAGTTATTTATATATTGTAATTATTATTATTTCTACGTTGACTGTGTAATTTTCTTTTCATCGTTTTGCTACAATTTTGTTATCTTTACTTCGTAGTCTAAGTAATTGCGTAATTTTCTTTCTGCCCATCTCTCCTGTACACAGAAAATCAAAGTATTCATTATTATCGACCATAAATAACAGTCAATAGAAAGTTGGAGATAAACCAGTATCAGTAATGCGACAACAATCCCAAGTCAAGTTTTTGCAATGGAATTGTAGATCCCTTTCCACCAATTCGGCATACTTGGAGCATTTCCTGACATCAAATAGATGTGAAGTTTTGATTCTGCAGTCGATGAATGTTGTTGCAACCAAGCTTCCCAATTTCCCCAATTATTACTATCCTCCAGTCTATGAATGTGGGAATCACGGGAAGAAGGTATCCACCGCGATATACATACTCAAAGAGTTACAATACTGCTTACTTACTTCCCCGGTTTTGAAATCAAGCGACGATTTGCACGCTTGTGCTGCCACTGTCCAATTAAGCAATTCTTTAAACATCAACGTTTTATCAGTGTACCTGCCAACAGGTCCAAACGACCGCAACACAGAATGGCTGCGCACGATCCAAGATCAGCAGCGTGGTAAATGGCTAATAGGTGGAGACTTTAATTCCCACTCCCCATTTTGGGAAAAGAACTGTTCTACTGTTACGAGCAATCGTTTGGTAGAAAATATCGTTGATAGTTCGCTTTACCTTCTAAATGATGGTAGCGTCACTAGGATCCCTGATGTCTCCAAACACAGGGCGACAGCCATCGATTTGTCTCTGATATCACCAGAATTAGCACCATCCTGTACCTGGGAAACTCACAGAGACACTTTGGGAAGCGATCATCTACCTATCATCATAACCATAACTGACAAAAACATCAGGATGAAAGACAGCTCCCCTGAAATTATTCCAAAGTATAATTACAAGCGTGCAGACTGGTCCTTATTTCGAACTGCTCTTGCTAATCAGGATTACAGACATTATGAAAGTGAAAATGTAGACATTATGTTTTCTAAATTCCAAGAGTCAATTCTAGCCGCTGCAGACGTATCAATTCCGAAACTCAAAACTTCTAAATCGAATAATCGATTGGGTAATGTTTGGTGGACAGAGGCATGTGAGAAAGCAGTTCAATATAAAAGGGAGAAATTCAAAATCTACATCAAAAGCCGGAAACCTGAAGATCATGTGGAAATGAAAAAAGCTAACATCCAATGTAACAAAATCATTGCTGAAGCAAAGAAAGATTATTGGGCATCATTCTGCAAAAAAGAAATTTCAGATTTCAAAGATTTCCATAAAGTCTGGACGAAAATGAATCAAATGAAGAATGGAACCAACTTACCTAGGTGTCCGATAATGATAGAAACATGTAACACATTTCCTTCAGACATGGACAAAGCAGAAACCTTTGTGGACTTATTTGCTAAAAACAGTAAAGTTGAAGGTTTATCTCCAGACTGCAAACATCACAGAGAAATGGAAGATAACAACTCAATCCACACTGATCCAATACCTCAGAATGATCTCTGGTTTAATTCTCCAATCACCTTAGAAGAGCTAAAAAACACAATACTGTTTCTACACAACAAAACGAGTTCGGTAGGTATTGATGCAGTTTCGACTGAAATGATTAAACATCTCCCTGAAAACTATCTTATTTTCCTACACAAAATTTTGCAGAAATGCTGGGTTAGCGGAACTGTACCACAAATCTGGCAAAAGTCTATAGTTATACCGATATTAAAAGCAGGAAAATCGAAAACTGATAAAAACAGTTACAGACCCATTGCTTTGACGTCCCACACGAGCAAACTAATGGAAAGATTGATCTTAAACAGACTTTTACACTACGTGTATAAAAATAACGTTATTCCGGTAAACCAGGCGGGTTTTAGAAAAGGGAGATCCGCAGTTGAACACCTGGTTAAACTTACGACTCAGATCAAACAACAGTTTGCCCGCAGAAAAAGTGTTTTAGCTACTTTCTTTGATGTAAAAAAAGCTTACGATCAAGTTTGGCATAAACGTTTATTGTTCAAGCTAAAATCTGTTGGGTTTATCTGGCAATATGTACAATTACATTAAATCTTTTTTAGCTAATAGAACAATACAGGCAAGAGTGGGAGCTAGTTATTCTACTTCACGGCACCTCGACATGGGGATTCCACAAGGTTCAGTGATAGCACCTATTTTATTTAATATCCTTATACAGGATCTTCCTAAAGCTTTTCAAATCGTGTTGTTTTAGTACAGTATGCTGATGATATATGCACTTGGATGAATATCACTTTAAAAAAGACAACTCCACAGAGAACACGGAATTACATCAGGAAATTGTATCAAATTGATCTTGATAATCTTGGAAACTATATGTTAGAAAATGGTCTGTCGTTGTCGGCAGAAAAGACTAACATGATGCTGTTTGATCCTGGTGGTAACTCAAATAACTTGCCTACTTTCAAATTGCTTGGTGAAGTGTTAAATTACAAACAGGTCGTAAAATTTCTGGGAGTTTACATCACTTCGAAATTAAGCTGGAATGTTCATTTTGATTATATTTTAACAAAAGCACGAAAAACCTTAAATTTTCTAAAGATAATAAGCAAATTACCCTGGGGAATGGATACAAATATACTGATTCATCTGTCAACAGCGCTGGTCAGGTCTAAATTATCCTACGCGCAAGAAGTTTTTTTTCAATGCACCTAAATATTTACTAAAAAAGATTCAGAACTTGGACTGCAAAAGTCTTAAAATTGCACTAGGTGTACCAACTCATGCTTCTACTATGGAAACGTACAAAGTTGCTGGAATTCTACCTCTAAACAACCATCGTGAGCTAGCTACAGCAAAGTTTGCAATTAGAACTACTTCACAAGCGAATAATTTTGTGAGCAAAGAAATTAAAATCAGGTCTGATATTGACTTTCCAAAACGAGCAAAAAACATTTCATCACAAATTACAACCGCAACTTACATATCTGACCTGATCAAACAATCCAGCATAACTATGGATGAAATAGCCGAAAAACCAATGTTAACGCCTATCCCTACATGGGAAATGCTAAAGGCCACGTTTGATCTCGATTATGCAGACGTTAAAAAAGATGATAATGTCAACATTACGCTATCCACAGCTTGTGAACACATCGATGAAAAGTACCGTACCCACCTCCACATTTTTACTGATGGGTCAGTCTTAGCAAATCAGAGCGCTGGAGCAGCGTTTTATGTTCCAAAATTTAACATTAAAAAGTCTTTTTTCATTGGGGCAAATGTATCTATATATACAGCAGAATTGGTCGCTGTTGTTCAAGCGTTGCATTATTTAATAAGCCTTCGGCCTGTGCCTTTCAAAGTAGTTCTGTTTGTTGATTCAAAATCTGTATTATATGCCTTACAGTCTTTTGATACAGACACAAGACCTGATTTAATAATTGAGGCAAATCATCTAATACACTGTTTAAAGATAAATGGCTCGGAAATCAGTTTATGCTGGGTGCCTTCTCACGTTGGTCTTCACGGCAACAACGTAGTTGACAGAGCAGCTAAATCCGGTGCACTCCGTTTTGAAAATTCCATAGAATTACATGTTAACACCTCGGTAAAAGAAGCTTACAACTCGCTAGAATTAGCATCATGGATTCGATTTCATGAAGATTTAAATGAAAAATTTGTGTCTCAAAAAAGAATCAAACTTTCAGTTCAAAATATCTGTAAAAAAAATGCAGTATTCTTCGATATATCATTTGAGATTAATTGTTACCACATATTTTCGTATTCAACTGAACGCTTTGAAAACAAAATATTGTAAAAACGTTTTATGTATTTGCGGTGAACAATTCACATTGTATCACTGTTTGTTTTACTGCAGAAAGCTTCGTTATTTTTTACCAAAGATGTTTACACAAGGAAACTATCTTGAAAAGCATTTTAAAGAAGTGATATCAGATCAAGTTCTGTTAGTTAAAATTTCAGAATCATTGGTTCACAGTCCTGTTAATGCGTTACTTTAAGGTTATTATTTTAATTATCATTATCTTATTTTGTTTTGTTTTGCTTTTATGACGATTTTTCTTTTACATTTGATGTTAGCGTTGTTCTAGTTTCATTTCTCTGATCATCCATATCCTTTTTCTAAAGACCTTGCCGGTTCCTTTTAATTTTTTTTTCCGTCTCTGACTCTGTTCCCTTCTTTCCCCTCCTCCCCCCCCCCCCCCCAAAAAAAAAAAAAAAAAAAAATCATCCTCCATGCCATTTTTATCCGTCTAATATCACTTATAGTGAAAAGACGTTAAATCAAGGAACGAACACATAAACAGTCACACATACACATTTTTTCACACACATACGCGTTTTCTTTACACACACACACATATATACATGTATATTTTCATACATACACAAGCACACATACATCTTTTTACCTGGACCGCTTTTTACACACACACACACAGACACAGACACAACACACACACACACACACATACAACACACACACAACACACACACACACACACACACACACACACACACACACACACACACACACACACACACACACACACACACACCAGCCTGAATATTTATCGCCCATGCGAAACCTACAAGGGACTAAGGACATCCCGTGACCCAATCTCCCACCACATTCTCCATGTCACTAAAGACATTCGACTTTGGTTTCAGCTAAACTCAGTTTCATTTTCGTCACTATCCTCATTTAACATCAGGAAGAGAGTTCTTCATTGTTATATAGAAACAATACAGTTGTTGGAGTTGAAGTTTGGAGTTGGAGTATGTTTAAAAGGGATTCATCGCACTTGGACAATTCCTTATGTGGTCCACCCAAATCTGCCAACAATCTGGCAGACACCCTAAGCATGCGCAAAACCCTATGCGCTGGCCAGGTCTTGAATACTATTGTACAGATGTGAAGCCAGGACAATCAACAAGCAAAGTCAGAACAAGATTGAGGCAGTTGAGATGTGGTTTCTAATCAGAATACTAACAATTCCCTGGACAGCAAAGAAAACAAACGATACATCATACAGTCTTGAAAGAAGCTCTCTCTCTCTCTCTCTCTCTCACACACACACACACACACACACACACACACACACACACACACACACACACACACACACACAGACAACACAAACACACACACACACACACACACAAGAAGATTAGGAAAAGACAAACAACATTTATAGGACATTTTATGAGACAAGAGAAATTAGAGCACCGAGTCACAAGAGGAAAGCAGAGAGAAAAAGAGCACCAGAAACCCAGGGAGAAAATATTAGATAGTTTAGCGGAGTGGATAGGGTCGGAAGGGAAGGAGATATACATGAACTTGAAGCGACAAAAGATAGATTCGTATGGAGGGCCATGGTCGCCAACGCCATGTGGCAAGGCACATGATGATGATGATGATGACTGATGCCACAGAAGCCATGTGAAGGATAAGACGCAGTCTGGGCTTGGTACTGGTGCTGTACTGACACTCAAATAAACGATGATGGTTGGAGATGATGTTGGGCCAGAAGATTCGACAGTCACATACTCTTGTCTCCCTTCACGGCTAACTTGAAGACATACCTTTCAGTCCAGTAGCGACTTCCTCCACTACATGTCAATCTTATGAGCCTCAGTCCCCTTCTGCCCTCTGTCTTTCTATGTTATGTGTGTGTGTTTTGTGCCCTTGTGTTCTGGATTGTGAGCGATTGCTTTGGTGAACTATAAGAGTGTGCGCTTTGATTTGATTTCTATATCAAGATTTGGCGCCTTATAAATATCATCATCATCATCATCATCTCCTTATATCGCTGTAGTGGTCTTCACTGGCACGTGTCCTTGCTTCATTTTTCTGTACAGAAGTATCACTAAGATGCGATTGTCTTCCATACAGAAAACGTGTCCTGTGCAACGAAGCTGGGGTTTCATGGTTTATTTGTTAGAAAATAAACTGACACTCCACTTAGCTTTCTAGATGAGGCTGTATCTGCCATATGATGGAAACTGGAACAAACAAGCTGGTTAAATGACCAGTCGCCGTGGTGTAGCGGTTAGCGCAATGGACTACCGACTGGAAGGTTGTGGGTTTGAATCCCCATCAGTTCCTTCAAAAATCCTGGGATTTTTCAGCTCTAACCGGCTCCTACCCAGAGTTGAGCCTGCTATGGGCTCATTGGAAGACTGGGACCACACAGTCGCGTCTCATCCCCTTCACGGATGCGTCATTGAAGGTGTTGCTCAAATCTTCTGACCAGCACCGCAGGTGTATGTATCTCTCGGGCCTGGTTGACGCCAAGGTATATTATGAAACTAAGCGTAGAGTACAGCCATGTCACGCAGTCTCCATCCTAGATGGAACTCCACAGCATCATGACTATCATCCTCATCGACATCATCAGCATCGCACTGTAAAATCTGTTCCAGTTTCTGCGGCCATTAAGGTGGCGTAGAAAATGGGACTTTGAAAAAAAAAGGTGAGCACAAAGGTAACCTCGCTGAGTGCAATAAACCTAAAAGAAATAATAAATTGAAAAACAACAACAACAACAAAAACAATATGGTTAAGCCATTTTAGAAGGATTTCCATTTTTATACAAAACCTACGATAGAAATCCTCATATTGTACTTCTTAAGGTCACTGTGACCTTGTGAAAGCTTCGGCCGAATAAAACAAAACAAAACAACAACAACAACAACAAAAACAACAATAACGTGCATACAGGACAGTGGTAGTCTGCATCATCATCGTCATCATGTGCCTTGCCGCATGGCGCTGGCGATCATGGCCGTCCATACGAATCTATCTTTTGTCTGTTTCAGTTTCAGTTTTTCAAGATGACGTTTCCGCGCTCGGAATGAATTCCATATGCACTGAAGTCACTGGTGCCATGTGATGGAGAAGATCCAAAATGTTTGTGGCACAAGCTTTTAAGCTTGCACATAAACTCATGAGCTTGTCAGGTCCTGCGGTCCTACCCAGCCTATGGGTTTAATATCTTATACCGTACTACTTATCAGTCTATCAATGGAACAATCTTGGTTGCATTGAGTGACGTGTGTATATCTCATCTTCAAAAAAGAATAAACAAATAAAATAAATAAACAGACAAATAAATAAACAAATATAAACAAAAGATGAAAAAGGACTGAATCAAAACACAAAAAGAAAGGAAGTCAAGCCTTCATCCTGACTCGATGAACCTACTTCAGAAATTGCAAAATGGAGTAGGGACATCTGACTGGAACAAAGCAATGAACAGTATGACCTACAAAATCTCACGCGGATCTACGGCCTAGGACGCGCTGGTATTAACGGAAATGAATGTGCCGACCGAACAACAAAACGTGAGTCATCATACCACTGATTGTCTTACTCAAAAAGGAACAGATAGAGGAAGTGACTGAAAATCAACTATGAAAGGGAAAACAACAGCTATTATCAATCAGACCAACACTGGTGCATCTCAAAAGTAATAGAGCGCAGACTCTTACAGCGTGGAATGGAAAGTGTTAGGGCTTTTCCTGAAACAGAGATACCGGAAAAGTGAAGAAAGGGAAAAGACAACTGGATCATTGAGAACGGGGAAGGTTGTCGCATTGTGTGTGTGTGTGTGTGTGTGTGTGGTGTGTGTGTGTGTGTGTATGCGTGTGTGTGTGTGTGTGTGTGTGTGTGTGTGTGTGTGTGTGTGTGTGTGTGTGTGTGTGTGTGTGTGTGTTGAATGTTGTCAGTATGTCTTTAAGTTTGTCATGATATTTGTCTTCCTTTCGTTTTGTGCTCTATTCTTTCGTCTCTATGTTGGTTGATGTATCTGTGTGTGTGTGTGTGTGTATGTGTGTGTGTGTATGTGTGTGTGTGTGTGTATGTATGTATGTATGTATGTATGTATGTATGTGTGTGTGTGTGTTGTGTGTGTGTGTGTGTGTGTGTGTGTGTGTGTGTGTGTGTGTGTGTGTGTGTGTGTGTGTGCGTGTATATGTTTTTCTTTTTGTTTTGTTTCTGTTCTGCTTTTTATTTTTGTTTCGTTTAGGTTGTGTTTGTTTCATACTTTTTGTTTTGTTCTGTTTTGTTGTGCTGCGGTCTGTTTCCTCGTATGACTCATTGCATTGTTATCGGCCATCGCGCTGTGTGGACATTAATGTGTATGTATATATGCGTGCGTGCGTGCGTGCGGTGCGTGCGTGTGTGTGTGTGAGTGTGTATGCATATGCGTGTGTATGTTCTTTTTTTTTTTATATATGAGTTATTTGTTATTTCTCACTCGTTTATATATCTACCTATTCCTTTTTTCCCCTTCATGTTGATTTTATCTCCTCGGAAGTAGACAACAGACTGGACAGGCTATGAGTAAGGAGATTATTATTTTCATCATGTTGATAAGCAGCAGAGCTATGTATAGTACTGATTGTGGGCTTTCTGCTATACGAGACAAGTTACAGCTGATACTTATATTTTGTTACTGCAAGTAGCCTATATCTCCTACTCTTCCTGTGCCCACCCACTCTGCAAAACTAATTTCTCTCCCTGGGTCTACCTGGTGCTCTTTTTCCCTTAAGTTTTCCTCTTGTAAATAGGTGCTCAAATTTCTCTTGCCTCATGAAATATCATAAAATGTTGCTTGTCTTTTCCGAATCTTCTTATCAGTATTCTATATACATGGTGAAAACAAATTTAAATAGTGTCAAAAATTCTTGACAAAGAGCTGGTCACGCAGTTTCCTTAAAAATGCATATTTGGGCACTTTTTAAAGAATGACCTTGACTTTGGAGCTTACCCTCAAAACTTAAAGTTTTGTGAATCCTCGAACGTTTATGGTTTGACCTAACATTGGTAAAACTCCACTCAAAAAGAGTCGGAAAACCTTGTTCTCACATTTCTCGCTCTGCTGTCTGTCTGTCTGCCTGCCTGTCTGTCTGTCCTCTCTCTCTCTCCATCACACACCCGAACGTCAATAGCAAATCCCGCCACAAAGTTATGAATGTGTTAATATTGCACGATATGTATATTTATGCGAATGTTTTATACGTGTTTGTGTTTATTCTTGTGGCAGACTACCGTGTAAATTTCTTTCAAAGACAATAAAGTTGACCTGACTTTACCGTGACCATAATAAAGTTGACATGACTTTACCGTGACCATAATAAAGTTGACATGACTTTACCGTGACCATAATAAAGTTGACATGACTTTACCGTGACCATAATAAAGTTGACATGACTTTGACCTGCTCTCTGTGTTTCATAGGTCCCTCTCTCCCCACTTCAATTTCTTGCCAGCGCTTACGGTTCTGCGTAGGCTCATGGGATCTGTCTGATAATTGCTGGTAGATTTAGATGAAGCGCATATGGAATTGTCCGAGAGCGATGAATCCCTCTTGAGCAACCTCCAGACTCCAAACATTCTAAACATACACATGACACAGTTTCTGTCATTTCCTATACATACAGTACTATGATGACAGCGTTATCTGAGCCTTACTATCTACGTCCATCCACCCTCACACACAATCTCTCTCACCAGCCTCTCCCCGCCAGACACACACATTCACAACCCAGTGAAGATGAAGCCATCAAGACCAATGGTAGCTTCCAGATGGCTGGCCGCCCCTGGTTTACGGCAGAGTACAGAGCAGAGTCCTTTTACAGGTAAGTAGATTACCAGTACCGTACAAACCCACTTCGTTAATTAGCCTACTTGGATTTGTAGGCTTGCAGGGCTGGCTTCACCGAACCACACTGGCACTGTTAGATAATGCACTATGTATGTATGCATCTCACGTGGATATACAGCTCGTATCTGTTGTTATCCATTTTAAAACTGCTAACTTTTCAGACTTTCCAGTCACAGATCTCTTAATCCTTTGACTCCCGCACCCTGACCACCAGCAACCTGCATTGTCAACAATGTTCACAAAACAAAAACTTAACCCTTTGACTCCCTCACTTTATCCACCAGATTCCGTACAAACCCACTTCGTAATTAGCCTGGTGAACCACACTAGGACTATTAGATAATGCACTATGTGTATACATCTTCACGTGGATATACAGCCCACATTCTGCAGGCAGCTGGTGAATAAGGTGAGAGAGTCAAAGGGTTAAGTATTTGCAGTTGGTGAATAGGGTGCAGGAGTCAAAGGATTAAAAGAGGTCTGTGCTCCCAGTCCTGCAGGCCTACAAAAACCAAGTAAGCCATATTCAGGCTGCAGACCCAGAGCAAGAACACGCTGGTGGTGGACTAACAGTCTCAGGACACGCTCGGCGGCCCCGGTATAACGGGGATCCAGGCCTCCTGTCTTGCCACATATCGCCAACACATCTCCACGCAACACCTTCGCAGTAGAAAGGAATGAAAGAAAAAGAAAAGAAAAACTTTATAGAGGCTTGGT
The DNA here is from genome assembly GCA_030674185.1 of Monoplex corrugatus. Lineage (NCBI taxonomy): Eukaryota > Metazoa > Mollusca > Gastropoda > Littorinimorpha > Ranellidae > Monoplex > Monoplex corrugatus. Next base: position 117,232,370 of record CM060306.1, on the reverse strand, counting down.
TGGAATTGGCGTAGAGCTAACATTCCATGTTGAATGATTCGGCTGGCCCACATTGATTTCTTCTTCTGTCTTCGAGTTCTGTCCCACCTGGTAATATAAGTACTGGTCTGTTCGCTGTCCAGCTTAATGATCCAATCATTCTGGTGGTGTCAGCTTAGTGATTGATGAGACCCGTTCTCTCTCTCTCCCCCTCCCTGTCTGTCTCTCTCCCTTCTCTCCCTCCCTCTCTCTCTTGCCAGCGCAGAGGCAGCCGCATAATTTCTGGAAGGTTTGGGTGAAACGCATATGGAATTGCCTGAGTGCGATGAATCCCTTTAAAAGATTAGAAACACTACAAACTCTTATCAGTTACCGTGGAGAAGAGCTCAGCGCAATGGACTACTGATTGGCAGGTCGTGGAATCGAATCCCCTCTGTCTTAACAAAATTACTGTGACATTTTTGTGCTCTTTCGGGCTCTGTTATTATCTTTGACGAATGGACTATGTTTATCCCGCACTAGTGTATGGACCCGACACACCCCCCCCCCCTCTTTATATTGCTTTTTTTTTTTATCGTTTAATACGTATACTGCAATGAGCAATGACAAAGACTGCGTTAGTGAAGGGAAGAGAGAAATACCTGATCCAGGAAAACCACATACACCTCTCGTTATTAAGTCAAGCAAAACTCTACAAACCATCCTGTGAAACATGGACAGGTGGGGAAGAGGGTGGGGTACGACATCAAGAACTGTCTCAGCTAGGTCAGAAATCAATTCAGAATGCTGAATAACACGTGGAACCTCCCCCCCCCCCCACCTCCTCCAGTACAGCTCCAACTCTAAGCTGAGACTGTATCACAGTTGTGTCCTTTCTGTCCAACTTTACGGTTCAAAAATGATGCAGATTGACAGAGAGCGTCCTTTCCAAGCTATTAACCTTCCATAAAGAATCTCCAAAGAATCATACAAATCATCCGGTCCAACAAATCTTTTCCAACTCATAAATACTTCATAATGCTATCAAGAGAATATGGGCACTACATCATAACAACATGACACCAATGGATTGGGCACATCATCAAAAGAGTAAAGGATAACTTCATTTTGACTGCCCTTCACTGGACACCAAAAGGAAGAAGCAAGAGAGGAACATCTAATGATGAATTGTACATGTAGAAGAACTCGAGGTCATACTTGAGCTACCATACAGTCTAGCTTAGAACAGACAAGAGTGGATGATCTTCTTTGCTAGTCTTCATGACAATGGCATAATAGGCAGTAAGTAAGTAAGAAAGCAAGCAAGCAAATAAACTCATTCTGAAATGTACAATGTTATGATTCCAATTCTGGTTTTGCACTTACGACTGAGATTGATCGCGAGTCGAGTCCCCTTAAATCTGTGCTGGTCGACTCACAACCTTGTTCTGTGATCAACTACTCTACGTTGGGCAAATTGCAGCTTTTTAAAAAAATTTTTGATCATTGCACTAAGGGAAGTTATCTTTGTGCTCACCTTTGTGTGTGTGTGTGTGTGTGTGTGTGTGTGTGTGTGTGTGTGTGTGTGTGTGTGTGTGTGTGTGTGTGTGTGTGTGTGTGTGTGTGTGTGTGTGTGTGGTGTGTGTGTGTGTGTGTGTGTGTGTGTGTCCCATTTTGTACGCCACCTTAATGGCCACAAAAGGTGGCACAGTTTTCACAATGCGATGATCATGATGTCAATGAGGATGATAATCATGAAGCTATGGAGTTCCATATAAGATCGATGACTGCATTGCAGGGCTGTCTCTACGCTCACTATCATAATACATCCTGGCCTCAACCAAGCCCGAGAGACACAGACACCTGCGGCGTTTGTCAGAAGATTTGAGCAACACCCTCAATGACGCATCCGTGAAGTGGACGAGACTCGACTGTGTGGTCCCAGTCTTCCCAATGAGCCCATAGCACACCCAACTCTGGGTAGGAGCCAGTTAGAGCCAAATAATCCTACAAAGATTTTTGAAGGGACTTACGGCGATTCGAACCCACAACCTTCCTATCGGTAGTCCATTGCGCTAACCACTACACCACGGCGACTGGCTGTAAATCGCAACCACGTTTTGTGTTCAACGTGTAAACAAAAACAATGAAACACAAACACTGAAAACAGATGGCTACAACATGCATGTTTTAAACAATAATCAGGTTTCATCATTCACCATGCGGAGTAAATCTTGGGACTCAAATGTTTCAACCATTGTTCAATAAATCAGAACAATTCACATATATCCCCCCCCCCCCCCCCATGTGTATGTGTATCTAAGCGTCTGTGCTGGTGAGTGTATGTATCATGTGTGTATGTACGTTTTTGCACGCTTACGTACAACACAGTGCACACGTGCGCGCGCGCTTTTCTCAAGGTGAGGTTCTCACCTAGTCCAACATGTGTACTATGTATCGATCAATGATGAGTCAGTTCACTAACTCAACAGCAAAACATGTGCAGCCGGTCGATAGAAGAGATATGTGAATGTGGCGTGGTGAAGGACAAGCCTCAGTCTTCTAGAACAATCCATATGCATGCCTCTCACAAGTTTGTGCTTCCCTACATTCGAGTGCTGCAAACCCAATTCACACGTACGTCATACCAGCAGAATCTTACGTGTAAAGCTGTTTGTTTTTTTCTCCCAGTTTCGAAGGCAGCCACATTCCAGTTTCGGGAGTGTGTGTGCTAGATATTTTCCTGTTTCCATAAGCACCGTAACACTGACGTTAATTACAGGACCTTTAACTTGCATACTTAATGTTCCGCACATGGAAGGGATCCAGGCACTAACAGACCAGCGCTCACGTTGACTTGGGAGAGCGGAAAAACCTTGAACCTATCCCCACCAGGAGGGAGACACCCAGGCGGGGATCGAACCCCAGACCTTCCGATTTTAAGTATATCACCTTATCCACTTAACTACCGCGCCCTTCTGCCTGTGGCAGACTGAAAAGGGTAATCGTTTCCTTTCAGATCATTCCATAATGCATGGACACAATTACATATGACATGAAAACGACAATTATATATTCGGGTTCATAATCCTCTCTGGGAACCATCCATATACATGTACGCATAACTATGGAAACCATGCATAAGTAATGGAAACCATTCATATACATGTAGGCATGACTGGAAACCATTCATACAATGCATGCATAACTCTGGAAACCATTCAAATACATGTATGCATATCTCTGGAAACCATTCATATGCATAAATGCATAACTCTGGGAACTATTCATATACACGTATGCAAAACTATTTTTGTGTGGCAACATATGAACAGTAATTTTTCCCCCTTCCAGAATAATCCATAATTATACATGCCTTTTTCACTATGGTCAATGAATGACTCAAGATGAGGTTATACAATAATAGTCCCGAGTTCAGTCCCAACTGGCAACATAAAAACTGGCCTGTTCGCTGCCCAGCTTAATCCTCCCATCATTCTGGTTGTGTTAGCTTAGTGTTTCGTGAGTCCCGTTCCTCATCCCCTCTCCTAAAATCGCCATTTTAAGATCTTGCCAACGAACAGGGTTTTTGTGCCGACCCAAGGAGTCTACTAGATGGGATGGAGTGCGTATGGCACAGTCTGAATACAATGAATCAATCTTTAAACTCAAAACACCATACACGTACAAACGTTCCTAGCTCAGCATGACTGATATGGCATCTATGCGTGAAATGAAGTCATAATCAATTGTTCACGTTTATTACAATTTCCCTCTTCACTCCCTTTCCCAGTACAACCAACACATATGTGATTGCGGAAGATACTGTCATTGTTATTGAAAGACGAGAGAGAATGAGAAAGAGGGGGAGAGAGAGAGGGGGGGAGAGAGGGGAGAGAGAGAGAGAAAGGGCGAGAGAGAGAGAGAGAGAGAGAGAGACAGAGAGAGAGAGAGAGAGAGAGAGAGAGAGAGAGAGAGAGAGAGAGAGAGAGAGACGCAAGTCTATGCAGGCACACATATAATGTGTACATCGGAACTATGATTTTGTGCAGTTCCAAAGGCATTGATGTTTCCGCTCAATACTTTTCAGCAGGCAAAGCCATTTGTAAATGGCACTAGAGGCCCCGATCGCTCAGTTGGTAAGAACATCATGCTGATAATACAGGGGTCGCGAGTTTGACCCTTGGGCGGGGCATAAACTGATTGGTTCTTGTGGACTCAAGATCATATTGTGCCGAGTTCAATCCCAGCCTGCAACACAAACACTGGTCTGTTTGCTGCCCATCTTAAAACCCTTACGTCAATCTCCCATAAATACTAAATCTTACACTTATTATTTCCATTTTTGTTTGTTTTGTTTCTTCTGAACAACTAATGATCCACTGCTTTGCTCTCTCTCTCTCTCTCTTATATATATATATATATATATATATATATATATATATATATATATATATATATATATGTTTGTGTGTGTGTGTGTGTGTGTGTGTGTGTGTGTGTGTGTGTGTGTGTGTGTGTGTGTGTGTGTGTGTGTGTGTGTGTGTGTGTGTGGTGTGTGTAGGTGTGTGAAACAAAGAGAACTGGTTGAAGAGATTTTTTTTCTTCATCATCATTAAACTATTGTTGTAGGAAAACAATTTTAAAAGTTTGATTATTTTGGGAAAAAATAATGGCACGAAACATATAAAGGTGTGAAGTGCTCCAATCATTTTGTTAAGGGTCAGCGTTTCGTGTGTCACGTTACCCTCCCGGTACGATCTTGAAGACCTCGCAAGCACATAAGGTTTTGCGCAGGCTCAAGGAGTCTGCAGGACAACAGCTGTGTGCGATGAATCCTTTTCTTTCCAAAGAAGCTCTAAGCCCTATACAAGGAGTCTGCCAGACAACAGCTGTGTGAGACTAATCCTTTTTGAATACACTCTACGCCCTATATACTTGTCTTGTATATATAAATTGATATCATTTCTGTTACCAATGTTCGTTGATGTTTGATTATTGTACATAACTTGAAAATAATCACATACACTCACAAAATGTTGACATATGCTTAGAACTTGATGTTCACTTTTAAACTTCCAATATATAAAATATCATTATGTATGTTCTATATGTTATATGATGTTCGTATGTCAACAAAGACTTTTTTCATATGTGTATGATTTGATTAATTTTTGTTACCACATTGTATGTTTGATGTCCGTTTGTCGTAAAATAACAAATGAATAAAAAAAAAAAAAAAGAACAAAAACTCTCAGCCCTGTCTCTTGGTGCTGTATGCGCCAGCCAGTCTCGCTCAACAGGCGACACAGGTGTAGTTGTCAAATGGGTAAATGTTGGGACTTCTAATTGAAAGGTCCTGGGTTCCATTCGCCTAGACATCTCCACCTGGTGGGTTAAGGGTGGAGAATTTTCTTATCTTCCCAAGTCAACATGAGTGCAGACCTGTCGGTGAATAAACCCCTTAGTGTGTGTACGCATGTAGAATATCACATATACACGTTAACCCTTTGACTCCCTCACCCTGTCCACCAGCATCCTGCATTGCCAACCATGATGGCAAAGTAAAACCTTAACCCTTTGACTCTCTACACACACACACACACACACACACACACACACCACACACACACAACAGCGAGCGAGAGAGAGAGAGAGGAGGGAGAGAGAGAGAGAGAGAGAATGAGAGAGAATAAAACAGCAAAGCAATGGATCATTAGTTGTTCACAAACAAAAACAAAAAACACCAACAACAAAAAACAACAAACAAAAAACAATGGATAGAATGAGGAAGCCAAAGGGTTAAGTTTTTTAAAATTGGTCGATAGGGTACGGGAGTCAAAGGGTTGAACATCTTGTAAGTTATGTCAGCGTCCGGTGGTTTATGGAAACGTGAAAACACCCAGCATACACGCCCATCAAAGATGCAGACTGTGTAACAACATAGCCGAGAAGTAAACAGTTCGTTTAACAGACTGAGTTCTCCGTGTCCCACAAAAACATTAATTATGCAATGCACAGCGAGTCCAAAAAGTTTGGGATAAAGCGCTACACGAGAATGATGATGATGACGACGACGACGACGACGAGATGATGATGATGACGACGACGACGATGATGGAGATGATGATAAAGACGATAACAACAACAATGACGACAACAACAACAACGACACACAACAACAACAACAATCATCATACTTTTAGCAGTGGCAAGCAACATGTAAATTGCACCAGCAAGCGACAAAATCGACCCGTTGTCTTGGAGTTGGAATTGTGCCACACGCAGTCGTACATGTTGTGTGTCGTGCATATGGCGGGCATATGTGCGTGAGTGTGTGTGTGTGTGTGTGTGTGTGTGTGTGTGTGTGTGTGTGTGTGTGTGTGTGTGTGTGTGTGTGTGTGTGTGGGGGGAAGAGAGAGAGAGAGACTTGACAGGCTTGTTGCTCATGATTCTCACAAGATTCGGACGTCTGACGAGGTGCGAAGGCATACATTTGGAAGTCATTGTGACAAAGTCAAGGCCGTACAGCCTAAAGCAGTGCTTAAAAGTCAGCAGTTTTTTTTTAAGAAGACGTGTAAACAGCATTTTCTCCAATACAATACCAGTATAACATATAGACAAGGATAAAACATGGGTTAGGTAGGGCCTCAGGACCTGGCCAGCTCATGGGTTTATGTGCAGGCTTAAGGCATGTGCCATGATCACCATACACATGGCACCTGTGACGTTAGTGCATACGGAATTTGTTCCGAGCACGGAGACGTCGTCTTGAGAAACTGAAACTGAAACTTCTCAAAAACTTACATAATAACTAAATCCTGCTCCACTGATTTAACAGTCTGGCATTATCCTCGTCAAGTTTTATTTCAACTAAACCTTCTTCAAGGCTGAGAAGTACAAAATATCGATTAAACATGTATAAAGAGGGAGATTGTAAGGCTGGATCATTTTCTTTTTCCGTAGAGATATGGGAAATGATAAAATTTTCAATCATCAAAATACAGGGGCAAGCCCATATTCGTTCCAGCTTACCATCTGTATCGCATCCATGGTTGATATGGTTGATACTGATATATTGGTCGTCACTAATCGCTCGTGTCTTTCTTTCTTTCGTTTCTTTTTCCTTCTTCTTTTTTGCATATCTGTATGATGGACAGTCTTGGCACATTATTTGGTCCAAGATGAGCAGACTGTCTTGAGCTTGTTGATATTGCTTTATCTATTCACTTTCTGGGTGTCGTTTCGGTTTTTTTTCTCCCCAGCGTTCCGATTTTTCTCGGACAAATGTCCGCACGTACAAAAAGCTTCCACCAATTGTAATTTTTAGACGCATTACGATGCCAAAGATTCTTGACCTTATTTCTGTTGTGCATATTTTGTTGAGGGGCTAGCAGTATTTTCGATTTTGTGTTACTTTGTGCTGTTTCCATTTGTGTTTATTTCCTACAGTAAGGTTGGAAGTTGTTGTTTTCTGTCGTATTTTAGGTGTGGTATGTGAGGCTTATAAACCAGTGCGGCTTATGTGTGAATATAGTTCAGATTTTTCTATAATTTAGTGGGTGCGCCTTATATACCGGTGCGCCCAATAGCCCAAACATTACGGTAGTCGTTTTCCCACACTGTGCAAGCGGTATGTTGCTGAACATTCTACATTCTCCGTCTTCGGTGACCGTTCATGCTGGATGTTTCCATGTATCCACAAGCCAGCCACTGACATGCTTTACACGATATTTAACATGCATGCTTGATATTCTACATGAGTATACACGTGAAGAGGGTTTAGGCACTGGTAGGTCACACACACGCTGACCTGGGACATTGGAAAAATCCCAAACGCTTTCCCACGCGGAGGTGTCAAGGCCGATCGAACCCAATACCTTCCAACTGAAAATCCGACATTTGCCCACTTGACAGCCATCCCCGTCCTTTGGGTGTGGTTGACAAAATATACTTAACTGTGGGAAAATTGCACCTGTCTCGTTTCTTCCGTTAACAACTCATTTGTTTTGTTTGTTTTTTGTTTTTCCTCTCCAAGTGTTTCTAGTTTTAAGGTTTCAAAGTCATTAATTTCCGAAACATGCGTCTACAGACTATCACGTTCTGATTCCTGATGGAAGTCTCTGCAAGCCTTGTAACGTTTCCGTGCAAACAATGGCTTAAATTTCCCATTGCAGTTGGTTTATCCGACGGATGTTTAACTTCATACTTAAAGAGTTTCTCCCTCATCAAGCGAGCATCGAGAAAAGCTGAGGTCTCGACTTCTTCATTTCTTTACGACCTAAGCGGCAAAGGAACAAGTTTTCTTCTTGTAGTATCCATCCAAACAACTCACAGGGCTGGGGAAATTTTCTGAACACTTCTCTAGTGCGGCGTCCCTATAATTCTTCAAGAAGAAGAAGAAGACCCTTCACGCTTTGCCCCAAAACAAACACTTCAAAAACGACATGTCTTCTGGTAGGACAGTGCAAACAGAAAGTGAGATGGAGTGCAGGCAGGCCAAGGCGAGACATGAAAGGGGGGCGGGGTTAGGAGGGTATCACAGGGGACACGTGTGTCTCATCATCACGTGCCCTGCCGCGTGGCGTTGGCGATCATGGCCCTCCATATGCATCTATACCTTGTCGCTGCAAGTACATCTCCCCCCCCCCCCCACCTCTCTGTCCTCAACCACGTGTGTCTGCTATCGGTAAACTTTGAATTCAACCTGTGCCAGTGGTGAGGCAACAGACTTGGACATCACAGGGCCGTGTGTCTCCTATCGGTAAACGTTAAACTCAAACAACCTTGACCTCTAAGTGATGGAACTTGGTCACCGACCTGACATCACAGGGTCATGTGTGTCTCCTAACGGTAAACGTTGAACTCAAATAACCTTGACCTCTTAGTGATGGAGCAGTGGACACTGACCTGACATCACAGGGTCATGTGTGTCTCAAACGGTAAACTTTGAACTCAAATAACCTTGACCTCAGTGATGGAGCAGTGGACACTGACCTGACATCACAAGGTCATGTGTGTCTCCTAACGGTAAACGTTCAAGTCAAACGATCTTGACCTGTGAGTGACCAGCGGAGGCGGACATCTGACACGTGTCTTCTTCTCAGAGACGCTGACGTGAATAACAATGCCTGACCCACCATCACCCCTAAACACTTGTTCTCTTCCATCATCCGCCATAAAGGCCCTACCTGCAAAGACAGGTGCGGATGTCAAATGAGTAACGTCGCACTGAGACGGCGTAGAGGTTGGAACAGTAACCCTCTCACTCCCGCACCCAATCCCCCAGCTGCAAAATCTTAACCCTTTGACTCGCTCACCCTAGGACGCTGGTGGATAAGGTGAGGGAGTGACTGGGTTTAAGTCTTTGCTTTGCTGTCCTGGCTGACAAAGCAAGAAAGCTGACAGATATGGTGAGGGAGTCAAAGGGTTAAAAAAATAAACGTGTGTGTGTGTATGTGAATGTGTGTGTGTGGGTGGGTGGGTGGGTGCGTGCGTGCGTGCGTGTGTGTAGTGTGTGTGTGTGTGTGTGTGTGTGTGTGTGTGGTGTGTGTGTGTGTGTGTGTGTGTGTGTGTGTGTGTGTGTGTGTGTGTGTGTGTGTGTGTGTGTGTGATTGTGCGTGTTCTTTCGTTCATTCGTTCGTTATTTCTTTTAAAGTCTATTCACATTGTTTTTAGACGACATGTGTGTGTGTGTGTGTGTGTGTGTGTGTGTGTGTGTGTGTGTGTGTGTGCGTGTGTCACTGTGTGTGTCACTGTGTGTGGGGGGGGGCGTGTGTGTGTGTGATTGTGTGTAGTGTGATTGTGTGTGTATGTGTGATTGTGCGTACGTGTGTGGTGTGTGTGTGTGTTCATGAGTGTGTGTGTGTGTGTACGCGCGCGTGTGAATTCTGACTCTCAGACAGATGTCGATCAAAAACCCAACTGAGTCTCTCTCTCTCTCTCTTCTGTGCGTCTAACATGGTGTTAGCCCTGACATGGCCTGAGGGATTTTGCCTGGGTTACAACTGAACAGAATTCTCACTCTCCCTCTCCCCCCCCCCCCCCCCCGTCTCTCACGTTGTGTTAACCCTGATACGATCTCAGTGGACGGCTGAGCTATAAGCCAAATATACTGACCTGAATGAACTCTCTCTCCCCCTCTCCCCCCTTCGAAAATTACGTCTGGGAACATTGGACTCATTCTGCGCTGAACGGTCACTTGCTAAATATCAACGACGGTACACAGTTTAACCCTTGGACTCCCGCACCCTATCCACCATCTGCAAAAACTTAACCCTTTGACTTCCTCACCCTATCCATCAGCTTCCTGCAGGAAGTTGGTGGGTAGGGTGAGGGAGTCAAAGGGTTAAGTTTTTGCTTTGCTAGCATGGTTGATAATGCAGGATGTTAGTGGGGACAGGGTGCAGGAGTCAAAGGGTTAAGTCGAAATGCATTGTACATGTTCATTTGTGTTGCACTGAGCTACATCCCACCCCTCTCCAGTACCACCCCCACCCAGGATACCCTTTGACATAAAGATCGTTACAGGCTATTATCAATATAAAACTTCAATGTGTTTCCCCCAAAGACAAGCTGTAAGACAGATTTTAACGGGACATTACGCTACTGTCCGCGAGCAATTCAGCTGTCAGGTTTTCTCTACAAACGGACGTAAGCCAATCAACAGCAAGACAATAAACTAACCCATGAACCAGAAAAAAAAAACACACACACACACAAAAGAATAAAACGCGTATTTAATACAACCAGACAAGATAGGCGCAAATTTTCGGCCAACTGGCCTTTGTCAAGCGTAAGATCACAAACAAACACACACCAAATACAAAAATTAGGTGAAAAAGACTGAAACTTCCCTGCTGCTTCGTCGAGTGTGAGAAAAGGACTAAACTAACTAAATCAAAACATGTCAGGAACGAAACAAATTCACTGTAACAAAACATGAAAATCTTCCTCAGCTGAAAATGATCAAAAAAACATGTCAGAAACAACAACGACTACAAAAGAACAAAACAAACAAACAAAACCTGAAAAGCTTCCTTCAACTGTTTGTAATTAAAATCCTCAACACGACCACAATTTTGCAGGATAAGCATTTTCTTTTGATTTATTACTTTCTAATTCAAGTTCATAATGTTATAGCCCAGCCGACTATTAGAGCCATATCAGGTTAAGATTAAAGACAGAATGAAATGGAGGGAGTCAAAGGGTTAAGCAACCGCACAATAATTGAGTCAAAGAGTTAAGCAACGACATTAACGAGTCAAAGGGTTAAGCAACTGCACAATAACGATGGAGTCAAAGGGTTAAGCAACCGCACAATAACGATTGAGTCAAAGAGTTAAGCAACCGCACAATAAGAGTCAAAGGGTTAAGCAACTGCAAATAACGATGTCAAAGGGTTAAGCAACTGCAAATAACGATGGAGTCAAAGGGTTAAGCAACTGCACAATAACGAGGGAGTCAAAGGGTTAAACAACCGCACAATAGCGAGGGAGTCAAGGGTTAAGCAACCGCACAATAACGAGGGAGTCAAAGGGTTAAGCAACTGCACAATAACGAGTCAAAGGGTTAAGCAACTGCATAATTGCGAGGGAGTCAAAGGGTTAAGCAACCGCACAATAACGATGGAGTCAAGAGTTAAGCAACTGCACAATAACGATGGAGTCAAAGAATTAAGCAACTGCACAATAACGATGGAGTCAAAGAGTTAAGCAACTGCACAATAAAACTGTAATCGACAGACAGACCTAGGAGATGACAGAGAGCCCCCCGATCCACTGTCTGTTGTTTGTTCAGTGAGGCTGTGTCCACTTCAGCTGGTGAGAGCCAGAGCTCTCGGGCCAGCTAATGCACACATCACGTGACTTTCGCAACACACACACAACACACACACAACACACACCTCTCTCTCTCTCTCTCTCTCTCACACACACACACATATCGTGCCTAGCACGCGCGCGCGTGCACACACACACATCACGTGCCTTGCGCACACGCATACACACATCGTGTGCCTCGCTCGCGCGCGCGCCACACACACAATACACACTTCACGTGCCTCGTGCGCGCGCGTACACACACACACACACTCTCACACACACACAGAGACCCTAAGTGCCTGGCACACATACCTTTCCGTGGAGGGGGGGGGGGGGACCAACCCTGCTTGTCAACCTGTGTTGTTCTTACTTTTTATTCCGCTCTCTCTTTCACAGAAAAGGGGGAGAGAGAGAGAGGAGAGAGAGAGAGAGAGAGAGAGACAGAAGAGAGGACGAGAGACAGAGAGAGACAGAGTAGCGGAAGAGCAAGAACATGAACGTTTTCGTTAGTGACACAAGCAGAATAATGCTTTTTTTAAACATACAGCACAAATAACGCTTTTCCTTTTTTTTTTTTTTTTATTTTTTTTTTATACAGCATCGCATACAGAAGGTCTAAACTGAGACAAATACACTATAACATCCATATAACGTCTTGAAGTTTTTTTTTCTGCATTCTACTTTTTCTCGGATATACGTGTGCACATTGTTTTGCCCACACAATGCCGTCAGTATGTCGCTGCAGTCTGCATCCTTTTCCCAGTGGATATACATACTGGATGTTTTCATGTTTCCATAAGCACCCAGATACTGTAATCACTTACAGAATTTTAATGTGCATATTTGCTAGGCACTGACATGTCTGCACACATACTGACCGAGAGATCCCACATGTTGACCAGAGAGATCCCACATGTTGACCTGAGAGATCCCACATGTTGACCTGAGAGATCCCACATGTTGACCATGAGTATCCCACATGTTGACCAGAGAGATCCACATGTTGACCAGAGAGATCCCACATGCTGACCTGAGATCCCACATGTTGACCTGAGAGATCCCACATGTTGACCTGAGAGATCCCAAATTACGACCTGAGAGATCCCACATGTTGACCTGAGAGATCCCACATGTTGACCTGAAGATCCCACATGTTGACCTGAGTAGATCCAAATGTTGACCTGATAGATCCCACATGTTGCCTGAGATCCCACATGTTGACCTAGAGATCCCACAGTGACTAGATCATGTTGACCTGAGAGATCCCAAACAAGATTCCCACATGTTGACTTTGAGAGATCCCACATGCTGATCTGAGAGATCCCAAAATTCCCACATGTTGACTTTAGATATCCCACATGCTGACCTGAGAGATCCCCAAAATTCCACAGTTTACTTAGAATCCACATGCTGACCTGAGAGATCCCACATGCTGACCTGAGAGATCCCACATGCTGACCTGAGAGATCCCAATGTTGATCTGAGAGATCCCACATGTTGATCTGAGAGATCCCACATGTTGATCTGAGAGATCCCAAAAATCTCCACCTTTTACCCACAATGCAAGGGGTAATCATGCAGGATCGAACACAGACCTTCTGATTGGAAATCCAACATCTTATTCACTTGATTCTTGTGCCTGTCATGCAGAATCTATATCAAAACAAATGATCTTTAACCCTTTGTGACTCTCTCACCCTATCCAATAGCATTCTGCTTTGTCAACCATGCTGGCAAAGCAGAAACTTAACCCTTTGACTCCCTCACCCTATCCACCAGCTTCCTCCAAGCAGTTTGTCGATAGGGTGCAGGAGTCAAATGGGCTGAGGGGAGAGAGAGACAGACAGACAGACAGACAGAGAGAAGACAGAGAGAGACAGAGAGAGAGACACAGAAGAGACAGACAGAGAGAAGAGACAGAGAGAGAGAGACAGACAGACAGACAGAGAAGACAGAGAGAGAAGACAGAGAGACAGAAAAGACAGAGGAGAGACAGAAGGAGAGACAGAGAGGAGAGACAGAGAGAGAGAGACAGACAGAGACAGAGAGAGACGAAGAGAGACTGAGAAGAAGAGAGACAGAAGAGAGAGAGACAGAGAGAGAGACAGAGAGAGGAGACAGAGAGAGAGAGACAGAGAGACAGACAGAGAGAGAGACAGAGAGAGAGAGAGACAGGAAAAGAAGAGAGAACAGAAGAGAGAGACAGAGAAGAAGATACAGAAGAGAAAGACAAGAGAAGACAGAGAGAAACAGAAAGAGAGAAGAGACAGAGAAGATGAGACGATTAAAGAAACAGAAACAAAAAGAACTGACTTAAGATGGGACAATGAAAAAGATACCTAGCTTAAAATACACATAGAAGAAAAGATACCTGCTTAAAATACAGCATATGAAAAAGATACCTTGCTGCAAAATACTCACATAGAAGAAATAGATACCTTGCTGTAAAATACCAATAGAAGAAATAGATACCTTGTAAAATACCATTAGAAGAAAAAGATACCTTGCTGTAAAATACCACATAGAAGAAATAGATACCTTGCTGTAAAATACCATATAGAAGAAATAGATACCTTGCTGTAAAATACACATAGAAGAAACAGATACCTTGCTGTAAAATACCACATAGAAGAAATAGATACCTTCCAGTAAAATACCATATAGAAGAAATAGATACCTTGCTGTAAAATACCATATAGAAGAAATAGATACTTTGCTGTAAAATACCACATAGAAGAAACAGATACATTGCTGTAAAATACCATATAGAAGAAACAGATACCTTGCTTCAAAATACCACATAGAAGAAATAGATACCTTCCAGTAAAATACCACATAGAAGAAACAGATACCTTGCTTCAAAATACCGCATAGAAGAAACAGATACCTTGCTGTAAAATACCACATAGAAGAAACAGATACCTTGCTGTAAAATACCATATAGAAGAAATAGATACCTTGCTGTAAAATACCATATAGAAGAAATAGATACATTGCTGTAAAATACCATATAGAAGAAATAGATACCTTGCTGTAAAATACCACATAGAAGAAATAGATACCTTGCTGTAAAATACCACATAGAAGAAATAGATACCTTGCTGTAAAATACCACATAGAAGAAATAGATACCTTGCTGAGAAGAAATAGATACCTTGCTGTGCAATACCACATAGAAGAAATAGATACCTTGCTGTAAAATACCACATAGAAGAAACAGATACCTTGCTGTAAAATACCACATAGAAGAAATAGATACCTTGCTGTAAAATACCACATAGAAGAAACAGATACCTTGCTGTAAAATACCACATAGAAGAAATAGATACCTTGCTGTAAAATACCACACAGAAGAAACAGATACCTTGCTGTAAAATACCACACAGAAGAAACAGATACCTTGCTGTAAAATACCACATAGAAGAAACAGATACCTTGCTGTAAAATACCATATAGAAGAAATAGATACCTTGCTGTAAAATACCACATAGAAGAAATAGATACCTTGCTGAGAAGAAATACATACCTTGCTGTGCAATACCACATAGAAGAAATAGATACCTTGCTGTACAATACCACATAGAAGAAATAGATACCTTGCTGTACAATACCACATAGAAGAAATAGATACCTTGCTGTAAAATACCACATAGAAGAAATAGATACCTTGCTGTAAAATACCACATAGAAGAAATAGATACCTTGCTGTAAAATACCACATAGAAGAAATAGATACCTTGCTGTAAAATACCATGTACAAGAAATAGATACCTTGCTGTACAATACCACACATAGAAGAAATAGATACCTTGCTGTAAAATACCACATAGAAGAAATAGATACCTTGCTGTAAAATACCACATAGAAGAAATAGATACCTTGCTGGAAAATACCATATAAAAGAATACAATACAAAACCAATGTGGAATCTGCACACCTCCAAAACAGAATGGTTGCCATTAATAATAACACTGCCATATTGACCCTTAATAATGACAGTCTTGATTCTATTTAAATTGAAATACAAATGTTGTCAATATATGTGATGGAATGTGATAGCAAGTCTGATTTGATAATGACATGTCCATGTATGCTGACAAATTGGTTTGTTGTTGTTATTCATGTTGTGTTTTTCTTTATTGATGATTCTGCTTCATGTAATTTATTTCAAACATATGGATATTTTGCATGAATTCAAATATGATCTTATGACATTACTGCAATTGCGTTTTGCTGTTTGTCTTGCATTTGTTGATATTACTTGTTTAATTTAAAATGAATAACAAACAGGAAAAAGGCAATGAATAGTCCAGTTTTTCTGTTGTGGGCTAGGATTGAACTTAGGACATCAGTTCATGGGTCCATGAATCTATTACAAAACAATAATCAAAACAAAGCAACAACAACAACAACAACAAGAATGAAGATGATGTCCACTGATAGAGGAGGAGAAATCTTGTTAGTAACATTATCAATGATGACATCCATTGACAGATGGAGGTGGAGAGACCTTGTTAACAACATTATCATCAACAACAATAACAATAGCAACAATGTCCTATGACAGATGGAGATGGAGAAATCTTGTTGACAATATCAGCACCAGCAGCAACAACAATGATGTCTCATGACAGATTGAGATGGAGAGCTCTTGATGGTCCACAATGACAATCAGACATGAGTCAGAGGCTTTAAGTTGTGGATGATGATGATGGTGATGATGATGATGATGATGAATAATGTAACAAATCTAGAATCTGTCTCTACATATGGTGAAGACAATCGGCTGTGTATGGATAGGAGGAAAGAACAACACGTCCCACAGATCATAATCCAACCAGCGGCTAGGTGTAGCCTATCCAGCCAACATGCTATGCAGGCATTTCCAAACTAAACTACGGTACGGCGTTTCTCGTGTTAGCAGGCCCAATCAATAAACATTCCTCCATCTAAGTCACTGCCCTACGGTTCAGTATCAAGCGACTTCCCCCTGATGTGAGGACAGCCCTTGCCATGAATCATCGTCCGTCCCCTGTGTTAAGCTAATTCCCACCATTCCCAGTCCAGGGCTCATCGATCGTATATTTTTCTGGCATCGTCTGCGTTCCATACTCCCACTTCTTCTGCCATCGTATCGCCGTTTGCTCTCAATCGATATCACGCACGGGGTGGATTAGATTCCGGATTTCGGCCCAGCATACGTACAAGCTTTATTTTAGGCTCCAGCTCTGACCCAAAAGGGTAGGGCTCGGTAAACTTGATGTGTTGCCTACAAGCTCTCGCCAGGTGGACGGGAGGGAGTGAGAGGGAGAGAGAGAGCATTATGGCTGCAGCAGCAGCAACCCCATAAAGACTAATACGAAATATATCAACGACTTACCATTTTCGTAATAATCCTCATCCACGTCATCCTCTGTTTCGTACGTCTCACACATCGCCTCCATCATCGCTGCACCGGTTTAACTGTCGTCTGCTAGGCTATCACTCTCCGCTGGGATCGTCTGCTACATCACAGCGCCGATCGTCTGCTGCCGTCTCGCCATTTCTCACTGAACAACGCTACGGCAGTTGGCTACCACCACTACCACCACCACCACCGCCGCTACCACTGTTTACTGCAGCTCTCGCTGCCAGCGCCTGGCCGCGTTCACTACCACTGCGTTGTCTGTACATCTGCCACCGTTTGCAACGGGTACCTGTAGCGGGCATACACGACACTGAATAGTGTCGAGTCTGCGACAAACGTGGCAGCCGTTTCACTTCGGTTACGTCGGTGTTCAGCATGGGAATGTGTTGGTGTTGTTTTCCAAAAACATGCCGACATGCTGATGTGCTTTGTGTTGATGTGTAGAGCATGTACAGGAACACACTGCAACGATGACGACGACGACGAGGACGACAAAAACAGCAACAATGATAATAATAATAATAATAACAACAACAACAATAATAATAATAGTAATAATGATAATGATGATGATGGTGGTGGTGGTGATGATGATGATGATGATGATGATAATGATGATGATGACAATAAACCCCAAAAACAAGACAAAGCACAAAGTAGAAGCTGTTCAAATCCATTGACATTAATCCTTTCACTCCCGCACCCTGTCAAGCATATGCAAAAACTTAACCCTTTCATTTCCATCGCCCTATCCACCAGCTTTCTGCAACCTCGCCCTATCCATCTTCAGGAAGCTGTGGATAGGGTGAAGGATTGAAAGGGTTAAGTTTTTGCTTTGCAGTCATGGCTGACAATGCAGAATGCTGGCGGGTAGGGTTAGGGAGTCAAAGGATCATGGTCATTAAAGAACAATGCCACAAATGTTTTAGACCTTCATAATTTCCTATAGGCCTACTACATTCAGAGTTTATGGACAGACACATTTCACCACAACATAGCCTAAGCTGTAACGGTGACAGATTTGGGATCCCGTTCGGAGCATGTCAGATCTTCATCTCATCATCATCAGGTGCCTTGCCGCATGGCGTTGGCGACCTTGGACTTCCAACCATCTCTATCTCTCGTTGCCCCCAGCATCTCCCCACCCTCCTCATCCCCAGCCACTCTGCAAGTCCGTCCAGCATTCTCTCCCTGGTGTTCTCTTTCCCTCCAGCTTTCCCGTTGTGACCAAGTGCTCCAAATCCCCCTTCCTCATAAAATGGCCTATAAATGTTGCTTGTCTTTTCCTAATCTTCCTTATGAGTGATCTACTTGTGTCTGCCTCCATCAAGACTGTCTCGTTTGTTTTCTTTGCTGTCCATGGAACTCTCAACATTCTTCTGAGAAACCTCAGATCTTACTGAACAGGAAAATGGGCTGTGTCAGATCTTACTAAACAGGAAAATGGGCTGTGTCTGGAGCATCATGCCTGGCCACTTTCGCGGCCGTTCAAAAACCCCTGTAAGGCAACATTGGGAGCTTCCGACTGCTAACTGTCGAGACAAAGGTAAGGGGAAAGGTGCTGACCGCCATGCGAGCTGGTGGCATGGCGGGCTGCCCGAAAGAGAGATGAAGACCTGAGTGGGGCGAGACAGGGATCTTCCATTCTGTCTTGGTCCAGAGGCTGGACTAGACCTGGTTGGAGCGCGTTGTGTGGTTATGTCCCGGGATTTGTCATCTTCCCCTACCTTGATATTCGGTTGTAAACAAGGTAACTGATGACTGGGTCCGAACGTGGCATGCAACGCATGGACAATTCCCCTTTGCTTGATGAAATGTCTGTCGAGTGGCGTTGGAAGCTTGAGATGTGATTGTCCGGAGAGTGGCGAGGCATTGGTGCTCCGGGTCCCACCCGCACCCTCGTGGTGTTTCTTGTTAACACCACAACGTAGCCAAAGTTGTACAGATGACAGATTGATACATACAAAGTCAGACATAAAATCAATACGCTAGGCAGGACCTCAAAGTCTTGCCATCGGTTAGGGCTTATTCAGTCCTCTGGTTTTTATGGTGTGATCGTTTTGGATCTTCTCTATCTCATGGTATCAGTGGCGTCAGTGCATTTGAACTTCACTATTCCGTGCGAGCAGAGACGTTTACCTTGAGAAACTGACGATCAAACGGAAAGAGCCAGCCAGAAGAAATTAGCAAAACGTGTTTTGTGTCCACGTGCCTTTGAGTTTATGAGCCCAGTATGTCAGTGTCCGACACTGCGCCTCTTTGGAAACATCCTACTTCATAGTGCGTACCTACAGAGTGTATTACCCCTCTTTTACTATCGTTTCCTATGCAATGTCTCCATGCTTGCCGACCCCTTTTCCATGCTGCTTTAGCCCTCCTTTGCCAACCACGTAGTCCCACACATATCCACAAGCTTTAAACACTTTATTTAACCCATGGCTGACTCCCTCAAGCTATCATTGAGAATTTTAACCCTTAAGTCAATAACAGCCTGTCCATGAGAACTTTAATCCTTAATTGAATAACAGCCTATCCAAGAAAATTTTAATCCTTCCCCAGTCTATCCATGAGAACTTTAACCCTCTCTCGGCCTATCCCTGAAAACTGTAACCCTCCCTCTACCTATCCCTGAAAACTCTAACCTTCCCTCAACCTATCCCTGAAAACTAACCCTCCCTCAATCTATCCCTGGAAACTCTAACTCTCCCTCAACCTATCCCTGAAAACTCTAACTCCCTCAACCTATCCCTAAAAACTCTAACCCTCCATCAACCTATCCCTGAAAACTCTAACCCTCCCTCAACCTATCCCTGAAAACTCTAACCCTCCCTAACCTATCCCTGAAAACTCTAACTCTCCCTCAACCTATCCCTGAAAACTCTAACTCTTCCTCAACCTATCCCTGAAAACTCTAACTCTCCCTCAGCCTATCCCTGGAAACTCTAACCTTCCCTCCATCTATCCATGAAAACTCTGACCCTCCCTCAACCTATCCCTGAAAACTCTAACCCTCCCTCAACCTATCCCTGAAAACTCTAACCCTCCCTCAACCTATCCCTTAAAACTCTAACCCTCTCTCAACCTATCCCTGAAAATTCTAACCCTCCCTCAACATATCCTTGAGAACTCTAACCCTCCTTCAATCTATCCCTGAAAACTCTAACCCTCCCTAAACCTATCCCTGGAAACTCTAACCTTCCCTCCATCTATCCCTGAAAACTAACCCTCCCTCAACCTATCCCTGAAAACTCTAACCCTCCCTCAACCTATCCCTGAAAGCTCTAATCCTCCCTCAACCTATCCCTGAAAACTCTAACCCTCTCTCTCAACCTATCCCTGGAAACTCTAACCCTACCTCAACCTATCCCTGAAAACTAACCCTCCCTCAACCTATCCCTGAAAACTCTAACCCTCCCTCAACCTATCCCTGAAAGCTCTAATCCTCCCTCAACCTATCCCCGAGAACTCTCACCTTCCCTCAACCTATTCCTGAAAACTCTAACCCTCCCTCAACCTATCCCTGAGAACTTGAACCCATCTCAGCCTATCAAGAGAACTCTCACCCTCCCTCAGTCAATCTCTGAGAACTGAAAACTTCCCTCAGCCTACCTATCTAGTTGTGCAACTTCATAGTCGTTAGGAACTGAAGGAAGCCAATCTAATCCAGCCAATTCACCAGCAGCAGGAAGCCTGTAGAAGCTGGTGGGTAGGATGAAGAAGTTTTGCAAGAAGCTGGTGAAAGTAGGAATAAAGGGTGAGGGAGTCTTGTAAGAAGGCGAAGCATGAGGCAAAGTGTCTTTAGGAAGCTGGTGGATAGGGTGAGGCAGTCTTGTGGGAAGCTTGTGGATACGGTGAGGCAGTCTTGTAGGAAGCTGGCGGATAGGTAGGCATTGTGAGTGCAAGGATCTTGTGGTAGCTGGTGGATAGGGTGAGGCAGTCTTGTAGGGAAGCTGGTGGCTAGGGTAGTGAGTCTTGTGGGAAGCTGTGATAGGTGAGGCAGTATCGCAGTCCTACCAGCTTCCTACAAGATTTTCGCCCATCCACCAGCTTCCTACAAGACTTTCGCCCATCCATCAGCTTCCTACAAGACTTTCGCCCATCCACCAGCTTCCTACAAGACTTTCGCCCATCCACCAGCTTCCTACAAGACTCCTTCACTTTATCCATCAGTTTCCTAAAATACTTCCAGTTTCAGTTTCCCGGTGGATAGGGTGAGGAAGTCTTTCAGGAAGCTGGAGGATAGGGTGAAGGAGTCTTATAGGAATCTGGTGAATAGGATGAAGCAGTCTTGCAGGAAGCTGGTGGATAGAGTAAGGGAGTCTCGCGGGAAGTGATGCACACGATAAGGGAACCTTAAAGGAAGTTGGTAAATAGTATAAGGAAGTCTCGTAGGAAGCTGGTGAATAGGATAAGGAGTCTTGTGGGAAGATGGTGAATAGTTTAAGGAAGTCTTGTAGGAAGCTGGTGGATAGAGTGAGCAAGTCTTGTAGGAAGCCGGTGGATAGAACAAGGGAGTCTTGTGGGAAGCTGATGGATAGGATAAGAAAGGCTTGTAGGAAGCTGGTGGATAGGATAAGAAAGGCTTGTAGGAAGCTGATGGATAGGATAAGAAAGGCTTGTAGGAAGCCGGTGGATAGAACAAGGGAGTCTTGTGGGAAGCTGATGGATAGGATAAGAAAGGCTTGTAGGAAGCTGGTGGATAGGATAAGAAAGGCTTGTAGGAAGCTGGTGGATAGGATAAGAAAGGCTTGTAGGAAGCTGGTGGATAGGATAAGGGAGTCTTGTAGGAAGCTGGTGAATAGTATAAGGAAGTCTTTTAGGAAGCTGGCGGAGGGTAAGGAAGTCATGTAGGAAGTTGGTGAATAGGATAAGGGAGTCTTGTGGGAAGCTGACGCATAGGATAAGAGGATAAGAAAGGCTTGAAGGAAGCTGGTGGATAGGGTAAGGGAGTCTTGAAGAAGCTGGTGGATAGAATGAGGAAGTCTTGCAGGAAGATGCTGAATAGGGCGAGGGTGTCTTATAAGACTTTGGTGATGGGTGACGGAGTCTTGTCGGAAGCTGGAGAATAGGATAAATGAGTCTTGTAGGAAGCTTGTGGGTAGGATAAATGTCTTGTAGGAAGATGATGGATAGGACAAGAGTCTAGTAGGAAGCTATTGCATAGGACAAGGGAGTCTTGTAGGAAGCTGGTAAATAGGGTAAGGGCGTCTTGCAGGAAGCTGGTGGATAGTGAGGGAGTTTTACAGGAAGCTCCTGGATAGGGTGATGGAGTCTTGTAGGACACTGGTGGATAGAGTGCGAAGGTCTTGTGGGAAGCTGGTGGATAGAGTGAGAAGGTCTTGTGGGAAGCTGGTGGATAGGGTGAGAAGGTCTTGTGGGAAGCTGGTGGATAGAGTGAGAAGGTCTTGTGGGAAGCTGGTGGATAGGGTGAGAAGGTCTTGTGGGAAGCTGGTGGATAGAGTGCGAAGGTCTTGTGGGAAGCTGGTGGATAGAGTGCGAAGGTCTTGTGGGAAGCTGGTGGATAGGGTGAGAAGGTCTTGTGGGAAGCTGGTGGATAGAGTGAGAAGGTCTTGTGGGAAGCTGGTGGATAGAGTGAGAAGGTCTTGTGGGAAGCTGGTGGATAGAGTGAGAAGGTCTTGTGGGAAGCTGGTGGATAGAGTGAGAAGGTCTTGAAGAAGCTGGTGGATTGAGTGCGAAGGTCTTGAAGAAGCTGGTGGACAGAGTGAGAAGGTCTTGTAGGAAGCTGGTGGCTAGGGTGAGGGAGTCTTGTAGGAAGCTGGCGGATAGGGTGAAGGAGTCTTGTAGGAAGCTGGTGGCTAGGGTGAAGGAGTCTTGTAGGAAGCTGGTGGCTAGGGTGAGGGAGTCTTGTAGGAAGCTGGTGGCTAGGATGAAGGAGTCTTGTAGGAAGCTGGTGGCTAGGGTGAAGGAGTCATGTAGGAAGCTGGTGGCTAGGGTGAAGGAGTCTTGTAGGAAGCTGGTGACTAGGGTGAAGGAGTCTTGTAAGAAGCTTGTGAAGAGGGTGAAGGAGTCTTGTAGGAAGCTGGTTAATAGGGTGAGGGAGTCTTGTAGGAAGCTGGTGGCTAGGGTGAAGGAGTCTTGTAGGAAGCTGGTGGCTAGGGTGAGGGAGTCATGTAGGAAGCTGGTGGCTAGGGTGAAGGAGTCTTGTAGGAAGCTGGTGGCTAGGGTGAAGGAGTCTTGTATGAAACTGGTGAAGAGGGTGAGGGAGTCATGTAGGAAGCTGGTGGCTAGGGTGAAGGAGTCTTGTAGGAAGCTGGTGGCTAGGGTGAAGGAGTCTTGTAGGAAGCTGGTGAAGAGGGTGAGGGAGTCATGTAGGAAGCTGGTGGCTAGGGTGAGGGAGTCATGTAGGAAGCTGGTGGCTAGGGTGAAGGAGTCTTGTAGGAAGCTGGTGGCTAGGGTGAAGGAGTCTTGTAGGAAGCTGGTGGCTAGGGTGAGGGAGTCATGTAGGAAGCTGGTGGCTAGGGTGAGGGAGTCTTGTAGGAAGCTGGTGAATAGGGTGAGAGAGTCTTGTAGGAAGCTGGTGGCGAGGGTGAGGGCGTCATGTAGGAAGCTGGTGAATAGGGTGAGGGCGTCATGTAGGAAGCTGGTGAATAGGGTGAGGGAGTCTTGTAGGAAGCTGGTGAATAGGGTGAGAGAGTCTTGTAGGAAGCTGGTGGCGAGGGTGAGGGCGTCATGTAGGAAGCTGGTGAATAGGGTGAGGAGCCAAAGGATTAACTCAAGACATTATGTTCGTCCTTCAGCTGAATGTCACTACCGTCTGTTCATGCGTGTCGCTCTGAATGAAACATCACAAAGAAATGACCCGCTCAGTGGCTCATTTCAACGCAGCGGGAGCAAAAAACAAGTGGTTGAAAATAACCCCGATGTTGTCGTAACTTAGGTCTGTTTATTTGGTGAACTTGTAATTACTTGTGTCTCTTTGTGTCGCAGATGTGTGTGTGTGTGTGTGTGTGTGTATGTGTGTGCGCGCGCGCGCGTGTGTATGTGTGTGCGCACGCGCGCGTGTGTGTATGTATGTGCGTGTGTGTGTATGTGTGTGCGCACGCGCGCGCGTGTGTGTATGTGTGTGTGTGTTTGTATGTCTGTGCGAGTGTGAACCATGTGTGTGTGCAAGAGAGAGAGAGAGAGAGAGAGAGAGAGAAAGAGAGAGAGACAGACGGACAGAGAGAGAGAGAGAGAGAGAGAGAGAGACAGACAGACAGAGACAGAGACAGAGAGACAGAGAGAATGAGAGAGAGAGACAGACAGACAGAGACAGAGAGAAGAGAGAGAGAGAGAGAGAGAGGCAGACAGACAGAGACAGAGAGAAGAGAGAGAGAGAGAGACAGAGACAGAGACAGAGAGACAGATAGAAACAGAGACAGACAGACAGACAGACAGAGACAGAGAGAAAGCGAGAGATGGATGAGAGAAGAAAGTGAAAGGGAGATGGCAAAGATTTATGGGTCTATAGTAGGGACAAGGGGCTAAGGCACGTAGCTCTCTGCCTTCCACCAAACCACAGTCTAATGAAGTGCAGCTTTGTGGAGACTGATCAGAAGTTGGGGTGTGTGACTTTGTGATGTGATGGTGGACAGTGACGGTAGGGGCTGGCAGTATAGGCCTTTTTGCTGTCCTTCGTAATGTTTCCATGCTTCTGGCGGTGCCAGCTTACCATTTCATAGGCCCACTCCACCCCCTCCCCCCGTTCCTCATTTCAAGACATTCCAGTTTATAGGGTTTTACGCAGACGCAAGGAATCTGCCCAAATAATTGCTGGTGAATTCGGATGGAGCACATATGGAATTGTCCAAGTACGATGAATCCCTTTTGAACAAACTCCAAACCCCAAAGACGCTTGATGTGCGCTGTATGGGGAGAACGTCACCTGCAGGATCACCTGAGAGTTGTGACGCCATTTTGTTGAGCATACTGAGACTCAGTGAAACCATTCAGCAAATGCTTGCGTCATAAGAGGGTGTAAAACTTAAAAAGGGAAATGAGTTGTTCTTCAACGTTGAGGACTTAGGCGATGGTATCATATCCTAGAACAAACTTTTACCACTGCGGTATAAAATTTTCGTTAAGAAATGATGTGGACGTGCCCTCAGCTATATTGCATATATGATTTTTGGTAAGCAAAGAAACTTATAAAAAATTTTGTTTACTGGAATGCAAACATCGAAAATTATGACAAAATGGCTGATGTCACCTCTCATACAGATTGCAGTGGCTGTCCACAAATCATTTCTAGTTAGAAAATGTTTACTCGTCATTTGTGTGTCCGTGTGTGTGTATGCAGGTTCACGGGCACTTATCATGTCTGCACATAAAGTGTACAATTGTACTTCTAAAGAAAGTCACAACCTCTTCACGCCATTGAGTTCTGCGCAGCCTAATGGTCTCCTCATTATGACTCATCTAGAATGATATACAAGCTGTTCAGGGCGATCTGATTCGTTTGTACATTCAAAACGAGTTCCACTTTGCCTATTCCCATCAACTCTACAATCAGAATTAAAAGTGAAGAGGACGACAAATTGTCTGAGAAAGCGAAAAGCGATACGGTGTCTGTTGGGTTACGAATACATGAGTTTGTATAATGTGGATACGTTTGTTTCTGAATTAATCAAGCATCACCATCACCATCATCATCATCATCATCATCATCATGTGCAATGCCACATGGCGTTAGTGATCATGGCTCTCCATATGAATCTGTCTTTTATCGCTGAAAAAATATAAAGAGACTGTAGTAACCCTAACCCCTTTTACTGTCTTTGAGTATATTTCCCAACCCTTCTGTCCCCATCCACTCTACAAGGCTAACATTCTCTCTAGGTTATCTGGTGCTCTTTTCCCCTCTAGTTTTCCTGTTGTGACTAGGTGCTCAAATTTCTCCTCTCTCATTAAAATGTCATATAAATGTTGTTTGCCTTTACCTGATCTTCATTAATGTTCTTTTTGTGTTTCCTTCTTACAGGACTGTCTTGACTGTTTTCTTTGCTGTTCATGGAACTCGACATTCTTTTTAGAAACCACACTTTGGCTGCCTCAGGCAAGTATAACATAGAAAACATGCTAGGTAGAACTTCAACAACTTGCCAGGGCCTACGGCTTACGAACAGATATGGGGCTTATGCCATGATCATTTTGAGTCTTATCCATCACATAGCATCTGTGACTTCGATGCATGAAATTTGTACCGAGCGCGGAGACGTCGTCATGAGAAACTGAAACTGTTCAAGGGAGATCAGTCTTCTTAAACATTAGAGTGACATTCCACGCGATTTCGTTCCTTCTCAGTAATCGCGTTCCATTTTATATATACTGCATTTTGGAATTTATTCCGAACACGGAGATGCTGTCCTGACATAAACTTTGAAACAATTATGACGCATTTCATATCACAAAACATTTTCCCAAAACTAGGTGTTGTAAGTCGAATTGCCGTCTAGTGAAAAAAAATCTCCATATGCCATGCTGCATGGCGTTGGCAATCATGGCCCTCCATAATCATCTATCTTTTGATGCTGCAAGTATATCTCCCACCTTTTCTGCCCTCATCCACTCGTAAATCTGTCCACTATTTTCTCCCTGTGTCTACCTGGTGCTCGTTTTCCCTCCACCTTTCCCGTTGTGACTAGGCGCTCAAATTTCTCTTGCTTAGTAATATGTCCTATACATATTCTTGTCTTTTCTCAATCTCCTTCATTACTGTTCTCTTTGTTTTGCATCTTTCAAGATTGTCTTATTTGTTTCCTTTGCTGTCCATTTATAAAAAAAAAAATTCTTCTTAGAAACCACATTTTAACTGCCTGTCTTTTTCTCAACCCTTCTGACCTTGCATGTTGATTGTCCATGCTTCGTATCCGTTGGGACACACTGTGGTGCGTACTCTGAGCCTACTGGATCTGCAGCAGATTGCCCTTCTCATGAAAAGCTTTTATGCTAACTTGACTTATACTGCAGGAAACAGTAAACACAACTTCCAAGCGAAGACGAGAGTAAAACAAGAATGTGTAATGTGATATGGTCTTCAGCATGCCATAGACTGGGTGATGAAATCAATGACCGAAGATACACCAAGTGGCATCAGATGAAATCTCTCTTCAACGTGAAGATTTTGACTTTGTTAGTCGACCTGGCACTGGTCTCCCCACATTATTATTTCTCTCGCCAACTCACTGTGTAGTCCATGTATTGCTGCATTTGCACTCACTTTGACACTTGCATTCATTTACAGACCCACACACACAACACAAACACACATATATACACCACACACATACACACCATAGTACACCACACACAGAAACATATATGTCCACACATACCATAATACACCATGCACACACAAACACATACGCACACACACAAACACATAAACACACACAGAGTAATTTTGGGGCTGAATTCAGCAAATAATTTTGTACTGATTGGATGCATACGACACAATCTCAATGGCATGCTTTTTAACAGTAATTCTAAGCAATAGCCACGAGTAAAATCATTCATGGATAAACATGAAATCAACCAGCTAGCTAAAAACAGAAATATTAAAAGTTTTCAACCAATTAGGGCAGAAAAACCAACTACCTAAAACATCTAAAAATCATGTTTTCAACAAAAAATGTCTGAAGATGAAAAAGGATAGCATTAACTGAACCATAGTATGCATAATTTGAACTTTAACCAATTAGTTTAAGTCTACTTATCAAAGGCAGGGCCAGTTGCTTCTGTTTAAGAGGAAAAAAGGACCCAAAGGGCAAGTAGGCCTACCTCCAAATTATCTTAAAACATGTAAATCGCACCATAAAACACAATGAATATACATACGGGAATAAAATAATTTTGAGAAATGACACTTTTGTTCTTGCATAAAAGCAACAAAGCACCAAGTTCATTTACAGCAAATGTCAAGAGAAAAAGTTTATACGCACAGAAAGAAAAGGAAACTACATATTAAAGTAAAACAAATGAAAACAGAAGACAAGAAAAGCACAAACAAAAGAAAAGATCAAAGCATATGGTGAACTTAAAGAAGAAAAGAAAAAAGATACATAAGCCAAAACACAAGCTAACACCGACCGCTTGGCAAGTGCGCGCGCACACACACATGCACACACACACACATACACACACACAGCAAGTTGAATCTACTGAACATAGAAGAGCATTATGGCATTCATGATCAAGTGCACATAACTTGAAACTGAGACAGGTCATTATCATAACATACTTGGGACAAGAATGGAACTGCAGAGTCTGTGGAATCCAAAGGGTGACTTTGGAATCTTAAAGGATGATCCACACTTTCTTGATGATTGCTCTCTATATAAAACCATAACTTTCAAAAGTCTCATTTTGATTACTAATAAATGATTTTGTTCAGTGGCTGATGTTAGTAACATACCTCACTTTTGTATATCAAGTTCTATTATGCTCAGGCTCAATTAGCCAGGTATGTATATTAACATTGTAAACTAAATAGCTCCTCAATGCACATATCCTATGCCTTGAGTCTACTTATGAACAGGTCTCCTTTCATTTCTTTACTTCTTTTCTTTCTCTGGGGTTCCCACTGTTCCTGTGATGGTTTTTATGACAACAAAAGGAGTCTGAGTACCAGCCGACATGGTACAGAGGCTAGAGCAACAGAGTATGACTGAAAGGAACCAGAAAAAACATGAAAACAGACTCAGAACGTGTATTTAATACAACCAGACAAGACAGGTGCAAATTTTCGGCCAACTGGCCTTTGCAAATCTGCGCCTGTCTTGTTTGGTTGTATCAAATACACACTCTGATTCTGTTTTCGTGTTTTGTGGTTCCTGTTTGCTTGAACGTGGGTGATCTCACATGTTTTGGACTGATCACTAATTGAAAGGTTAAGGGTGTGAGCCCATCAGTCCTGTCAAAATCAGTGCGGGATTTTGCAGCTACAATCAGCTCCTCCCCTGAGTTGAGTATGCTATGGGGTTGTATGGAAGACAGGGACCACAGCCAAGCCTCATTCCCTTTTTGTATGCATAACTGAGGGTATTGCTCAAACCTCCTGATCAACACTGAAGATGTCTCTGTCTTTTGGGCCTGGCTGAATGTGGGATACATTATGATCACAAGTGCAGGGTCAACATCATCATCATGTGCCCTCCCACATGCATTGGCAATCATGGCCCTCCACACAAATCTATCCCTTGTCACTGCAAGTACATCTCCCACCCTCTCCGTCCTCAGCCACCTGCGAATCTGTCCAATATTTTATCCATGGATCTACCTGGTGTTCTCTTTCCCACCAGCTTTCCTGTTGTGACCAGGTGCTTTAATTTCTCTTTCCTCATAAAATGTCCTATAAACGTATAAGTGCAGGGTACAGCCTATTGTACAGTCGCAATCCAGAATGGAGCTCCACAGCATCATGTACATCATCCCCATCTTCTTCACCATCACAACATTGTGAAAAACTGCTCCAGATTCAGTGACTATTAATGTTTGGAGTTTGTTCAAGAGGGATTCACCACACTCAGACAATTCCATATGCGCTCCACCCAAATCTGCCAGCGGTTATCTGGCAGATTGCACAAAACCCTATGCGCTGGCAAGGTTTTGAAACTGGAGACAGATGGGGTGGAGGAGGGACTTTTGAAACACTAAGCTGACACCACCAGAATGATGGAAATATTAGGACGGGCAGCCAACAGGCCAGTTTTTAATGTTGCAGGCTGGGGTTGAACTTGAGATACCAAATCTTGAGTCCATGGCTCTATCATAAGAACCAGCCAGCCCGCAGTGACTATTAACATGGTGAAGGAAAGGAGACAGCAACAACAATATAAGCGTAGAGTACATCTTTGTCATGAAGCCTCAGTCCTAGTTGAAAATCCACAGCATCATCATTATGACCCTCATTCGCATCCTCACAGCACTGTGAAAAACTAACCATTAGACATCCTGTGGCATTTTAGGCCTGGGTCTCAAGGTGATCTCAGATTTGGTGAGTGTGGACTTGTATCAGTTGGCCAAATTAGCGGTGTGGAGGTAGTGACACAGAACTGGTTCACAAAATGGGACAGCAACAACAACAATAATAACAACAACGACACCAACAGCAACAAAACAAAAACCAAACCCAAACTAGTGGTGCAGAAACTGGGGCAGCAAAAACAACATAAACAACAATAACAACACAACAAAACAAAAACAAACCAAAAAACAACCTAAAACAGACACATATAACTACCCTTTCAAACACCTGTCAATCAACACATGTCATTTTGACACAAACGCCTCTGTAAATGTGTCATCTTCACAAAAAGACCTGACACACACACACACCCTACCCTATCACCCGCATGATTGTGGCACATGTGTCACCTCTACACAACACTCAATGTGGATATGTCACCTCCACACTGGAACAAGGCACATACAACTACCCTTTCAACATGTGAAATCGGTAAACAGCTCACTGTTATTGTTGTTTAAAGCCCAGCCGATTGTGCAGAGCCATATCATGGGCTCTTACATTCTCAGAAAGTACACCATACCTCACTAGCGAAAAAAAAACAAGAGAAAAAAATCCACCTGAAAAAAGAACAGTAAGTACACATATCAATGCATTTGTGCACATAATCTAAGGATATGCCCCTGGTGCTGACCCCTCCATCCAATTTATCACTGAGGGATTCAAAAAAACACATAAAAAATAAAAAAAAACACCTGAATAGAAATATAAACACAACTAAGGACACTAAAACATATAAAAACAGGTCTAAATTACCTAAAATTGCTTCTGCACAGTTTAAAAACATGCAATGTTATTGTAAAAGGTTCACATAAGTCAGACCAAAGCATCTCACAGACTTAAACTGACAGGAAGGAAATATCATCACAAATGTTATAGAACACATACTAGAGATTGCGCCTAAAATTTCTGCATGGCACTGAGGAGCTCGGGGCAGAAGGACATACAATATATACAGATTGTCAAACACATTCAAGGCAGGAGAACATATGACATATACATATTTTCAAACATGTTAAAATAAGGTGCACACTGACCTAGACAAACACAGACATATACAGGCACACACACATGCACAGATCCAGATCCAGATCCATATCCAGACCCAGACCCAGATCCACACACACACACACACACACACACACACACACACACGCACACACACACACATAATATATATATATATATATATGATATTCATACATCATATTTTATCAAAAAACAAACGAAACGGAACAAAAGAAAGAAAAGAAAAAACTGGAGGCTTGGGGAAAAAAGTCTGAGAATAAAATAGAGAAAAACATTTGTGCAAATTATAATTGAGCAACTTTCTCTTGTATCACTTTGTTAAATTTCAGTTTCTGCATTGTTGACCAGTCATGGACTCAAGATCCGACATCTCAAGTTCCACCCCAGCCCCCAACAGTAATACTGGCCTGTTTGCTGCCCATCTGAATGTTCTTATCACTCTGGTGGTGGGAGCTTACTGTTTCATAGATTCTCTTCTCCCAACAGCTCCTACCTCCTTCCTTCCTATTTCAAAACCTTGCCAGTGCATACAGTTTTGTGCAGGCTCAAGGAATGTGTCAGACAACTGCTGGCAGAAGGTGGGCATGTGGTATTGTCCCGAGAGTGACGAATCTCACTTACATAAAGTCCAGACTTTGTTAGAATCCCGGCAATTTGGTTTCCTCTTCTCTTTCACTGTGTACACTCATCTGTGCATATTTCAAAAGACTGACGTAAACACACCTCAGTCAAACTTAATTTCTTTGTGCATGAGGATAAAAACTGAAATATATGACAACTGATGAACAGAGGTAATGTCTTCACAGATTTTTGAAGACTTAGGAACAGTATATATATGTATATATATATATATATCCACATCTTCGCCTGCAAGCATGGTTGGTCCTAAGCAAAAGTTAACAGAGGTCACACAATCAGAATCGAAATCATTGTCAATTTTCATTAAGTTTTCCACCCTCTCATAAGGTATTTTTCTGTGACAGATCTTAAACCCCATATAATTCTTCTATTTTTTTTTTTCATCTCTTATTTCTTTTTCGTTTCAATTGCTTATTTCTTTAAATATGTTTCTTTATGGTCCCATATCTTCACCAAACTGTAGTAGAATATATCCATATTATGTTGTTGTCATAAAGGAAATTTTCCTTCTAAAATTACGTTTAATCTAACATACATCAAAAATCATATACTGGTTAAATATTTCAGTATCAGCCTTACTCCATTCACTCTCTCATCCTGTAGGCCTACACCAGTTGCACAACTTAACCTTTTCACTGCTTCACCTGCAGGAAGCTGGTGTACAGGCTGTGGTAGTGAAAGGGTTAACCCTATGACTCCTGCACCCCATCCACCAACTGCAAAAACTTAACCCTTTGACTCCTCCACCCTATCCACCAACTGCAAAAACATAACACTTTGACTCCCCCACCCTATCCACCAGCTTCCTGCGTGGATAGGGTTGGGGAGTCAGAGGGTTAAGTTTTTGCTTTGCTAGCATGATTGACAACGCAGGATGCTGGTGCACAGGGTGCGGGAGTCAAAGGGTTAAGACGGGTCAGTAGCCAGCTTATGGAAACACGAAAACACCCAGCACGCAAAAACAAAACCCAAACAAAAACAGACTGTGCAACAACACACTAGAATGTGATGTGGTCAGTTCATCTAACAGCTTAAGTTCCCTGTGCTCCACTAAAACGTCTGATCATGCATAATGAACAGCGAGTCCACATGACTGTGGGGAACAGCACCATACAAAAATGATTCATGATAATAAATGGTAATTGATGACAGGATCCAAATGGATCATGCTGTACATGGACAGTCCCTATGTTTAGTGAAAATGGCTATCATGTGGTGTCAGGAGCTGGGAGGTGATTGTTCGAAGAGTGATGAGGCACTGATCCTCTGGGTCCCATCCGACAACCTCAGGTCTTTTTTGTTCAATAATAATAATAATAATAATAATAATAATAATAATAATGATGATGACAATAATAATAAAATAATAATAAAATGATGATAATAATCATAATAATAATAGTACTAATGATGATGATGATGATGAACAGAAACCAGTTTTTTGTTTCTTTTTTCCCAAAAGTGTAGTCCAAGTGACGACGATAATGAAGATAATAACAACAATGAAGACAACAGCAATGATGATGATAATAATAGATAATGATGATATGGATGATGATACGATGATGATGATGATGATAATGGCAATTTCACTAAAGATTTATTTCAACACCTTAATGACGAGTAATGAAGTTGATTGTCTCAAATATTGTAACAATTAAAAGCAGATAAAAAAAAAATGATGTGGGTTACAAAGAGGAAAACAATGATCAAAACAATGATACTGAAACAATGACAATGAACAACAGACACCAACACAATGCTGACAGACTCCAGGCAAGCAGTGGTTCATTTATGCAGGCAATCCATTCAAGCAACAATGTGTTTCAAGGAAAAAATGCCGGGGTCTAGGGGGCGCATAGGCCCCCTGGCAGGGTGCAGGGGCAGAGCCCCTGGTGGGGATCGGGCGGCAACGCCCCCAGAAGCTGAAGCATTTTAGTCTAGTAAATGAAAATTTAATCCCCTCTGGTGAAAGATAAATCAAATATTTTAATAAAAGAAAAAAGGGCACAAGCATTGTTAACAATAAACAAAACAAGTAACTTTTCCTCACTCTCTTTTGCCTCACCTGACAAACGAAAATTTTCATTTGATGTCCTGATTCTGTCGTTGTAACTGATTTTCGAGCGGCAAAGTTTGCAGTATGCTTTACCGGTGATCTTCATTTTCTCGAAGAAACGAGCAAACTTATTGCCATCGTACACTTCCTGCAGCCAGTCCCATTTCCAGTGATTTTTGAAGCCTTCATCGATGTCAGCGATGGAAGCATTTAGTGGAACAAAGTCCCTATGTATACTCATATTTCAATGCGTCGATGGAATACAGAGAGTCACGCTTGTGAAAGAGGATGCGCAAATCCGGTGGGCAGTTGCAAAAGTAAAACCGCGCATGCGCTTACGGCTTGTTTTGAATAGTTTTCGGTGATCCCAGTCCCGGTTCTCCATACTTTCAAGGAATTTTTTTTTTTTCCTTTTTTCCCTTTCGCGGATATCTGCGAATTCACGGACATTGGATTGCCTGTTTATGTCAAAAACATTGCAAGATCTTCTCAGGCATAGGTGTATGTGCAGACTTACAGCTTAAAGCCATGATCATTTTGGATCTTCTCCATCACATGGTATCTGGTGCGTCAGCGCATATGGAATTTCTTCTAAGAGCTGAGACGTAACTTTGTGAAACTAAATTAAAAAAATGACTTTACTCCCCCATCCAAATTTCATTTTTTCTCACTGTGTACGGTGTGATGTGTAGTGTGTTTGTATGGTGTGTATTGTGGTGTGGTGTGTGTGTTGTGTGTATGTGTGTGTGTATGTGTGTTGTGTGTGTGTGTGTGTGTGTGTGAGTGAGTGTGTATGTGTGTGTGTGTGTGTAGTATTGTGTATGTATCTCTGTGTGTGTGTGTATGCAAGTGTGTTTGTAGCTTGAGTGTATGTGTGTGTGTGTGTGTGTGTGTATGCAGGGTTGAGTGTGGGCATGTATGTATGTGTGTGTGTAAGTATGTGTGTAGCATGCATTAGTGCATGCATTAGTATGTGTGTGTGTGTGTAAGTGTGTGCGTGTGCGTGGTGTGTGGTGTGTGTGTGTGTGTGTGTAGTGCAGTGTGTATGCATGTATGTTTAGTGTGCATTGGTGCATGCAGTAGTGTGTGTGTGCTTATGTGCGTGAAAACAAACACCAATTCAAGGACACAAACTGCCTGAAAGTTTAAACCCTTGACATCTCAAAATATACTGTGTCATGCCTGGAGCTGAAGGAATGTGACAGCATCAGAACCGGGTGCTTGTAAAACCATGCAGGTCAGACTAAGGCATTATGAGACTCCACTATGGTATTGTTACTGTTATTTTGTTTAAAACCCAGCCCACTGCGTACAGCCATATCAGGGCTATAACCTTTCAAGACACACACAATACTTCAACAGGGAAGAAAAAGAAAACAAAACTAAGTACACATATCAACGTATTCGCGCACATGATCTGAGGACATGCCCCCGGCGCTGGCCACTCTGTCCAATCTATCACACAGGGGATTTAAAAAACACACCTGAATACAAATGTAAGCATACCAAATCACACCAAAACATTAAAAACGGGCATAAATTACCTAAAATTGCTTCTGCATATCTCACCTCCCTAGAGCCAAAAATACACTTAATACATGTACCCAATTACCAATCCTAAGTAAAAGTACGTAAGACTTTATCAAACACATACAGGTAAAAGGACCAGCAAGGCAGAAAATGACAGGAAGAAATGACAGAAAGCAAAGAAACAAGGCAGAAACAAACAAAGAGACAGAAAAAAAAAAAGGAAATTTCTAGCACAGAATTTCCAGAAGGTGGGGATACTGTTTTTATTGAAAGAACCCCTGGCACCCCCATGGGGGGGGGGGGGGGGAGGGGCACCACCATGTAAGGATCTTGTCTGCATATCATCACACAGCAGGCCATGATAATTATAACACAAAACCAGGCAGGTTAGATTAGGCATGACTATCCCCTACTATGTAAGGGTCTTGTTTGCGTATCACCACACAGCAGGCCATAAATGGACAGATGCAGATAAAGATATAACTAATGCTGGTAATAATAATCATGATCATGACAACTAGGACACAAAACCGGGCAGGTAAGACTATGCATGACCAGACCCCACATGTAAAGGTCTTGTCTGTGTATTGATCACCCCACAGCAGACCATCTCTGGACTGATGCAGATAAAGATATTACTAATGATGGTAATAATGATTATAATCATGATACTTGTGATGATGATGATAAATACTACTACACTTATAATAATAATGCAAATATTAATTCCATTTGTACAATACCAACAGTGTAGTCAAAGAATTCTTTCTAAGATGGTAATAATGATTATAATCATGACACCTGTGATGATGATGATAAATACTACTACACTTTAATAATAATGCAAATATTAATTCCATTTGTACAATGCCAACAGTGTAGTCAAAGAATTCTTTCTAAGATGGTAATAATGATTATAATCATGATACTTATGATGATGATGATAAATACTACTACACTTATAATAATAATGCAAATATCTAATTCCATTGTATAATGCCAATAGTGTAGTCAAAGAATTCTTTCTACACATTGTACAGTAACAGATTATCATTATGTCTTGCACATATAATGATAACAGGAACCATAAAAGAAGCAGGGGAAAGGGGGTACCAGTACATATGCTGATGCAGCATAAACATGATCAGTTTATCACGAATGACAAACACATTTAAAATAGGTAACGATACCATTAGTCAACATATACATACTAAAGAAAAATGCAAATACCAGATCTTCTTACGCATGCATGTACACACATACACACGTGCCACAAAAACACACCACCACACACACACACACCACACACACACACACACACACACAACACATACAAACAACACATAAGCATTATACTCTGCAGTTCTGTAGAGATTCCCCAACACTCAGGAATGTGGAAATATCAGGAAAAAGCATGCCTATGTACAACAGTAAAAACATTGGGGTAGAGAGGGCATATGGACATCACAGAGAAAACATCATCTGTAGACATCCATCAGATCTACGTCAAGTTATATTACCACAGGGCAAGGCATGCCAAGATATACTAGCACTGCAGTCAGAATTTGTGCTATCACAGGGTAAGGCATGCCTAGTACTGCAGTCAGAATTTGTGCTATCACAGGGTAAGGCATGCCTAGTACTGCAGTCAGAATTTGTGCTATCACAGGGTAAGGCATGCCTAGTACTGCAGTCAGAATTTGTGCTATCACAGGGTAAGGCATCTAGCATTGGAAGATACAGAAGATCTTGTAACTATCACAGGGTAAGAGGGCCACAGCTCATCTGTAGACATCCATCAGAATCTACGTCAGTTATACACAGGGTAAGGCATGCAATTACTAGACTGCAGTCAGAATTTGTGCTATCACAGGGTAAGGCATGCCTAGCACTGCAGTCAGAATTTGTGCTATCACAGGGCAAGGCATGCCTAGCACTGCAGTCAGAATTTGTGCTATCACAGGGTAAGGCATGCCTAGTACTGCAGTCAGAATTTGTGCTATCACAGGGTAAGGCATGCCTAGTACTGCAGTCAGAATTTGTGCTATCACAGGGTAAGGCATGCCTAGACTGCAGTCAGAATTTGTGCTATCACAGGGTAAGGCATGCCTAGTACTGCAGTCAGAATTTGTGCTATCACAGGGTAAGGCATGCCTAGTCACTGCAGTCAGAATTTGTGCTATCAAGGGCAAGCATGCCTGATATCAGAATTGTCACTATCACAAGGTAAGGCATACATACATAGCACTGCAGTCAGAATTTGTACTATCAGAGGGCAATGGCATTCCTGAATATACATAGCACTGCACTCAGTATTTGTGCTATCAGAGGGCAAGACATGCCTGGATATATAGCACTGCACTCAGTATTTGTGCTATCAGAGGGCAAGGCATTCCTGGATATATTTAGCACTGCAGTCAGTATTTGTGCTATCAGAGGGAAGGCATGCCATAAGCACTGCAGTCAGTAATTTGTGCTATCAGAGGGTCAAGGCATGCCTAGCATGATATATTGTGCTATCACAGTAAGTGCTAGCACTCATCAGAGGCTAAACATGTGGATACATGTAGCACTGCAGTCAGAATTTGTGCTATCAGAGGGCAACACATGCCTGGATATGCTAGTACTGTAGTCAAAATTTGTGCTATTAGAGGGCAAGACATGCCTGGATATGCTAGCACTGCAATCAGTATTTGTGCTATCAGAGGGCAAGGCATGCCTAGCACTGCAGTCAGAATTTGTGCTATCAGAGGGCAATGCATGCCTGTATATACTAGCACTGTAATGAGAATTTGTGTCAAGCAAGTCCAAATTTATTCCACAATAACCTGTCCAAGCAAGTTCATATTTATTCCACATTACCCCATCCAAACAGGTCAAAATTTATTTCACATTACTCTATTCAAACAGGTCCAAATGTATTCCATAACATTCTGTCCAAACAGGTCTAAATTTATCCCAAAAGAATCTCAGAAGTACATCAAAGGAACACGTAAGCCCAAAACTGGTTTCAGATCTTCAACAATGTCTCTGCAAACTGTTGAAGATCTGAAATCATAGTTTAGGGCTTACATGTTCTTTGATATACTCCTCGTCAACAATGCCTCTACAAATACCCGAAGAAATAATACTGACAATGATGGACAATCAATGCTGCTACAGTGAAAGTTGCCTCTTCCATGGTGTGAATTGAAAGAAGGAAGAAGACGGTCCTGTTGGCTGCAGAACAACTGTAAGTAACAATGGATTTCTAGATACTATTTGCAGCGACAGTGAAGACTTGCATCATGATGATAATTGACATGGGGGAAAAATTTTATCGATCATAATGACTAAGGAATTGCTGAGATTATCAATGCTGTAGTAATTATGGTAATGGCAGTGATAGAAACGACTAGAATGAACGCGAAAAGTTTCACCTGGTACACACTACAATGATTATAAAAGCACTAATGATTGTGACAATTATGATTGCAGAAACTACAACTGGTTAAAAACCAGTTATGGCTGATTGTTTCAGGTATGGCAACTACTAGTGATTCAAACATTGTGACAATTACAGTGACACTGAACACTTGTGACAAAAGCGAAGAATGTACCATTAGCGAAAACATGGTGAAATATGATGATGGTGAAAACTTCCCAGATCATGACAACAGTGATGACAGTGAGGAACAAAGGGATGATGAAAACTGGTGATGTTATCATAAAAACTATGAATGGTGAAAACTCGATTATGAAGACTTTATGGATGGTGACAACCGACGACGATGAAGACTTTGCAGGTGGTGAAAACTGTAAAACTGTGGTGATAATGAAGACTTGACAATGGTGAGAGGTGTACGGATCAGTCAGAAGACACCCCATAGAAGATCATCAGTCAGAAGACACCCCATGGAAGATCATCAGTCAGAAGACACCCCATGGAAGATCATCAGTCAGAAGACACCCCATGGAAGATCATCAGTCAGAAGACACCCCATGGAAGATCATCAGTCAGAAGACACCCCATGGGAGATCATCAGTCAGAAGACACCCCATGGGAGATCATCAGTCAGAAGACACCCCATGGGAGATCATCTTCTCCTCCATCCTCATTTGACCTTTGTGATGAGTCACTTTGTACCGGGCCAGGTCCTTCCTTGTCACCATGCCCAGCACCTGAGCAAACAACAAAACGACTATTATACACATTAACACAACAAACTACAGTAGATCATAGCACAACAAGCTGACCATGAGCTACTGAACACATGCGCTAATAGTATTTGAGTAATTGATGATTATTTAATGTCCTGCATGTGTATGCTCATTTGTAAATATTGATGTCCTATTCATTGGAAATATTGATGTCCTATTCATTGGAAATATTGATGTCCTATTCACTTTGGTTCTTGACTGTCCTTGGCATTTTTGATTCAGACAGCATAACAACAGTGACAGCTGAGAAGATACTTAAATAGTGAGTTTGATGACGGTAACAAATACACTGAGACAGTAACAATACACTGAGACAGTAACAATACACTGAGACAGTAACAATACACTGAGACGGTAACAATACACTAAGACAGTAACAACACACTGAGACAGTAACAATACACTGAGATGGTAACAATACACTGAGACAGTAACAATACACTGAGACAGTAACAATACACTAAGACAGTAACAATACACTGAGACAGTAACAATACACTAAGACAGTAACAATACACTGAGACGGTAACAATACACTGAGACAGTAACAATACACTAAGACAGTAACAATATACTGCGACAGTAACAATACACTGAGACGGTAACAATACACTAAGACAGTAACAATACACTGAGACAGTAACAATACACTAAGACAGTAACAACACACTGAGACAGTAACAATACACTGAGACAGTAACAATACACTGAGACGGTAACAATACACTGAGACAGTAACAATACACTGAGACGGTAACAATTCACTGAGACGGTAACAATACACTGAGACAGTAACAATACACTGAGACAGTAACAATACACTGAGATGGTAACAATACACGGAGATGGTAACAACACACCGAGACGGTAACAATACACCGAGACGGTAACAATACACTGAGACGGTAACAATACACTAAGACAGTAACAATACACTGAGACGGTAACAATACACTGAGACAGTAACAATACACTAAGACAGTAACAATACACTGAGACAGTAACAATACACTAAGACAGTAACAATACACTGAGACGGTAACAATACACTGAGACGGTAACAATACACTAAGACAGTAACAATACACTGAGACGGTAACAATACACTAAGACAGTAACAATACACTGAGACGGTAACAATACACTGAGACAGTAACAATACACTGAGACAGTAACAATACACTGAGACAGTAACAATACACTGAGACAGTAACAATACACTGAGACAGTAACAATACACTGAGACGGTAACAATACACTGAGACAGTAACAATACACTGAGACAGTAACAATACACTGAGACAGTAACAATACACCCAGACAGTAACAATACACTGAGACGGTAACAATACACTGAGACAGTAACAATACACTAAGACAGTAACAATTCACTGAGACAGTAACAATACACTGAGACAGTAACAATACACTAAGACAGTAACAATACACTGAGACAGTAACAATACACTGAACGGTAACAATACACTGAGCAATACACTGAGACGGTAACAATACACTAAGACAGTAACAATACACTGAGACAGTAACAATACACTGAGACAGTAACAATACACTGAACGGTAACAATACACTGAGCAATACACTGAGACAGTAACAATACACTAAGACAGTAACAATACACTGAGACAGTAACAATACACTGAACGGTAACAATACACTGAGCAATACACTGAGACGGTAACAATACACCAAGACAGTGCGTCACTGAGGGTGCTGCTCAAATTTCCTGACCAACACTTCAGGTGGATGTCTCTCCAAGCCTGGTTGATACTATATAACAAAATGTGCAGAGTGTCATGCAGTCTCAATCCTGGATGGAAACCAACAGCATCATGGTTAACATCCCCACTGTTATGAAATCATCAATCATTGTACCATCATGAAAACTGTCCCAGATTCTGTGGGCCCTTCACGCTCTGATCTCGTAGTGACCTCAGTTTCAGTTTCCTTGACCGCTTCCATAAAATCTGTTAACCCTTTGACTCCTGCACCCTATCTACCAAATGCAGAAACTTAACCCTTTGACTCCTTCACCCTGTCCACCAGCTTCCTACAAGATGCTGGTGGACAGAGTGAGGGAATCAAAGGGTTACATTTTTGAAGTTGGTGGATAGAGTACGGGAGTCAAAGAGTTAATGTTGTGAGCTGGGATTGAACGAGCAGTACTAGAACTTGAGTCCATGGCTGTGACAAAAAAAACCTAAACAACAAAAAAAACAACCCCCCCCCCCCCAAAAAAAAAGAACCCCAAAAAACAACAAAAAACAACAACAAAAAAACAACCAGCCTGCATAAAAAAGTACACTTTATTTAACACTGTAAACAATTAGGAATGGACAATAATGAAACACGAAATTTATTTCTAGGAATCCTTAGTTAAGATGCAAAAAGGAGAGTAAACTGATCCCTCCTCTCTCTCTCTCTCTGAATCACATGTAAACACACGCATGCAGATATACTCATACTCACTCTACTCATCACATCACACTCACTCAACACACACACACACACCACACACACACACACACTACACATACTACACACAAACCCACACAGCAACTAGCACACACTACACACACATTTCATCACGAAACACACACAGCCCATGGCACACACCTTGACCCTGGTTGCCATCCTCTCTTCAATTCACCTCTAGCACATCACGCTTCTACACACATTCACACATACATGCACACACACACACACACAGACATACAATGGATCTTCAAATCAAAATCCCCTGTGCAGCACACATTCACGCTCACACACAAACATACTCACACTCAGATGCACATACACCTACAGACCCACTCACCCCACCCCACCCACACACATGTGTACATCAAACACACACACACACACACACACACACACACACTCATGAACTCCTAAAGGGGAGATCAGCCAGAGTTTCACATATTAACTATGCTGCGACAAAAATGAAATGAATATGAATATAAATATGAATACCTCAGAGTCTCCATTGATAACTACCAGGTGGCGCAGACCCAGACCACGGAACAACTTGAAGATCCTGGGAAATGACGCCGTCTGCAACATGGACACAGTTTTTAAACTTTTCTTTCAACTTGGCAAACATAGACGTGTACACATTAACATTCTTCTCTTCTTGCTTAAACCTCTGACTCGTGTACCTATTAGCCTCCTTGGCTTTCTGAAGTCTTAGTAAAAAGAAAAATATTAAGTGGCACTGCACTGTAGTGCTGCGCACTCAGCAGGAAGATCAGCCCAAGTTCCAACAAACAATTGGTGCTGTGTAAAGTCAATGATTATTCTTACTAAGTTACTTGTAGCTATTATAAACTACAGCTTTAACGAACATACTTCCACCTTCCCTTAATTTCATTGTTGATGGATCCACTATATAACATTTACTAAATCAAAAATATCAAACAAGTGACGCGAAACCCACTGCTTCTGAATGAATGCTTATTCTCATAAAAGAAAGAAAGAAAAAAGAAAAAAAAAGTGGCACCAGCTCACCTCATGCACTGTGTAGGGGGAGGTGTTCATGAAGGGCTCCAGGTTGACTGTGTACTGTCTCTCCAGAGGGGAGATGCTGATGTGCTGCAAGAACAAAATAAACCATGTAAATTACAAGCACTGCACACTAAACTGTACAATATCTTTATTTTGTGGTTGTTTCTGAGGATGACAACTTACTTCACGTTAAATCTGTCATACAAAGCAGATGACAAATTCAATCGGTCATACAAAGCAGTTGGACAGGAACGTTTTTTCTTTCTTCACTAGTCAGTGGTGATCTGGGTACTAATCTTCAAATCAAGCTCCCTGGTACAGTACACAACTTGTTGC
Organism: Monoplex corrugatus; assembly: GCA_030674185.1. Taxonomy (NCBI): domain Eukaryota; kingdom Metazoa; phylum Mollusca; class Gastropoda; order Littorinimorpha; family Ranellidae; genus Monoplex; species Monoplex corrugatus. The sequence continues at coordinate 117,188,844 of CM060306.1, read as the reverse complement.
ATGTTAAAGAACCCATGGCCACAAAGAGTTTGTCACTGGCGAAATTCCAACTTCAATTCATTCTGATGGATGAATGAAGATATATACATACAAAGTTTGGTTGGTTTGGTTTAGTTTTTACATCGGTACCCACCTCACGTAATATGGCTGATGAGGATAACCATCCTAGGAAAGTGGGGGAAGGGGGACTTATCTAATCCTATACTGACACCACCAGAACAACAATAATGTTAAGATGGGACAGTGAGAAGGCCAGTTTTAATGCAGCGGGATTCAAACCCACAACCATTAGCATGTGAATCCAATGCTCAACCAGCTGAGGCCTGCGTACACAGAAAGAAAATAAAGGAGGTTAAAAAAGGTGGCACTGCACTGTTTTTTGTGGGTAATTAGCTCAGTTGTTAGTGCTATACCCTTCAATGGGTAATTTTTTTCTGATTGATTCTTTTGATAAAGCTGTTGACTCAAGATCTAATATCAAGAGTTTAATCCCAGCCCACAACACTAAAACCTGGCCTGTTTGGTGCCCATCTTAATGTTTTAATCCTTCTGGCAGTTCAGCATAGTGTTTCATAGGTCCCTCCTCTCTCCTCCCTATTTCAAAACCTTGCCAGCGCATTAGTGTAGGCTCAAGGAGTCTGCCAGATAATTGCTGGTAGACTTGGGTGGAGTGCATATGGAATTGTCCAACTGCAGTGATTCCCTCTTGATTATTATTATCATTGTCAATGTTTAAAGCCCAGCCAACTGGTCACAGCAATATATCAGGGCTAAAAACCATCTGAAAACACACACATCTTGCTGACCCTGAAAATAAAGACATCTGGAAAACAAAAATTAGCACACATCAGTGCATCCCTGCACGTAATCTAAGAATATGCTCACGGTGTTGACTATTCTTGTTATTGCTGTTTAAAGCCTAGTCAACTGTGCAGGATTGTATCAGGGCTATTACTATTTTACAATGCACACAATATCTTATTGGATAGAAAAAAAGAACCTGGAAAAGAAAATTAAGTACAATGTCAATGCATTCGCACACACAATCAAAAGATATGCCCCTGGCATTGATCACTCTTCTAATTTATCACCAGGGGATTTAAAAAATCAAATCTGAATACAAATGTAAACAAAACTAACAAATATACACATAATTAAGGACAACAAAACATATATATAGATGGGCCTATATTACCTTAACCCTTTCCCATTTGCAGATTCTGCTCAGAAACTCTTCCTAGTATTCGGAGATTTTCCAAAGCGTGTGAATGAAAAGGTCGGACGCTGATTGATATCTTGTAAATGAGGCGATATGTGGTTCCAAACTCAGCATCATTCTTTCATTGGTTTATCCTGACTTTCGCGGGAAACTTCATTCATGAGGTGTGTGTAATCCCTAGTGCTTAGAGCGTGATGGAAATTCCCCACCAGGCCTAAGTACCAGGCAGTGGGCTGCGGCGGGTGTAAACAAAAAGCGGGGTTTCCCGGTCGGTGGGCTGCGGCGGGATAAAATGGGAAAGGGTTAAACTGTTTCTGCACATCACATTTCCTTAGAGTCGAAAATGCACTTAACACACGTACCGATTATCAATCATAAGAGAAAATTTTGTAAAGCTTTATAGACTTACAGATGAATGAGCCACAATGGCAGAAAATGACTGGAGTAAATGACTGAAAGCCAACGAGCACGAATAAACAAAGAGAGAGACAGGCAGAAACAAAGAATAACAGAAAAAGAGGAAATTTCTAGCAAAGATTTTCCAGAAGGTGAGGATACTATTTATACTGAAAAAGCCCCCCGCATCCCCTTGGGGGAGTTGACCATTCTGTCCAGTCTATGATCATGGGGTTTGAAAAAGACACCTGAATACACACGTATAAACTTAACTACGATCACTAAAACACCTGAATACACACGTATAAACTTAACTACAATCACTAACACATACACAGAAACTGACATAAATTACCTAAAATTGCTTTTGCACATCACATTTCCCTAGAACCAAAAATACACTTGATCTAAATAGAAAGTATATATGGCTTTACAGGACACATACGTTAATGGACAGGTAAGGCAGAAAATAACAGGGAAGAGATGACAGAAAGCAAAGGTGCAAGGCAGAAACAAGGACAGTGACAGAAGAGGGTAGCACAGAATTTCCAGAAGATGGGGAGACTATTCATAGTTAAAGAGCCGTCAGCGTCCTAACATGGGTAATCCCTCCTGAACTAACACCAAACTCTATGAAGGGATAGACAACAACCTGATATCATGTGGAAAAATTCATCTCTAACCAAACTATATAGAAGTACATCAGTGATAAACATTTGTAAAGAATGGTCATCGACTGTCCAAAATAAACATGACCCATTCTGACAAAATCACCAATACCTCATACAGGTCGAGTTATGCTAGAGATCCAGAAAAGTGATCAAGGATCAAATGGTGAATATTGGAAATTTTGCAGTTTGACGTACACGCTGTCCATTTTATCATTTCTTTTTTTACATTTTTTTAAAAGAATAAACCTTAACAATAAAAGAAGATTTTGGTGCACGCTTTGCTGTTTTCAAAGCCTACAATACAATTTTGATCGCTGAAAATATACCATCAAGATAGAATGGGTGAAAACTGCAAAGTACACTGCATTTTATCTAATAATTAAGTTTTAGTAAGTTTTGTTCAAATGTAGACCTGCTGCTAAAGACTTTAGTTGTATGAACAAAATCTTCAAAACTTATCTTATCAAACTGGCAGATTAAGCATTTATTGCCTTTAAAACACTACATCTCCATCAATTTTCACAGTGGATAAATAAAACTGGTATTGTTATAAATTGTGGAGCCTGTACTATTTTCTGGGTGTGCAAAACTGAACATGTGCAAAATGCAATTTATTGGTGATTTTGTGAAAACAAGTCATTTTATATACATATAATACACAAGGTAAGAAGTAAGAAAACAATATTTACAAAGGAGTTAGTGATGACATACATGACATGGTTTTCGCTCTAAGCAGTAAGTAAACAATATTCACAAAAGAGTTAGTGGTGACAATTAGATACATGTAAAGGTTTTTGCTCTAAGACTCAAATTTTTTAACTGAAATCAGTGTATCTAAACGAATAGTGTGTGTGTGTGTGTGTGTTGTGTGTGTGCTTGCATGTGTGAGTGTGAGTGTGAGTGTGTGTGTGTGTGTGTGTGTGTGTGTGTGTGTGTGTGTGTGTGTGTGTGTGTGTGTGTGTGTTGGGTGGTGTGTGTGTGTGTGCGTGCGGTACTTGTGCTTCTTGGCGCTCTGCGCGCGCGCGTGTGTGTGTGTGCTTGCGCGGTGTGTGTGTGTGTTTGTATGTGAGCGCACGTGTTTATGTATATCTGTATGTGTGGGAGTGAACAAGCATATATGTGTGAGCAGGTCAGTGTCTGTGCTATTGTGTCTCTGTTCAGGAGTGTGTTTAAACAAGTCAGTGTGTTTGAATGACTATGGTATGTGTGTGAATGCATGTTGATATACTGCGTAAGGGTTTTTCTTTTAAAGTGACTGACATAATTCTTTTTATAGCTTCTTTAATACTGCATTATCATGATTCATCTAATTTCATCATAGCCGCAGGTGCTGATGTATTTGCTACTACCTTGCCAACGCATAGGCTTATGTGCAAGATTATGGCCAATGCCATGATCATTTTTGATGTTCTCTATGACATCCAGTGCATATGGAATTTATCCTGAGAATGGAGACATTAGAGAGTGAAACTGCTAGAAATGTGTCTGCCTTTGTCTCTCATGCATGTAGATCATATAGGGCTCTTGTGAGATGGAGCAATGTACAAGCACTCATTATTCGATATAGACATGTAAAAAATAAAGAACACTATCGCATGAAGGCAAATCACTGAACGAGATATTACTATCTTAACCCTTCGACTCCCACACCCTGTCCAGCAGCATCCTGCTTTACCAACCATGCAAGCAAAACAAAAATTTAACCCTTTAACTCTCTCAACCTATCCACCAGCTTCCTGCATCTTGCATCCTGGATAGGGTGAGGGAGTCAAATGGTTAAACTTTGCAGTTGGGGGATGGGGTGCAGGAGTCAAAGGGTTAAAGAGCAGGTCTTCAGATAAGTGTAAAATGTGTTAAGTATCTCAATAAACATGGATCAAGAACCAATGGACACGGATGAGTTTTAGACTTGGAGCTTGCTACTACAAATATGCTCGAAAGTTGGTGCCAGTGGTGCACTGCTGTTCAAAATTATATCAGAATTTGTTGGCGATGAGGTAAGTTTTTCTTCAGCCAAATGTGAACATGCACATTCTGACTACAAAGGGGATCTGTTTCTTGCCAGCAGTTGCACTGACCAGGAAGATTAGCAGTGATTAGAAAATATCATCACCATGTGGTGATGAGTACAGGTTAACAGTGATCAATAGAAGAACAGAAAGTTAGCACTGCTTAGGAAATACTCACGCTTGTGTGTTAACCACTGCACGCACATAAAGGAAAGCCAGAGTGATACTTACATGTAAGGGACTGAACCAGCCACTTATACGTACATGTATAGGGGGGTAGCGGGGATAGTTGTCTCTGAAGTCCGCTGTGGTCAGAGACCTCTGTAGTGCGTGAAAATCTGGATTCTCCATCCAAACCTGCAAACAGTCCACAGTGATCAAATACCTTACAGTAACTCAATGAAGATGCAGCTTTCTGGCAGTCATCATACCAGAAAATGCACAAATTTGAACCATTTAAAAAAATCATAATGAAGAAGGTTATTTAGTAATGATAATCAACTACAATTTGTTGGAAATTTTATTGCCTAATCTATTAAGAAGTATTGTGGACTATTGTCGGATAAAACAAATTAACTCAGTGGCATTGTTACAGATCTTATGATCTAACACTCACAAAATATGGAGCAATCTACTATCTATTTTTTTTACACTCACTGCAAATTTCATCACTCATGGAAATTCTTGTTTTTGTTTGTGTGGATGACACTGTACTGCACAGACACATATTTTTTCAAACCCAGCGCCAAAATATATGACAAATAATACTTTCAACAAACAAATAATACTTTCAAACTCATCGTCCCAATCCTTGCCATTTTAACTAAGTTGCTGTCTCCATCAAAACTGAAAACGAAGATCAATTCAACGGCTTGCTCAAGTGTTAGTTGTCTCTGCTTTGCTACCATTTTTGCGTCTTGTTGACACTAATAGCCTAAAAACTGTGACTACTATGCCCAAAGAGTGTTTTGACAGTCAAAGGGAGGCTACTTTATAGAGCAGCTACGCCCAAAGACTGTTTTGACAGTGGAAGGGAGGCTACTTTACAGTGCTGTGATCAGTTTGTTTCCATCCAGTATTTCTGTATCTTCTGATAAGACATTTTCACAATCTATGAAATTATATGATCAGATTTGTATCCAATGCTTGTTGTGAGTGTTGGATTATAAGGTCTGACACAATACCACTGAGTTAATTCTTTTTATCTGAAAATAGTCCATAATACACCTTACATCCACCTGCCTACATTTTAAAATCCACCTCACATTTTTTACCTGTCAGCAAACTGTGATCCACTTCAAAATGACATTCAGCAATTCATGTGACAACTTAAAACAAAACAAACACAGAAATACAGAAGAGGAGAAGGAAAACAAGAAACCAACCCAAACAACAACAAAACACAAAACAACAAAACAAAACCAAAGAAATCCACCCCATCCAAAACACAAACAAGCAAATCATAATTTTATTTAACATACATTCACATGTTGAGAATCTATATTCCACTCAACAAATAAACAAATCAATCTATTAACATACATCATATCCAAACAGTGTGACTGCCTGCGTTCAAGCAACAGAACCAGAGAAACGTGAAGAGATAAGACCATATAATACAAGACAAGACATTCACATGTCAAGAATCTATATAGGAAATCTTGCATCCATCTGTCATGACCAGAAACACCTGAAGAAAGCTGAACATTTGGAGGTCCCCCCAGTATAGTACCGACACCAAGCTGAGACTGTACCAGAACTGTGTCCTTTCCATCCTACTTTATGGTTCAGAACGCTGGAGGATGACAAAAAGCGATCTTACCATGTTGTCAATGTGCTACAGAAAGAGCCTCTGAAGAACTAAGTAAATCATCTGGCCCAACACCATCTCTAACCAACATCTACTTGCCCAATGCCACTCCAATGGCCACTATCATGAAAATTGATGGCGATGACTGGACACGTCATCCGAAGACAGCAGGGTAAAATCATTCGGTTTGCCCATCAGGGGATACCAGAGGGAAGAAGGAAGAGAAAAAGATCCAGAAACAACTGGTGATGAACAGCAGGAACAGAACTCAAGTTCATCAAACAAACCTGTGGTGGAATGCAGACACTGGCCTAAACACACAGGAGTGCAGTATCTTCATTGCTGCCCTTAAGGCCAATAGCATACTGGGCAGTAACTAAGTAATCCATATGTCAATGACCCATATCACACATACCTGTCAACCCACACAACCTACCTCTCTCTTCAGCAATCACACCTACCTGTTAACCTACACAACTTACCTTTCTCTTCAGTTATCACACCTACCTGTCAACCTACACAACTTACCTTTCTCTTCAGCAATCACACCTACCTGTCAACCTACACAACTTACCTTTCTCTTCAGTTATTACACATACCTGGCAACCCACACAACCTTACCTCTCTCTTCAGCAATCACACATACCTGTCAACCCACACAACCTACCTTTCTCTTCAGCAATCACACATACCTATCAACCCATACCACTTACCTTTCTATTCAGCAATCACACATACCTGTCAACCCACACAACCTCCTTTCTCTTCAGCAATCACACATACCTGTCAACCCACACAACCTCCTTTCTCTTCAGCAATCACACATACCTGTCAACCCACACAACCTAGGAACCAGAAAAACATGAAAATAGAACCAGAACGTGTATTCAGTACAATCAGACAAGACAGGTGCAAATTTAGGGAGAAGAGAGGACTGTCCTCTTCTCCCACTGGCAGCATGGAAGTTTTAATCTTTTTCTCCCAGTTTTTGTATTTGGTGTTTGTTTGTTTGTGATCTTACATTCACGCTCGACAAAGGCCAGTTGGCTGATAATTTGTGCCTGTCCTGTCTTGTCTGGTTGTATTAAATACGCGTTCTGATTCTATTTTTGTTTTTCTGGTTCCTGTTTGCCTGAACGCTGGTAGTCGCACTTGTTATGGATTCCACACAAATACCTTTTTCTTCAGTAAAACAATCAGCTGATGACGCAGAATACTCCCCCGGAACTTGCCAAAGGTCTGATGTTCTTCACCACACGACTGTCAACACAAAACACACATGAAACAGATAAGTGAAAGGTGATCCCGTAACCTTGAGGGGGTGCGGGAGTGAGTCAGGTGACAGAGGCGATTAATCATTCTTGGGGTCTGTGTTATAAGAGTGATGCCATCTCTTCTCCCATGCTGTTTTATCTTCCCCAACCCTGAACAAGGCATCAAATTCGTGTACATTTCACATCTAAAATTTCAACATTTTGTATGTTAATAATAATAATAATAATAATTACAATATTTATATAGCGCAAAATCTTGATAAAATCAAATCTAAGCGCTGAAGCAGACACACACGCAAGCACGCACGCACGCACGCACGCACACACACGCACGCACACACACACACACACATACACACACACACACACGCATGGCTATAAATGGGGAGAAAGAATAAAAGCAATAAAAGCAAGAATAAAAGCAATGGAAAATTATAGAGAGCATAGCATATACAATTATATATTATAACCATGTGATTCCCTCGGGCGGAGACAGGCTGCAGAGGGGGGTTAGGATTTTATGCGGAGGAGAAAAGGTGAGTTTTGAGAGCGGACTTGAAGGAGACAAAAGTAGGTTGCTGACGGACTGAGAGAGGAAGTTTGTTCCAGGAGAGTGGACCAGAAACAGAGAAGGCTCGTGGACCATAGGTATTGAGCTTAGTGCGTGGAAAGCGAAAAGTCAGAGGATCGGAGGCAGAGCGGAGGGTACGTGAGGGAACATAGATCTCAAGTAGGCTTGACAGGTAATCGGGGGCTGCGTTATTGAGGCTTTTGTAGCACATGGTGTCTAGTTTGTACTGTATGCGCTTTGATACAGGGAGCCAGTGAAGTTGTGCCAGGAGAAGAGATATGTGGTCAGCTTTTTTCTTTTTGAGTACAAGGCGTACAGCATTGTTTTGAATGCGCTGTAGGATGTGAATGGTGGAGGCAGGAAGACCAGACAGGAGTGAATTGCAATAGTCAATGCGAGACATTATGAAGGAGAGAACGAGTTTTGCAGTTGTTTCGACAGAGAGATACTTCCTGATCAGCCTTATACGATGGAGATGATAGTAGCAGGATCTGGCAGTTTGAGAAACAAAGTTGTTCATGGAGAGGGTAGAGTCAATGCAGACACCAAGGTTTTTAGCTGAATCAGAAATTGGGACTGATGTGTTACATAGTGGGAGAGAAAGAGGAGGCAGCTGAGAAAGTTTCTGACGGGTGCCAATGAGGATAGCTTCTGTTTTGTCGTCATTAAGCTGAAGTCTATTTTGTGTCATCCAGTTCTTAATGTCCGAGTAACACTCAGTGGTGCGAGTCAACAGGCGCTGTATATTATCAGGTGAGTCACTGTCTTGAAGTTGGGTGTCATCAGCATAGAAGTGGTGTTTTATAGAATGGGAGTTGATGATGGTGGACAGGGGGGAGGTGTAAAGAGTGAAAAGAACAGGGCCAAGGACAGATCCTTGTGGAACACCACAGGTCAGGTATGCAGGTTGAGAGTAAGTGCCATTGATGAGAACGGTTTGTTTTCTGTTGGATAGGTATGAAGTGAACCAAGACAGAGCAATGTCAGAGATGCCAAAAGTATGATGAAGTCTAGAAAGGAGAATACCATGATCAATGGTATCAAAGGCTGCAGACAGATCAAGGAGTGTGAGGAGAGAGACTTTGCCAGTATCAGTTGCAAGGAGGAGATTGTTGAGAATGTGTAGTAGGGCAGTTTCAGTGCTATGGCACTGGCGGTAGGCTGACTGGAAAGGATTGAGGAGATTGTTGGCAGACAGGTGAGAGTTCAGCTGGTTGAGGACGACTTTTTCAAGGAGTTTTGACAAGAAAGAGAGATTAGAGATAGGCCGGTAATTTTTCAGTTCATTTGGATCTAAATTGTGTTTCTTGAGGAGAGGGTGAACAATAGCAGACTTGAAAGAATCAGGGACAGTTCCAGTTTGAAGAGAAGTGTTGATGATGTCAGTGATGAATGGGAGGAGAGTAGGGAGACAGTCGGCGTAGAGAGAACCTGGAAGAGGATCTAGTTCGCAGGTTTTTGAACGACATGGATCTGATTGTGTTGAGAATTTCTTCTTGTGAGACTGGGGTAAAAGTAGTAAGAGGTGTGCCAGAGAAGGAAGGGTCAGGTGGGCATGGTTGACAGGGTGTCCTGTCAAGCCTGTCACGAAGAGTTTGTATTTTGGTGGTGAAATAGTTGGAGAATACAGATGGGAGTTCTTCATTTGTATGTTTTGTTGGGAGAGGTAAATCTTTTCGTGTGCCAAGGAGATGATTCATGGTTGTAAAGAGTTCTTTTGAAGAAGAGGCATTCAGGATTTTGGTTTGGAAATAGCTTGTTTTTGCTGATGCAATGAGGGTGGATACTTTTGTTTTAGAGGCTTGGAAAAGTTGCCTGTGTACAGTGAGTTTGGATTTGCGCCAGCGGCGCTCTGCTCTGCGGCGGGCACGTTTTGCACAGGCGATCTCATGAGTGAGCCAGGGGGTAGGGGGGCGGTCAGGTAAAAGACGGGTTGTGGCTGGAGCATGAGTGTCCAGAAGATGGTGGAGAGTAGTATAGAATTCATCGGCAAGGTTATGTGACTTTTCAGAAAGGAGACGGGAGGCATCAGATGAAAATGTGGAGAGGTCGATAGATTTGAGATTGCGTCGAGTCACTGTGCGCATGGTACGGGAAGGAGGAGAAATGTCGAGAGAACAGAGAATTGCAGAGTGGTCAGATGGAAGGGCTGAAGTTAGACGGGTAGAAAGAACTAAGCAGTTGTCAGTAGCGGAATTTTGGTGATCACGAGAAATGATCCAGTCAAGAATGTGACCTTTTTGATGGGTTGGTTCAGAAATGTGTTGAGTCATATTGTGATTGGACAGAGAGTTGATGATATGTCTTGTGTCATAACGGTGAGTGTTGTCATAGTGGACATTGATGTCACCTAGAATGATGAGATTTCCAGGTAAGAGACAGTAGTAATCAAGAAGTTGATCAAAGTCAGAGAGAAACATGGATGTGGTGAGCTTGTTGGCAGAGCTAGGTGGAGGTCGATAGACACAGGAGAAGGTGATGGGGTGAGGGGTGGATTGGAAGGATACTTCAACGTGCTCGAAAGAAGGATGGGAGAAAGGCAGAGACTGCGAGAAAGACAGGCGGGAATGGAGTGAGTCGTTGTAGAGGATGGCGATACCACCACCTCGGGATGAGCGATGGAAAGAAGCAAGCCTGTAACCACTCGGAGTGAGACTCACATGTATAGGTTCATGACCAAGGGGGTTAAGCCATGTTTCGGTGATAAAAGCAATGTCAACATGCTCATCTGCGATAAAGTCAGCAATGACATCAGCTTTGCCATCAGTGCATGTTGACTGAGCGTTAAAAAGGCATAGCTTTAGTTTATCACAATGCGGCGGCCGAGGTGGAGACGAAGGCAGCACCGACGGGACAGAAGACGAAGGAGACACCAGCGGGGCAGAAGACGAAGGCAGCAACGACACGACAGAAGACGAAGGAGGCACCTGCGGGACAGAAGACAAAGGCAGCACCAGCGGGACAGAAGACGAAGGCAGCGCCGGCGGGACAGAAGACGAAAGCGGCACCGGTGGGACAGAAGGTGAAGGCGGCACCGGCGGGACAGAAGACGAAGGCGAAGACGGCAGAGGAGGAGACGAAGTCTGCAGCAGCAAGGTCGAGTGCAGGGGCAGTGGAGGAGACGAAGAAGCAGAAGAGTGGTGTCGGACTGGCACAGCAGGAGGCAGATTGTGCCAAAGTCGGTGGAGACGTCTTGGTCATGAACCTATACATGTGAGTCTCACTCCGAGTGGTTACAGGCTTGCTTCTTTCCATCGCTCATCCCGAGGTGGTGGTATCGCCATCCTCTACAACGACTCACTCCATTCCCGCATGGCGTTGGCAATCATGGTGCTCCATATGTATATCCCTTGTTACCGCAAGCACACCTTCCACCATCTCTGTCCTCAGCCACCCTGTGAGTCCTTCCAATATTTTCTCCCTGGGTCTACCTGGTGCTCTCTTTCCCTCCAGCTTTCCTGTTGTGACCAGAAGCTCTAATTCCCCTTTCCTCATAAAATGGCCTATAAATGTTGCCTGTCTTTTCCTAATCTTCCTTATCAATATCTTCTTGTGTCTGCCTCCATCAAGACTATCTCGTTTGTTTTCTTTGCTGTCCATGGAACTCTCAACATTCTTCTTAATCTTAGAAACCAAATCTCGGCTGCTTCAATCTTGTTCTGGCTTTGCTTGACGACTGTCCATGCCTCACAACCATAAAACATTATTGGTTCTATGTAACATTGAAGAACTTATGTTAATAGGCAACAAAGACACAGAAAACAGTATGTGGACATACTGATTTACTACAATTCAACCTGTTTTCATTGCCTTCTTCACTGACTGCCTCCACCTGGTTAACAAAGGGTAGAGAGATTCTTCTGATCTCCCAGTCCACATGTCTGCAGACCTGCCAGAGCCTAAACCCCCTCTGTATGTACACGCATGCAAAAAAACAAATGTACACGTTAAAAAACTGAGTAAGTCAAGTCATAGGCTGGCTTAAGGAAACATGTAAGCACCCTGCATATACGCCTACCAAAGACGCAGACCGTGCAACAACATAATGGAATTCATCAACTCACCTAACAGCTTGCGTTCTCCATGCTCCACTTAAAAGTCTGATCATGTGTGATGTGCAGTGAGACCAAACAAGTTTGAAGAATAGCGCTATACAATAAGAGAAGAAGAAGAGGAAGAGGAAGAGGAAGAAGAAGAAGAAGAAGAAGAAGAAGAAGAGGAAAAGGAAGAGGAAGATGAAGAGGAAGAGGAGGAAGAGGAGGAGGAGGAGGGAAGAGGAGGAGGAGGAAGGAGGAAGAGGAAGAGGAGGAGGAAGAGGAGGAGGAAGAAGAAGAGGAAGAAGAAGAAGAAGAAGAAGAAGAAGAAGAAGAAGAAGAAGAAGAAGAAGAAGAAGAAGAAGAAGAAGAAGAAGAAAAAGAAGAAGAAAAGAAGAAGAGAAATGAAAATGATAAACAAAAATAAAAATAATAATGATGATATCAATGATAAACTACAGACAAGAACATTACCCACAACCCACCTCCTGAAGACGTTCAAGGTCAACGTGGTCGACCACAGGAAAACCGTTGTGGATTTCTGCTTTCAGGATGTCCACGATTCGTCCCACCTTCTCCCTTAGTCTGAACACTGTTACTGGATGGCTCATCACCTCTCTGCACACACACACACACACACACACACACACACACACACACACACACACACACACACACACACACACACACACACACACACACACACACACACACACACCAACACACACACATGCATGCACACACACAGAGCACACACATCAATAAAGAGATACACAGATTTTCGGCCCTTTCATCATCTCCTACCCAGAGTTAAATGTGCAATGGACTTGTTTGGAAGACTGGGACCAATCATGTTTCACCCACTTTATAGATGCACCATTGACAGTACTGCTCATATTTCTTGACCAACACTGCAGGTGACCGTATCTCTCAGGCCTGGTTGATGCCAGAATACATTATGATAATAAGCACAGAGCACACCCTTCTTATGCAGTCTCAATCCTGGACGAAACTCCACAGTATCAAGATCATCATCCTCATTATCATAATATGTCATTATCATCATCATCATCGTGTGTCCTGCTGCATGGCGTTGGCGACCATAGCCCTCCACACGAATCTATCCCTTGTCACTGCAAGTACATCTCCCACCTTCTCTGACTTCAGCCACCCTGCAAGTCCGGCCAATATTTTCTCCCTGGGTCTACCTGGTGTTCTCTTTCTCTCCATCATGAAAATAATTCCAGATTCTGGGGAACTTCATACCCTGATCTCATGGCGACCTCGGTCTCAATCTCCTCTACTGCTTCTGTACCTGAGAGAAATTCATTTGAGTGTCTTGGTGTCAGGGGTTCATAGGCTGTCATTGGAGGGCTGTGGTGTTAGTCTTGTTACTATGGGGGCTTCTCAATTAGTCAGGTTTCACAACTGAATGATTGCTGTTGTGAGCAGTGGGACTAGTAGGTAGTGTCTTTTAACCTTTTGACTCCCTCTTCCTATCCTAACATCCTGTTTTGTCAACCATGACAAGAAAAGTTAAAATTCAACCTTTTGACTCCCTTGCCCTATCCATCTGCTTCCTGCAGGAAGTTGTTGGACAGGGAAGAGAGTTGAAGGGATAAGTTTTTTGCAGGTGGTGGATAGGGTGTGGGAGTCAAAGGGTTTATATGTTACATCAAACTACTCCACCAAAATGCAGTCTCCTCTGGTGGGTGGTTCTAAGGCGACTGGCATGGCTCCCATGGGCTTTCTGACACAGGAACTTTGAATAATTGAAGTTAGGGCTGGAAGTGTGTTGTGGAGCCACAATGAGTGACGTGGGGTCAACGCCACAGAGGCCGCACGGAAGTTAACCCTTTGACTTCTGCACCTATTTCACCAACTGCAAAAACTTAACCCTTTGACTCCCTCACCCTATCCACAAACTTCCTGCAAGAAGCTGGTAGATAAGATGAAGGAATCAAAGGGTTTTTAGTTTTTGCTTTGCTAGCATGGTTGGCAACGCAGGATGCTGGTGGACAGGTTGCTATAGTCAAAGGGTTAAGATGGAACAGCAAAAAGAAAAAAAAAAAAAAGAAATCCCACCAAAAAAGAACAACCTAAAACAAAACCCACCCACCCAACCAAACAAAAACAGTATTTAAAACAGCAGTAATAAAGTTAAAAAGTACACACCTAGCGTGAATGTTAGCAGTCAATGCAGGTGGCTCCCAGTCCAAAATGGGTACACTGGACAGGTGAATGTGCATGTCGTAGATTCCGTGCTGTGTACAAACATACATAGAGACACATGCGCACACACACACATATACATATACACATACATACACACACACATACATACACACACACACACACATATACACAGTCAATGTCTAATCATACAAATGAAGAAAGCATTTAAAAAATCATTACATCTGTAAGAACAAAATCATTACACCTGTAAGAAGCATTTAATAAATTCAGTTTTATCAATTGTAATCAAAGCACTGAAATGTTTAGAATCGGATTTGTGTACCTTCTGGGTTGCAAATGCTAAAGATTCCATGAAAGTTAAAATCATGAAGAGAAGGGCTTTCCCTTGTCTGCCCTGGTGTAAAACATTGGAGAGACAGGCTAACTTCCCAGGTCTCTCCCCAGGTCTCTCCCCTTGAAAGCCAATTAGCCTTCTTGCCTTTCTAAAGTCTTGGTTAAAAAAACTGGGTAGAGCTGCACAGTCCATGTTTCACATGGTAAATCCACTGTGACAAATGAATATGAATATGAATATGAACATAAATACAGAGAGAGATATGTGAGGGCTAATAACTTTTTCTGTTTGCCATTTACATGGTCAAGGCATATCTGGCAATGCATGTGACCTTAAATTACAATGTTCACTTTCTGCTACATCTGACAATGCATGTGACCTTAAATTACAATGTTCACTTTCTGCTACATCTGACAATGCATGTGACCTTAAATTACAATGTTCACTTTCTGCTACATTTGACAATGCATGTGACCTTAAATTACAATGTTCACTTTCTGCTACATTTGACAATGCATATGACCTTAAATTACAATGTTCACTTTCTGCTACATCTGACGATGAATGTGACCTTAAATTACAATGTTCACTTTCTGCTACATCTGACGATGAATGTGACCATAGACTACAACACAGGCTTTCTAAGCTGACAGCAGAAAATCCGAGTTCCATAACCCAGTCCAATTTTTTGGCTATTTCCTAAAAATTTACACTCAAACCATAACACATGGACCTCCTATCCTATCCTACATCCACTTACCTGCTCATTACTAGCAGAGCAGATACAATATATGTGTACAGTTATTTCTTTTGTCATCTTTATGTCAGCATCCACTTCTGGAGATACAGCTGATAGGATAACCATCCCAAGGAAGTGGATGAAGAAGTCGGCGAAGGCTTATCTGATTCTACGCTCTAATATCACCAGAACAAAAAGTATGTAATGATAGGCAGCAAGGGTTGGTGCTGCTACACTGCAGCAACACGCTTTTCCCAGGAACAGCAGCCCAAATAACTTTTTTTTGTCTTATGTATCTATTTCTTTTCTGTCAGGAATCCATTGTGACAACATCATCATCATCATCATCATCATCATCATGTGCCCTGCTGCATGGCGTTGGCAATCATAACCCTCCATATGTATCTATTCCTTGTTCCGCAAGCACATCTTCCACCATCTCTGTCCTCAGCCACCCTTCAAGTCCACCCAACATTTTCTCCCTGGGTCTACCTGGTGCTCTCTTTCCCTCCAGCTTTCCTGTTGTGACCAGGTGCTCTAATTCCCCTTTCCTCATAAAATGGCCTATAAATGTTGACTGTCTTTTACTAATCTTCCTTATAAATGATCTTCTTGTGTCCGCCTCCATCAAGACTGTCTCGTTTGTTTTATTTGCTGTCTATGAAATTCTCAACATTGTGACAACAACAAAAACAAAAACAAAATAAAAAACCAAAAACCATACAAATAAAGCCATTTTAATTACTGTAATACACTTACGGCTCAAACTCCTAACCACTGGCATGTAAACTGAACATGTGATCAACTGAGCGACTGAGACTTGCTTTTCTTTCAATACAAATGAGCCCTTAGTTATTTACCCTACCCCTTGAAATGCATATCTGTTTATTCAATAAAATGTTTTGTATTTCCAAAAGACCACGAGCCACTCACCTCGCATCCCAACTTCTCGCCAATAAAGTCGCCCATCCACTTGGCACAGATGAGAGTGATCATGATGCACAGACCCAGAGAGATGTTGCCTGTGGCCTCCATGATGATGACCGTGAGACTGACTGTCATTCGCACAATCCCTCCTGCAACAGGAACAAGATTCAATTCAATTCATGTTGTTTTAACTCCTGCTGAGGGGCGAGATATACAGAGCTTCAGCTCCTGTTTGCTCACAAAAATGTCAATGTACAGTCTTTCCCCTTGCAGTGAAAGTTATAGATTCTCTTCCCATTGTTATCTCGATGCCATCATCAATGCACACACACACACACACTGCGTGCGCACACACACACACATGCGTGTGCGTGTGCTCTCCTCCCCATACACACACGCACGCACACACATACACACACACAAAATAAAAAAATCAAAAAAAATCATAAAAACACTGCTCCTCCCCCCCCCCCCCCCCCTCCGACATTAATCAAGTTGAAATGGGTGCTGTCATCTTCACTAGGATGCTTATGAATATTCATGAGCTAAAGGGCTAAAAGTCATGAATACATGTTCAGTTAAACTGATCCTTTTTGTAAGCTTTCCAATTTTCTCTGATGCACATATGCGTGTTGGTTTGTCCACATCCTACAAACAGCATACTGCTGCACACTTTGCACACTCCATCTATGGTGGTTGTACACGCTGAAGTTTTCATGTTTCCACAAACCACTCCAGGTTTAAGTTCATACTGCTTATAGCCCAGCCGCCATAACGCTAACCTAACTTATAGGATTTTTAACTCTTTGGAGACGTGCCCTAAAATGGCTGCTGAAACTGTCAAGATACACAGTTTTTGGTACTTTTTAAAAAATTATGGAGAATAACCAACGATAATAACCCTATCATGTTACATATGTTTAAAAAGGTCATTGTGCCTACTTTGTAACTGTGCGGACCGCTTGTTTATGCATGCTTTCATTTTATTCTGGTTTACCATTAAAAAAGGCATGCAAATAGCTAAAAACAAAAAAGCTCTGGATGTACACACACGACTTATATCAAACTGCTGCTTGTAATCCATTAAAAATCCATGTCACAAAACTGCACTGAACATGTTACAGGATATACATTCTTCACTGGAAGTCACTATGAGTTCTGCTTTTATGAATATTTTGTCCCAAAAATGATTATACACAGGCATAGAGTCTTTTGACTCTTTGAAATTCCTTTGTCTGGGGTACCACAAAAACAAGCCAAAAGAAGATTTCCAAAAGTCTGCTAGAGTCAAAGGGAAAGAATTCTACCTAGAAAAGTGGTTAAACTGTGCTTTTAGCATAATCTCCCATACTATAGTATGCGAACTGTCTCAGTAAAAAAAAATCATAACATCCTCCGCAGCTTCAGCGGCGGAGTGTCACAGTCATGAGACTGACCTCCACAGCTCATGCATGCTCGATGTTCTGCATGTGTATGCACATGGCGTGGACAGTCAACAAGCAAAGCCAGAACAAGATTGAGGCGGCCGAGATGTGGTTTCTAAGAAGAATGTTGAGAGTTCCATGGACAGCAAAGAAAACAAACGAGACAGTCTTGATGGAGGCAAACACAAGTAGGTCATTCATAAGGAAGATTAGGAAAAGACAGGCAACATTTATAGGCCATTTCATGAGGAAGGGGATTTGGAGCACCTGGTCACAACGGGAAAGCTGGAGGGAAAGAGAGCACCGGGTAGACCCAGGGAGAAAATGCTAGACGGACTTGCAGAGTGGCTGAAGATGAGGAGGGCGGAGGAGATGCTTGGGGCAACAAGAGATAGAGACAGATGGAAGTCCATGATTGCCAACGCCATGTGGCAGGGCACCTGATGATGATGATGATGATGCACATGAAAGGGTTTAGGCACTAACAGATCTGCACACATGCTGACCAGGAACATGGAAAATATCTCCATCCTTTACCCCCCAGGCGGGAGATACCCAAGCAAGGCTGAATCCCAGAACTTCCGACTTGAAGTCTGGCATCTTACCTTTTTGAATACTGTGACTGTCAAACGGATCCCAGCTTCTACAATTTACAGATGGTGCTACAATGAACAGGCTGATCTGTTAGAAGCCACAACCACTCTCACAGCAATTCAGGTTATTGTCAATTTTGGTCAAATGTATGCAATCTGATCAAAAGGTTCATCAAAGTTTGAACATGAAGATTGACTGAGAACTTCATTCTGAATGATTTAACAAGACTTTTAGGCTGAATCTATACACTTACAAAAAAGGTTGGTGTCTAAGGAGCCTTTTCTGCAGAAAACTGAAAATCACTCGTATAGACTCTCATCAACTGTCTTTGTCTCTACTGCTGTTCTGTCTCAGCGAGAATGTATTAGTTTTATGAATACATAAGTGTATTGGTTTTATGAAAGAATTTATGAATGCCATGGACTGATACCAATAAATCAGGGAAAATAAATAGTTTTAAAGAAAAGCACAGGACAGGACTGACAGAGAAGGAAAGTATGAAAGAATGAAAAAAAAAAGTGTGCATACCTAGCTGAGCAGCAGCACCAATCAGAGCATACTTCCCTGGGTTAGCCTTGAACTGCAAAGAAAACACAAATCATCAAAATAACGGGCATCAATAATTTTCACCCTTTGATTCCTTCACCCTGTCCAGTTGCTTGTAACCCTTTCATTCCCTCACCCAATCCATAAGCTTCCTGTGGAAAGGGAGTGAAGGGATTAAGTTCACAAGTGAGCATGTCTTCCTGCAGGAAGCTGGTGAATAGGGTAAGGGAATCAAAGGATCAGGGAAGACATACAAATGTAGAATTACACATACCTAAGCTTACAAACATACATGTGCAAGACCAACCGTACACTAAATTATACCAAAACTAAAGATAGGAAATCACAAAAAGATTTTTGGTACACACTATTGCAATTATATACAGACAAATGTTTGCAGCATCTTCATACATAATGGACACTAAACTTGTAGCTATTTATCCTATTAATACTTTCTCTACTACCCATGCAAACACTGCACAACTCACAAAACTGACCTCACAGCTACTAGCCACCCAAACAGCTGATGAAAAAGATTTTGAGTGACTGATTTAAAAATTCTCCTCTGTGTGTGTGTGTGTGTGTGTGTGTGTGTGTGTGTGTGTGTGTGTGTGTGTGTGTGTGTGTGTGTGTGTGTGTGTGTGTGTGTGTGTGTGTGTTGGCTGGCAGCTTATTCTGCTTACAGGTCACCAATCACGGCTACAGTACTCTGTTACACGCTGCCAATTATGGCAACAGTGCTCTGCTTACAGATCAGTCGTAGCAACAGTACACTGCTTACAGGTTTCCAATATCGCAACCAAACTGCTTACAGATCACCAATTATGGAGACAGTACTCTGCCCACAGGTTGCTGATCATGGCTACAGTGCTCTGCTTTAAGTCGTCAACCATAGTTACAGTACTCTGCTGACAGGTCACCAAACATAGCTACAGTACTCTGCTTACAGGTCACCAATCATGGCTACAGTACTCTGCTTACAGGTCACCAAACACGCTCCAGTACTCTGCTTACAGGTCAGCAAACATGCTACAGTACTCTGATTACAGGTCACCAAACATGCTCCAGTACTCTGCTTACAGGTCACTAATCATGGCTACAGTACTCTGATTACAGGTCACCAAACAAGCTCCAGTACTCTGCTTACAGGTCACTAATCATGGCTACAGTACTCTGCTTACAGGATACCAAACAAGCTACAGAACTCTGCTTACAGGTATCCAAACAAACTACAGTACTTCGCTTACAATTGTAGCTACAGTACTTTGCTTACAGGTCACCAAACGAGCTACAGTACTCTGCTTACAGGTCACCAAACGAGCTACAGTACTTGCTTACAGGTCACCAAACGAGCTACAGTACTCTGCTTACAGGTCACCAAACGAGCTACAGTACTCTGCTTACAGGTCACCAAACGAGCTACAGTACTCTGCTTACAGGTCACCAAACATAGCTACAGTACTCTGCTTACAGGTCACCAAACAAACTACAGTAATCTGCTTACAGGTCACCAAACAAGCTACAGAACTCTGCTTACAGGTCACCAATCATGGCTACAGTAGTCTGCTTACAGGTTACCAAACAAGCTACAGTAGTCTGCTTACAGGTTACCAAACAAGCTACAATACTCTGCTTACAGGTCACCAAACACGCTCCAGTACTCTCCTCACAGGGTGCTAATTGTGGCAACAGAAATCCACATACAGGTCGTCAATCAGCGGCCATAGTGCTCTGCTAGTAAACTGCCTGTAGGCAACTACTGTAGTCTGCTTACAGGCTGCCAATCACCATTAAAGTACCCTGCTTACAATCATGGCACAATATTCTGCCTAGAGGTCGAACAACTGTGGCTACCTACTCTGCTTACAGGTGGTTGATCAGCAGCTACAGCAGTGAAAGTGATAATTATTACATACACGTTCTTAAGTTCATCTGCTCCAGGTTCCTGGAAATTAAGTGTTTTACTTTACTCTTTTGAATTCTGTTTCTGTAGTCCACCACAGCCAGAACACAAGAGAACTTACCCAGGGCACGGCCTCTAATGCCTGACCGACCACACGGCCCCATCCAGCCCCAATCAGGAGACTAGGAATAAACAGACCACTGGGCACACTCAGACCATACGTCCACAGGGCCAGGAAGAAGTAGAGGCTGGTGTAGGAGGCCAGTGTTGTCATGTCAAATGACCCTGTACATAGTAATCACATAGTTACTTCACAGACCCGCATAGCAGTCAAGTGGGTGAATGTTGGCATTCCAATCAGAATGTCCTGGGTTTGATCCTTCCACAAAGTGGGTAAAGGTAGAGATTTTTCCAATCTCCCAGGACATCGTGAGTGCAGACCTGCCAATGCCTAACCCCCTTTCATGAATGTATATGTGCAGGATATCAAACATGTGTTAAAGATCTTGTAAGACATATCAGTGTGCGGTGGCTTATGGAAACATGAAAACACCTTATTAGTATATAATGCTACCAATTTTGAAGAACAAGGTCTCCCAACAGTGTAAAAATCGCTACTCACAGTTCCGTAGCTTTCGATGGCGTTCTCGCCATCTTCGTCAGCGCTCTAATGCTGTCTGCGTGAATCTCTACTCAGATCTCGCGAACATGGGATGAACCCAGTTCACGAGATCGAATCAGAGAATGGTACACCGGGGGCAGGGTGTAACGGCCCCGGTCCCTGTTGAGCGGGGGGTTGGTGGCTGCGATGTAGATGGCCTCCTTGACTCCTCGCTGGAACCACTTATTTTCTCTGTCCAGGATGTTGACATTGTCCGCACTGAATTGATGTTTTTCGGCGTGTAGGTGAGCTCCTACTGGAGAAGAGTCCCTCTTGTGTTCTGTTAGTCTCTTCTGAAGGGGGCGTTCAGTTTCACCGACATAATGTTGGTTACAGTCCTGGCAGTCTATTCTGTATATAATGCCAGCTTTGTCGAGTTTGCTGGTTTTGTCCTTGGGGGTGACCAGCTGGCTGCGTATGGTGTTGGAAGGTTTGGAATGTACAGCCACCCCCAGTTTTCTGATCTTTCTGGACAGAGCGTCACTCACACCTCCTACGTATGGGATGGTGATGTGTCCCTTGCGCTGGTGTTGTTTCACTGGCTGTTGGGATGCGGTGTTGGATTTCCTGCCTCCCGGGCTGTTCCAGGCCCACTTTTTGTAGCCCGAGATGGTGAGCACTTTTTTCAGGTGGTTTGTCTCCTTGTCTTTTGCCTCTTGGGTACTGCATATGGTGTTAGCTCTGTGGGTAAGGGTTCGAATCACTCCCAGTTTGTGTTCAAGGGGCTGGTGGCTGTCGAACTGTAAATATTGGTCCGTATGAGTTGGTTTACGGTAGATTACTGGGTTCATCCCATGTTCGCGAGATCTGAGTAGAGATTCACGCAGACAGCATTAGAGCGCTGACGAAGATGGCGAGAACGCCATCGAAAGCTACGGAACTGTGAGTAGCGATTTTTACACTGTTGGGAGACCTTGTTCTTCAAAATTGGTAGCATTATGTCTACCCCCCAACTGTTGAAACTTCCCCTACACCTTATTAGTGTTATTTCTGTTCAGAGCCCAGCCGACTGTGTAGAGCCATATCAGGGCTACAACCGTTCCAAAACACAATACTTCAACCGGAAAAAATGGAAAAGAAAATTAAGTACACATATCAACTCATTCGTGCACATAGTCTAAGGAGATACCACTGGCGTTGACCACTCCGTCCAATTTATCACACAGTGGATTTAAAAAACACACCTGAATACAAATTTAAACATAACTAAGGACACTAAAACATAACTAAAAACAGGCCTAAATTGCCTAGAATTGCTTCCACATACCTCATTTTCCCAGAGCAAAAAAATGCATTTAATACATGCACCCAATTATCAATCCTAAGACAAAAGTACGTAAGATTTTATCAAACACATACAGGTGAATGGACCAGCAAGGCAGAAAACGATAGGAAGAAATGACAGAAAGGAAAAGAACAAAGCAGAAACAAAGAGAGTAACAGAAAAGAGGAAATTTCTAGCACAGAATTTCCAGAATGTGGGGATAATATTTATACTGAAAGAGCCCCCAGCATCCATCAAAGACGCAGACTGTGCAATAACATAGTTGACTGTGGTAAGCTTGCCTTACATGCTGAGTTCTCTGTGCTCAACCTAAAGTGTGAATATGTGTAATATACAGTGAGTCCAATACAGTTTGGAGAATAGCACTATATAGAATGATTTATAATACACTTTAGGATGAAAATAATGAAACATCTTGCAGAGTTACTGAAAAGAAAACAACCCACATCACGCATACTAATCATACAAGTTATATCATCAAAAAAACAACAGTCAATCCTGTAAAGTCACACACACACACACACACACACACACACACACACACACACACACACACACACAACACACACACACACACACACACACTGTGTGTGTTGTGTTTGTGTGCATGTGTATGTGTGTGTTTGAAATCATCTTAAAAAGAATGTTCAGTAGAGAGAGAGAGAGAAAAAGAGAATATACCAGAAGGCTCATGGAAGAGACGTCTAACGCTGGACTCGGGTGTGTCAAAGAACAGGTTGGTGGAGGCACTGTCATAGCCATCAGGACAGAAAAACTGAAACATTCCCCAAATTGAACTGAAACATTCTCCATACAAAACTGTGGCTGAATTGACACATTTCCCATACAGCACTGTTACAGAACTGAAACATTTCCCAAACAGTGCTGTTACTCAATGGATACATTCCCCATACAGCAATGTTACTGAACTAAAACATTCCCCATACAGCACTGTTACTAAACTGAAACATTCCCCCAAACAGCACCATCACTGAACTGAAACATTCCCCAAACAGCAATGTTACTGAACTGAAACATTCCCCATACAGCAATGTTACTGAACTGAAACATTCCCCCAAACAGCACCATCACTGAACTGAAACATTCCCCAAACAGCAATGTTACTGAACTGAAACATTCCCCAAACAGCAATGTTACTGAACTGAAACATTCCCCATAGAGCAATGTTACTGAACTGAAACATTTCCCCAAACAGCACCTTTACTGAACTGAAACATTCCCCCAAATAGCACCATTACTGAACTGAAACATTCCCCATACAGAAATGTTACTAAACTGAAACATTCCTCAAAGAGCACTGTTACTGAACTGAAACATTCCCCCAAACAGCACCATTACTGAACTGAAACATTCCCCATACAGCAATGTTACTAAGCTGAAACATTCCTCAAACAGCACTGTTACTGAAATGAAACATTCCCCAAACAGCACTGTTACTGAACTGAAACATTCCCCAAACAGCACTGTTACAGAACTGAATGGATACATTCCCCATACAGCAATGTTACTAAACTGAAACATTCCCCAAACAGCACCGTTACTGAACTGAAACATTCCCCATACAGCAATGTTACTAAACTGAAACATTCCCCAAACAGCACTGTTACAGAACTGAATGGATACATTCCCCAAACAGCACTGTTACAGAACCGAAACATTTCCCAAACAGAGCAGTTACTGAATGGATACATTCCCCATACAGCACTGTTACGGACCTGAAACATTCCTCAAACAGTGCTGTTAAATATTCCCCAACAGCAATGTAACTAAACTGAAACGTTCCACAAACAGCACTGTTACTGAACTGAAAAATTCCCCCAACCAGCACTGTTACTAAACTGAAACATTCCCCAAACAGCACTGTCACCATCAATCATGGAAAAGTGAACAGACAGGCATGATAGACAAATGGGTAAACGCTGCATTTCCAATCAGAAGGCCTTAGGTCTGGTCCACCCAAATATTTCTGTATAGATGGCAAAGGGTGGAGAATCTTTCAAATTCCCATATCAACATCTGCGTAGACCTGCCAATAGTTAAACCCCCTTTGTGTGTATGCATGCAGATTATCAATACGTATTCAGAATATCAAATATGCACTATAGAGATCCTCAAGTTATGTCAATGTCTGGTGACTCATGGAAACATGAAAACACCCAGCACACTCGCCCATCCAAAATGTAGACTGTACAAAAACATTGTGGAGTATGGCAAGCTCAACTAATACCTGAAGTTTTCCATATTCCACAATAAAAACAAAAGTCTGACTATTTGTAGATTGGCATCGGGAGCTTGGGAGATGAGTGTCCTGACAGTGGTAGGGCACTGGTGCTCTGGGTCCCATCCACACCCTCATGGTGTTTCTTGTTAAAGTAGTGAGTCCAAACAACTTTGAAGAAGACGGATATACAATAATAATAATAATAATAATAATAATAATAATAATAATAATAACTGACACAGCTTAAGTTGATATCTGTCTTCTTATGGTTGCTGGCTACATAGTCAGGATTCAAACTTCTGCGTTCTGAACTTCTCACTTTTTAGTAGGGAAGCTTTATCAAATGTATAGTAAAGATAACAAATGAACATAATGATCAGGTTCAGAACATTTAAGTGAAGTGAAATTGTCTTGTTTATTCATTTTTTGTTTTTCATTATACAATAATGTTGTGGTATGCTTGAAGAGGACCCTTTAACCAAAAAGCATGCCTGTTTTGTTACATCCATTAAACAAACACATTCTTAATCTTATTCTCTTTATGTTTTTAATGCACTTTTGGTTCTGAACTATTTGAACATCAGCAGTCTCTTCAGCTAATTCAAACTGTCTGTTTTAATTCAATTCAGTTTCTCAAGACGATGTCTCTACGCTCAGAATGAATTCCATATGTACTAACGTCATAGGTGCCATGCGTAAGGTGATCATGGCACAAGCCTTGAGCTTGCACATAAACCCATGACCTGGTCAGCTCCTGAGGTCCTACTTAGCCTATGTTTCACTTAGTCTACATTTTCTATACTAGTATTTATCAGCCTATGACTGGAACAAGCTTGGTTACATGTAAATGACATGTGTATCTTATCTTCAATGAAAAAGAACAGATACATAAAGTAAATAAATATACAATTAAAGGTCTGAATCACAACACAACTAGCTACTCAGTATAAATTCGTCTCACATGACAGAAAGCTCCCCCCCCCCCCTCCCCCCAAGTCAATGTACAAAGCTTCAGCTGCCTGTCAACAAGGTGAAGACAGTATTTCCTTAGTCATAGCCCCGCCAGTCTGTCATTCACTTCCAAAGAAAGAAAAAGAGTGTTTTAATTCAAACACTGTACTTACCTGCACTAGTGTCTCCTTGGTGTTCTCCTTGAGGGACTTGCAGTCGTTGTTGACATAGATGGTGATGAAGCTCACTGTGGCCGTCACGATGGCCACCATCACTGCCTCAAACATCTGTATGTACTTGTTGTACATGTACCTGAAATAGGCACCTGATGTTTCCAGTTTATGTTTCTGTACGAATACTCTTTCTGTGACTTCTGAAAATATTTTTTCCCTTTCCTGTCTGGACTGATTTTGTGTGAAATTTTTATAATCAGACACTGGACTGACAATCATTCATCTAGGATTTTGAGAATTTAGTATCTAGATACTGAAAACAACTGTTCATCAATTATGCTTCTAAAACTCAAACAAATCCTACGTTGTCTGTTAAAGCACCAAATTAATGTAATGCTGTCACTTCTACATGCTATTCTTACTTCCTGTAGTATCATCATAATGATGTGCCCTGCTACATGGCGTTGGTGATCATGGCCCTCCATACGAATCTATCCCTTGTCGCTGCAAGTACATCTCCCACCCTCTCTGTCCTCAGCCACCCTGCAAGTCCATCTATTATTTTCCCCTGAGTCTACCTGGTGTTCTCTTTCCCTCCAGCTATCCTGTTGTGACCAAGTGCTCTAATTTCTCTTTTCTCATGAAATGGCCTACAAATTTAGTATGCTGAAATAAAAACATGATTAAGAAAGGAGTAATGCCAAGAAATGAACATGGCAAAGTTCTCTGAATCCCTCTGTTCTTACTTGCTGCTGTTCAGTTATAGGGATCACGAAAAATGAAAAGAACCTCAATGCTAAAAAACATCTGATATGTTCAGTTTCAGTTTTTCAAGGTGCTGTCTCCACGCTTGGAATAAATTCCATATGAACTGAGACTGCAGATACCATGTGATGGATGAGATCCACAATTATCATGGTATAACGCCATAAACCTGCGCATAAGCAAGATGCATTGATAAGGTCTTGATGTTTCTACTGAGCGTACGGGTTCTATGTCTTTCCTTGTTTCAATCTGTCATTGAACAGCATTGATAATACTGTACTGAAATCTATCTCTTCATATGAGATGCCTTACAAAGTTAAAAACAACAACATATTGTCGCCCCCAAGTATGATGGACAATGCCCTACACTCAAGTCAGAGAAACCCATCTACTGACAATCCTCTTCATACCCCCTTTCCGCTATATACCACAATTCATCATTTCCTTCACCAAGCTCTATGCCACAATTCATGATTCCCATCAAGCACTCTATACCGCAATTTATGATTCCAATCACCCAGCTCTATGCACAATCATGATTCCCATCACGCAGCTCTATACCGCAATTTATGATTCCAATTCACCCAGCTCTATACCACAATTCATGATTCCCATCACGCAGCTCTATACCGCAATTTATGATTCCAATCACCCAGCTCTATACCACAATTCAGATTCCATCACGCATCTATCCGCAATTTGATTCCAAACACCCAGCTCTATACCACAATTCACATTCCCATCACCCAGCTCTATACCACAAATCAAGATTCCCATCACCCAAATTCCCTCCCTATGCTATACTCTTGATTCCACCATGCTTAGTACCCCAATGTAGCGCAATGAAGAAAATGAAAGTAGAACACTTCTATAGGTTATCATTCTTACTTGCCGCGGTACAGTGACAGCTTCTGGTTGATGACGTTGAACAGTGCTCCCAGAATCCCTCCTGAAACATACACAACTGGTCAACATCTCCAAGGTATTCACACAGACAGGCATGACAGTCAAGTGGTTATGACACTGATCTTCTAATTAGAAGGTGCGGGTTCAAATCTCATTGGATATCACTTGCTGTAAAGGGTTATTTTTTGTTACTTTCATTTAAAGCCCAGCATAGAGCAATATTCATTTAAAAAAAAACATAATATCTCAACAGGAAAAAAAAAAGCAAAAGAAAATTAAGAACACATATCAATGCATTCACACACATAATCTAAGGAGATGCCCCTGACACTGACCACTCTGTCCAATTTATCATACAGGGGATTTAAAAAAACAATACAAGTGAATGGACCAGCACAGCAAAAAATGATACGAAGAGATGACAGAATGCAAAGGAGGAAGAAAGAAACAAAGAAAGTGACGGAAAAGAGGAAATTTCTAGAACAGAATTTCCAGAAGGTGGGGATACTATTTATACTGAAAGCGCTTCTGACATCCCCACAGGGAAGGGGGGTGGGGGCTGGAACATGGGAGATAACTCCCGCTTTAGCGTGGGGAGAATCAGAGCCAGTTTTGTACTGTTAACTGGTGAACTGATGATCAATCCCACCCACCGAGGCTGCAGGCATGAAACAACTACTGATGCTTCCTGTCATGAACATGTTAACATAGGGTTAAAAAAAAGAGCCAAACACATTAACAAAAAAGCTTCGGAACTGTTGTCCACAAATGAAAAAATAATCACACACACACTAAATACAAAAAAAGTAGATTTTTGAGGATGAGTTCCATTTCTCTCCCTCACTATTTACCTTCCCCAGTTCTGAACAGGATCAGGTACCCACTCACAGCTGGGTGGACTGGAGGCTGCATTTCCCATCCAAGGCTACAAACTCATACAGTCAGTCTGGAAAGCAGGAGCTTTACCTGTATCAGTCTATGCCATCCACACCAAAAGAAGACTAAATTATAATTCCTTACCATTACACTGAGAAACTTTAGGGACAGATAGAGACAAAGACATAGAAAAAGCAATGAAGGATTTGGGTCAGATATGGACAGACAGGCAGACAGACAAACAAATCTCACAACGTCATGGACAAACTGAACACGGAAAGGCATGCATATATAAAAACTTACCAATGCAACCCATGACGGCAAAGACACCAAGCTCCCCAATTTGATACGACATATTCTGCAATAAATACAAACATATATTGGAACATATCAACTGGATTAAACAAAAACATAAAAAAAACCATAACAGAACCAGCTGACAAGATGAAGAGGTTAGTGCAATGGACTACAACTGGAAGGTTGTGCATTCAACTCTTCATCAGTCCTTTCAAAATCATTGTGAGATTTTTCGGCTTTAATCTGCTCCTGCCCAGAGTTGAGCATGCTACGGGCTCACTGGGAAGACTGGGACCACACAGTCAAGTCTCATTCATTTCACCTATGCATCATTGAGGGTGCTGCTCACATTTTCCGACAACACTGCAGGTGCCTGTATCTCTAGTGCCTGGTTGATGGCAGGATACAACAAAGTGTAGAGTACACCTTCCTGGAGCTCCAAAGCATCTTGTTTATCATCCTCACACCACACACACACACACACACACACACACACACACACAACACACACACACACACACACACACACCACACACACACACACACCACACACACACACACACACACACACACACACACACACACACACACACACACACACACACACACACACTCACTCACCTCAAACCTGCCAAAGTTGATAAGACCAGACTGGACAGTTGCCAGGGGTCACCCTTGATATAACTCCTCCACACATTCAGGGAAAATGTGGATATGATGGCGGAGAAAAACTGAAAGTGGACACACATACTTCAATCAACAGCAGAAGACAAGATTGGAGAACAGAGAACAGACTCAGAGAACAAATACACAATGAAAACAAAAGAAGCTGAGACCACAGAACACATAACAGAATGACACAGTAACTTTATTCATTTATTCATTTTTGTTGTCTGACATTTTTTCAAGAAGGATTCATTGCACTCAGACAATGCACTCCACCCAAATCCATCAGCAATCATCTGGAACACTTCCTGAGCTGAGCCTGTGCAAAACTCCACACGCTGGCAAGGTCTTGAAATGGGGAAGAGTGGGGAAAGGGGCCTCTGAAACACTAAACTGACACCACCAGAATGATGATAACATTCTGATCTGCAGTGAACACCTTCTTTTTAACCCTTTCCCATTTGCAGATTCTGCTCAGAAACTCTTCCTAGTATTCAGAGATTTCCGAAAGCGTGTGAATGAAAAGGTCAGATGCTGACCGATATCTTGTAAATGAGGCAATGTGTGGTACCATTCTTTCATTGGTTAATCCTGACTTTCACGGGAAACTTCATTCATGAGGTGTGTGTAACCTGTAGTGCTTAGAGCGTGATGGAAATTCCCCACCAGGCCTAAGTGACAGGCGGAGGGCTGCGGCGGTGTAAATAAAAAGCGGGGTTTCCTGGTCGGTGGGCTGCGGTGGGATAAAATGGGAAAAGGTTAATGTTGTGGGCTGGGATTCAACTGGAGACATTGGAGAGTTTGAGTCTAAGGCTTGGTCAATAGAAACAACCAGCCTGCATATTGTTTTCTTTTCCAAAGAATTTTATAACTTTGTGTGGGTCTACAGCCAAACTGTAACCTAACCTATACAGCACTATCAACCAATATGACACATTCTTGTGGATAATTCTACAGGTATAAAGCGTCCTTTTTTAAAGTTTTGGATGCACTGCTGACACATAATATGCATCATGATTTCATGATTGCAAATGAGTTGTTGATGCATGCCATTTGCTTTAGCCTGTCTGTTAGCCCCAGTAATGTTTCAGAAAGGGAAAGTCTCCCGCATGGGGCAACAGCAGGTTTTCCATTTCACTATGCCCAGGCTTTGAGAGTGAGTGAGTGAATGTGGTGAGTGTGAGTGTAAATGTGCATGCCTTGTGTGTGTGAGAGAGAGAGAGAGAGAGAGAGAGAGAGAGAGAGAGAGAGAGAGAGAGAGAGAGAGAGAGAGAGAGAGAGAGAGAGAGAGAGAGAGAGAGAGAGTAGACACTGGATGTTTTATTCAAAGAGGCCATAGTCCCTCATGAAAAGGTGTGAACAATAAACATAAACATGCTGAGGCAGACGTTCATAATTAGTACACAGAAATAGACAAATATAATGATGCAATGATAGCTTTATATCCTCTCTCTCTCTCTCCCTCTCTCTCCCTTTCACACACACACACACACACACACACACACACACACACACACACACACACACACACACACACACACACACACACACACACTGTTATACAACTTGATTAGCCTCTCTGAGTCCCTAAAAACGATGGAGTTGCATTGCAGTTTCCAGGGCACAAGCCTGACCATAGTGACATGGAAAACCTGCTGTTGTTCAAGTAGGGCAACTTTCCTTTCTGAAACATTAGTGAGGCCTAGGGAGAGGCTAAAGCCAACTAAGCTTGAAGCCAGTGAATGGAGAGGTTTCTAAGACAGAGCATGTTAACTTGAAGAAGAAATCAGCAACAAAAAGCCAGGCATAACAATATGTGATTAACTCTTTTCCAACCATGGTCCCAATCAAGCGACTTCCCATACGACCGCCATGGTCGCATTTGTGCGACTTGGAGGGGGTCATGCTAAACAATAACTTTTCACACGGGTACAAAGCTTCTGTCAGCTCCACTGGTGAATGCAGGCAACTGTGCTATTTTCAAACTTTACCAAGCGACCTAGTTTTTCAGCAGTAAGGCTGAAGTGTGGCTTTGTTAACTGTCAGAATTTGCGTCACGTTTTCTCCAAAATGGCTGCAAATTGACAC
Source organism: Monoplex corrugatus (assembly GCA_030674185.1). Taxonomy (NCBI): domain Eukaryota; kingdom Metazoa; phylum Mollusca; class Gastropoda; order Littorinimorpha; family Ranellidae; genus Monoplex; species Monoplex corrugatus. Next base: position 117,157,287 of record CM060306.1, on the reverse strand, counting down.
GCATTGTCTACCACTCCGAGTGGAATAAGCAGACAGCTGACTTTGTGTGTAGATTTTCCACTGCTTTTCCTCATTTATTATAATGATATCTGGCGCAGACTCACGAAATGTCAGTAGTACAACTAATAAACTGAATGAAAAAAAATTGTTTGTTTTTCTTTATACTAAGATTATCTGTGGAATAATCAATCAAGCACATAAACATAAGCAAGCATTCATATGTAAATACAACATCTGTCCTTTACACAGCAAAAAAAAAAGTAAGTGAAAATCTTTAATAGTCTTTGAGATATAAGCTTTTAAAAATGCATACTGCGCTGCAAAATTGGCTGCCCAAAATATACTTGGCACTGAGAAGCGCCGTTTCTGGGGAAACTTGGCTGTGAAAGAGTTATCTTGATTTTACATGAAAATAGGTATGAAACAAACAACAGATACAATATTTAAAAAATCCAAGAAGCCCTATATGAACAATCAAAATTTAATTTTCTATCATTTTTTTTGGGTATGATATTAACAAATACATAGATGTAAAACTGACACAGACCAGTCATTCTTAGAAAATGTCACTCTGCATGGAAAACCAGACTAAAGTGTAAATTTCCATTTTGAGTTTTCAAGTAATCTTAAAATTCTGAAGTTTATAAATTAACATACAAAAAGCAGAATTATCCTATTGAGTTTTCTTTTTAGACAAGTTTAAACTTTGTGAGCATATTTTTGACAAGGGAAGTAACTGCAAAATTTTGGAAAAAAAAAGAAATTTCTTATTAAAAATTGCTTTTAATGGAACTTTCAGATATGTGATATAATCAAAAGTTGGTAAATTGGAAATATGATGTCAGAGATTCAAAATATGGAAAAATCTCAGGTGACCCAATGTTGACCCTCTCCGGCTATTTTTAACCATACCTATGACTGGCTGACCGTGATTTCAGCCATGTTTTCCCATGCTGTTACACAAATATATAAACAAACTGAATTTATCAATTCTATGCAGAATCAGAAAAAAAAATCCCTTCTACATAACTCTAATGGATAAGTTTAACCCTTTGACTCTCGCACCCTGTCCACCAGCATCCTGCATTGCCAACGGTGCTAGCAAAGCAAAAATGTAACCCTTTGACTCTCTTACCCTATCCACCAGCTTGACTATCTCACTCTTCCTGCAGGAAGCTGGTCAACAGGGTAAGAGCTGGTGGATAGGATGACAGAGTTAAAGGGTTATGTTTTTGCAGCTGGTGGACAGGGTGTGGGAGTCAAAGGGTTAAATAAATGTAAAGAAATCACACTTACAATTCTCCAAGTGAGGCCCTGGTTCCAGAAGGAGGCACCCTCCTCAAGAGAGAAGAGCATACCACCGACAGGAGCTCCGAAGGCTGCAGCCACTCCCGCCGCTGCCCCGCCTGACACAAAGTCACGCTTCTCTTGGTCTGTGCGGAAATACTCAAACACCTGAAAACAGAAAATGTCCCATGATTAATTTACAGTTTTATCACAATGTTTGGAACACACAGCCAGTTGATGTGAGGGATCTGTCCACCCTTTCACGCTAAAAGTCACAGACTTAAAGAGTAATATACA
>CM060306.1:117115703-117150703 GCA_030674185.1 Monoplex corrugatus | reverse complement strand
GGCAGGCAGGCAGGCAGGCAGGCAGGCAGGCAGACAGGCAGGCAGGCAGACAGGCAGAGAGAATAATAAACACATTCTAATAGTATCATGAAAACTAAGCGAAACTACCATAAATTGATGTCAACTTCTGCTCTCCACTGAGAATGGCAGTGGGTTGCATGGGGTGAAAAGACAAAAAGGGGGAATGAAAAAGACAGGTTCAGTCAGTTACCTCCCTCACCATGGTGTCTCAGGTAGAGCTCTGCGTGGCCACAACTGGCTTAACTCTTTGATGACGGGCTACTTCGATCGAAGTAACAGCTGAGCTCTCACTGAGGACGGGCTACTTCAATCATAGTAACAGACGGTCTAGGGTATATAACTCCCTCTATTTTTGTTATGCTAATGATTTAGTAGTTGGCAGTTGCTTCCCTTGTGGAGGGAACTTCCGTTGAACGCTTCAGCTACGTTTTGCCGGTTTCTTTTGTCTACAATCGATGGATAAGTTCACATGCACCCGTTCTCAGTGATTTCACTGTGGCAGCCCTAGGCCAACAGGAGAGCTCAGCTGTGGCAAGTGCAGTCACAATAGAGTTAATCTAATGTAAACTGCAGGTTCAGGCTCATCAGCTTGCCCACCAAGTGAACCAGACAGCATGTATTGCAGCAATGTTGCCTCTAGCAAGTGGAGCGACATGAGGCAATGGTCGACTACAACTCCACTGACTGCTAAGTTTTACGGCAGCCAGCAGGAACTCCACATAGAACCGGCCACATTCATCAGCAGATGGTGCCTGACCACATAGACGACAAAGGAAAGCAAGGAGATTCCCTCACTGACTCCCTGACCATGTCCACCCAGGTGCATAACTTATAAAAAGGATACATGTCTTGATGGTGCTGTATTTCCACGCAGAGCCTCTTTCTACACAGAAGTCGATGAAGGCGGCAATGCTGCCTGTGATGATGCCCACCAAGCCTGCCACCACCCACCGACATATACTGATCTTGGTCACATGCTGAAAACATCACCATAATAATGTCATATACTGATCTTGGTCACATGCTGAGAATATCACCACAATAATGATTTACTCTCACATAGCTGATCTTACATACATGCAAGTGTGAAATTTTATACCTACCATTTCCAGATGTTTATTTCTGAACAACTAACAATCCAACTGCCTTGTTGTTTTTTGTGAAATAACCAGTTAAAGTACTTTTTTGAAATTTTGATTGATTTTGTTTTATTTGGAAAAATACTGATGATGTAAAACATGGCGAAGTAAAGATTTACAAAAACAAGAAAACTACGAGGAATCAATTATACTGTGAATTTGCATAAAACATCGTAACATTATGAATTATAGATTTAATAAAAAAAAATCACCATTATCTAACAAAATGCAATAACTTTCCCAACTGACAACATGTTATGATTAACACATGAAAAGTGACCATACAGCTTCAAAAATTACTTCTGTGTAAAACAAACAAACATAAATTAAAAGTAATCATGCAAACATGTATGCATAAATCATCACAAGCAACTATTCACTGTTGGTGTCAGTCACATTTCTTAAAATCTGATCACACACACACACACACACACACACACACACACACACACACACACACACACACAACAACACACACACACACACACACACACACACACACACACACACACACACACACACACAACACACACACACACACACACACACACACACACACACACACACACACACACACACACACACACACACCACACACTTCTTGCCTTTTAAAGAACAGTTTTAACAGACTGACCCACTTTTGTATCACCTTTTTTTTCACCCATCATAACCACCATTGTTATCTTTGCCGTCATCTCAGTAAGGGAGATTTCTATGTGCTCACCTTTTTATTTCATCCCATTTAATACACTACAGAAGTTGGCACAATAGGATGATATCTATGATGCTGTGGAGTTCCATTTACGACTGAGACTGTGTGACAGGGCTGTGCTCTACACTTACTACCATAATATATCCTGGCATCAACCAGGCCTGAGAGACACAGACACCTGCAGTGTTGGTCAAAAGATCTGAGCTACATCCTCAGTGACACATCCATGAAATGGATAGTTCTCAACTAGTGTGGTCCCAATTTTCTGACTGAGCCCTTATATATATCGTGCTCAAGTCTGGATAGGAACCAGTTGGAATGAAAAATCTAACCACAATGATTTTGAAGAAACTGACAGGCATTCAAACCCACAATCTTCTAGTCTGCTGCGCTAACCACTACACCACGGTAACTGATTGTGATGGCAAATCATTATTATTATGATCATCATGACCATTATCATAAACACTTGTTATTACCTTTGTTGTGATGACAAACATTGTTATTATATCTTCTTCTTCCTTCAATCAGCCGCTTTTATCTGAAAGGTGTCAAGTGAAGATGAATCTGGCCATTCCATGGCAAAATGGGAGGCCTGGAGGAGCGTTATGCTGTGAGTGCAGACTGAATCTATGACTCCGTCAATCCACCACCATCATGGTCTTCCTCTGGCTCTGAAGATCCAGTAGCTGGTGTTGTAGGCTTGCAGGACTGGCTGGCTGACTTGTGTTTTTGTCAGGTGATCAAACCACTATAATGTATTGGTGTGCAAATACTGATTGTGTAGATGTAACACCAACCATCTACCTGATGTTACTCTACTGACCCAGTCCCTTCAGGTTTTGCCAGTTGCTCACGGAATACATCTCATCTCACAAGTTGTGAGTTAAAGCTCCAGGGTTTTGTTCAGAGCCAAAGTATGGCACAGATATGTAAGAATGAAGATTGTGATGATCAGTCTGGCTTTGGTTCCATAGGTATGCTTTGATGATTCAGGAGGGATGATTGTTTATAGCTGACCATGTTTTTGTCATAAAAGTCAGTATAGATGACATTATCATCACAACTAACATCATCATTAGAATCATTCTTATGATGGCAGCAAATCTTTATCATTTGAACTACTTAATTGTTATCACTGCCTCCACTATTATCATTGTTCTATGAATGTCAGCAAATACAATAGAAAATAATCACACCCACCACTTTTATCACTGATTTGATATACTTGTGATCACAATCACCACTATTATCACTGCTCTATGAGCATTATCATACATACAACAGATAATCATCACACCCACCACTTTTATCACGGATTTGAATTACTTAACTGTTATCACAACCACCATTCACATGAGTATTAACACAACAGTCTCAAGATGATGGTCAGCTGGCAGATCACAAGAGTGTGGACTTACCCAAGAGTTGGCTGTTTTGGCCGCTTCCCTTTCTTGGATACAATTCTCTATGGTGTCATAATCCAGACTCTGCAAAATAATTTGTGAAACAAACAGTGGAGTTTGTGGCCTTGTGATTGAAGCACCAGCCTAGGATGTGAGAAATCATGGTTTGAATTATGAATTGGACATGGATTCTTCTGCCCCATATCCTCCAAACCTTCACAAGATTTTGAATGGTAGTCTAGATGCTAGTCTTTTTGATGAGGTGATTTACTAAGGTCCCATATGCTGACCATGCTCAGTGCATGCTTAAGACTTCATAGCAACAAAGTTGTTCCAGGCAAAATTTTGTGGAAAAATCCACCTTCGCAGGTAAACAGAAATGCATGTACACAGACGCATCCCCCCCCCCCCCCCCCCCCCCAAAAAAAAAATCCACAACAAACAAAATAACAACAACAACAAAATCGAGTAGTACTGCACTGTAACAACAATGCACTTTCTTTGAGGACAGCAGTCCAAATTTCACATTGTAAAAAACATAAATCCATAATGAATACATATTTTTATGAATAGATGAGTGAGACAGAGAGAGAGAGAGAGAGAGGAGGGAGGGAGGAGGGAGAGAAGAGAGAGGAGAGAGAGAGAGAGAGAGAGAGAGAGAGAGAGAGAGAGAGAGAGAGAGAGAGAGAGAGAGAGAGAGAGAGAGAGAGAGAGAGAGAGGGTTCAAATAATGATTGAACTGTATGGCCGCAGACTTTTACAATATAGCGGACACAGTTTATATAAATTATACAACACATAAATTACAAGAGAATGAAATAAAGAATTGTAACCTACCAGTGGTAGGTGCTGAGAAGGAAAACATACATTATAACAAAAAAAGTATTGGTAGGCCTAAGTGACTGTGTACTGACCTCATACTTGGCGGACAGAAGATTTTCAGGGTTGATGCTGTTGTGTTCTATGACAACAGTAGGTTCCGGCTGAGTGGTTCTCCCTGTTGTGTCTGCACAGTTGTCTAAATCTGAGGTGATGTCATCTTCACAACCGGAATACTGATAAACCAGAAAGAATGAGCCTTAGTCAGAAACAAAGCAACTGACTATCACTGTCTGAAATAAGTATGAATGTGCATGGTCAGGGTTCAAGTCTTAGGCCAGTCACATGTGTTTCATAGGCTGACTGCTTCTTTTGATACAGTTGTGGACTCAAAATCTCATGTCTCAAGTTCAATCCTGCTCCTCAACGTAAACATTAGCTTGTTCGCTGCCCGTGTTAATGCTCTAATCATTCTGGTGATGGCAGTGTTTAACACTTCCCATTCCCCTCCTCATTCCATAGGATTCTGCATAGGGTCAAGGAGTCTGCCAGATAGCAGCTGGTACATTTGGGTAGAGTGCTACGGAATTGTCTCTGTGCGATGAATTCCATTTGAATGAAGTCCAAACCGTCTAGAATATGAAAAATGATGGCATATGTATAGATACAACTGATAGCATTTACATAAAACCTATATGCTAGATAAGGCCTCAAGACCTTGTCAACATATAGGTCTTAAGGCTTATACCATGATCATTTTGAATCTTCTCCATCATATGGCATCAGTGACATAAGTGCCACTCTGCAATTCTCTGTTCTCTCGACATTTCTCCTCCTTCCCGTACCATGCGCACAGTGACTCGACGCAATCTCAAATCTATCGACCTCTCCACATTTTCATCTGATGCCTCCCGTCTCCTTTCTGAAAAGTCACATAACCTTGCCGATGAATTCTATACTACTCTCCACCATCTTCTGGACACTCATGCTCCAGCCACAACCCGTCTTTTACCTGACCGCCCCCCTACCCCCTGGCTCACTCATGAGATCGCCTGTGCAAAACATGCCCGCCGCAGAGCAGAGCGCCGCTGGCGCAAATCCAAACTCACTGTACACAGGCAAATTTTCCAAGCCTCTAAAACAAAAGTATCCACCCTCATTGCATCAGCAAAAACAAGCTATTTCCAAACCAAAATCCTGAATGCCTCTTCTTCAAAAGAACTCTTTACAACCATGAATCATCTCCTTGGCACACGAAAAGATTTACCTCTCCCAACAAAACATACAAATGAAGAACTCCCATCTGTATTCTCCAACTATTTCACCACCAAAATACAAACTCTTCGTGACAGGCTTGACAGGACACCCTGTCAACCATGCCCACCTGACCCTTCCTTCTCTGGCACACCTCTTACTACTTTTACCCCAGTCTCACAAGAAGAAATTCTCAACACAATCAGATCCATGTCGTTCAAAACCTGCGAACTAGATCCTCTTCCAGGTTCTCTCTACGCCGACTGTCTCCCTACTCTCCTCCCATTCATCACTGACATCATCAACACTTCTCTTCAAACTGGAACTGTCCCTGATTCTTTCAAGTCTGCTATTGTTCACCCTCTCCTCAAGAAACACAATTTAGATCCAAATGAACTGAAAATTACCGGCCTATCTCTAATCTCTCTTTCTTGTCAAAACTCCTTGAAAAAGTCGTCCTCAACCAGCTGAACTCTCACCTGTCTGCCAACAATCTTCTCAATCCTTTCCAGTCAGCCTACCGCCAGTGCCATAGCACTGAAACTGCCCTACTACACATTCTCAACAATCTCCTCCTTGCAACTGATACTGGCAAAGTCTCTCTCCTCACACTCCTTGATCTGTCTGCAGCCTTTGATACCATTGATCATGGTATTCTCCTTTCTAGACTTCATCATACTTTTGGCATCTCTGACATTGCTCTGTCTTGGTTCATTTCATACCTATCCAACAGAAAACAAACCGTTCTCATCAATGGCACTTACTCTCAACCTGCATACCTGACCTGTGGTGTTCCACAAGGATCTGTCCTTGGCCCTGTTCTTTTCACTCTTTACACCTCCCCCCTGTCCACCATCATCAACTCCCATTCTATAAAACACCACTTCTATGCTGATGACACCCAACTTCAAGACAGTGACTCACCTGATAATATACAGCGCCTGTTGACTCGCACCACTGAGTGTTACTCGGACATTAAGAACTGGATGACACACAATAGACTTCAGCTTAATGACGACAAAACAGAAGCTATCCTCATTGGCACCCATCAGAAACTTTCTCAGCTGCCTCCTCTTTCTCTCCCATTATGTAACACATCAGTCCCAATTTCTGATTCAGCTAAAAACCTTGGTGTCTGCATTGACTCTACCCTCTCCATGAACAACTTTGTTTCTCAAACTGCCAGATCTTGCTACTATCATCTCCATCGTATAAGGCTGATCAGGAAGTATCTCTCTGTCGAAACAACTGCAAAACTCGTTCTCTCCTTCATAATGTCTCGCATTGACTATTGCAATTCACTCCTGTCTGGTCTTCCTGCCTCCACCATTCACATCCTACAGCGCATTCAAAACAATGCTGTACGCCTTGTACTCAAAAAGAAAAAAGCTGACCACATATCTCCTCTCCTGGCACAACTTCACTGGCTCCCTGTATCAAAGCGCATACAGTACAAACTAGACACCATGTGCTACAAAAGCCTCAATAACGCAGCCCCCGATTACCTGTCAAGCCTACTTGAGATCTATCTTCCCTCACGTACCCTCCGCTCTGCCTCCGATCCTCTGACTTTTCGCTTTCCACGCACTAAGCTCAATACCTATGGTCCACGAGCCTTCTCTGTTTCTGGTCCACTCTCCTGGAACAAACTTCCTCTCTCAGTCCGTCAGCAACCTACTTTTGTCTCCTTCAAGTCCGCTCTCAAAACTCACCTTTTCTCCTCCGCATAAAATCCTAACCCCCCTCTGCAGCCTGTCTCCGCTCGGAGGGAATCACATGGTTATAATATATAATTGTATATGCTATGCTCTCTATAATTTTCCATTGCTTTTATTCTTGCTTTTATTGCTTTTATTCTTTCTCCCCATTTATAGCCATGCGTGTGTGTGTGTGTGTATGTGTGTGTGTGTGTGTGCGTGCGTGTGTGTGCGTGCGTGCGTGCGTGCGTGCTTGCGTGTGTGTCTGCTTCAGCGCTTAGATTTGATTTTATCAAGATTTTGCGCTATATAAAAAATATTGTAAAAAAAAAAAAAAAAAAATTCAGCCTGACCGCAGAGATGTTATCTTGAGAAACTGAAACTGAAACTGATGGTAAAACAAAACACAACCTAACTTAGTTACTCACTGTGAATGCTGTCCAAAACTGACTGAACAGATTTTATTCTTCAAAGTTATTGCTAGAACACTACAAAAGTATTTAGAACAGATAAACTGATTTACTCTTAACAAGCTGCTGAAATAATTGTATGTGTTTAAACAGTTAACTTAATAATAATAATAATAATAATAGTGCATTTATAGAGCGCTTTCCGAAACCTCAAAGCGCTTTACATCAGTAAACCATACATATATAAACCAAATAACAGGCTACAATACAAACAAACTCATCAAAAACTATCCACAGGAAATCAACAACCACACAGACACACCAAATAATCTCTCTCCCTCTCACCCCCTCCCCGCCCACCCCTCTCCCCCCATTTTCAAACACACACACACAACACCCACACAGCCACACATCACACACACACACACACACACACACACACACACACACACACACACACTGGCAGTCTCATAACTCTTAACCAGGTCATCTGGGGAGTGAGGTGGTACTGGTACAGACCTCACTACTCTCAGGTCAGCTTTTAGACAGCAAGGCCCACACTTCTCCCTCACTGTTCTAATTTCTCTATCCCAGAAGAGGATTAGTTATCCATCTGCAACTGGGTGGACTGTACACCATATATATGCGTATAAAGTTTCGTGAGAATGCTTCGCACCCATGCCAACTCGTGCAGGCAGACTGAAGGTGGAAGCTGACAGAATTCAACTATCATTACCAGTCAAATCTTGCTGCCAGTATAAAACTATTAAAAGTGTGAACCTGCATATCATCATTTTAATGCACCTTTACCACACTTCCTTTCAGAATGCCTCCACAAATATCAAGCCCACTATGATCTTCAGGAGGATACCTGATGGTGCCAAAATCCAATCATAATTCAGCTGGACAGTATGCTTTCAGTTTCATTGTATTTATTTATCAGTTTCATTATACTTGTTTTTCAGCTTCACTAGTTATCTATCAGTTTCAGTACACTTATTTTTCAATCATTTTCAGTTTCAGTACACTTATTTTTCAGTTTCATTACATATATTTTCAGTTTTATTGCACTTATTTTTTCAGTTTCATTCTGCTTACTTTTCAGTTTCATCACACTATTTGTTTGGAACTGACTGCCGGCAGATCTGAGGATTCTGTTCATGCTTTCTCTCTTCAACACATCTGTTCACCCAGGCCTTCCACTGTTATCATAATTTCTCCTCCAATACATACCCACTAAGAAACAAACAACTGATCATGCTGCATTCTATATTCATTCATGCATGTACACGTTTATAATATAATAATAATTATAATAATAATTACAATATTTATATAGTGCAAAATCTTGATAAAATCAAATCTAAGCGATGACCAGAAGCATTTGTGTATGTGTGGTTAGACTGTTGTTTGTATTCATTTCTGTATACTATGTATGAGAGTTTGCTCTCCTGTTGGACAAGTTGAGTTACACTGTTGTGGATTTACTGGAGTTTTGATAATTTGTCTTCAGAAAGTTCACCTAAGAGATGGCTATTTCTAATCTGGATTGAATGAAAGCTTGTTTATTCATTATTATATAAGAAGTAGTACTATGACATCTCAATAAACTTAGAAAAACACACACACTGTACAATACAAATTACAATATATATATATATATATATACACACACGATACATTAGTGTGCAATGTATAAGAAATTTGAATGATGATAAAATAATCACAATTGTAGTGGACACAACATTATCATTGTTTACAATAAGACAATGATAAAACTCTTGCTAGTAGAAGTAGTAAAGTTCTTATTGTGCATGGATACACAAATTTCTTACTGTGGTATTTTTTCGTCACTACTGTGTCAGGTGTATTCATAAAAGTAGTAATAATCAGTTATTCAAGTTATTAAGTGCTCTCAAAACTCATTTGGTTTCGCATACAGACGAACTGATATGACACACATCAGTTATTCTGTTTCATCAACTATTTAAAAAAATAAAGGATTTTGTTACGTGTATCCCAATCCCTTGCCTTCAGCTTTTGTCATGAGGAAAACTTCTCAAGCCACAAGCACGTGACATCGCCACAAGCCAGGGCAGGGGGTTTTCCTCAGAAATTTCAAGTCTCTTACAACTCTTGACCGTACCACCTCGTTCTTGTTTAATTTAAGACTCAACGTTTATGACATAAACTGTTCCAAGGCGACCCTGAAAATAACTCTTCACAAAATCTGAAATCAGGAATGAGGTGATAGAATATCATATCATATGCAAGTCAAGTGTCCCTCCCCCACGAGTGCCGTACCGTACCGTAATTTACAAGTCGAGCAAAATGGAAAGTCATTTCCGACTTTTGAAATATTTTTTTCCTGGTAACAAACAGGCAAGATCGCAACATTTTAACACGCTTCATCAATCATAGTGAAAAATATGTATCTACCTGATCGTTGTTCAACAAGGGCCTACGTTCGTCCATCCTGTCCTCGACAATGATGCTCACGAGAAATCATTTGCATGGAAAATGTGCAGAGTTGTTTCCCCTTTGTTGACGAAAAATCAACCAATCATCGTCAACAGGAACGAGCCTCGTTTTCGGTATAAACATGATGGCGACCAATTTCTGTGGCAAGGATTCACCGTTTGTTGAGTAATTTCAAGGGATTATAAATTTTGTGCAAGGTTCGTGAATTCCTTTGTTTTTATTTTCCTAACAGTGCAACTCACATACATTTACAGAGCATGCTATTTTGGTACTGCGATGTGTAATTTTGTATGTTATTTGTGAAATGGCACCTCCCTGCTGCGGCGTTTCAACTGTTTTTGTGTCTCGATGACTGCAACAGTTACAGTGCAGCGTGCTGCTGCTACTGCCAGGTTAATTTGAACTAGAATAAATAATGTTGTTATACGGAAAAAATATCAACTTGGCTCTGTAGTGCTATGCATGGCACAATACCTCGAACATGTTAATAATACATTTTGGTTGGTCACTTCAACAAGTCATGCTAACTCGACTGACCTGGGTTAGAAACTTACTAGGACTTGTTAATAAATTCGCTTTATTGGTATTGTTGACCTCGACTGATTTGGGTTACCAACTTACTAGGACTTGTTTATTCGTTATATAGGTATTGTTGACCTTTACGGTTGGATTATATATTGTATGCTTTATTTTAACTAGTTCCTGCCCACCCCTGCCATTCCCTTCCACCATCACCAACTAAAAGGTCTGTAGAGTCTACAGCTGATTTAGAATCTGATTTTGATTTGTGTAAATGTTGCCATCAGTACAACAGCATCAGCCAGTTCTGTGTAAAAGAGTATCAGAATAGGAACTAGAACTGATACAGGTACAAGTGTGGGTGTGGGGTGTGAGTGGATTAGGGTATCAGAAAAGGCTAACCAGAAAATGTGAGTACAGAGTGTATAAATATCATGCATCTTTAGATAGACTGCAATCAGCCATCAGTTTGCATCAGTTTTGGATCAGTGATTGCAACAATAAATTGAATAATGATCTTGATTGTTTACACCATAGTAATTCTGTTGAGTTTGTTAACTCACCAGATCTGACCACATGTATGAAAAATATTTTTTTAAATGTACAGAGGAGTGGTTTTCTTGCAAGCTGTATGCGTGCATTGCATGTATGATTTTACTGCATAATCTGCATACTGTCTTGGATGGGCCTGTATAACAGGTGTTTTTATGCTTCCACAAGTCTCTGAAGACTGAATGACTTAAACTAAAGGATCTTAAGCATTCATTATGCCCTGTGTGTGCATTTATGATATGTAGGCTACATATAATCAAGGAGGTTGAGGCACCAGTAGGCCTGCACATGTATATGTTGACTAGGGTGATCAGAATGTATAGATCTCCATCCTATGGGCTGTGTGCAGATCGACAAGCAGTCGCGAGTTCTTTCCCTTGGCTATGGTACGCGATGTAGCTATGGACACCACAATGCAAACTCAAGAATCATGATGATCGTTGGCATGAAAATACACAGAAAAGCTTGATCCAAAGGGAAAATAAAGATACTACCGAAAAATTGTGGATATGATGGAGTTTGTCCATATGAAATTCTTAAACTTCCTGATGTAGGATAAAGTATATTGGCATCATAAATTTAGTTTATGTGATGACAGATGAGCGCATATAATGAGGATGAATTCAGAGCATATTTCTGTCTGTTTTGCTTTGGCAGACTAGGGTAGGGGAATATGGGCCCAAGGTTGCTTGTGATAATACTGCCCATTGGAGTGGTTTCACTTTGCCTGTGTTGAACTGCAAACATCTCCAGTGGGTTCATGGTTTTGCCTAGATTGTGCATTACAAAAAGACTTTAATCACAAGAAGCAGAAAGAGTAATTTGTCGGTATGACCTAAAACCTAAACATGTGAGAGAGAGAGAGAGAGAGAGAGAGAGAGAGAGAGAGAGAGAGAGAGAGAAGAGAGAGTGTGTGTGTGTGTGTGTGTGTGTGTGTGTGTGTGTGTGTGCATGGATGTGCATGTGTGTGTGTGTGTGTGTGTGTGTTACAACTTACATTGTGTTTTTCGTAAACTCACTGTGTGTGTTTACATTTGTTTCCACAGCTGTCAGTTAAAGACAGTTCAGTGTTTGTGATTGAAGATTATGTTTTGGTCTTACAAGTTAATACAAGTACAGACATGGATTGTGTGGAAACATGCTTATGATTGAAAAAAGTAATACTGGTGCCATTTCTTTTCATGAAACAATGGGACACATGACACTACCATACTCAAGTGCTGTTATCTTGTTTCTCAGTATGACTAAACAGTAATTCTATTTGCTGAGAATTGTATATTTTCTACAAACCATTCCAATCACATGTTTAACATGAAACTGTAAGCACACTAGATTTCTTGTTGATTCAGTTTGTGATTCACTCAGTAGAAGCTGACTTTTTGTGAAAGCAGGCATTTTTACTTTAGCCCCTTGCATGGCAACTAGTTCAAATATATATCAAAACCTGTCTGCCAGAACAATATCATTTTAGAGGCAATTGTTTAAATCTTATATCCCCATTGTTCATATATTTTTTGTCACTAATCCTGCTACCGGATCATTTGGATGTAAAAGAAATGTGTTCCTGTGGTGTACGTGATATGAGATATGCAAATATTGGTTGTGTTATCATGGTTGTAAACGTGACCATGTCAGTGCACTTGTGTCTGAACTAGAACTAGTAGAAGACCTTTCAAAGAATATTTCAAAACAGTCAATTATAGATGTGCCATTGCCATGGATATGCCTTGAACTGAACTGGCAAACTCATATGAATACTAGCTCTATTTGGCCAAATAACCAGTGGTTTAAGCCTGGGTCACACTTTCTGTTTATCTGAGGTAGGCGAGAAACCAGAAAATCAAACAAAACCGACAGTGTTGTAAAGTCCTGTAAAATACTTGTGTCATCCATGATTATGCAAAGATTCTGAAGTAATTTCTTTTTAAGTGCCTGTCTAAACTGCACGTTTTCGAGTCTGTTCAGTTTATGTGTCTTTGATTCTTCGTCTTGTGCTGTGAGGTTGCTCATTTGAGAATCATCTGACAAAATGTATCAGTCTCATCCCTATTATGTAGTAGTGGTGAGGCTGTCGGTTATTTCAGCTGGTCTCAAATCCATCATCAGACTGAATGTGCGTTCCAGAATGTACATCACCTTCCACATCAGTGATTTCATCACCAGCTCAGGCTGATTTTGTTCTGTTATCATTTCTGTTTGATTCTTGTAATGCCTATTTTATTTCACTTCTTAAAAAAAATTTTTCTTTCTGGTCCTCATGTCCAGACTTCAGAACTGGTTTTCAGCTGGGATTACTGATATCCATAATGCAAGCCTTCACTGATATGGACATGAATTATATCATTAACAAAATTAAAACTGAGTGTGCTTGTAAAATGTACTATGATAACATCGTCATCATCATCATCAGGTGCCTTGCCGCATGGCGTTGGCGATTATGGACTTCCATCTGTATTTATGATTATCACTTGTTGCCTCAAGCGTCTTTTCCCACCCTCCTTGTCCCCATGGATTGCTGTTGTTAAAACTATATATAACAGCGGTTTACAAATTTATACAAGTAAGGTAGAGGTTGTCTTATCCCTGAGACTGGGGGGACTGACATGAGTGGCTGACATGGTAGAGATCTTATTTCAAAACAATAATCCTTTCTCAGAGAAGGCAATAAAAAGTAAGTGCCAATTTTGTCAACCATGTTTGGAAGATGATACAGTGAGCAGTACCTACAGCCCATGTAGGCTCACACCAACCAGGCTTGCAAACCATCTGCACAGATTTTGAAAAGAACGTTTTTAGTATGCTATCTAATAATACTATTAATATTATGTAATCACAGAGTTTATGAGATATTTCCTCTTGTTACTTTCTAGATTTATTTTGTGATGAATGTGAAATAGGGTTTGGATTTTCTTAAATAATAATTTTGTCACGACTCAGAAGGTTGGGGCTCTGAATCAGAGAATGATAGCTGAGCAAGTGTCATCATTTTGTTTGTTTTTGTTGTTGGTGTTGTCCCCATTTCTGCACTGCCTCAGTGGCATTGATCCCAGGCTGCTCTTTCTTGCTCCACAATGTGCCACAAACCTCAAGCCGATTCAGACAGAGTCTAGTGCCTGGACACCCACAGCTCACAGTAGCCAGAGATGTCCAGCTGCCATGGAGTCAACCACCATCATTGCTTCTGGGTCACTTGGTTGAGTTTAATAGTGACTGTTCTGATAACTTATTAGGACACTTATTACTAAGCCCCATAGTAGTACTAGTAAACTTTAGAAGTAGTACTAATGAATGACAAATATCACCTTGTTGCAGAGCCAGTGTGAGTGAAAGACTCCCATGAGTTTGTTATGCATCATTGTTAGTTGATAACAGATTCGTGGATACTCTCAACTACTGATTGTCCAAGATTTTTTTCAATTAAAAACAAATCAGTTTTTTTTAATATTTTTATTTGTTTGTGTGTGTGTGTGTGTGTGTGCAGGTCTGTGGTTGTGTGCACAGTACTTTGAGGTGTTACTACAAGTGACTGTTCCAGTATCTGAAGGCAAAATGATGTGGAAAGAAATGTTGCTGAAGCAGATGGCTGGCCAGAACAGTACTTACCATGATGATTCTCTCACTGCAGTCTGTGGAAAGACACAGTGCTGAGTCACAAGCATGGCCTTTTGCATGCATTCTTTTACACACATTTTACACACAAATTGAAATGCTGTAATTGTAAATTATGGGACACTCAAGCCTTTGTTTTAAGACTGAGAGAGTGGTACTTGTGGAATATTAAATGAAGAGAACATGCTGCTTTTTATTCCCTAGAACTTCAGATGTGTCTTTATTTTTATTGCTTATGATAATTTTAATACACATGGACATGATGGAGGCCTGGTGTTAACACAAGTTTACATGTAACATTTCGCTTTGACTCTTTAAAGGGGACGTGTATCTATGTGTTTGATGTTTTTTCCCCCCTTCATAAAATAGCTTAGTAGAGAGATATGTTGTTACTGTTTTATGTAATAACATGAAGACTGAATAGTGTGTGTGAGAGTGATCCAGAACCATAGAGATTGTGTGACACTAAAGTGAGGGTCAGACACTGACTGTGATAGGCATTGTCTGTGAGACAAAATCCTAGGGGCTGTGTGTGACCAGAGATTAGTGGACAGTGGAGCAGTGTTGGCACCATGTCAGTGGAAGACAGGAAGTTCATAGAATGTCTGAAGAAACCCCCCTACCAGCGAACAGAGCAGGTGAGAACACTGACAAATGAAGTGTCATTTTTACTAATTGTAGCATCTAAGAACAGTATCAGTTGTCGTTGTACTTAGTTTAAGTTAACCTTACTATAAATCGTTCTTGTATAAAGCTGTTTTCCGTCTTCATGTGGACTGGACTATGCATTCGACATCATCACGACATCTGACTTTATTTTTAATGGAGCATGGAGAACTCATGTTGTTAGGTGAGCTTACCACATTTCACTACATTGTTGCACAGCATGCATCTGTGGTGGGCTTGCATGCTGGGTGTTTTCATGCTTCTAGAAGCGAGCTATTGACATGATGTACAGGATGATCAGGGCTTAAAACGTTCCGCATCTGGGTGGAATTCCGCAATTTCAGTTTGTCAAAAAACAACAAAAAAAAAAAACAGAAACAAAAACAAAAGGAGCAAGGCATCCGTGATCGGCTTGCAAGCATTCATAGCAACGGCGCGCAAATTATGGCCCCTGATTTGCCCCCGGACCCCCCCCCCCCCCCCCCCCCCCCTAGTTTCAGTGGTTTTTTTCCTCCTCCTGTTTTTTAGCCCTGGATGATGCATATTATTATTAATTTCTCATGCATATTCACAAGGGGTTAGGTAATGCGTATCTGAGCGTATGTTGACATGGGGAATAGGTAAATAGAATCTTCCTCCCTTAACCCACCAGATGGTGGTGTATAGGTGGATGGAACCTAGAATCTTCTGTTAAGAAGCCGGATGTTTATCCACATGACTTCCAGGGTAGTACTGTGCCATGCACGTATGTATTTTTTCTTGCTTAATAAAATAAATGATTTAAGTTCTGTTCATATTTTAGCAAATTCTGAATGCGTTTTTCATTTTGAAATAAGCAAACATAGTCTCATGAATTGTCATATTTTCAAGGTATTCATTCCTGTACAAATTAAAGGGGAAGAAATTGTGTGGAAATGATGTCACTTGCATTTTTGTGCAAGCAACTCTCTTAGTTAGTGTCTTAGTTAATCATACTGAGCCTGTCAAAAGTATACATCGCTGACACTTGCAATGTTTCAAGTTCATGGGGTATTGGTTATTTTTATAGAGCTGTGGACTCAAGATCTGCTATCTCCAGTTCAGTGCCATCCCACAATATTAGAAACTGGCCTTTTGCTACCAGTACCAGTCTTAATGTTTCCATCATTCTGATGATATCAGCTTAGTGTTTCATAGGTCCTTTCTTTTCTGTCCCCATGTAAAAATCTTGCCAACATAAGGATTTTGCACAGGCTCAAGGAGTCTGCCTAATAATAATTGCAGGTTTGGATGGAGTGCATATATTGAATTATCCAAGTTGATGGATCTGTCTTGAACAAACTCCTAACTGCCAAGTTCAGCATACATAGCTAGTGTACAGATGGAAGATAGGGGTGGTGTCATTGTAAACTGGAAGGTACCTAACAGTCTGTTTCAAAGCTTATATTTATAATAATAACTGTAATAAGGAGAGACCTGGCTGGCATAGGTCTCCCCATTTTCATTTTGACTGTGCACACTTAAGAAAAAATTATGTATGCAACCTCCAGTCTACCCTCCTTGAATTGGGTACCTCATCCTGTTGGCGAAGTTAAAGCTGTGAGGGAGAGGAGATGGGCACTGCTCTCATATTGGCTGTGGAAAATGTTCAGGTCTCCATCAGTGATGCAGTATATATTAGTGATAGTGTGCATAGCAGTGGTGCCAGACTATCCATTGGTGTACATTTATTTTTGATAGTGTGTATACCCCTGTTTGCAGTGATATGGGAATATGTGTGTATGATATGTATAATTTGTATATTAAGCAGAGTAAGTGTAATTATGTTTCTTTAGCCCTAGAACAGACAAACTAACGGAAAGACAAAGACAGCAAACAAAACAAACCTTTCACTTGACAGAATTCATTGTCTGGTTTGAAACAACACAAATGAAATAGAAACCTTTGACCGAGTTCAACTTCAAGGGAGACAAGACTGAAAAAAAAAAAAAAAAAAAGAAATGTTGGGGCTTGGGGAAAAAGCTTAGGTGACCCTCCTAAAGTTCTCATACTGCTTGGGAGGTCACACAGCCTTATTCCTCAACCCCCAACATTTTTTTTTATGGGTTGTTGTGGTTGATTTTTTTCATAGCATTGTCGGCCTTAAAAAGGTTTCTGTTTCATTTAAGTAGTTTCAGACCAGATACTGAGATAGTTAATTCTGTCAAGTAAAAGATCTGTTATGTTTGCTTAGTTTTTCTGCCTGTCTGTTCTGACCATTGCAATGGAGACAAACCTACTTTGCCTCTATGGGGGCTGAGGAAACATATCTGCATTTATTCTGCTTAATCCTTTGACTTCCGCACCGTATCCACCAACTGCAAAAACTTAACCCTTTGACACCTCACCCTATCCACCAGCTTCCTGCAAGGTGAGGAGGTCAAAGGGTTAAGTTTTTGCCTTGCTAGTATGGTTGACAATGCAGGAAGCTGGTGGACAGGGTGCGGAAGTCAAAGAGTTACTAATGCCCTTCCATCTGACCACTCTGCAATTCTCTGTTCTCTTGACATTTCTCCTCCTTCCCGTACCACGCGCACAGTGACTCGACGCAATCTCAAATCTATTGACCTCTCCACATTTTCATCTGATGCCTCCCGCCTCCTTTCTGAAAAGTCACATGACCTTGCCGATGAATTCTATACTACTCTCCACCATCTTCTGGACACTCATGCTCCAGCCACAACCCGTCTTTTACCTGACCGCCCCCTTACCCCCCGGCTCACTCATGAGATTGCCTGTGCAAAACGTGCCTGCCGCAGAGCAGAGCGCCGCTGGCGCAAATCCAAACTCACTGTACATAGGCAACTTTTCCAAGCCTCTAAAACAAAAGTATCCACCCTCATTGCATCTGCAAAAACAAGCTATTTCCAAACCAAAATCCTGAATGCCTCTTCTTCAAGAGAACTCTTTACAACCATGAATCATCTCCTTGGCACACTAAAAGATTTACCTCTCCCAACAAAACACACAAATGAAGAACTCCCATCTGTATTCTCCAAGTATTTCACCACCAAAATACAAACTCTTCGTGACAGGCTTGACAGGACACCCTGTCAACCATGCCCACCTGACCCTTCCTTCTCTGGCACACCTCTTACTACTTTTACCCTAGTCTCACAAGAAGAAATTCTCAACACAATCAGATCCATGTTGTTCAAACCTGCAAACTGGATCCTCTTCCAGGTTCTCTCTACTCTGACTGTCTCCCTACTCTCCTCCCATTCATCACTGACATCATCAACACTTCTCTTCAAACTGGAACTGTCCCAGATTCTTTCAAGTCTGCTATTGTTCACCCTCTCCTCAAGAAATACAATTTAGACCCAAATGAACTGAAAAATTACCGGCCTATCTCTAATCTCTCTTTCTTGTCAAAACTCATCGAAAAAGTTGTCCTCAACCAGCTGAACTCTCACCTGTCTGCCAACAATCTCCTCAATCCTTTCCAGTCAGCCTACCGCCAGTGCCATAGCACTAAAACTGCCCTGCTACACATTCTCAACAATCTCCTCCTTGCAGCTGATACTGGCAAAGTCTCTCTCCTCACACTCCTTGATCTGTCTGCAGCCTTCGATACCATTGACCATGGTATTCTCCTTTCTAGACTTCATCATACTTTTGGCATCTCTGACATTGCTCTCTCCTGGTTCACTTCATATCTATCAAACAGAAAACAAACTGTTCTCATTAATGGCACTTACTCTCAACCTGCATACCAGACCTGTGGTGTTCCACAAGGATCTGTCCTTGGCCCTGTTCTTTTCACTCTTTACACCTCCCCCCTGTCCACCATCATCAACTCCCACTCTATAAAACACCACTTCTCTGCTGATGACACCCAACTTCTACTAGTTCTAGACAGTGACACACCAGACAATATACAGCGCCTCTTGATTCGCGCCACTGAGTGTTACTCGGACATTAAGAACTGGATGATGTTCAACAAACTTCAGCTTAATGATGACAAGACAGAAGCTATCCTCATTGGCACCCGTCAGAAACTTTCTCAGCTGCCTCCTCTTTCTCTCCCATTATGTAACACATCAGTCCCAATTTCTGATTCAGCTAAAAACCTTGGTGTCTGCATTGACTCTACCCTCTCCATGAACAACTTTGTTTCTCAAACTGCCAGATCTTGCTACTATCACCTCCATCGTATAAGCCTGATCAGGAAGTATCTCTCTGTCGAAACAACTGCAAAACTTGTTCTCTCCTTCATAATGTCTCGCATTGACTATTGCAATTCACTCCTGTCTGGTCTTCCTGCCTCCACCATTCACATCCTACAGCGCATTCAAAACAATGCTGCACGCCTTGTACTAAAAAAGAAAAAAGCTGACCACATATCTCCTCTCCTGGCACAACTTCACTGGCTCCCTGTATCAAAGCGCATACAGTACAAACTAGACACCATGTGCTACAAAAGCCTCAATAACGCAGCCCCCGATTACCTGTCAAGCCTACTTGAGATCTATGTTCCCTCACATACCCTCCGCTCTGCCTCCGATCCTCTGACTTTTCGCTTTCCACGCACTAAGCTCAATACCTATGGTCCATGAGCCTTCTCTGTTTCTGGTCCACTTTCCTGGAACAAACTTCCTCTCTGTCCGTCAGCAACCTACTTTTGTCTCCTTCAAGTCCGCTCTCAAAACTCACCTTTTCTCCTCTGCATAAAATCCTGACCTCACTCAATCCCCTCTGCAGCCTGTCTCCACTCGGAGAGGAATTGCATTGTAATATGTAATTGTATATAATATGCTCTCTATAATTTTCCATTGCTTTTATTCTTTCTCCCCATTTATAGCCGTGTGCATGTGCTGTGTGCGTGTGCGTGTGTGTGTGTGTGTGTGTGTGCGTGCGTGCGTGCGTGTGTGTGTGTGAGTGTGTGCGTGTGTGTCTGTTTTAGCGCTTAGATTTGATTTTTTCAAGATTTTGCGCTATATAAAATATTGTATATTGTATTATTGTAATGCAACCGCTGGCAGTCCTTTTCTTTTTATTGACTGGCATGTTAAGTTAAATTGATGATACTGTAATGTTTGCTGTGGTACAGCCCTATATATTGTGTAGTACTTGTCTGTTTTTGTAAATTTATCTGTTATGAATAGTAATTGATACTGTGTATATTTGCAATGGTATAGGACCAGGCCATGATCTTTGCCTACCTGCATGGCATGGAAGCATTGGCCAACCTGCGAGAACCAGCGCTGAGGTCTCTGTGCTCCACCGTCCGCTATGCCTGGCATGACGCCAATGAAATCGTGTACTGGTCAGTAACTCTGTTGTCGTCTGATATTATAATTTATATAGACTTGGTATTCATAAGTAGTATGCCAGTAGCTGTCTGTTTTACTCAACGTAATGATTTTATTTCACAGTTTATTAGTCTCCAACCTCCTAAGTTATTCAGTCTTTGATTCAATGATTCTGGTATCTTCTTTTTGTTTGTTTGTTTTACTATTTCATTGTGTTATTTTGTTGAGTTTATTACACATTAATGATTAAGTCAGTCTGTTGCTTCTTTCACTAATTTGAGTCTCTGTTTCAGTAGTAAATTTGGTTGGATAGTTGTTGGCTGGCTGGCTGGCTTTTTTGATAGAGCCGTGGACTTATGATCTCATGTTTTGAGTTCAATCCCAGCCTGCAACATAAACTTAAACTGGCATGCTTGTGGCTCATCTTTATGCTCCCGTCATTCTGGTGGTGTCAGCTTAGTGTCTCGTAGGCTCCATTCTTTTTCCTTCTCCTTTCAAGACCTTGCCAGTACATACAGTTTTGCACAGTTACTGGCATATTTGGGTGAAATGGATGGAATTGTCTGACTGCAATGAATCTCTCTTGGACATGTTGCAAACTTCAAATTCTGAACTCCTTATCAAAGTTGTTTACTTTCCATCACTTTCCCAATCTTAAAACAAATTCTAACTTTAAGTGTTTACAATGCACCAGAGTTATAAGTCGTGCACTACGCTGTTGTAGGAATGTATAGATATTTGTTATTCATAGATGACACGATAGAAATAGATAGAAAAAATTTGAATTGATACTTCACTTGTATTTCACATTTGCTGTTACTGTTTACTCTCCTTGTAATTTACATACATTATAATGACAAAGTGAGATAGTCACCATCCTGACAGCAACAGTGCCCTAGGTTATTTCCCTGATAAAGTGACAGGAACAGACCCATACACCAGGCAATAGGAATAATAATGCCTCAGTTGATTGCTGCTCTTAACTCCACAGTCATAGTGCAATTGTGTGATGATGTGTAGTGATAAAACTGTCAGCATGCATTCATAGTTTTTCCATATTTTTCTGTTAGAGAACATTGATCAGGTAAATGTTGATGGATACTTCACTCAGTGTTGTGTTTCACTGTTTGCCAAGCACTACTTGTTAACTGTAATATAAGTTAGATTAAGTTATAATGAAGGAAGGTTGACCATAGAAACAGTCTTCCTTTATTTTTCTGATGAAGTGGTGGCATTACATCTGTATACAGAGACATGATAACTGATAGCAAGAAAATGAGATAGAGTATTTCCCTGGCACTTGCTTGACTTTGTAAAGGTTTTGAATTCAGTGAGTGAAGAATCTAGTCAGCATTTATCTGATAACTTATAAATCTTCTTTATCAGAAAAATAATGGAAATTGTTAGTACAGTCTGATACTGTTGTTTTATTGTGATACAGTGTATTTCATCACATGCTTGGTACACATGATGGCACTACGACTGTGGAGTAGGAGTGGTGAATCAGTTTAGAAATTGTTTCTTCTGCCTTGGCTATAAGATGATCTGTTGTGTCTCAATCTTCAAGGGCTGTTTGGCTATAGCAAAATCTCTGCTCAGTCTGTAGTGACCATTTTGGTTTTAGGATAATCTACTATCTCAGTTTGTAGTGACCATTTGGTTATAGGATAATGTCTTTATGCGGGCTAGTTGGTTCTTTTGATAGAGCCTTGGACTTGGGATCTGATATCTCAATCCCAGTCCGTAACATTAAAAACTGGCCTGTTTGCTGGCCATCTTAATGTTTCTATCATTCAGATTGTCAGTGTAGTCTTTCAAACGTTCTCCCCTCTGCCTCCCTTTTCCGCTCCTCAGTGCAAGACCTTGCCTGTGTTTATGGTCTTGCACAGGCTCAGGGAGTCTGCCAGATAGATTTGAGTGGAATGCATATATATATGGAATTGTCCGAGTGCAATGAATCCCTCTTGAACAAAGTCCAAACTCAGATTCTACTGTCTCAGTCTATTGTGAACTTTTGGTTATTGGATAATTTCTACTGTCTCATTTTCTGTGACCATAGATGGTTTTACTATTGATAAGCTTAGTTTACCACCATCTCAGTAACAGCTGACCATTAATATATTAGAATTATCTTAGCTTCTCTCTCATTCCTTGGCATGTATGGAGGATAGTCTTAACTTCTGTCTCATTCCTTAGTATGTGTGGCCTGTTCTCATAATATCACTCTATGTTGCAATGCGCCATTTTTAGTTTTATATACTGGGAAAATAGGACAGACTCTGCAGTATATAATAATTCCTGTTTTATTTCTCTGCTGTGAAACTTGATGGAGATACAGTATTTTAAAGTCTAAAAATTAAGTATGTAGAATCAGCCACTTTGAGGAAATGATCTACAAAGCTTTTTGATATATATCGGTTTATAAATTAAGAATGTAAAATCAGCCACTTTGAGGAAATCATCTACAAAGCTTTTTGATATATATCGGCTTATGAATTAAGAATGTAGAATTAGCCACTTTGAGGAAATGATCTACAAAGCTTTTTGATCATATAGCTGATTAATATCTTCAGCAATAGGTCTTAATCTCAATGAAACTTTATAACACACATTTTGAGATAAAATACAATTATAACATGCAATTTTCATGCATTTATGATTTAGTAGCTTTGGTGCCCATTTTTGGTTGTCAGAATTGCATGTTTGTAGTCACTAAGTTAGTAAAAACGGCAAAGTAGGCATTAAAAAATTAAATCATCTTTATATTAGGATTAAAATTTATTTCAAAGAAATTAACAGGAGTGATAGAACAGACAGGTAGATATTTGAAGTTAAAAATAAACAACAACAACAACAACCCCCCCCCTTACCCCAGTTTTCACCACCGGATACCTGATCACCTTTCGGGGCCTGTAGCTTAACTTAGTGCTACTTCTGTCAGAAGAGATCACATACATGTTTTGGAATCTCATTATTGTGACTTTGAATGTGAATTGTCGTTGTGTGTGTGACTTGTTGAACATTGTGCATATTTGTTGTGTGTGTTTCAGCCAAGGGGAGGTGGCAGGATGCTGGTACATACTGCTGTCAGGCTCCGTCTTCATTGAAGGCTCCATGTTTTTGCCCCGAAGCAGGTGAGTCCTGTCAGTCATTCAACAAGCCTGTGTCATTTGTTTCTTGTCCTGCTGTGTGTCTCACAGTAACTGCTGTGATGATTGTGTGTTTTGCCTCTAGACATTTTACAAGAAGGGAAAAAAATTTAATAATGATACTATTACTAATGATTTAACTGACATTGACAAAAATACGAAATGAATGTAAGCACTAAAAACACATTGATGTTAGTATTAGAAAGCACAGTAAAAAGGAATCGCAGGCAAAAGAAGAGCCATGTAGTATACAAGCAGTGCATATATGCCGCGCGCGCGCACACACACACACACACACCACACACACACACACACACACACACACACACACACACACACACACACACACACACACACACACACACACACCACACACACACACACACACACACACACACACACAACACACACACACAACACACAACACACACACACACACACACACACACACAACACCCCACACACACACACACACACACACACACACACACTTTTTCTCTCACTTTCTCATAGAAGATCCTGAGCAAGGGTACATTCATTCTGTTGGGTGTGTAACTCTTGACCTAAGTTGTTATCTTCTCTCTTTATCACTTAAACAAATACATGTGCTTGCAAACAGAATTAAGGGTACACTTAGCCAGTTAGTTTTTTAGTGTACTCACAGAAGAAAGATGTGTGTCCATAGTACTCTGGGAAGTTATTATCTCATTTTCTGTGATCATTGTTAGGATTGAGAGCTCTGTTGACAGTCTGTTCTTGGCAGTGTTTCAGCTTGCTGGCTGTTAATGTTGATAGTGGCATTGGCTCAGTTTCTTGGCTTCATGACTCACTTTTTATCTTCATTAATCACACTGAAATTTCTGATAGTGAAACTGTCAGACTGAACTCTGTTTTGTCGTTCACTGGGCACAGTTTGTTACTCTTTCTTTGTTAGATTATGTGATCACTGCTGCCATCATCAGCATGATGGCAGAAATGTGTGTTTTTTCTCTTTACTCTGTGTAACTGCCTGTCACTCTCTTGTCTTTTTCTTTCTGCTTGTTTGTTTAGTTTGTTCTTTGTCAGTTTAGGGTTTGATGTCTTGTTGCTGTTGTGTTTGTCAAACATGTGGTGTGTAATTAGTGATATAATTTAATAATGGTATAAGACTGCACATGACATCTACATGACATCAGTCATTTCTGGAAATTTTGGGAGTTGAATTATTTCCCTTGTATTACTTCATTGAAATGATGGCTCTGGAACTGAAAATTTCAGTGAGTGAAAGTGGTAAAAAATCATTTTGAAGTGTTCAGCGTGCAAGATGTTAGCTCTTAAGATATATGTATAATATGATATGTGAGTACCAAGCCTGTGTGTGTGTGTGTGTGTGTGTGTGTGTGTGTGTGTGTGTGTGTGTGTGTGTGTGTGTGTGTGAGAGAGAGAGGGAGAGAGAGAGAGAGAGAGAGAGAGAGAGAGAGAGAGAGAGAGAGAGAGGGGATTTTTTTTCATATTAATTCTGTGCAGGATTGTTTTGTGAAATTGTTGGTTAGTGTGGGAGGTGTTTTAACTGACTTATGCCTAGAGTGTATAACACTGTGCAGTGCCATAGCGCAGTGGCCAGTGCAGTCTGTTTCTTCTTCTTGTGTATGCATAGTTACTGACGTAATGTCTGTTTGCTTAAATGAATTTAGACCAAACAAACAAACAAACAAAAATAGAAGGGGATGTGCTTGTTCATAAATTTACCTGTATATGACTCTTCTCACACTGGACAAAGCAACAGGAAAGTTTCAGTCTTTCTCTTTTAATTTTTGTATCTGTTGTTTGTTTGTTTGTTTGTGATCTTACACTTGACAAAGGCCATTTGGCTGAGAATTTGCGCCTGTCTTGTCTTGTATTAAATACGCGTTCTTATTCTTTTTTCATGTTTTTTTTCTGGTTTCTGTATATGACTCTGTGTCTGTGTGTACATGTGCGTGTGTATGCATGTGTGTGCTTTCATTTTTGCCAATGAATCAAGAATAGGGTGGTGCTAAACTTTGTCACTGCCTGCTTTTCTTTCTGGCTGTGGACTCAGTGCATGTTGTCTTGAGTTGAGTCCCAGTTTGCAGCATAAAAAAGTGGCCTGGTCATTGTTCATCTTATTGCTTCAATCATTCTGGAGTTGTCAATCGTGTGTTTCAAATGTCCTGCCCACCCCCTTACCCATTTCAAGATCTTGTCGGTGGAGTGGGTTTTGTGCAGGCTGTGCGAGTCTGGCAGCTAATAGTGAGCAAATTTGGGTGGAGCAAATATGGAATTTCTCAAGTACAGTGAATCCCTCTTGAACAGATTAAAAAGTCTTGGGACAAAAAAAAAAGGTTGTTGTGACAGAGTTATGCATGCATGCACACATGAAAGGGTGCAGAATGAAACTTTATCCTAGTCTTTTGTACGCATTTTGTCTCCATTCTCTTCCTCTTCTCTCCCCCCCTCCCCCCTTCCTCTTCCCCCCTTCTTCCCCAACTGAGATTAATTTAGTCTTGTGAAATTTCAGTGCTACGGGTACAGAGACTGTATCACTCAGTTTTCTTTCAGCACAGCTATCAAGTTTCTTATCACAGCCACTGATTGCATTCCACATCAATCACCTGTGTGTAATTTCAGTTATCTTCATTCTTAGCCAAGCATGATTGTACGTCCACATGTGCATACACTGAGAAGAGTGGGGGGGGGGAGAGAAAGAGAGAGAGAGAGAGAGAGAGAGAGAGAGAGAGAGAGAGAGAGAGAGAGAGAGAGAGAGAGAGAGAGAATTACATACACATGAATGTAAAATTTATGCACTTGTCTTATGTGTGTTTCATTCTGATGTTTTTCTTTCTCCTAATCTGTCTCCTTGACTGTTCTTGTCTCGATGTCTGTCTGTCTGTTCTCATCTCTGTCTCTTGGTCTGTTTGTCTCCTGTCTGTCTGTTTTAAAATTTTTTTATTTTTTTATTTCTCTTTTGGTCTGTCTAGTGTCTATCACTCTATCATCTATGCCTTCTGATGTCAGTCTTTTGGTCTGTCTCTGTCTCCTGGTCTGTCTGTCTCTGTCTCTTGTCTGTCTCTGTCTCTCTTTCCATGTCTGTGTCTGTCTCCTTCTCTTTTTGTATCTTGATCTGTCTGTCTCCTGGTCTGTCTCTTTGTCTGTCACCTTATTTGTCTGTCTACAGGTCTGTCTGTCTCTCTCATATCTGTTTGTCTCCTTGTACTGGTCTGTCTGTCTCCTTGTCTGTACTGTCTGTCTTATGGTGTGTCTCTGTCTTGTCTATCTAAATTAAATGGTCCGTCTCTGTCTCCTTGTCTGTCTGTCTCCTTATTTGTCTACCCGTCTCTGTCTCTCCTAGTCTGTCTCTGTTCTCTATTCTGTCTGTCTTCTTGTCTGTGTTTTCTTTTCTGTCTGTTTCATTGTTCACTCTCCTGATCTTTGTCTCCTGGTCTGTGTCTGTCTCTTTGTCTCTGTCTCCTTGTCTGTCAAACATTTTTATTGTGTCACACTGTCTTTACGGTTGGAAAATGCACATCAATCAGTCAGTTTCAGTCTTTCTATCACTGTCTGTCTCTGTCTGTCACCTCTGTCGCCTTTCTGTTAGTGTCTTTTTGGTTTTTTTTGTCTCCTGCTTTGTGTGTCTGACAGTCTCTCTACTCCTGTGTCTTTCCCAAGTCAAAGAAAGTTGTTAAAAGCAGGGGAAAGTAAAATCCCTCCAGGAAGAAGTGACACATGTATAAGAAATGTTCAGCGCTGCCCCAGATTATATCAAGTTTCATTACCTGCGCATATCACATCTCTGGTGTGATAAGCCACTATACATCAAGCACCTTCTTAATGAATTCTGAAGTTTTGCACCGTGTGAGACATAAGATGTAATGGGCCTCATTGAGAACTTCTTCAGAGATGTTCATCTGGAATAATTTTCAAGTTTTTACAAGAGTTCAGTAGGTCTTATCTTGATCATGTGTACAGGAAGATGTTTACATGTAGTTTGGGGTCGAAAGGCTAATTTAGGTGCTTCATTTTTAACTGCTGTTGTGCAAATCAATCAGACTTGGAGTTGTTTTTATTATGATGTTAGTTCTGGTATGGCCTTCATTGTCCTGGGTTCAGATCATCAGAATCATTCTCTGTTTCTTTGTCTCTGTGTGTGTGTGTGTATGTCTCTCTCTCTCTCTCCCTGACACTTGTATCTTTTGACAAGTCGTGTGAATGCATACCCAGACAGTATGTGCGGTATGAGGTCGTCTAGTTTTACAGCTTGTATCAGGTCTCCTCTGTCATGTCAGCTGTTTGCATTCAGTTCCTTTTTCCACATTGCTGCAGTGAGTTTTCCATCTTCCACTGCGCTGACCTCATTCTTGGCCATGCACTGCACACAAACACACACACACACACACACACACACACACACACACACACACACACACACACACACACACACACACACACATATACAAACACACACGCACACACACACACACGCACACACACACACACACACACAACACACATGCACACACACACACACACACACACACACACACACACACACACACACACACACACACACACACACACACACACACACACACACACACACACACACACAGACAGTCTTTCTATCACTGTCTGTCTCTATCTGTCTAGTGTCTGTCACCTCTGTTGCCTTTCTGTTAGTGTCTTTTTGTTTTTTTTGTCTCCTGCGAAAAGACGTTAAATTAAAGAACGAACGAACACACACACACATTCATGTCCCAAATCAAACACACATACATGAATGCATGTGCACACTTGTATACATATATATATATGCACTTTCACACATGCATCCATGTGTTACAGTCTTATCGCATTTCCTTATTACAGTCTCATTGCATCTCTCTCCCTCCATCATTCTCTTCGCCTTCTGTCTTTTCCTCACTACGCTCCTGCCGTCATTGACTGACTGCTTCTTCAGTTCTTGTCTGTTTCTTTCTGCCTCCAACTCCTACGACTGGCAATCCAAGGGAATGTGAAAAAGAATGTTAAGAGCTACCCTACAAGAAATGACAACTGATGTGAAAACATTTTCGACTCTACCCGGACTGAATCTGTTTCCTTTGGTGTCCAGTTATCTCATCTCTTTTTACACCTGCTGTGTGTTTTCACTTTCTTTTCGTTTTCCATATTGGGCAGATCTGAAATTTCCATTATCCTCCTTCCAGCTCATGCATGAATACACATGTGTGCATGCATGCGCACACACAAGGTAAAAGAGTAACACATGTAAAGTATTGCATACTTAAAACACACACACACACGCACACACACACACACACACACACACACACACACACACACACACACACACACACACACACACACAACACACACACACACACACACACACACACACACACACACACACACACACACACACACACACACACACACACACACACACACACACACACACTATTCTCTCTTCCTACTGTTTGTCTGTCTGTCTGTCGGTATGTCTCCCTCAAACAGAGAGAGTTTAATGCACACAGAATAACATATACCACATACAATATGTTTACATGCATGCACAAGCATTGCATGCTAGCTTTCCTTTCGTCACTTTCATTCAGTTATCTTTTTCAGCTGGTATCTTCTGCCATTGCAAATGAAATATTCATTGCTGTGATTGTTGTCATGTATTTGTCAGTGTCGCTGTCTTTGTCCTGGTTTTCTGTCAGTCAGAGTTTGTATTTCTCATGTCAAAAGAAATTTGTTGAAAGAAAGGGAAAGTGAACCCCCCGCCCCCCTCCCTCCATGGGAATTGACAAGTTATGTGAAATTTTCAGCGGACTCGAGACGTATCAGTCTTCTTTCACACCTGCTATCAAATCTCATAATCACTTATGCTGGTGTGCATTCACTTTCTTTTCTACATCAGCATAGATCTAAAATGTCTGTCATGCTGGCTGTCACAAGTGTGCAGTATCTCCTTTGAATACGAGCTATATTCTCGCAGCTATAATTATAACAGTTCTTTCCCAGACTCCACAACCTAAGACATTTTGAGTTTCTCTGCTCTTTTTCGGGGGTAGTGATAAAAAAAGAAAATTTCGAAACATGTGTTTTTTCCCTTTTATTCATTGAGACTGTATGCCTAGCTTTATGAACTCAAGACATTCTGATGTTATCTGTTGTTTTGCTGTGGTGCTGAAGAAATGAAAAGGACATCAGCAGCAGATGTTTTTCATCTATTGAGAGAGGGGGGAAAGAGTGAAACCACAATTACCTTCTGTGCGTTCACAAGCTTTAATTTCAGCAAAGGGGTTTCTAGGCTCTTGTGAGGAAAGGGGTGGGTGTGGGGAGTCACTTGATGATTTTTATCGCTGTCAACAAAATGCGGCCAGAAAGGAGACTACATTTTCTGCTGGAATGGGGACAGTGAGTTCGCCTCCCCTTTTCCCCTTTGTGTGATTATAAATACATCTGCAAGTGCATGCATAAAAAACACGCACACAGACTCACATACATGCATGCATACACATAGTGGATTCAGCACATATGCATGCACACATACATGTGCACATATATATGCATGCAGGCCTGTACACATACACACTTAGACACACGTACAGACACAGACACAGACACAGACACAGACACACACAGATACACAGACACACACACAGACAGACCAGACACACACACACACACACACACACACACACACACACACACACACACACACACACACACACACACACACACACACACACACACAGTCTTCTCTCTTCCACACATTCCTACTTCTTGCACACAGATCATACAGTCATACTGTCTGTCCCATCTCTAGCTCTCTTTCTTTCTCTCATTCTTTCTGTCACTCACTGCCTGCCTTGAACTGAATGAATAAAGAGGTACTTGGTGAATATTGTGGAAGAGTGTGTGGGGACACATGGGTAGGCTTACATAGGGACAAGGAGTGTAGAAGAAATGTGATTTGAGAGTATGGAGTTTGTTCAAGAGGGATCCATTGCATTTACACAGTTTCATATGCACTCCAGTCAGACTTATTGGGCCCTTCTTGAGCCTGTGCAAACCCTGTACAATGGCAATGTCTTGAAAGCGGGCAGGGGGCAGAAAACACGACCTGTGGCACACTAAGCTGACACCACCAGAATGATTGCAGCATTTATTAAGGTGGACAGTGAACAGGCTGGTTTTGATATTGTGGGCTGAGACTGAACCTGAAACAACAGATCTTGAGTCTACGGCTCTATCAGCAGAGCCACTGAGCCATCTTGCATGTAACTGTGGCCCGTCTGAGGATCGAACCATGATCCCATTGAGAGTAAGTGAGGATATAGTAAGAAAGGACAAAATAGAGACATAGTCATAGTGGGTCCACAATTTGAAGATGAACAGTATGAGAAAACGCATTGACTGGGGACTAAGGTAAGGGACCTAAAGGGACACATTGAAGGACAGTGTATGAGAGGGCACTCTTGCTGAAGGCCTGCTGGGGTGGGTTTCACTCACTGGTAAGAATACACTTTTTATACAGACAGGGATCAGAAGCTGTCTCACTCGGAGGAATTTATGTACAGAGTTGGGTCTGTTGCATGCTCATTGGTTAGAACACAGTGAGTGATCAGAATTTGTCTCCCTCACTCAGAGGAATTTAACCCTTTGACTCCCTCATCTTGTCCACAAGCATCCTGCATTGTCAACCAT
Source organism: Monoplex corrugatus (assembly GCA_030674185.1). Classification (NCBI taxonomy): domain Eukaryota; kingdom Metazoa; phylum Mollusca; class Gastropoda; order Littorinimorpha; family Ranellidae; genus Monoplex; species Monoplex corrugatus. Next base: position 117,119,286 of record CM060306.1, on the reverse strand, counting down.
GCTGGCAAAACAAAAACTTAACCATTGACTCCCTCACCCTATCCATCAGCTTCCTGTAGGAAGCTGGTGTATTGGGTGAGGGAATCAAAGGTTTAGCTTTTGCTATTGGTGGATAGGGTGTGGGAGTGAAAGGGTTAATGCACAGAGTTGGATCTGTTGCATGAAATAAATCTGGGACTGGTTTTGAAGTTTTAAAGGCTATACCCTTCATCCAGATCACCAGACAACCATCTGAAGTGCGAGCATGCTTATACACTGAAAATGATCATACTTGTCTTGTCTAGTCCGTGGAATTGAAAATCTGATTCACAGAATTTGGATGCAGAATTGAATGATAGTCAGCTCAAAATTAGATCTCATACAGTGAAATCATTTTATTCAAAGATCTGTGTCCTTGGTACAGCAGTTCTAAGTGTCACCTGTCACCTATCAACATAATTACTAGTGATGATGATTGTGGCAGTGGATGTCTTGAATGTCATTCTCCACCATGTCCGGCCTCGTAGGTTCTCACTGCTTTGCTGGCAGACATCCCAGTCATCTTCACAGTGCTGTCCATGTATGATGCCGTTGGTCTTTACTTTCCATCTTCAGCCCATGGTTTGTCCTTGGAGTAACGTTTTCATCAGATGACACTTATTGTTTCTAATTGTATATCCCAGATATGCAAGTTTTCTTGTGGATTTCAGGTAACAGTTGGGTATTCAGTATTCAGCTTGTCTCATGTACTTTGATTGATTTGCTTTTTTGTCCACTGATTTGCAGTAGTCTGAGTAGGCGTCTGTAGAACCACATTTTAGCTGAGTTGATTTTCATTTCATCAGCTTTTTTTCATGTCCAGGCTTGACATCCATATTGTGCCAGCAATTATACGGCAAACTCCTCCAGCCTGCACAAAACTGTATGCACTGAAATGGGGAAATGGGAAATGTGACCTGTCAAACATTGACACCAAAATGGGAAATGTGACCTGTCAAACATTGACACCACCAGAATGGTCGAATATTAACCCTTTGACTCCCTCACCCTGCCTACCAACTGCGAAAACAACCCTTTGACTCCCTCACCCTATCCACCAGCTTTCTGCAGAAGCTGGTGGATAGGGTGAGGGAATCAAAGGGTAAAAAACTTCAGGAAGCTGGTGTATAGAGTGAGGGAATCAAAGGGTTAAGTTTTGTTTTGCTAGCATGTTTGACAATGCAGGATGCTGGTGGACAGGGTGTGGGAGTCAAAAGGTTAAGATGGACAACAATCACGCCAGCTTTTGTGATGTGAGGTGGGATTGAACTTGAGACATGAGATTTTGAAACAGTGGGTGAAAAATTGGGGTTCATCTCTAGCATTGATGTCTGGTTGGTGTAGAGGTACATATCTGCCTGCCAGTCAGACTACACAAGTTTAAAATGGGTGTGATTTTCACATGAGAGAAACCGTTTTTGTGCTGGCAGTGGATGGGCACCTGATCCACTGCAGGGTTGGGGAAGGTAAAACAGTGAGGGAGAAGAGATGGGCACAACCCTTATGTAATCATAATGCGGTTCCAGAGAGAAATCAAGGTCTCTGGCATCCTATAATTATGATGTTGAGAGTTACGGGACAATCTTAAGCTTACCTCAGGAATTAAATGTAATTCAGTCTCTTCAATTTCATCTGTATTTATTATGTTTCTTTATTACAAATATTTCATATTTGCTGGAATTACACTCAGAACTGTTCGTAGCTGAAACAGAATTGAACTCAGTGAGAAGTGAGTGTGAGTCATAGGATTTGAGGACAGTGCCTGAAATGAAAAATCGCGGAAAACAGAACAGTCTACGTGGCTCATGAGTCACGGGGATTGAACACAGAACTGAGTCACCGGATTTGAACCTAGCGAGTCAGAACCAGAGCCCAGTGACAGGAATAGCAGCAGAGATTTACTGTCAAGTGTAATGTAACCAGCAGTTTCAGTGAGGAAAGGAATCGGTTGCATGTGCGAAAAGAACGAGAGAAAAAAAAATAATTGCAGGCTCTGCAACCTCTTTCGCCCCCATTCTTTTCTCTGGGAGAAAGAAGGGGATGGGGGATAGGGAGGGGGAATGGGAAGGCAGATGAAGCGGCAACGGGAGCTTGCGGCCTTTTTTTTTTTTTTTTTGTCCTTCCCCCGTTCCCCCACAATCGTCTGCTCTCTCTCTGGCTGCGTGTGCGAGTGCTGAGCGCAGCGAGGTAAGCTGGGAAGCAGGAGATGTATGAAGAAGCGAGGTTGGTTCCATTGGTTTTGTGAGGTTGATCGCATTGTTGTGCTTACATGTGGGACAATTCTGAGGAGACAGTGGAGTGCTGTTAGTCTGATTACGGAAGGGACAGCTGGTCAAGTGTCCTGTGATGTATTGGTGAGTGGATTCACGTTATGGTGACGTGTGCATTTATTGTATGTGCGTGTTTTTGTGTTGGGCGTCGTGACGTGGGGACCGCTTCGAAGAGTGGATGTTTGAGGTTCCTGATTTGTGGTTGTCAGTCGTGTGTGTGTGTGTGTGTGTGTGTGTGTGTGTGTGCGTGCGTGCGTGCGTGCGTGCGTGCGTGTGTGCGTGCGTGCGTGTGTTGTGGAATACATTGTGGAATTATGTCATAGTGCGAGTGTATGCATTGTGTGTGTGTGTAGGGGGGGGGGGGGGCAAATGTGCAGATGTGTGTGTATGCGAATGTGTGTGTGAGTGAGTGTGCATGTGTAAAGATGCATGCATGCACACATGTGTCTGTTTATGTGTCTCCCGCAGACAAAGGAATAAAGAGAAAGATGTGTTTTGGTGACTGAAGTAGACCTAGAAGATATAAGGGACATCGGGTAATGGAACTGTGGCTATTATGCTTTAACATCATCAAGTAAATAATCAAATACCGTACGCCTGTTCACACATACATACTAGGGCATGCAGGCATATATACACACACTTGTGTTACTGAAAAATGCGCAAACGTGCATGCACACACGCACACACACACAACACACACACACACACACACACACACACACACACACACACACACACACACACACACACACACACACACACACACACACACACACACACCACACACACACACATGCACACACACATGAACACACGCGCACACACACGCACATGACACACACACGCGTGTGCATGATGTGTGCATGTGCGTATGTGTGCATGTGCTGTGTGTGTGCATGTGCACACACATGCACAAATTGTCTAATATCACTTATACATGTAGTGAAAAGACGTTAAATCAAAGAACGAACGAACATGCACAAATGCATATGGACACATACACACACACACACACACACATGCACACAACACACACACACACACACACACACACACACACACACACACACACACACACACACACACACACACACACACACACACACACACACACACAACACGCACAGCACACACGTGCACACCACACACCACGACAACCCACACACATGCACACACACACACACACACACAACACACACACACACACACACACACACACACACACAAAACAGTTGGACCCACAAGATATGAAGGGTAAAATCTCAGTCAAGTACAGTGTGTTTGACTTTGAT
>CM060306.1:117103203-117110703 GCA_030674185.1 Monoplex corrugatus | reverse complement strand
AGTGTGCTTTGATATCCAGTCTGTGCCTATTTAACACTTACTTCTTTGTCACAGTCTTGGACCAACTTTACAACAGCGTTGCATACTTTTACAGTTAATTTCAGGATCTGTGTGCTTTTTACTTTCACACCAGAGTCCTCTGTTTACTTTGCACCAAAAATCCTTAGCATGTTTGACATATGGCAGGCTCAGACTTGACTGCTCTGTGTTAAATGATATCAAAGTTCTGTGGATTGTTATACACCTGACTGATGTATTCAACATCCGAATCCTGGTATTGACATTTGATGAATACATTACCAACGTGAATCTTCTTTCTTTTTTTTACATCTGAGTCTTGTGAAGTGTTTAACACCTGTCTTATGTACTTTTACACCTGAGTCCTGGGCCTGAATGCAGTCGCCATGCAGCGTGATGCTTCCTCTCCTGGAGGCCGGCGCTCCTGCTGTGCTTGTTTTGGGTTTGTACTTCAAACCTATTACTTTTTGCCTCTTTTCTTTATCCCTTATTTTCAATCTTTTCGAAAAGGAGGATGGGGTGTGGGTTAGTGTAATCACCAAGAAAGAAAGAGAAAGAGAGAGAAGTGGAATGTGAGTTAGTGTAATCACCAAGAAAGGAGGAGAGAGAGAGAAGAGAGAGAGAGAGAGAGAAGGTGGAGTGTGAGTTAGTGTAATCACAGAGAGAGAGAGAGAGAGAGAGAGAGAGAGAGAGAGAGAGAGAGAGAGAGAGAGAGAGAGAGTTGGGGTGTTGGTTAGTGTAATCACCAAGAAAGAAAGCGAGGAGAGAGAGAGAGGTGGAGTGTGAGTTAGTGTAATCACCAAGAAAGAGAGAGAGAGAGAGAGAGAGAGAGGAGAGAGGATAGAGAGAGAGAGAGAGAGAGAGAGAGAGAGAGAGAGAGAGAGTTGGGGTGTGGGTTAGTGTAATCACCAAGAAAGAAAGCGAGAGAGAGAGAGAAAGAGAGAGAGAGGGGTGTGGGTGATTAGAAACTGGGGTGGGGGGAAGGGGGAGAGTTTAGAACTTTTTTGTGGATGAACTGTACCATATTAATTGCATCAACCTGCCCAACTGGGAAGTTATGAGTGTGTAAATATAAATAGAATCGTATGATCACAGAGCAAGAGATGGCAGTATGGATGGTGTTCAGTAAACAGTTGTCAGATTTTGAGTAATGGATTCCATCCAGATTGAGCTGATTTGTAGTCAGATTAATGAGGACCTGAACAGGAAACATGTCATAGTACAAGGTTGACTGTGATTTGTCAAGGTTGATCATGCACAAATGTGCACAAGGTTGTAGGGGGAAAAGGCGTTTATTTGCAGACCTGACCTTTCGTTTGGGTTTTCCCCTCTCTTTTCCAAAGTCTCCAGTGCTGTCAGTTTAGTTCTTCTTTTCTTTTGCATTCAGGGAAAACTACATGTCATAATTCGTTGACACATTATTCATTTAAGATCAAAATGTATCATGATCATGAATTTTGTTTTCATATCTGTGATTACAGTTACATTAATCAAATAATCAAATATTTAACATTTAAAAAGCAGAGGTTACATTCATATCCATATAAAACGGTGCAAAGCTTGAGATCATCACTGCCCGAATATGTGATAAGACATGCTTCAACAGATGAACAGAGAAACTGATACAGACATACTAAAACAGATAAACGGAGAGACATACAGATAGGTGAGCAAACAGATCAGACAGACGGACAGATAGAGAGAAAGACAGATGGTGTATTTTCAGTTCCTTATATTCTCTGACGTTAGGACGCAGACTAGTAAGCAGCACAGACAGACACAGACACACGAATAGACAAGCTGATGCTTGGCCAGGAAAAAAAAAAGACAGTATAGTTTCAATTTCTACCATTCCCGAATGCCAGGACCCAGACGGGCAAGCAGCTAATTGCAGCGTGCCCTCAAGGTTTAGGTCTGTGCCTGGTTGTTGGATAGGTTAGTTACAAGTAAGTGATAACCCTTCTATCTCAGTATCTATAAGTCTTGTGTGTCCTCTTGCTCTCCTCCACCCACCCCCAAACTGTTCAAACCTTTCAATTAGATTGATTTTTTCCCCATTTACCATTGTCAGGACCCAAACCGGTATACAACTAATTGAAGTTTGCTTTCAGTGTATAGAGCTGTGTACGGTTTTGGGATAGGGGGGGGGGGGGGGGGGATAGCTTCCATCAAACCATGTCATATTGTGCCTTTTTTGTCTCTCCCTTCAACACACACACACACACACACACACACACACACACACACACACGCATACCCTATTTTCCTCTTTCAAGAAATCCCCTTATGTAAAATATGGGCAGATGGCATAACATTGAGACAAGCTGTTAAGTTTAAATATCTGGGATGAGTCATCTCACCAGATGGCGGATGCACATCAGAAATAGCTAGCAGAATCGGCCAAGCTAAAATAGCATTCAAGAAAATGAGAAAGGGGTTCTTACCAACCAGTGCTTACATCAGGGAAAGAGTTTTCCAGTGTTATATACAACTAAAACAGTTGTACGGCACTCTGGACAATCAACAAGCAAAGTTAGAACAAGATTGAGGCAGCTGAAAAGTGGTTTCTAAGAAGAATGTAAAGAGTTTCATGGGCAGCAAAGAAAACAAATGAGGCAGTCTGGAAAAAAAGAAGATTAAGGGAAAACAACATTTATGAAGCAAGAGATATTTGAGCACTTAGTTTACAATAGGAAACATAGAGGAAAAAAGAGCACCAGGTAGACCCATGGAGATAGTTTTGCATATGGTTTGGGACTGAAAGGGTAGGAGATATTCTTGCAGCCGCAAAAGATTCATTCGGAGGGTCATGATCACCCAACACCATGCAGCAAGGCACATGATGATGATGATTGACATAGTGCAACCCCCTCCCCCACCATTTTTGTTGCGTTGTGTTGCTGTGTAAAGTGCAGTAAGCATGCTTTGACATGGACTGTTTGCAATATACAGTTGGAATTATTATTTATTCTGAGAGCAGAGATGCTGTCATGAGAAACTGAAACAGAAACTGAAAACGAACTCTCATCTGTTTTGCCTGTCCTCCTCCATTGCCCTGTCCCATTCTTCCCTCTTTCATTTCTTTCAGTTTCCCAATCATTAAATATCAGGAATCCAGACAAGCAAGCATCTAAAAATTCTAATCGAAGTTTGCTGGCAATTTAAGGTCTGTGTCTGGTTGGGGATAGTAGAGGTAGCCATCTGTCTGTGCTGTGCCTGTCTTCTTTCTCTAATTAGGTTCGTGGGTTTGCGGGTAGGTAGATGATAGCCCCCATCTATCTGTGTTATGTCTGTCTGCCGTGATGTCCATTTGGAAGGGCCAGTGTTTGATCCATCTAGACACCTCCCCCTGGTAGTTAGAAGGGTGGAAATTTTTCCGATCTCCCAGATCGAACATTTTTTTGACCTGCCATTTCCAGAACCTCCTTCATATGTAAACGCATGTAGAATATCAAGTATTCATGTTAAAGATCCTGTTGTGTTAGTCATGTCAATGGCTGGCTTATAGAAACATGAAAATAGTCAGCATGCAAGCAACAATAAGCCTGAAAATGGCTTTTACTGTTTTAGCTGATAACTTCAGCTGTCGAAAAATAAAGTGGTATTATCATTGTCTCTCCCCCCCCCCCCCCCACCTGTCTTTCAAGTTTCAATTTCTGACTTATCCCAATGTTAGGGCCCAGACCAGCAAATGATAATAACTGGAAGTTTGCCTTCAAAGTTTAGGTCATGGTGTAAGGTAGATTGGTGACAGCTTCCATTAGGTTAGTGATAACTCCCGTCTATCATTTTCTCTTCGATCCTTCTTGTCGTCCAGCCCGTGCACCATCGGCAATCCCTCTTTCAAATTTCAGTTTGTTCCATTTCCCATGACCCAGACCAACAACTAATGAACTAATAATTGAACGTTGCTTAGTTTAGGTCTGTGTCTGGTTTAGGGGTAGGTAGCGGATCGCCCCCCCCCCCCACCCCATCAGTCTGTGTCACGTCTGACTTCCCATCCTTTCTCACCCCTTCCCTCTTTTAAATTTGAAGTTTCAGTAATTTTTGCTGTTCTCTGACTACTGTGTCTGTGCCCTGCTCAACGAATGACTCTTCATTGAAGTCGTCTTTCCCTATTTAGGTTTGTGTCTGGTCGTAGGGTAGTTTAGTGATAGCCTCTGTCTGTCCGTCTTGTCTTGTCTGCCTGTCTTTCTGGAGTTTGTTCAGGAGGAATTCATCACACTGACATGTCCATATCTCATTATTTGTCGTCTCCCAAGTCTGCCAGCAAGTATCTGAGAGACGTTCTGAGCCTGCGCAGAACTCTTTTTGCTGGCAAGGTCTTGAAATGGGGATGGGGGAAAGGGAGCTACGAAAGACTAAAGCTGATGCCTGTAGAATGATTGAACCATGAAATGAAGGTGGGCAGCGAACTGGTTGGTTCTTTTCATGGTGCCACGGAATCAGAGTCAGATATCGTGAGGTTAATCCCAGCCCTTGACATTAAAAACAGAACTTGCCTGTTCGCTGTCCATTTTAATGATTGTTTTCATCATTGTGGTCGTGGCAGTTAGTGTTTGATAGGTCTCTGTCTCACACATACCCCTTCCCCCCCCCCCACCCTCCCCCGGCACACTACTCTCATTATCCCATTTCAAGACCGTGCCAGCGCATAGGGTTTCTACACAGGCTCGGGTAGTCTGCCACAGTTGCTGGCCGATTTGGGTAGAGCATCCAGACTTAACCGAGTAACACCAAACTCTTCCATCTGTTGGCCTGCACCCCCACTCTGTGTGGTTTTTGTTTTTGTTGTGGTGGTGTTGTTGTTGTTGCTCTGTTTGACCCTTTCTGTACTCTTCCATGTCTTGTCCTTCTCATAGTTACACTTCTGTGTCTTTCTCATCTCCTCCTCTCCCTCTCTCTCTCTCACTGCTGAGATAGAGGCTGTGTTGTTCACTGTTCAGCTTAGAAGAAAGTTGCGGTCATAAGTGATGGTTTTTCTTCAGGCCCTTCTGTACTCAGATCAGAACAAAGCATGAGTTTGGAAATTCGCTATTCTAGGACATCCTTGAAAATGAGAATAAAATGATTGTCACCAGCTGGTTTAAGTCTAGCCGAGTTTATGTACTAAACTGTAATAAATAAAGAAATAATATGTAATAAATAAAGTAAAATGCAATAAATGGTTATTTCCCTGACATCATTGCACATATGGTCATTATTTTGCCTGTTCAGACAAATGTATAGATTTATGCATCCACATACACACACACACATACGCCCTTGCACGCTCGCGCGCGTGCGACGCACACACACACACACACACACACACACACACACACACACACACACACACACACCACACACACACCACACACACACACACACACACACACACACACACCACACACACACACTCTCTCTCTCTTTCTCTCTCTCTCTCTCTCTCTCTGTTTCAGTAACTATTCAGAGTTAGACTCATTTTGTCTATCTGTCTGAATCTGTCTCTGTCTGTCTCTGTGTCTGTCATGTCAGTTGAATGTGTGTGTGTGTGTGTGTGTGTGTGTGGTGTGTGTGTGAGTGTGTGGTGTGTGTGTGTGTGTGTGTGTGTGTGTGTGTGTGTGTGTTGTGTGTGTGTGTGTGTGTGTGTGTGTGTGTGTGTGTGTGCTGTTTCATATGACAAACAGATATAACAGTGGACCACACATCTTTAAGCCCCCACAGGACACGGCGAGTGGGATTTTGAGTCTCCAGGAGTTGAAAGGGGACAGGGGGTGGAGAGGAAAAGTTAAGGAAGGGCTTTGGGGCACGGTTTAGGGCATAAGGTCTCTCTCTCAGTGTGGGGGTGGCAGTGGTGGCTGTCGAATTGTTTGGATCCAGTGACCTTCGCCCTATAGACATTTAAGGCCCAAAAACCCTTTACCACCATGCGCAGTGCAGCATTGCATTATTTGGAAAACATTGGGAAAAAATTCATGATACATCATAACAGTGAACATTAAAACATACCTGTGTAAGTGCATAAGGCTTATATGCAGATTAATAACCTTTGCCATGATAATTTTGGATATTCTTCATCACATGCATAAGGTTTGTAGGCAGGTTAATAACCTATGCCATGATGGTTTTGGATATTCTTCATCACACGGCACCTATGGCATCAGTGCATGTGGAATTCATTTCGAATGCAGAGGTGCAATTTTGGGAAACTGAAACTGCATTCAACATTTTAGTGTTTTTACTCTTTCTCGTTGTCTTTGGCACAAAGATTGGGGAGAGATGTTCATATCAGTAAAAGGTTTGAATTAATTTGGTGAGGGAAAGGCTTCCTTGCCTTATATAGTGCTGAGAGGCCTTTAACCTATTGACTCCCACATTCTGTCCACCAGCATTCTGCATCGTCAACCATGCTAGCAGAGCAAAGACTTTACCCTTTGATTCCATCTCCCTGTACACCAGCTTCCTGCAAGAAGTCAAAGGGTTAAGTTTTTGCAGCTGGTTGATATGGTTTGGGAGTCAGAGGGTTAAGTCCTGTAAAAATTGTATGTTAGTACATAGCTTATACACTGTGTTCATGGTATTGGGGACACTGCTTTACCTCTAACAGTGACTCACTGTCCCCTCCATGTTCATTACCAGATTTCATGACACAGAATGAATATTGGGAGCAAAGGAGGCTATTAAAATTTTTTTTCCACTTTACATAATAGAAATCTTTTTTCTTTGCTAAAGTATTCTGTTTTCCGTATTTGTTAATTAAGAAATGTAGTTTCTGATTTTCTTACATTGTTTGCCTCTGCAACATATTTTGTCAGGACACTGTAATGTCTGTGGTGTATGATGAAAGAATAAACATAGATGTTATCATTACCTTTTTGCGAAGGTCTGAACACTTTTTATGCGTTTCAAATTGGCTCATATTTTGTGCAGTGGAAAAAAAAGTGATCTTCTTGGACATACTGATACATTGGACAAAAAACTATTCAAATGTTGGTGTATCAATTATAAACCATCGTAGTTTATGTTGAGACCATGAATTCTCATTCAAAAACCTTGAGGGCACAGTAATATGACAGCATGTGCAGTGACTGATTGTGAAATATTACCTTTATTGCGTTGTGAAAAAGTGTGACTGCGTGGTGAAAATCGTCTGTGGGTGGGGAGCCCAAGGGGCATAGCAAAGGTCCATGGGGTGATAATTGGCATGACAGCCCCTTTCATCCCTTTCATTATGTGTTACAACTTACATTTTGTTATGGAGCTGTAGACATATCTGTGTCCCCTAGACTTTCAGCAGCTTTATTGATCAGTGCATCTGTCAGGACAGAATCTCCCCCATGGGGATGCTGGGGGGGGGGGGGGGGGGCTCTTTTAGTATAAATAGTATCCCCGCCTTCTCGAAATTCTGTGCTAGAAGTTTCCTCTTTTTTGTCACACTCTTTGTTTCTGCCTTGTTGCTTTGCTTTCTGTCATTTCTACCTATCATTTTCTGCCTTAATG
>CM060306.1:117053203-117098203 GCA_030674185.1 Monoplex corrugatus | reverse complement strand
AGATCACTGCCACCAGGTCTCTGGCGCCCTGGAAAATGGACTAGCTTTTTAGTTTTGTTATTGCTATTTATAAATTGTGGTTTTTGACGTGGTGTTAACCCTGATATGGTTGTAGTAGTCGGCTGGGCTATAAGCAGTATGAACTGAACTGAACTTTTTTGAGTGGAAGTTGATGTTAATCACTGATGGAGGGTGGGGGCCTTGATTCTGAGTGATACTTGAAGACTTCAGACATTGTTGGCATGCGGCTAACATAGGCTTTGATTCTGGCAAACTGATATGTTTGGGCAATGTGGGATAACTGATATGTTTGGGCAGTGTGGGAGCTTTCATGTTACTTTTGTGAGCTTCGTAGGGTATTAGATCTATAGATACTGAGATAGCTCAAGTTTGTGTAAGGAACTCTAAGGTCGGTAGAACCGCAAGAGCTTACCAGTGCATTGGGTTTACTATCATGCGAAAGCTCATGGGTTTTGTGTGGTCATTTTTGCTTTCTTTCCATCATATGGTTTGAACGGCCTTGATGTCCTCAGAATTTATTCCCAGTATAGAAACTCCCAGAACTGAAGCACATTTGGGAAGAGCAAGAGAGGAGTCACTGTTTGTAGATTTGTGTACAGACTACTTAGAAAAGAAGCGGGCTGGCAAGTGATGAAAAGACACGATAACGCCAGTATAAAAATACTGCAGGACAGGGACTGAAGGAGAGGTGTATCCACACACTCAGAAGGACTTGGCAAGCTGGCCAAGGTTATCTGGCTCGCTCTCCTGCAAACTGCAACTAATTCGGGAACACAGCATTGGTTGTCTGAAGCTTGGACACCGAGCCATCTATCATTGGGTCACGGTGAACCCTGTGTGCAGCTGAGAGACATGGGGAGGCAGGGGAATGTGGGTAGGTGGCTTACTTGGGGTTTGCAGACAGTTTGAGGATAGCAAGCCTCTCTGTTTGTGGAACTTACTTGCCCTGGAGATGTCGGTTCTTCTTCACATCACATTCACTGTGCTGTGTCTTAGTTTTTTCTTCAGTAATTTTAAAAGTTCCTTATTAGCTTAGAATACATGCCTCTTAACCACCCCCTTCACTCTTTTTCTTTCTTTTTTGCCTTTATTTCTTCTTCTCTCTCTTTTTCTCTCTCTCAACTGTTACTACTGCGTCTTCTGTCTCACTCCGTCTCTCAGTAGATGACTTCCAAACCAGGCAGTCAGTCTTAGAAAATGGCAGAAGTGTTTTAAACAATGACTGACTGACTGTTCTTGGTAGGAATGGGACAGTCTCATACACACTAGTGATCGATTTCCATTCATGTTTTGATAAGTTGAATTCATTTCACAGGCTCTTGCAAACTTCAGATGCGGCATTTCAAACATCGCTGCACATTCACAAAGGTGCAAACAGTCTGAGGAACAAAATTTAAAGTGTTGTTTACGTCAGTCATCCATTGAAAATGAAGTTCATATTTTCTGTGTGGTACTGGTTGAATGACTTGAAATTAATTCATCCAAGCTAGATATTACAAACACCAAAGGGTATTTAATTATTATTATTGCTTTTTTTTGTCTGTGAAGTATAAATGAAGAAAATATACTGAAACTTGCTGGTGGATAGAGTGAGGGAATGAAAGAGTTAAGTTTTTGCTTCTGGCGTATAGGGAGCAGGAGTGAAAGGGTTATGTCTGTATTATAATTTATGTGCATACTTGTGTATTCTGTTCACTTTTCTTCATAAGGAGCTATGGCCTATTTGAATAAAATGTCTGAAGTTTGAAGTCTGAAGAAGTAAGTTTTTCCCTTATGCATACTGTAGCCAAGTGGACAAACATGAGACTTCCAGACAGAAGATACTAGATTCTTTCCACTTAGACGCCTCTGTCTGGTGGGAAAAGCTGGAGATGTTTTCGGTCTGAGACTGTATGCAGACTTGCGAAGTGCCAAAACCACCTTTCTTTGTATATGCATACAGAATATCAAATATGCATGTTAAAGATCCTATAAGTCATGTCATTGGCTTTGCTTTTGGAAGCATGAACACACTCGGCATGCAAGCAGTGGAAAGTTTGAAAAATGGCTTTTAGCTGATAACTTGTAATGTTGGAAAATAAACGTATTATTATAACACTCTCTCTCTCTCTCTCTCTCTCTCTCTCTCTCTCTCTCTCTCTCTCTCTCTCTCTCCTCTCTCTCTCTCTCTCTCTCTCTCTCTCATAGTGGGCTTGTAGTATCATAGGTATAGAGCAGCAAAGAGTAGCAATAAGACAGGTCCAGTGAGGCCTGGTATTGTTATCCTTGAGTACTTAAGTGGTTTAACTCTTTTTTTTTTTTTACATCAACAAGCACCCACACACCCACACTCACACCCCTCCCCCTCACATGATGACACACACATTTTCTCTCACAAAATCATGTAATGATGAATATTCATATTCATATTCATATATTCATATATTCATATTCATATCTTTTGTCACAATGAATTTACGATGTGAAACTTGGGCTGCTGTCCCCTTTGAGAGCTTTTTCTTTATTTACCAAGACTATAAAAAGGAAGTTTGATTGGCCTTCAAGGGGAGGGACCTGGGAAATCAGCCTCTCTCTTCAATGTTTTATATAAGGATGAAAGCCTTGCTTTTCCCGATTTTCAACTGCCATGAGATCTTTAGCATGTGCGTGTCAGAGTTGAGGCCTTGAAGGGAAACGGATCCTGGGACCTCAACTTAAGTTATTGGGAGGCGGATGTCTGAACCATTCTGACATTTTTTATGATAATGATTTCCAGAACAAGTGTGACAGCCCTCGTTCAAGTAAACAGAAACTAGAAAACATGAAAATGATAGTAATGCTGCTGCTGCTGTGATGATAAAAAAATAGAAAATAGATAAATAAATAAATAAATAAATAAATGAATAAATAAATAAATAAATACTGAGCAAAGTTGGTGAGGAAAAAGATTTAACATTTTTGTCTACAGCAGAAGCGATAAGATAATGTGTCATGTGCAGAAATCTACAGCGGCTTGAAATGTTTTCCAGGCTGAGTTACAACTGTGTCATGGTTGTCAGATCCACTGGCTGGGATATTCCCACAATTACAGTTCTCTATCTCTGGGAAATCAGAGATCTTTCACATGTGCAGAACATGTGTGTACCCAGACGGCATTTGGCTGTTAAAACATGCCATTTACAAATATGTTTTACAGTTCCAGGCTGTATTCAACTTTAGAAAAATCAGGCCGTTTGGCTATAAAAAGCAAGTCATAGGGCAGCTGTAAAAAAGCAGCCATATAGCTGTAAAAAGCAAGTTATTTAGCAGCTGTTAAAAAAAGCAGACCAATTAAAATCAAGTCATATAGTAGTCGTAAAAAGCAGGCCATTTGGCTGTAAAAAGCACGCCATGTGGCTGTGAAAAGGTCATTTGGATGTAAATAGCAGGCCATTTGGCTGTTGTAAAAAGCAGGCCATTTGATAGCTGTTAAAAAGCAGGCCATTTGATAGCTGTTAAAAAGCAGGCATTTGATAACTGTTAAAAGCAGGCCATTGATAGCTGTTAAAAAGCAGGCCATTTGATAGCTGTTAAAAAGCAGGCCATTTGGCTGTGAAAAGGTCATTTGGATGTAAAAAACAGGCAAAGGTCATTTAGATGTAAATAGCAGGCCATTTGGCTGTTGTAAAAGCAGGCCATTTGGCTGTTGTAAAAAGCAGGCCATTTGATAGCTGTTAAAAATCAGGCCATTTGGCTGTAAAAAGCAGGTCATTTGGCTGTGAAAAGGTGATGTAGATGTAAAATGCAGGCCATTTGGCTGTAAAAAGCTGTAAAAAGCAGGCCATTTGGCTGTAAAAAGCTGTAAAAAGCAGGCCATTTGGCTGTAAAAAGCTGTAAAAGCAGGCCATTTGGCTGTAAAAAGCTGTAAAAAGCAGGCCATTTGGCTGTAAAAAGCAGGCCATTTGGCTGTAAAAAGCAGGCCATTTGGCTGTAAAAAAGCAGGCATTTGGCTGTAAAAAGCAGGCCATTTGGTTGTGAAAGGTCATGTAGATGTAAAATTCAGGCCATTTGGCTGTAAAAAGCAGGCCATTTGGCTGTAAAAAGCAGGCCATTTGGCTGTAAAAAGCAGGCCATTTGGCTGTAAAAAGCAGGCCATTTGGTTGTGAAAAGGTCATGTAGATGTAAAATTCAGGCCATTTGGCTGTAAAAAGCAGGCCATTTGGCTGTAAAAAGCAGGCCATTTGGCTGTAAAAAGCAGGCCATTTGGCTGTGAAAAGGTCATTTAGATGTAAAATGCAGCTATTTGGTTGTTAAAAGCAGGCCATTTGGCAGTTGTAAAAAGCAGGCCATTTGATAGCTGTTCAAAAGCAGGTGATTTGGCTGTAAAAAGCAGGTCATTTGGCTTTTAAATGGTCATTTGGATGTAAAAAGCAGGCCATTTGGCAGTTGTAAAAAGCAGGCCATTTGGCAGTTGTAAAAAGCAGGCCATTTGGTAGTTGTAAACAGCAGGCCATTTGGCAATTGTAAAAAGCAGGCCTTTTGATAGCTGTTAAAAAGGCCATTTGGATGTGAAAAGGTCATTTGGATGTAAAAAGCAGGCCATTTGATAGTTGTAAAAAGCAGGCTATTTGACAGCTGTAAAAAGCAGGCCATTTGATAACTGTTAAAAAGGCCATTTGGCTGTAAAAAAAAAAAAAAAAAAAAAGGCCAGTCACAGCTCTGGAATAAAGCCAGGCTGTTTGGATGTTAAAAAAGGCCATTTGGCTGTAAAAAGCAGCAGGTGTGAAAAAGCAAGCCATTTGGCTGTTAAAAAAGCAAGCGATTTGACAACTATAAGAAAAAAGCAAGCCATTTGGCTCTTAAAAGAACAAGCCATTTGACTGAAAAAAGCACACTTTTCAGCAGTAGTAAGAAAGCAGGCCATTTGGCTGTAAAAAGCAGGCTTTTGGCTATAGAAAGCAGGCCATTTTCATTTGGTTTTTACAATACCATGCAGCATTTGGCTCTTAATGCAGGCAGTTTACAAGTGGTTTTACAGTGACAGCAGTTGACTGTTGATGCTGGCAGTTTACAAATGGTTTTATAATGACAGCATTTGGCTGTTGACGCAGACAGTTTACGTGTGCTTTTACAGTGACAGCATTTGATTGTTGATCCTGGCAGTTGATAAGTGGTTTTACAGTGACAGCATTTGATTATTGAAGCTGGTTTTACTGTGCCAGAGCAGTGTGTGGCTGGTTTTGTCTGTTGCGTGGACAGTGTTTTACATTAGCGGTCGTCTTATGAGACCCTGCTAGCAACAAGGGAAGGAAATGAACTTGTCAGAACTAAGGGACATAAGCTAGCATTGATTGGTGTTGTCTTTCAGTTTGCATGCAGTTGCTGCCCTTGGCTGGAGAAATCGAACTTGCATTTTTTTTTTTATTAGCTTGCTTGATTTATTTTTAATTCCTCGTTGTTTTTTTTTCTCCTCTTTTTTTGTCTTTAGAAAGAAAAGATTTTCGTTTGTTATTGTATCTTCCTTGTAGCCATACTAGATTTCTGTAGCCCTGCAGGACTTTCTGATGTAAACTATTCAAACTATCAAATCCAAAACAGTGCAGCTCGACTTGACCTGCAGGAGAGCAAACGGTGCAGTGCAAAAGAACTCTTGCAAAAACTGCATTGGCTACCAGTCAAAGTAAGAATTGAGTATAAAATTGCTACATTCTGCTTTCAGTGTCTGAATTTGAATACTGTACCAACAGTATATATCAGAACTCTTCTTACCTTTCAGACCTTCCAAAGCTGTCTCAGCTCTCAAGGAGTTTCTCTCTTAACTGTACCTCGGTTCTCAGTATCTACTTGCAGAAAGAGAGCCTTCTTAGTTTTTGGCCCAACAACATGGAACTCCCTTCCTGTTTCCTTAAGACAAAGCAAAACATATCCTTTTTAAAATTTTTTTAAAAGAAATATGTACAGAAATTCATTGAATAATGCTTTGGGCTCTTCTAGTGCAGATTGTATTGCTGTGTGTGGTGTGGTGTGGTGTGTGTGTGTGTGTGTGTGTGTGTGTGTGTGTGTGTGTGTGTGTGTGTGTGTGTGTGTGTGTGTGTGTGTGTGTGTGTGTGTGTGTGTGTGTGTGTGTGTGTAACAAGCTTTCTTTGACATGGAATGTTTGTGCTTTACAAATGATGATGATGACAACAAAATGATGATGATGACGATGATTATTTGCTAGTATGATTGACAATGCAGGATGCTGATGGACAGGGTGAGGGAATCAAAGTGTTAAGTTTTTGCTTTGTTAGCTTGGTTGACAGTGCAGGATGCTGATAGACAGGGTGTGGAAGTCAAAGGGTTAAGACAGGCAGGCATTGATCAAGCCTACTTAAATTGCCAGATGAGATTAAACTTAAACATGAGATCTTGTGTCCACTTTGTCTTTGATGAATTTGTTTCCTATGCCATTATGTGTGGGACCATCTTTTTCTCTTCCTCTCCCTCACTTCAGTCTCTCTGTCGTGATGTGTGTGTGTGTGTGTGTGTGTGTGTGTGTGTGTGTGTGTGTGTGTGTGTGTGTGTGTGTGTGTGTGTGTGTGTGTGTGTGTGTGTGTGTGTGTGTGTGTGTGTGTGTATCATTGACCGGGCTGTGTTCTCTCATGGTGACCACTTTTGCCGTTAACAAGCTGTTGCCTGTGTCAGTGTGTGTGTGATCACTCTAATACACAGTATTTTGTGTACATATGTGATTGTGTTTTTACATGCATACATGTGCGTAATTGTTTGGGGTTGTGTGTGTATGTGTTTGTACATGCACACACGTGCATAATTTTGTGTGTGTGTGTGTGTGTGTGTGTGTGTGTGTGTGTGTGTGTGTGTGTGTGTGTGTGTGTGTGTGTGTGTGTGTGTGTGTGTGTGTGTTCAGAACTCAGAACTTGAACACATTTATTTGCCAGAATATGAAGCCAAGATCGGGCTGTAAGACACAGATTGTTTGTGATGTAAACAATACAGTCAGTGATTTCAACAATTGTTGTCACTTTTCATGTTACATCATTGTTACCATCAAGGGAATGTGAATGTTTGAGTGACTGAGAATCTTTCAGTTTTCCCAATTGCAGGGAATCAGAGATTCTACCATTAACAATTGCAGATTATCTTCCTATAATAAGTCACTTGGATTTAGCATCATGGATTTTGTGCATTCGGCAGGTATATATTTTTGCTGAATCTTTGTCTTCAGTTTCAGTCATGTTGTTTTATACTGTAATACATTTATCCAGGAAGTGTGTGTGTGTGTGTGTGTGTGTGTGTGTGTGTGTGTGTGTGTGTGTGTGTGTGTGTGTGTGTGTGTGTGTGTGTGTGTGTGTGTGAATGCTATTGACCAAGTTGTGTTCTTTTAGTGGCCATTTTCACTGTGATGACCTTTTCAAGTCTTCAACCCTTTCTATTTGTCTCCGTTTCTCTCCTTTGTTCTCTCTCTCTCTCTCTCTCTTCTCTCTTTCTCTCTGTATCTCGCTCTCTCTCTTTCTCTCGCTCTCTCTCTCTTCTCTCTCTCTCTCTCTCGTGTGTGTGTGTGTGTGTGTGTGTGTGTGTGTGTGTGTGTGTGTGTGTGTGTGTGTGTGTGTGTCTCTCTCTCTCTCTCTTTTGATGCTACATGTGTTATTTATTCTGTAATCTGTCATTGCTGTTTTCATTGTTATGATTACGAATGATATGTATTATTGCAATTGTACTATTTTGTTATGTTGTTTTTATCGTTAGTGGTTGACATTTGCTTTACACATGTCTGCTTTCATCTGTTATGCTTTTGGTAGGCGCCTAACCAGTTGATATTTGGAAACCAGTATTTTGTCAAAATTAATTTTTCTATTTTCTTTGACATTAAGGCACTTTAGTGCGTCTGTTTTAATCATTGCATTTTAGAATTTATGTTTTACCTCTCCTTTGTCTGGTTTCAATGCTTCCTTTACTTCTTATTTATTTAAAAATATATATGCTTATGTATAGGTAGAAAGAAACTCTAGGGAGAGCTAGACAACAGAAGGTCTTCAGAGAAGTAACCCCCTTTAGAAAAGTGTTTTGGCCCTGAATTCCTTACACTCTCGGGGGGCCGGGCCACATCCAGGTCATGACTCCTGGATGCCCTTCTGCTGCTGTCTATTTTTTTTTTCCCATGCCGGGGAGCGAACCTGGGTGATTCTGCGCTTCAGAACTGCAGTACGCGGTTTTACCAATGTGCTAACGGGGCACACATCATCTGTAGGGAATTTAATCCTTATGAAGTTCACTTTTGGTTCCTCCTTGCCCAGATCCAGCTTGAGCTCCTTTCTGCTGCCTCTGCCATCGCTTTAAGGGCTCTAGTCCTCTTCTTCCCAGAAATGGCGAGTTGTTTCATGAGATCATAAGCGGAGGTGCCCACAAACCCTCTTGCCCCGACCTCTATGGCGAAGATTTTGACCCGCAGACCTGCTTTCTTCAGGGTGCTGGCAAGACCGGCGTATTTTTCGGTCTTGTAGATATGTGCTTCTTCCATTCTGCTTTCGTATGGCACAGTGAGTTCTATCAGAATCACTTGTTTCGAGGAGTCAGAGTGGAGAGCGATGTCTGGTCTCATGCCTGTCTTGCTGATGACATCTGGGTAATTTCTCCACTCTGGGAGGTCTGCTGTACACTCCCAGTCGACTGCTCCATCCAGAAGACCCTTTGGCAATGTGCTGGTTGTCATAGCACTTTCGGGCCAGACCTGTTTCCCTCCTGCTTTTGTAGAACGTTGTCATAGCAATTGGTGCGTTTGGGGTCATGGTTTTTTCGCTAACCACGTCTGTGATCACTTTCAGAACTTGGTTGTGCCTCCATGTATACCTTCCTTGGGCTAGTGCTACTTTGCAAGAGCTTAGGACATGTTCCACTGTTTGTTTCTTCTGACAGAGCGGACATGCTGGGTCGTCTGATTTCCCCCATTTCACTAAGTTTGCATTCGAGGGGAGCAGGTCATATACAGATCTGAGGAGGAAGCTTATCCTTAGAGGAGCCATGTGCCACATATCGTTCCAGCTGAGACTTCTTTGGAGTGCACTGTCCCATGTTGTCCATTGCCCCTGTTGACCTTGCTGGACTGCCTTCTGCACTCTTTTGACATCTTCTTCTTCCTTCAACTCCTGTATGATCATGTCTCTTTTTTCCTTCCGTTTGGCTTTGGACCACCACTGCATTTTTGTTGCTCCCAGTCCCTGTCTGTTGGTTTGCGTGTGTCCAATTATTTCTTTGATGCTGAGGTTTCTCTTGGCATTGTTTACAGCCTCTTGGACTTTCCACTTTCTGCCAGTTCTCAGCTTTGGATGAACTGATCTCACGATATTGTCTTCCGATTCCTCCAGCATGCTCAACAGTCTTGCTTTTCCAACTTTGTATTCCTCCACTATGGATTTGAGAGGTAGCTTCAGCATTGCTTGACGACAGTAGAATGCAACATCAGTGAGACCAGGTGGGACACCGAGCCATTTTCTTGTGTATTTGTTGATTTTGGCTTCCATTGCTTCGACTGTGCTGGTGCAAATGTCATAGATTAGCAGTGGCCACAGCAGCTTTGGTATCAGCATGAACTGTAGACACCAGACTTTATATGTGTAGAGTAGCAAAGACTCAACTGTAAGACAGGTCTAGTGGACCTAATCCTCGAGTGATAGAGTTTCTCTCTCTCTCTTTCTCGCTTTGTTTGTCTCTCTCTGTCTCTGTCTCTCTCTCTCTGTTTGTCTGTCTGTGTCTGTCTGTCTGTCGGTCTTTGTCTCTGTCTCTGTCTCTCTCTCTCTCTCTCTAGCATGGTTTCTCTTTCTATCAGTTTGTTGGTCGCTGTTTCAGTTTGTTTGTCTGTCTCTTTCTGTTTCTGTATCTCTTTCTGTTTCACTCTCTGTCAGTCTGTTGATTTTGTCTGTCTGTCTGTCATTGTGTCTCTTTCATTCTCTCTGTCTGTCTGTCTGTCTGTCTCTCTCTCTCTCTCTTTCTTCTGTCTGTCTGTCTGACTGTCTCTCTCTCTTCTCTCTCTCTCTCTCTCTCTCAAGGCCACATTAAATAGTGGTAAAGTGGCGAGGTGGATAAGAGGTGGATGTATGCTATTCACTGACCCATGGCTTCCCTCTCCACAGCACTTCAGTTGTCGAGTAATGAAGTAGAAGCTTCAGTTGATAAGTAATGAAGGAGAACCATTGGATAGTTTGCTTGCCCTTGATGTAAAGGAAACTGTATGTTGAGTCTCACCACCATGCATTCAGATACTGTTACGACTGGGCGTTCACATTCACAGCCTTTTCAGTTCTTGCATCATATACTGCTAGGTTAAAAATACTGAGGGGAAATTCTCTGGAAAAAACTGTATTAGCACAGAGTGTGTGATTATAGGCTATTCTTCAGTCTCTTCAGATGAGACCGAATTGAAAACGTAACTTTTTAATTTTGTCTAAATTCCCTGCATCTCCTTACGGCTCTCTCTCTCTCTCTCTCTCTCTCTCTCTCTCCTCTCTCTCTCTCTCTCTCTCTCTCTCACTCTTTGTGTGTGTGTGTGAGAGAGAGAAGTACAGACAGTGAAAATAGTTCGTTAATGACCTTTCAGTAGTTCAGAATGAACACTATTTCACACACTTGTTTATCCCAAAGACTCAGACTGGACACAACAGTTTTATACTTCACTACAAAATGCTGTATACTCCTTTCTGCCCATGCTGTTACGGCCTTTGGTGTGCATAGATGAAGAACAGAGAGTGATCATGCTGTTTTCTGTTGTGTTTTGTTTTCTGGTGTATATGTTGCTGTGTTGCCACTGTGCTACACTTCGCGCTTAAGGTCTGGCTGCCAAAAGACTCTCTCAGACACTTGTTTCAAAATGACTGCCTTAGAAACTTCTTTCAAAATGACTGCCATAGACACTTGTTTCAAAATGACTGCCTCAGACACTTGTTCATAAGACTGCCTCAGACACTTGTTTCATAATGACTGCCTCAGACACTTGTTTCAAAATGACTGCCTTAGAAACTTCTTTCAAAATGACTGCCTTAGAAACTTCTTTCAAAATGACTGCCTTCAGAACTTTTTCAAATGACTGCCTTAGAACTTCTTTCAAATGACTGCCTTAGAACTTCTTTCAAAATGACTGCCTCAGACACTTGTTTCAAGATGACTGCCTCAGACACTTGTTTCATAATGACTGCCTTAGACACTTGTTTCATAATGACTGCCTCAGACACTTGTTTCATAATGACTGCCTCAGACACTTGTTTCATAATGACTGCCTCAGACACTTGTTCAAGATGACTGCCTCAGACACTTGTTTCATAATGACTGCCTTAGACACTTGTTTCATAATGACTGCCTCAGACACTTGTTTCAAATGACTGCCTCAGACACTTGTTTCAAGATGACTGCCTCAGATACTTGTTTCATAATGACTGCCTCAGACACTTGTTTCATAATGACTGCCTCAGACACTTGTTTCAAGATGACTGCCTCAGATACTTACATCAAAACGATTGCCTCAGACACTTGTTTCAAAACGATTGCCTCGGACACTTGTTTCAAAACGACTGCCTCAGACACTTGTTTCAAATTGACTGCCACACACAAATATTTCAAAATAATTGCCTCAGACACTTGTTTCAAAACGACTGCCTCAGACACTTGTTTCAAAATGACTCAGACACGTGTTTCAAAATGACTGCCTCAGACACTTGTTTCAAGATGACTTCCTCAGACACGTGTTTCAAAATGACTGCCTCAGACACTTGTTTCAAGATGACTTCCTCAGACACTTGTTTCAAAATGACTGCCTCAGACACTTGTTTCAAGATGACTGCCTCAGACACTTGTTTCAAAATGACTGCCTCAGACACTTGTTTCAAGATGACTTCCTCAGACACTTGTTTCAAGATGACTGCCTCAGACACTTGTTTTAAAATGACTGCCTCAGACACTTGTTTCAAGATGACTGCCTCAGACACTTGTTTTAAAATGACTGCCTCAGACACTTGTTTTAAAATGACTGCCTCAGACACTTGTTTTAAAATGACTGCCTCAGACATTGTTTTAAAATGACTGCCTCAGACACTTGTTTTAAAATGACTGCCTCAGACACTTGTTTCAAAATGACTGCCTCAGACACTTGTTTCAAAATGACTGCCTCAGACACTTGTTTCAAGATGACTTCCTCAGACACTTGTTTCAAAATGACTGCCTCAGACACTTGTTTCAAGATGACTGCCTCAGACACTTGTTTCAAAATGACTGCCTCAGACACTTGTTTCAAATGACTTCCTCAGACACTTGTTTCAAGATGACTGCCTCAGACACTTGTTTAAAATGACTGCCTCAGACACTTGTTTCAAGATGACTGCCTCAGACACTTGTTTCAAAATGACTGCCTCAGACTTTTGTTTTAAAATGACTGCCTCAGACACTTGTTTAAAATGACTGCCTCAGACATTTGTTTTAAAATGACTGCCTCAGACACTTGTTTTAAAATGACTGCCTCAGACACTTGTTTCAAAATGACTGCCTCAGACACTTGTTTCAAAATGACTGCCTCAGACACTTGTTTCATAATGACTGCCTCAGACACTTGTTTCAAATGACTGCCTCAGACACTTGTTTCAAATGACTGCCTAGACACTTGTTTCAAATGACTGCCTCAGACACTTGTTTCAAATGACTGCCTCAGACACTTGTTTCAAAACCACTGCCTCAGACACTTGTTTTAAAATGACTGCCTCAGACACTTGTTTCAAAACCACTGCCTCAGACACTTGTTTTCAAAATGACTGCCTCAGACACTTGTTTCAAAACCACTGCCTCAGACACTTGTTTTAAAATGACTGCCTCAGACACTTGTTTCAAAACCACTGCCTCAGACACTTGTTTTAAAATGACTGCCTCAGACACTTGTTTCAAAACCACTGCCTCAGACACTTGTTTCAAAATGACTGCCTCAGACACTTGTTTCAAAACCACTGCCTCAGACACTTGTTTTAAAATGACTGCCTCAGACACTTGTTTCAAAACCACTGCCTCAGACACTTGTTTTAAAATGACTGCCTCAGATACTTGTTTCAAAATGACTGCCTCAGACACTTGTTTTAAAATGACTGCCTCAGACACTTGTTTTAAAATGATTGCCTCAGACACTTG
Source organism: Monoplex corrugatus (assembly GCA_030674185.1). Classification (NCBI taxonomy): domain Eukaryota; kingdom Metazoa; phylum Mollusca; class Gastropoda; order Littorinimorpha; family Ranellidae; genus Monoplex; species Monoplex corrugatus. The sequence continues at coordinate 117,085,069 of CM060306.1, read as the reverse complement.
TTTCAAAACCACTGCCTCAGACTTTTGTTCTAGAAGAGCTGCCTTGAACTTTTGTTTCAAAACGGCTCCTCAAGTTTTTGTTTCGAAATGACTGCCTTAAACACTGGTTTCGAAACACATCTTTCTTTTTATCATAGGGTGGCCTTGCACTTAAATTAATGGTACATCAAAGCAAAAATGCCTGAAGGATCAACTAAACATTAATTAAACCATTTCCAAATGATCGTGATTTATGTTGTGCTGGATACTTTCTTTGCAGATCGGTATAGCTTTTGTATGACAGTAATCTCTGAAAAGATTTCCCCCATAAATTCTTTAACAGCTCTGGGAACCATTCAAAGCAGCAACATAATGAGTATGTTGACTGTGGTCGCTCAACAGAAGAAAACATTCATCGCCGACACGTTTTTTTTTTTCCAAACATGCATGATTTTCCTTTGGTTTATAAATGAGTGGGTTTTTTTGGTGTTTTTTTAAAGGGAGTTTATGTAAAATAAAAAAAATTGAAAGCCCTTTGAACAAGAACAGAAAATACTTGTTTCCCTGACATAATGTAAATGCACAAGTACATGTACTGAATCAGTACACAAATATAAGGAATGTATGTAACTGTCTTAAAAAAAAGTAAGAAGAAAGGAGAATAAAAGATAAATTAATGTAAATAAAACGACAGCATTACTGTAGTTATTTTTTCTGCAGCAGACCACCTGTTTGCTTCGCTTATCAGTGGGCGTTAATAGTTCAGTCATTGACGCATTGGCAGGGTGTTGCTTGAGTCATTAACCAGGCTATCTTTGCCTCATTGGCAGGATGATGCTCAAGTCATTAAGCAGATTATCATTGACTCATTAGCGGCAGTATCATTCAGTCATTAGCGATGGTATCATTGACCCTTAGCGGTAATGGAACTCATTACATGTGATGGGAGCTGGGATAAAGTTAACTGGCTGCCAATGATTGGAAGAAACGGGGAACTTTGAAACATGCTCTGTTGCTGTTTTCTCAAGTTGGCCTTCAGCACTCGGGTGGTGCCATACGCACCAATACCTCAGGTGTCACATGATGGAGGTATAAAGACAACCTTGAGATAACCAGTCGCCGTGGTGTAAAACGGACTACTGACTGGAAGGTTGTGGGTTCGAATCCCCATCATTGTGGGATTTTTCGGCTTTAACCGGTTCCTACCCAGAGTTGGGCCTGCTATGGGCTCATAGGGAAGACTTGGCACCACACCACACAGTTGAGTGTCATCCACTTCACGGATGCGTCATTGAGGATGCTTAAATCTTCTGACCAACACCACAGGTGTCAGTATCTCTCGGGCCTGCTTGACGCCAGGATATCTTATGATAGTAAGCGTAGAGTACAACCCTGTCACGCAGTCTCAATCCAAGATGGAACTCCATAGCATCATGATTATCATCCTCATCGACTTCATCATCATGGCATTGTTAAAACTGTTCCGGCTTCTGTGGCCATTAAAGTGGCGTAGAAAATGGGACTGAAAAAATGAGAAAACAAACAAACAAAAAAACAAACAAACAGAAGCAAGCAAACAAAAGGAAAAAAACAAACAGAAGCAAGCAAACAAAAAGAAACAAGCAAGCAAGCAAACAAAAAGAAACAAACAAAAGCAAACAAAACCAAAAACAAAACAAAACAAAACAAAACAAAACAAACAAACAAAACAAAGCGAACAAAAAAAATGAGATATGCCATAAACGTGTGTATAAATGTAACATGCTGGGCCGGGAAGAAGAAGGATCTGAAATAGCCATGGCGCATGCCGTAGATTTGCGCATAAGCCCTACATGCTGGGAAGAAGGAACTAATAAATACATGACTTTGTATAGACGTGGGATGTAAGCAAGTCATGTGAAAGATGTGGACTTGTCGGGTGAGGTAATGTTGGAACTTTGCTCGTGAGGGGTGTTGGCTGATAGGGATGGTCAGGTTACACTGTATTGTGTAGTTGTCCACGCCTCTCACTTCCCCATTCACACCCACAAGAAAGACGCGCATCACGGTCTGTAGGTATCTTCTTACAGTTGTACTGGTATCCCATTTCAGATCCTGAGGTTTTATGGTTCTGTCTGCTCTGTTTATATCGTACGCATTAATTGTCTAAAGGGAATTCCGTGAAGAACGCACTTGAAACTAGTTGGAAGACGGGATAACAGTTCGTCAGTTCATGCGTGAGTCAGTTTTTAGTACTGTGACAGCGGGGAAACTCATATTGATAGCTTATGGGCGTACAAAGATACTGTGGTTGTTTATTTTCCCCCAAGAAACGTGTAGGTTGGATGGAGAGATTATGTATGAATGCGTATGAGAGACGCAAACAGCATATATAATCGCAAGACCTTTATAGTGCATATTATTTATGCATAGCCAAGATATCAACTAAATGGTTTGGGATCAGGACTCGACACCTGTACTTATACCTTCATATTTTATTTAAAACAAGCCAGTGGACAAAAAGGTGCAAACATCGTAGACCTTTACCGTTTCCATGTTATGCAAGATGGATCACACGGGACACGAGTGCCAGTAGTTCCCCCATACATTCTTTTGATTGAAATAAGTATATCAAAGACTTGTGAATTAGCAGTTATTTCATTAGTACTTATCTGATAAACTTCCAAGATATAAAAAGAACATTGTGTAACAATTACCTTTGTGCCCAACATTATGATGATGCAATTGTAATTGTGACATCCAGATGTTTGTCTTGTTTGTCCAGTTCTGTTGCCTTGCATTCCCGGCATGGTGTTGTGAAAGTGGACTGTTGCTGTTTGCTTCGTGTTATCTAGTATATTTTTTTCCTTTCTCTTGCTTCATTGTGGCAGTATTGTACTTTGCACCCTGATCGCATATAGGTCTTTTCCTGGGTCTTCATGCTGGCGCACAACTGATTCACTTTTTCTGGGAAGACGTTATTGTGAAGTACTGAGCACTGAATGCGTTTTTATTCTGTCTTCTTCTGTGACTATTAAATTGTAGCATATTGTTTGTGTACGAGAGACGCTGTTGTGAAATTACCTTTAGAGTTGATGCAGCAGAAAACAATCGGGCCAGTAACAAAACCACATGAATTATACAGTGCACAGTAAATATGATAAGTCTGCTACTTTTTGAATTGGAAGGCAGGAGTTGCCAAATTGAAATCGGTGCAGTGACCGTTCTTTTACTCTTGGGTAATTGTAGTATTCTGTTTTGCTCTTTCTTTCGTTCTTTTTTTTTCTCGCCATTCACCCCCCCCTCCCCCCCCCTCATCTCCTTCACAGAGGATTTCTGCATTAAAGTCGCAGGAAGACTGGAATAAACCAGCCCCCACGTAGACACAGCATGGGGTACAGTATGTGACCAGAGGTCAGTATTTAACATGTATGTCCTCCCAGAATCAGTGAGTCAGCTGTGGGCTGGCGTGTTGACCCTGGACAAGACCCACATGGAGAGGGATCGGGGCGACAGTACAATGGGACAAATCTCCAGACAAAACAGTGCGAAGTGTCTGGTGCTGGAGAGGGGTCGCTTGTAGTGTTATGCTTTACGGGGCTGTGGTTTGGCTTCCTTTCAAGTGTGGATCCTGACAGTTGGGCAAGACGGTCAAGCCTCTGTTCTCCTTTCACTGGTGCTTTTCTTTTGTGCGTGTATACGCATAATTGTCATCTGCAGACTTGGTTATGTCCACCCATGTATGGGGTATTCATGAATAGTGTTTTTGGGTGGGGTTGGGAGGATGAAGTTGTCTGGTAACCCTGAGGTCATTTGGGAGTGAGCTGGGTGGACAGAGGCTGCGTGCACAAAATTTGTTCATGCGCCAGACTCGAAACCATGCGGCCTGATTGGAAAACGAGCTGTACCTCTACACCAGGCAGGCCCGTTTGGAATAGATGAGGAACTGGAAAAGATAAAAGAAAGCAAACCTACCCTGAAATCTGATGGTATACATTCATCTCTAAACAGTTGGGAAATCATTGACTACATTTGACGCTTTCATATACAAGCCTTTGTGTTAGTGATTTTAGAAAGACTCTACCGTTTCATTGGCATACGAGTCATTTTATGCAGATCTCTGAATAATTTCCGTCAACCCACGAAATATTTTCACAGATGGATCAAAGTATAATGAAGATGCTGTTGCTGCTGCTTCTGTTGGGCTGTTTCCAATAGATCATTTTCAAAATACATTTTTTTTACCTATCCGGCTATACTGCTGAACTGACTGCTCTGGTTTTGGAACTGACTGCTCTGGTTTTGGAACTGACTGCTCTGGTTTTGGCACTGAAAATGGTGTCCCAATCCAAGCATAAAGAATTTATCATCTTTTCGGATTCCCTTTCCACTTTGCAGGCAATTGCTGGTCGAAACACTTGTCACCCAGAGCTTCTGGAATTCTTTGAACTGTTTTGCTGTCTTACAGCTGAAGGTTACCACGTTGTTTTTGTCTGGGTTCCTGGCCGTGTTGGTATTTCAGGCATTGGAAAGGCTGATTGTCTTGCCAAGAAACCAGAGTGGAGAAAGGTAATGCCACAAGGGAAAAGATGTCTACATCTTTTATGTCATGCACAAATCTGAAACCCGAAGTACAAAGTTATGTGAAAAATCACTGGCAGTAGGATTGGAACGATCAGACATATAACAAACTTTTCCAAATCCGCTCTGACCATAAACAGATTCTCCAATTTGACCCTGGGAACCGCAGGAAAGAGACAGTGTTACAGGTCATACATTCTACACTTATTCATACCTTTAAAAAAATGAAGAAGCGCATGATGCATCCTTATGATTAATCACTCAACTCAAACACCTTCTTATTGGATGCTTGGAATTCCACGAGGTGTAAGAGAAACACAGCGGACCCCTTAAAAAACCTCTTCTTCAGAGATGTTATCTAGACTCAGTTTTTAAATTCTCACAAGAGATTAATAAATTTCATCGAATATAATTGTAAATTTCATCGAATATGATTATATTTGTATGGGAAAGATTTTTAAATGCATTTTAGATTTGAAGGGATAATCATAAGCTTGGTTTTTAACTGTTGTCTTTTTGATAAAATTTGGACTTGTTGAACAGTGTGTTAGCCCTGATATGGCTGTAGTAGTTGGCCAGGCTGTAAGCAATACGAACTTGAACTGTTGACTTTAACCGTTATAGATTCATGACTAAATTGACATTAGTTGCTGTAGATTCGTGACCAAGTGCTATTGATTGACAAGTATTTTTAACTTTGCACGACAGTTGATCGAGATGTGGTTGACAGCGAATACAGTCTGTGCGTTCTACTAGCCATAGTGGCGTTGTCAGAGACCTGATGATGAGTCACAGTCAGAGTAGATTTTATTGGTTTTAGAGACCATTAAGTTTATAGACAAGGGAGTTCTGAGTTTGCCAATTTTCATTTTGTAATTTGAGGGATTCGTTGTACTTGAACAATTCCATATTAACTGCACCCAAATCTGTCGGTAGTTTCCTTGGCAGACTGCTCGACTCTGCTGCGGACACAAAAATCTGTTCACTTGCAAGATCATCAAATGGAAAAGGGGAGCAGGAAGTATGAAACACTGACACACCAGAATGATTGAAGCATAAAGATGGACTTGATTCGCTATGAAAAACTAGCAAGGTGGTTAATAGGAACTCAGTAGATCGTAGATATGGGCATGATTCGGTACGAAAACCTACAAAGGGTGGTTGATAAGAACTAAATAAGATTCTAGACATGGGCATGATTCGGTACGAAAACCTACAAAGGTGGTTGATAAGAACTCGATAGGTCTAGATATGGGCAGTAAAAGATTAGTCAAGGCATGATTCATGAGAAACTACAAGTGTTTGATAAGAACTAAATAGATTCAAAATATGAGCATGATTCAGTACAGAAAACTACAAAAGGTGGTTGATAAGAACTAAATAGATTCTAGATATGGGCATGATTCAGTACAAAAAACTACAAAAGATGGTTGATAAGAACTAAATAGATTCTAGACATGGGCATGATTTGGTACGAAAAACCAAAAAGGTGGTTGATAAGAACTCGAGAGGTCTAGATATGGGCATGATTCGGTATGAGAAACTACAAAAGTGTTTGATAAGAACTAAATACAAACTAAATATGGGCATGATTCAGTACAGAAAACTACAAAAGGTGGTTTATAAGAATTAAATAGATTCTAGATATGGTGGCATATTCGGTACAAAAAAACTACAAAGGTGGTTATAAGAACTAAATAGATTCTAGATATGGGCATGATTTGGTACGAAAAACTGCAAAGGTGATTAATAAGCATTAAATAGATTCTGAATAAGTCCATGCAAGTCAAATTGATGGTGGTCAGTGTCACGGCCCCAGTGCGTGAACATCAGTGTGGTGGTGGCATGAGAACATTTATGTCAAGGTTGGTGTCATTGTCCGCAGGTATAATTTGTCATCATCAACAGGCATAGTGCTGTATCTGATACGACTGCCTCCCTTGTTAATTTGAGTCGTCAGCAGCTGTTTTTGTAGTGGTTTGGGATAGTTTATGGTCACTTTTGGATCCTCACTGCCCACACGCACCCGGCTGCTAGCAGTGTGTGTGTGTGTGTGTGTGTGTGTGTGTGTGTGTGTGTGTGTGTGTGTGTGTGTGTGTGTGTGTGTGTGTGTGTGTGTTTTCAGCCTGTCAACTAACTTTTCTATCCTCAGTGTCCTTTATCGTACAGTTGTGTGCATGCATGCGCGCGCGCATGTGTGTGCACGCGCACGCGTTTTCTCAGTCTGGTAGCTAATGTTTCAAACCGAGCTGCACACACGCATTCAGCGCTAACATGTGTGCGCGCACGCGTGCGTGTAGGTGCGTGTAGGTGTGCGTGTGTGCAGGCGCACGCCACTTTCTTTCTGGCTTCACTGTCCACTGCCCACCCACCCACGTTCCACATACCCTGTCCGCCATAAGAGCGTAGTCACTCAGCTGTTCGCACACACACGTAGACATGCATCAAGCATGCGTACACATGTGCACGCTTACACACACACACACACAACACACACACACACACACACACACACACACACACACACACACACACAACACACACACCATACGCACGCGCGCGCAAGACAACACTCTTAAACTCCACCCCTCACACACACACAGAGGGTGGTAAAGGTGTGGCAGATGGTCTCTGTAGATGAAGGGACATAGGGGCGAGATTACTGGGCGTATCCCGGCTGTCTCTGCGTCTCCCTGTCGCCCTTCCCCACCCCCACCCCGTCCACACTTCCCTCCTTCCGTTGTTGGTCTCTCAAAAAAGCATTCAGTCTGAAGCGAAGACTGTGTTCTGTGTGTTGTGTTCAGTCTGACGCAAAGCACGTATTCTGTGCTCAGTCTGATGTAAAGGCTGTGTTCTGTCTGAAGTAAAGGCTGTGTGTGTTCTGTGTTCAGTCTGATGTAAAGGCTGTGTTCTGTCTGAAGTAAAGGCTGTGTGTGTTCTGTGTTCAGTCTGATGTAAAGGCTGTGTTCTGTGCTCAGTCTGATGTAAAGGCTGTGTTCTGTCTGAAGTAAAGGCTGTTCTGTGTTCTGTATGATGTAAAGGCTGTGTTCTGTGTTCAGTCTGATGTAAAGGCTGTGTTCTGTCTGAAGTAAAGGCTGTTCTGTGTTCAGTCTGATGTAAAGGCTGTGTTCTGTGTTCAGTCTGATGTAAAGGCTGTGTTCTGTCTGAAGAAAAGGCTGTTCTGTGTTCTGTATGATGTAAAGGCTGTGTTCTGTGTTCAGTCTGATGTAAAGGCTGTGTTCTGTGCTCAGTCTGATGTAAAGACTGTGTTCTGTGCTCAGTCTGATGTAAAGGCTGTTCTGTGCTCAGTCTGATGTAAAGGCTGTGTTCTGTGTTCAGTCTGATGTAAAGGCTGTGTTCTGTCTGAAGTAAAGGCTGTTCTGTGTTCTGTATGATGTAAAGGCTGTATTCAGTCTGAAGTAAAGGCTGTGTTCTGTCAGATGTAAATGCTGTGTTCTCTCTGATATAAAGGTTGTGTTGTAAAGGCTGTGTTCTGTCAGATGTAAAGGCTGTGTTCTCTCTGATATAAAGGTTGTGTTGTAAAGGCTGTGTTCTCTCTGATGTAAAGGTTGTGTTGTAAAGGCTGTGTTCTGTCAGATGTAAATGCTGTGTTCTGTCTGATGTAAAGGCTGTGTTCTGTCTGATGTAAATGCTGTGTTCTGTCAGATGTAAATGCTGTGTTCTGTCTGATGTAAAGGCTGTGTTCTGTCAGATGTAAAGGCTGTGTTCTGTCTGATGTAAAGGCTGTGTTCTGTCTGATGTAAAGGCTGTGTTCTGTCAGATGTAAATGCTGTGTTCTGTCAGATGTAAAGGCTGTGTTCTGTCTGATGTAAAGGCTGTGTTCTGTCTGATGTAAAGGCTGTGTTCTGTCAGATGTAAATGCTGTGTTCTGTCAGATGTAAAGGCTGTGTTCTGTCAGATGTAAAGGCTGTGTTCTGTCTGAAGTAAAGGCTGTGTTCTGTTTGATGTAAAGGCTGTGTTCTGTCTGATGTAAAGGCTGTGTCCTGTCTTAAGTAAAAGAGGTGTTCTGTCTGAAGTGAAGGCTTTGTTCTGTGTTCAGTCTGAAGTAAAAACAAGTGTTCTGTGTTCTGTCTGATGTAAAGGCTACGTTCTGTCTCTACACTCGCTCTCTGTTTGCTTTGGGTACTAATTGATTGTGTGCTTGCTTGAATAAGTAAGTAATAACATTTTTATTTGAGCTTTTGAATATTCAAGGCCATATCAGTTTGTCATATTGTCAGAACTATGCTGTGTTTTGTTTCCCAACGTGCCCATGAGTTCAGTAGTTAGAGCACCATGGTCCTTCGCTGGGGTCGTGGGTTTCATTCTTTAGGTGGGTCTCGGTTATTATTTCTTGTGGGTTTTTTTTCCTATTTTTTTTTTTATTATTTGTTTAACCCTTTGACTCTCGCATCCTGTCTACCAGCATCCAGTATTGTCAACCATGCTAGTAAAACAAAAACTTCGCCATTTGATTCCCTCACCCTATCCACCAGGGTTAAGTTTTTGCAGTTGGTAGATAGGGTGCGGGAGTCAGTGTTAGAAAGCAATATGTAAGCAAGCCTTGATCTCTTGCTTGGAGCTTGTGGACTCAAAAGTCTGATGTTTTAAATGCCATTCCAGCCTGCAATATGAAAACTGGCCTGTTCACTGCCCATCTTAATGTTCCAGACATTATGGTGGTGTCAGCTTTGTGGTTCGTAACTCCTGTTCTAAACCCCCATCCACATTTCAAAATCTTGCCAGTATGTTGGGTTTTCCCATCCCCTGGCAGTCTGACAGATTATGGATGGCAGATTTTGGTGGAGTGCATAAGAAATTGTCCTTGTGAGATGAATCCGTCCTGAATACGTTCCACGCGGGCAATTCATGCTGTCTGGCTCAGCCAGTCTGTCTGTGAGTCTATGTCTGTGTATCTCTGTCTCTCCATCTGTCCACACACACGCACGCACGCACGCACGCACGCACGCACGCACGCACGCACGACACACACACACTGTCTGTCTGTCTGTCTGTCTGTCTCTCTCTCTAACCATTACAATTTATATCTGAGATTATGTCAATCATGTCAGTAAACCACTATAAACAACAACAGTCAGTCCTATTATGTACATAGCAGTTGCCATCCTCATGTTTCTTGGGTCAGCAGGAGTTTAGTCCGTTGTGTGGAGTGGTCAGTGTGGTCTATCTGGAATATAGAAGGATGGACAGACGGTATGAAGAAGCTTTTCGTATCGAACCGACAGACAGTATTATAGAAAGTTTCCGTCGCAGATTATCTGGTTTGGGTTACATACAAAGGTACACATTGCTTTTAACCATTGACTTTCGCACCCTATTCACCAGCTTCCTGCATGACGCTGGTGGATTAGGTGATTCAGTATAAAGAAACTTTCCGTGTCGAACCGACAGACAGTATATTAAAGAAGCATTCCGTCGCAGATTATCTGATTTGGGTTACGTACAAATGTACACATCACTCTTAACCATTGACTTCCGCACCCTATTCACCGGCTTCCTGCACGACGCTGGTGGAACCAAAGAGTTCAGTTTTAGCTTTGGTTGACAGTGCAGGATGCTGATGGACAGGGCGAGGGAGTCAAAGGGTTAATTGTCTTTGTGGATGACGAGATATAGTACTAGATCAGTCATCCGTTTCGTCCACGTCATCGTTGAGCGGATGGTAGAGACGACCGTGGAGCAATCACGAATTCCTTTTTCGAGTCATTGTTGTGTGGACAGTAAAAGGTGGCATTTGATCAATTAATCATTGGGTCCAAGCTTAGACTGTTCCTCCACTAGCCCTGATCCAAGTTATTGTCGTGTCACTGAGGACTATTGTGTGTAACGGACAGAGGGCAGTCCAAAGGACTTGTCATTATGGTCATGCCACGAGGATTGTCTTGTTGCTGTTGAAGGCAGGCTAGAGGATTTTGCGGTTGTGTCAGTCTTGTTGCCATGATAGAGATGGGGGAAATGCACTTGTGAGGTCTGGCTAGCATCACCTGTATGGTAATGAGGTATCGGGATTCAGCTTGACCACGCTTTGACCGTTACTTGACCCTTTCCCATCACACACAGACACACAAGACACAGACACACAGACACACACACACACACACACACACACACACACAGACACACACACACACACACACACTGACATACATACATACACACACACATACACATAGACACAGACACAGACACAACACACACACACACAGACACACAGACACAGACATACATACACACACACACACACACACACAACACACACACACACACACACACACACACACACACACACACACACACACACAAATTCATACCACCACCCACGTGTCTGCATAGGAGGCGGATACAGCATCTTCGCCATTCCTCAGTCACGATATCATCTTTGTAGATTTTATAAGCCTAGTAAAATTAGTTGCTCTCTGTCTCTTTGTCTGTCTGTCTGTTTCAGTGTACTTATTACTGCTTTTCTGCCAGTTGATTTTGTCCGATTTGGCTTTCCTTATTTTTTTTTTCAACAGATGTAGCCAAATCAATTTACAGCTTATAAATAGATAGCGATTATACTTTACAGCTAATAAATACATGTAGATAGGGATTATAAACAAAGCACTGCAATGGATTTAGTGCTGACAAATATTTACCGTATCTTTCCAAAGCACTGTAATAAGACATATAGTTGATACTTGTAAATCGCTAACTGTAAGGTTAAAAAATATCAGTGTAACATATTTATTGCTGATAATGATAGATTGATAGAATTACCACTCCGGGACAGAGAAAATTACTGTTGGGAACTCATATCCCGCCATCATATTTTTCAGCAGAGAATGAAATGGTTTGGTCATCTGACTAAAATGCATCCTTACCATTGGCTCAGTAAGGATACAAAAAAAAAAAAAAAAATCACAACAACAACAACAACACAACAAAAACCCACCACTACAACAACAAAAACCAACAAACCAAACTAAAAACCAACCAACCAAACAAAAAAACAACCAACCAAACAACCCCCCCCCCCCCCCCCCCCGAACGTATACGGATTTAAAGCAAGAGATAGACCCGGAAGATTTGGATTGACATTGTTAGGAAGACTGACATCATACGGCCTTTATCCAGGTTACTGCTGACATCACATGATTGTGTACTTGTGGGGTGTTGACAGGGGAATCTCATGTTTGAATATGTTTAATTGTTGGTTTGTCAGCTTGGCTGGGTTTGTTTCAGTGTATGTGGCTTTTATTTGTGTGTGTGGGGAGGGGGGGGGGTAAAAAATCATGCTTCTTCTAGCCTAAGTTATAGGATATGAAGAAGTCGTTGAGGTCTGTAACCAAAGTAATGTTATTTGCTGATAAATCTTCCCCCCATGGCCAAAGTTAAAAAGGATATGAAAAACATTGCGTGAGGTTTATAAGCTAATCGTTGAGGTCTGTAACCAAAGTAATGTAATCTGCTGATAAATCTTTCCTCCTTGGTCAGAGTTAAAGGATATGAAAAAAAAAACCCCATCGTCATGTGAGGTTTATAAGCAAAACAGTGGTGTAGATATATCAGGTTAAATCATTTGACGTGTGGTCTGTTCCAGCTTATGTACGGGTTTAAAAAATACAATTTCTCGGATCCCATCTCCCATATCACTATTGCTGGTTACGCTCTGACCTTCAGTTTGTGGCAGTCTCTGTTAAGCCTTTGGCAGCCGCATCCTATCCACCAGCTTCCTGCACGGTCAGATACAGTAAAGCAAGAAAACTTAACCCTGTTGAAACTGGTGAAAAGGGTGAGGGAATGAAAGGGTGAAATGCTTGTATCTGGTGAATAGAGTGTGTTAGGGAGTTAAGGGTTACCCTTAAGGTGTCTGGACACGGAGAATTGGCTTGCTACAATCCCCGTTTTGTACATTTCTCACTGTCATTGTCAACACAGTCTTGCCAGGCTTTGAACTTAAAGCTGAACTTACTCTCAGAAAAAAACACCAACCAGCCAACCAACCAACAATCAAGCATGCAAGCAAGCAAGCAAGCAAGCAAGCAAGCAAGCAAGCAAGCAAGCAAGCAGGCAAGCAAGCAAGCAAGCAACCAAACCAAACCAAACCAAACCAAACCAAACCAAACCAAACAGACAAAACACGAAACAAAACAAAACAAAGCAAAAAACAAAACGAAACAAAAAACAACAACAACAACGAAAAACAAAACAAAAACAAACAAACAAACCGCACGGCATGAACCATGTAGACCGTATATTATTGTATTAAAAAATCCAGGTATTTTCTCTTGAATTGCAGACATCAGCACCGTTTCAATATTCCTAGTGACTTGAAAGGAAGTACTTACAACTCGTAGCATTGTGTGCAATTTACATTACTCACTCTTTCTGTCAGTGGAATATGTGGCCTAGTAGCTCAAAGCACCAGCCATGGACTGGAGAAACCCAGGATCGAATTACAGATCAGACACGGAGTTTTCTCCTTGCTCCACTTCGTGGTCTTTTGGGTGATATGATAAATTAAGGTCCTGTGTGCAGCGCGCACCTACTTCATGGTGAAATCACCACTAAGGAATTGTCCCTGACAAAAACCTGTGGCAAAATCCACTTTCATAGATGAACAGAAATACACGCCTGCGGGAAAATGGTGGCGCAGCATTGTGGTGACAGGCTCTACCGGACAGGGAGAAGCCCGAATTTGGCATATGATTACATTGGGACCCCTCCCTCCCAAAACAAACAAACAAAAAACGCACGCATGTGCACGCACGTACGCACGCACGCACGCACCACGCTCTCACTCACGCACACACGCACACAAGCATGCACTCACACACGCACGCCGCCCGCCGCCGCGCACACACACACACACACACACACACACACACACACACACACACACACACACACCACACACACACACCCCACACACACACACACACACACACACAGTGACACACACACACACACACACACACACACACACACACACAACACACACACACACACACAGGAAGGGGGAGTCGTTCTGAAAACCCATCGACTAGCTAACAACGTTGGCGACAGCACCAGTCCTGAAAGGTGAGGAAAAGGGACGGGTGGAGAAAGGAAAGAGGAATATGCAGCTGTCCCTTGGTCTTGGTCCGTAGCAGTCCCACTTCAGTCTGTTCTCACCTTCAGTCATCGTGCCTCGTTGGACTGGTGCTTTCTGTGGGACAACCGACGTGTATCTGTGGTGTAGGTTTACATGTCTACATGTCTGTCTGTGTCTTGGGCCATTCTGCTATCTGTGACCGTGACAGGAACAGGGGGGAGGAAAGAAGGGCGTACGCAGATGCCGAGATACAGTGACAGGAAGGAAGAGGTGAACGCAGGATCTTGATTAGTTGTTATGTGCATCGTGGAAATTACGATTGGAATAACTGCGACAGAAAAGGGTACCGCGCTGGTGTGAATGAGAAAAGCAGGATACTGATCTGTGCGTGAAAGTAGTCAGTTGATGGTGTTGTATCTGCTTCCTCTCGCAGATAGTTCCAGTCTGTTGATGTTTTTATGAGAAAGGAATTTCTGTGGTGTTCAGTAGGCTAGTTAAGGATCTTAAGTGCTCTTTGTGAATTGACAGTATGGTACTGAAGTTTTCTTCCACTGTGTTGTTTGCAAATATGTCTGGTTGGACACCGAGGTAGAGTGACAGAAAGGGAGGGGGAGCAGGTGAATAGTGTGAGGGAGTGAAAGGATTGAGAGGAAGCAGGTGAATAGGGTGAGGGAGTGAAATGGTTGTTTTTGCTTTGCTATTAGGCTGACAATGCAGAATGCTGGCAGATAGGGCGAGGGAGTCAGAGGGTGGTGACGGAGTTGGAGGGCTAACTGACTGTATGGGCCTCTAAATCTGTGACTCACCTGAGGTCGAACTTACTTCCCCAGTATTGTCAGCATGGCACTCTAAACTATTGAGCTAACTGGGCCATAGATTTTCTTTTTCACCTCAAGAATTTTGCCAGATAACTCCAGGCATATATTAGTGGAGCTCATGTGGCATTGCCAGAGTGCATTGAAATTGAAACCCTGTTGAACTAGCAATGAACACTATGGGGCATTGGTAATTGGGTAACGAGAAGTATTTGCCACCGTTCTGTTTGATACAGCTGAACAAGCATTTGTAAAACTCCTGTCACATTGTCCCGATTTTGGCCGTGATAGCGCTACAATATGTCCCAATTTCATCGGCTGCCACATTGACCTCCCCCCCCCCCCCCCCCCAATACTCCTCCAGTGTTTCTAACATGTTGAAAACCTTTGTGGGGCTTGCCAGGTGTTCCCAATCACTTATGAATACGCAACATTGATCATGACTCACTACGAGACGCTCCATTATTGACCCCGAACGACTAAATCCTGGTCAGTTGTGGTAAAAAATTGGATAGTATTAAAGAGCTTTAACATGAAATAGTACACAGATTGAATAACGGCCAGGTGGTAGTTCTGTGCACAGTTGTGGTAATTTTGTTGATGGTTGTAACGGAAAGTTACAGGTTGAATAACGCGAAGTGGTAGCTCTACACAGGTGTAACAGAAAATTACAGACAGGTTGAACAATGCCAGGTGGTAGTTCTGTGCACACTTGTAACGGAAAAGTACTGACAGGTTGAACAATGCCAGTTGGTAGTTCTGCGGATGGTTGTAACAGAAAATTAAGACAGGTTGAATAATGACAGGTGGTAGTTCTGCGGGTGGTTGTAACAGAAAATTAAGACAGGTTGAATAATGACAGGTGCTAAGTCTGTAGACGGTTATAACAGAAAATTACACAGCTCTATGCTCGGTTGAATGGTGAAGCAACAACAAGCAGAGATTTGTGCCCCCCCCCCCCCCCCACCAGCACCACTAGCACCAACCCCCTTGCGGCCAGTTTCGGTGCACAATGTGGTCAGCAGAGAGATTGGTCGGCTGACCGCCAGGACAGCCCCGCAAAGTGGCTGGCCATTTGTCGGCGAAGACAGGCGGGTGAAGTCAGGTGTTGGCTCTGACAGAACCCCACTGTCATTATCTTGCACCAGTGCACAACAGTGGGGAATTCCTTTCCCCACGCTACCCCCCTGTCTGACCCCACTGACCCGGCCCGTGGTTGGTACATAGTAGGTGACAGCATAGGTACAGTCACTGTCGTCCAGGTGTGTGTATGGTCAGGGACAGTGCAGTTGGTCAGGTGTGAAGGCTGATACAGTTGTGGAGGTGTGTGGTGATAACAGTTGTTGATGTTGTGTGTACTTACGACAGCTACTGTTCGGCTGTGCACTTCTGACCGTGCATTTGTTCAGGTGTCTTGTCCGTGAAGGGTCAGATAAGTTGTGGACAGATAACTGAAGTGAGTGGTCACTAGCAGTTGATCAGGCATGTGGTCGGTGACTCTTCAGCCGTTAAAATGTGTTGCCATTGAAGTGTGTGTGTGTGTGTGTGTGTGTGTGTGTGTGTGTGTGTGTGTGTGTGTGTGTGTGTGGGGTGTGTGTGTGTGTGTGTGTGTTTGATGATTGTGTACTTGTTGAGGTGTGTTGTCTGTGAAGATTAAGTTATAGACAGTGCAGGTAACTGGAGTGTACGGTCAGTGACCATTATTCAGGCATGGGTCAGCATTTAGTTGCTAAAGTGTATAGCCATTGCATTTTTCGGGGTGTGTGTGTTTGTGTGTGTGGTTGATGATTGTATACTTGTTCAGGTGCGTGGTCTGTGAAGCTTCAGGCAGCTAGTGTATTGTGATGTGTTAATTAGTGTGGTCAGTGGAAGTACAGTAGTGTAGGTGTGTGATCTGTGAAATACAGGTAGATAACGAGGTTGTTAGTAGTGTGGTCAGTGACAAACAGTAGTATAGGTGTTGTCTGTGAAGATACAAGTAGATAGCATTGGTTGTTAATTAGTGTGGTCAGTGACAGTACAGTGATATAGGTGTGTGGTCTGTGAAGATTCAGTGGTGAAGAGACGTTCAGTTGTAGAAAGGTAGTAGTGAGGTAAGACAGATGTTGGTGGGGGAGCAAGGTAGTTTTTGCAGTGGTAGATAGGGTGAGAGACTAAAGTGACGTTTGGTGTAGATGGTAAGCTAGAGTGAGTTTATGGTAGTAGGGAGAGACTAAAAGAGTGACGTTTTTTGCAGTTTTGCAGCTGGTAGATAGGGTGAGAGACTAAAAGGTGACGTTTTTGCAGCTGGTAGATAGGGTGAGAGACTAAAAGAGTGACGTTTTTGCAGCAGGTAGATAGGGTGAGAGACTAAAAGAGTGACGTTTTTGCCTAGAGGGGCTAAGGTAAGTAAGTAAGGTGAGAGACTAAAAGAGTGACGTGAGCGTTATTTGCTTTAGCAGGTAGATAGGGTGAGAGACTAAAAGTGAGTGGCAGTTTATTAGTGCTAGGTCGTGGTTAGATAGGGTGAGAGACTAAAAGAGTGACGTTTTTGCAGCTGGTAGATAGGGTGAGAGACTGAAAGAGTGACGTTTTTGCAGCTTACGGAGAGAGAGAGAGTGTGAAAGGGTGACTTTTTGTAGGTAATGGATAAGGGGGGGGGGGGGGGGGAGAGTATAAAATGTTAACTTTTGCAGCTGATGGATAGGGTGAGGGAGTGAAAGGGTGAAAGTTTTAGCAGCTGGTGGGATAGCGTGTGGAGTTGAGAGGGTTAAAGCGTGTTCTCAGTGAAGCAGTGGTGTGGAGGAAAAGAGGACATTGGCCTTGGTCAGGGTCAGTGCTTAATGAGGAATGTCCGTCCGCCCGACCTGTGTTTGGTGCTCATCTTGTCCGGCTCTCCTTGGGTGGCATGTGGTCACCAGCCATGCTGTGCTAGCGGTGTCACTGGCATCAGGCCAACCATATCATCAATTAACCATTTCAGTCCTCACCTTAGCCACCGGTTTTCATCAGCACCCCAAGCTCCGACCCCTGCTCTTAATTAACCCTCTGACTCCTTGACCACCGTGGAGAGGGAGTATTGTTGTTTATTGTTATTTTTGTTTAAATCCCAGCCGACTGCGTAGAGCCATATCAGGGCTATGACCGTTTCAAAACATGCGTTACTTCAACAGTTAAAAAAGGAAAAGAAAATTAAGTACACATATCAATGTATTCGCGCACATGATCTGAGGAGATGCCCTTGGCGTTGACCACTTTGTCCATTTTATCACACAGGGGATTAAAAAAAACAAACAACTTAATACAAATTTAAACATATGTAAGGACACTAAAACATATATAAAAACGGGCCTAAATTACCTAAAATTGCTTTTGCATGTCTCGTTTCCCCAGAATCAGAAATACACTTAATACATGTACCCAGTTATCAATCCTGAGAGAAAGCGCTAAGACTTTATCGAACACATACAGTGAATGGACCAGCAAGGCAGAAAATGATAGGAAGAAATAACAGAAAGCAAAGGAGAAAGAAACAAATAAAGAGAGTGGCAGAAAAGAGGAAATTTCTAGCACAGAATTTGCAGAAGGCAGGGATAATATTTATACTGAAAGAACCCCCGGCATCCCAACGGGGAGGGAGGGAGGGAGGGAATATGATGAGGAGTCAAAGGGCTGCAGGAAGCTGGTAGATAGGGCTCTGATTGCAGAAAATGAAAGAAGACTTACAAAATCTTGTGAATAGAACAGAAATAGAAAGCAGAAATCAAGGGCTAGATCTAAATAGTAGGAAGATTGAAACCATGGTAATCAGCAAAAAACTAAAATAACACAAAATGGCACGACACTGAGACAGGTTGATAAGTTTAAATATCTGGGAACGGTCATCTCACCAGCCTGAGACAGCATTCGAGAAAATGAAAAGCGTGTGTACCGGTAAATGGCTATCAGTTAACATCAGGGAGACAGTTCTTCAGTGTTATATAAAACTAATGCTGTTTGTATGGGTGCGAAGCCTGGACAGTCAACAAGTAAAGTCAGAATAGGATTGAGGCAGCAGAAATGTGGTTTCTAAGCAGAATATTGAGAGTTCTTTGCTGTCAAAAGAACATTAATGAAGATTAGAAGACAGGCAACATTTTTAGGACATTTTATGAAGCAAGAGAAATTTGAGCACCTAGTCACAACAGGAAAAGCTAGAGGGAAAAAGGGTACCAGGTAAACCAAGGGAGAAAATACAAGTTTTGTAGAGTGGATGGGAACAGAAAGGGTAGGAAGTGTACTAGTTTGCAATGAGTCAGTTATGACAAAAAATAGATTCGTATGGAGGGTCATGATCGCCGACGCCATGCGGTAAGGCATTTGATGGTGATGATGAGATTGGGTTACTGAGTTAAACGGTTAGGAAGCTGGTGGATAGGGTGAGAAAGTAAAGGTTATCAAGCTGGTAGATAGGGTTAGGAAAAGAAAGGGTTAGGAAGCTGGTAGGGTTAGGGAAAGGAAGGGTTAGGAAACTGGTGCTTAGGGCGAGGGAGTGAAAGGGTGAGGAAGCTGGTGGATAGGTGAGGGAATGAAATGGTCAGGAAACTGGTGCTTAGGGCGAGGGAGTGAAAGGTGAGATGAAAGGAATAAGGTAGACTGGTGGATAGGGTGAGGGAGATGAAAGGTCAGGAAACTGGTGCTTAGGGCGAGGGAGTGAAAGAAGGTTACAAATCTGTGGATAGGGTGAGGGAAGAAAGGTCAGGAAAGCTGGTGGATAGGGGAGGAGTGAAAGGGTTAGGAAGCTGATGGATAGGGTGAGGGAGAGAAAGGGTCAGGAAACTGGTGCTTAGGGGAGGGAGTGAAAGGGTTAGGAAGCTGATGCATAGGGTGAGGGAGTGAAAGGGTCAGGAAACTGGTGGATAGGGTGAGGGAGTGAAAGGTTAGGAAGCTGGTGGATAGGGTGAGGGAGTGAAAGGGTTAGGAAGCTGATGCATAGGATGAGGAGTGAAAGAGTCAGGAAAGCTGGTGGATAGGGTGAGAGATGAAAGGATTAGGAAGCTGATGCATAGGATGAGGAAGTGAAAGGGTTAGAAAGCTGGTGGATAGGGTGAGGGAGTGAAAAGGATAGAAAGCTGGTGGATAGGTGAGGGAGTGAAAGGGTTAGAAAGCTGGTGGATAGGGTGAGGGAGTGAAAAGGATAGAAAGCTGGTGGATAGGGTGAGGAGTGAAAGGGTTAGAAGCTGGTGGATAGGGTGAGGGATGAAAGGGATAGAAAGCTGGTGGATGGTGAGGAAGTGAAAGGGTTAGGGAGCTGGTGGATAGGGTGAGGGAATGAAAGGGATAGAAAGCTGGATAGGGTGAGGGAGTGAAAGGGTTAGAAAGCTGGTGGATAGGGGAGGGAGTGAAAGGGATAGAAAGCTGGTGGATAGGGTGAGGGAGTGAAAGGGTTATGAAGCTGGTGGATAGGGCGAGGGAGTGAAAGGATTAGTAAGCTGGTGGATAGGGTGAGGGAGTGAAAGGGTTAGTAAGCTGGTGGATAGGGTGAGGGAGTGAAAGGGATAGAAAGCTGGTGGATAGGGTGAGGGAAGTGAAAGGTTAGGAAAAGCTGGTGGATAGGGTGAGGAATGAAAGGGATAGAAAGCTGGATAGGGTGAGGGATGAAAGGGTTAGAAGCTGGTGGATAGGGTGAGGAAGTGAAAGGATAGAAGCTGGTGGATAGGGTGAGGGAGTGAAAGGGTTAGGAAGCTGGTGGATAGGGCGAGGGAGTGAAAGGTTTAGTAAGCTGGTGGATAGGGTGAGGGAGTGAAAGGGTTAGTAAGCTGGTGGATAGGTGAGGGAGTGAAAGGGATAGAAGCTGGTGGATAGGGTGAGGGAGTGAAAGGGTTAGTAAGCTGGTGGATAGGTGAGGGAGTGAAAGGGTAAGCTGGTGGATAGGGTGAGGGAGTGAAAGGGTTAGCTGGTGGATAGGGTGAGGGAGTGAAAGGGTTCTATGGGAAGCTGGTGGATAGGGTGAGGAGTGAAAGGGTTAGGAAGCTGATGCATAGGATGAGGGAGTGAAAGGGTCAGGAAGCTGGTGGATAGGGTGAGAGAGTGAAAGGGTAGGAAGCGAGCTAGGAGAGAGTGAAAGGTAAAAGCTGGTGGATAGGGTGAGGGAGTGAAAAGGATAGAAAGCTGGTGGATAGGGTGAGGAGTGAAAGGTTAGAAGCTGGTGGATAGGTGAGGGAGTGAAAAGGATAGACAGCTGGTGGATAGGGTGAGGGAGTGAAAGGGTTAGGAAACTTGGTGGACAGGGTGAGGGAGTGAAAGGGTTATGAAGCTGGTGGATAGGGTGAGGGAGTGAAAGGGTTAGGAAGCTGGATAGGATGAGGGAGTGAAAGGGTTAGAAGCTGGTGGATAGGGTGAGGGAGTGAAAGGGTTAGAAAGCTGGTGGATAGGGTGAGGGAGTGAAAGGGTTAGAAAGCTGGATAGGGTGAGGGAGTGAAAGGGTTAGGAAGCTGGATAGGGTGAGGGAGTGAAAGGGTTAGAAGCTGGTGCATAGGGTGATGGAGTAAAAGGTTACGAAACTGGTGCATAGGATGAGGGATTAAAAGCTTATGAAGCTGGGGATAGAGTGAGTGAGAGGGGCATGAAGCAGCTGGAAGCTGGTTGATAGGGAGAGGGAGTGAAAAGGTTAATGTGCAGAACGCTGCACGCGCCAGCATCGGAGTGAGGGAGATAGTGATGAAGGTGCGAACAAAAACATAGCATCGCTCGACACATCTGCTGTGTTAAAATAGGGAACAGAGATAACAAGAACTTCCTTTATTATGCGGATAAATACAAAACAGAACAGAACAGAACAAAACCAGAGCATCTTCTAGCACACCTGCTATGCCAAATTGGGAATAGTGATAATAAATAAACTTCACTGACGTGCTTGCGGAGGAGTAAGAGGAGGAGGAGGATTGAGCTCTGCGTGCGAAACGAAGGCTGCACAGCTGTGACAGGCACAAAGTTGGTCACATGGAACATCACAACACCAGCCTGTCTCACCCACTCGGCACTGTTGCCGCTAGTCATAGTGCGGCCATTGTTTGGTGTAAACCTTGTTTCGATTCTGTTCGTGGTGTAAAACTTTAATCACTGAAACTGTTGAAGTCGTTTGGTGTAAACATTGTTTCAATTCAGTTTCTGTTCGAAGTGTTAAAAACCATTGAATCGTTTAAAGTGGTTTGGTAAAATCGTTATTTCATTCCAGTCAGTGGTATTAAAGTCATTGAAACAGTTGAGGTTGTTTAATGTAAACCCTCTTCACTACTATTCGTGGTGTTGCCATCGTTAAAAAGTTGTTGGTGTAAACCTTCTTTCACTACTGTAGGTGGTGTTAAAATGATGATTCGTTTAAAGTTGTAAGGTGTAAACCTTACTTCACTCAAATCCTGATGTTGAAATCATGAACTGTTTGACGTTTTTTTTTCTTTCTGTAAACAATATTTCACTCCTGTCTGTGGTGTTAAGGTCATTGAATTGTTTGAAATTGATATAAATCTTATTTCACTTCTGTTCATGTTGTTAAAAACATTTAATTGTTTGAACTTGTTTGGTTTAAACCTGATTTCACTCCACGTTACGCTATGAAAATCATTCAATCGTTTGAAATTTGAAGTTGTTTGATGTGAACGTGATTTTTTTCTTAGTGTGTGGTGTGAAAAATCATTGAATCGTTTGAAGGAGTTGGACGTAAAACCTTATTTCTCTCCTGTTGGTGGTGTTAAAGTTATTACAGTTTTTTTTTTTTTTGGCTGATCGCTCTCTTCGTGTACTGTCACCAGTCCTGCAAGCTCTGATGGTTTCACTTCGTTTGTGATGTGAGCAGCGTTTAGTCATTTGGGGTGGTGGGTTGTTGTAAACCTGAGTTCAGTCATGTTTGCAAGTCATATGTCACTCTCGTTTAAATGCAAAGCGTGCGTATAGGTCAGAGTTTTGTGTATTTATTTCTTTTTTTTTCTTTTTAGTGATAACCTTAAGAAAATGTTTTTAGAGCGTCGCATCTCTGATGCAGAGAAAGAAGACAGAAGGGTTTTCTTTCTGTGACATAGAAGAAGAAGAAGACAAGGATGTAAACAAACTTGATGGGCGTGGTAGTCAAGTGGGTTAACATTGGTCTTTCAATCCGAACGTCCTGGGTTTGATCCGCTTTGATATATTCACCTGATGGGTAAAGGGTTGAGATTATTCCGGTCTCCCAGGTCAATATGTGTGCAGACGTGCCTATGAACCCCCTCTCCCTTCTTTTGTGTGCATGCACAATATCAAATATGCACATTAGAAATATTGCAAATATGTCGGTGGCTGGTTGATGGAAACATGAAAACACTCAGTATGCATGTCCGTTGAAGACGAATATGCAGAGTATGTAGCATCATGCTTTATGCACAGTGTGGGCAAAACAATGTGCGTTCACACATATGAGAAAAATGCTTTGAAGTCCTAAATGAATACATAAATAAAGAAAGAAATAAAAGAAGGAAAGGAAGGAAGAAAGAAAGGAAGAAATAAAAAAAGATATATGTAAAAAGAAGAAAAAACACACACACACACACACGCGCGCGCGCGCACCACCACCAACACCACCACTAAACTCTTAACAGCGAAACTTCAACGTTGACAGCGGAATCAGAGCGGTTAGGGTCGGACCATCAGTCATTTTACTATGACCAGAATTATCCAGTCAGCAGATAATAGTGACATGAAAATAACTTGTGGCATTTCTCTGATAGACAGAAAGAAAACGCACAGAGGGATAGAAATAAACTCAGACAGTGAACAATAAAATATTGATAGTAAATCCCAAAAGATGGAGGTCAAAGTATGTGTCATGGCGCCGTTATCAGAGATAACCAGACAACAGATGAAAGTGACATGAAAGTGGCTCGTGGCAGTTCTCTGATACAGTGAAAGAATCGGGGCAAAGGTATAAACAAACCCAAGTAGTGAAATTTAAACACTGATAGTACAGAAAGAATCGGGCAGAGATGTCAACAGACCCAGACGGTGAAATTTAAACTGATAGTAGACCTAAAAAGATTGGGGCCAGACCACAAGTCATTTCACTGTTACCAACGTTTAGCAAGTCAACAGATGAAGACAAGAAAGTGGCTTTTGGCATGAGACAAGAAAACGGCTTGTCGCATTTCTCAAGATAGGGAGAAAGAACAGGACACGAGAATGTAAACAAACTCGTCCAATGTAACACTCAAGACATCGGCTATAAAAGTGAAAAAAAATAGAGAGAGAGAGAGAGGGTCCAAGTGTGTGTCATCTCACAGCTTTTATCAGACACGGAGAAAGGCGACATATGTAGCTGTCAACAAGAGTGTACCGAACAGTGCACATTTAAACTGAAACCAGAGAGATAAAGGTCAAACGCTGAGTCATTGCGCTGTGTTGTTACCCGAATTAAGCGAGTGGACGGTTTTCAGGGACGAGATAATGATAGCTTTCTAACTCTGTCATCGCTGCTGTCGCGAATTAGCGGGGATGTAGATAATTTTGACATATATGATATAGTTTCTTCACCCTTTCGCTCCCTCGTTTTATTCACCAGCCTTCTGGTGAGAGAATGAAAAGGTTAATTAAGGAAGCTTGTGGATAGTCATTCTATCCACAAGCTTCCTTAACCCTTTTAGAAACGTATGAAAAAGTTCAGGCTGCTGTTTAATAGAGTGAGGGAGTGAGAGGGTTAATGGATGGAAGCTGGTGACTAGGGTGTGAGAGAGCGAAAGGGTTAAATGACGGAAACTGGTGAATAGGATGAAGAAGTTAAAGGGTTAAATTGAGAAAGCTGAGGAATAGGATGAGAGAGTGAAAAAGTTAAGTGCAGAAACCTGGTGGATAGAGTAAGGGAGTGAAAGGGTTAAGGAAGCTGATGGATCCTGTAGGTGAAGGGGTGAAAGAGTTAAATGCAGGAAGTCGATGGGTAGTACAGGGTGAGGGGTGAAAGGGTTAAATGCGGAAAGTTGATGTATAGTATAGGGTGAGGGAATGAAAGGTTAAAATACAGGAAGCTGGTGAATAGGTGAGGGAGTGAAAGGGATGAAAAATGTGGGTGATGGTAGAGAGACAAACGGCACCTTATGAATGATTATATGCCATCATTCATGTCCATAGTGTGTGTGTGCGCGCGCGCGGGCATATGCGTGCGCGTGCGTGTATGCGTGTCCTGTGCGCGCGCGCACGTGTGTGTGCAGTTATATGTCATGATTAATGTACTCATTGTATGTGTGCACCTCCACAGTTTTCTTTCAAGTGGTTGGTATGTATGTGTGAGTCGACAGTGTTGTTTTCGTGTTGTTGTGAATGTCGAGAACCGTTTTGTTTAGATGCACGTTACAGTGGATACACACGCGACATTGCTGTGGGTATCATCAGATCAGTGCGTTTAGCTGTCAAGCTACCACCGAGTGGTACACACGCCTGGCGGGGAGTATGCACACAGTGTTGTGTGATAGGGAGGTCTGAGCGACAAGACAGTGTGAACGTAGATGTGTATGCAGAGTGTACTGTAGATATTTTTGAATAGCAATGCGTTGAGGTCACTTGACAGTGGTGTGCTATGTTGGGGTACATACACCATGTTGAGCGAGTGAATTTTCCACGGAAGTTAAGATTGTACGTAATCTTGGAGGTCATAGCTGTCGTATAGTGAGGTGGTAGAGGCATCAACTTCTCTCTGAGCCTCCTACATTTTTACTATTATTATCATTTGTGGAGGGGGTGGGGGGGGGGGGATCTTTTTCAGTGTTTTACCTTCTCAAACCTTAAAGAGGGCAAGTTACCATTCATAACTCGGCGGATTCGAGGCTGCACGCAAGAAAGTTTTTTTTCCCTTTTTTTTTCCTGAGTCAGATCCGAAATTCTACATGCGGAGAGGAAGACAACATCTGGACCTCTCTTCCAACCAGGCCTCGTATGTACACCCATAATGGGGGTATCCACCCTAAACTAGTGATGTGTGTGGTGCCAGTGTGTCGGTGCTGCCCTCGTTGCCCTTTGTCAGCCGCTGAACACGTCATCTCTACATCTTTCTGCCATCTGGGCTCGGCCCTCCCTCCCCTCCCCTCCCCTCCCCTCCCATCTCCCCACTGGCAAGTTAGGACATGAGGATATAGCACGGTGCAGGGTCTGCCGTTTTTGACATTTACCTATACACCTTCCATACCTGCCCTCTTAACTGCTGCATCCTCTGTTGCTCAGGATGCAGGATTTGCGTATGCAGTCGTGGTGCCGTGTGGGGGTGTGATTGAGAGGAAGTGTGGGTGAAAGGGGGGTTGGGGGTAGTGCCAGGTTAGATGCTTCGGAGGACAAGACTTGCTGCTGGGGAGAAAGAAGTTATCGGAATGACTTTTTGTGTTCTGCAGGTTAGTCAGACTAGTTTTGTCTATGGATAAGAAATGATCGGAATGGCATGTGTTTTTTGGCGTCTCATCTAGATGTTTGTTTTGTTTTTTTGTTTTTGTTTTTTTGTGAATGATAATATATCTTGGTACTGGTGTACTTGAAGTGCCACGATGTCAGCTAGGACCGTATGTTGTCTTGGTACTGGTGTACTTAAAGTGTCACAATAACAGTCAACAAGATCATTGTGTTGAAAATTGCTGGCCCACCAAACCAGACACATATTGTTTCATGTGAACTGTTTTGTTTGATAGGAAATTGAGACAGTTGCAACACACTGATACCAACTTATTCACGATACAAACGTATTCTGCGCTACTGGAAGTTCAAACATCTGGATCGTTATGGAATTAAAAATGAACACTTCGGTCAAACATGATTTGTATCATTGGAAGTTAAGACAACAGGATTGGTGAAAAGTGAACCAACAGACCCTCTGTGTATTTTGTGACAATGAGTTGGAAGTGACCACAGACCATTTGTGCATTTTGTTAACTCGGAGGTTCAGCATGTTGTTTTGTATTACTGGAAATTCAGAGAAACGGATCAATGAAAATTCAGACAAACGGATCAGTGAAAAGTGACTCAGTAGACCTCCTGTGCATTTTGTGAACTCAGCGAGTCAGCATGTTGTTTTGCATTATTGGAAATTCAGACGGACCACCATCGGCAACACCGGCCAGTCCCCAGCTGCTAACTGTGCCCGGCCAACGATTCCATCGCCACCGTTATCGGAACAGCAAAAAAAGTGGAGTGATGGCGAGACAGACGAACACTTCCAGTGGGATGCCTTTACTCCTGCACTACAGCAGGGAGAAAGACACTTTGAGTCCCTCCGGTGTGAAGATGGTTCAGGTGCCCTGTTCAAGAGCCGCTCCATGGGGGATTTGATGCTCTCTGCACAAACACAAACCCCACGCATGGGATACCCACTCTGATGGTGTGCCTGACACGCACCTCAGTGATGATGATGAAGACATCATGGTGGATAGTCGGACGTTCCGGCTAGGAGATGTTGACCCTGGCTGTGAGGATTATGACAACCTTCAGCCTGTCCCCAGACCCCGCTCGGTGCCCAACGTGAGAGTGAACGTCCACCGTGTTGGTGATATGGTGAACTCGCAGTGCCAACCCTCTAAGTACGGTGGTTGTAGTCATCACCAGCGTGTCGTTGGTGGAAAGAATACACAGTGTCAGTCAGCAGGATATGGTGCCTACAGTAATCATCCACGTGTTCCACCTCCCCTGGCCACATCTACAGGTGGAGATTGTCAAAGTAGCTGTATAAGCGCAGGATGTGGTGCAGGTGATCACTATTGCCATAACCCAGGGGTTGATATAGGCTCGTATCAGGGACAGAGGAGTATTATCTGTGGACAAAGTCCCTGGCAGAGCGGGAAAAGGTTAGAAGACCAGTCCGCTGGTCCGGATTGTGGTATAAAAGTGATGGTGACAGGAGAACTGTGTGATGGTGATGATGGTGATAGTGATGGAGAATGTGTGGACCACTGGGGCATCGATGGCTCCTCAAATGCTGCTTCACGCTGTCAGCAGTGCTCGCTCCTCCAACGGTATGATTGTTTTTAGTTTTAGTTACCATAGCTGTTATCAGAATATCAATCTGCATCATTATGATACCGCATACTACTACTCCGATCATTTCATTACTGTCATATGTGAAGAAGTTGAATTATTTGACAGCACAGTGCTGGGTGTGTGTTTAGTACTTTAGTTTCGTAATTTTGTCATTAGTTATCCATAGCTGTTGTTTTACATCTGAGCTCAAAATGGTTACAAATTCATGGAGGGCAGAGTTATGAGGATGGTTTGACAGTAATATAACAATCTTCCTCAATACCATGTATATATTCGCTCTTTCTCTGTGTGTGGTTTGACAGTAATATAACAGTCTGGTTTGACAGTAATATAACTATCTCTCTCAATACCATGTATATATTCGCTCTTTCTCTGTGTGTGGTTTGACAGTAATATAACAGTCTCCCTCAATACCATGTATATATTCGCTCTTTCTCTGTGTGTGGTTTGACAGTAATATAACATCTCCCTCAATACCATGTAAATATTCGCTCTTTCTCTGTGTTGGTTTGACAGTAATATAACAATCTCCCTCAATACCATGTATATATTCGCTCTTTCTCTGTGTGTGGTTTGACAGTAATATAACAATCTCCCTCAATAACATGTATATATTCGCTCTTTCTCTGTGTTTGGTTTGACAGTAATATAACAATCTCCCTCAATACCATGTATATATATTCGCTCTTTCTCTGTGTGTGGTTTGACAATAATATAACAATCTCCCTCAATACCATGTATATATTCGCTCTTTCTCTGTGTGTGGTTTGACAGTAATATAACAGTCTGGTTTGACAGTAATATAACTATCTCCCTCAATACCATGTATATATTCGCTCTTTCTTGTGTGTGGTTTGACAGTAATATAACAATCTCCCTTAATACCATGTATATATTCGCTCATTCTCTGTGTTTCTTTCTCTGTGCCTGCCTGACTGTCTGTCTGTCTCTCATACACAAACATACATACATGCATACTTACATACATACATACATACGTACATACGTACGTAGGTACGTACGTACGTACATACATACATACATACATACATACATACATACATACATACATACATACATACATACATACATACATACATACATACATGTGAAGTTCACACACACCACCCTTGATGGCTAATACTTGACTATGCACATGCACACGCATGCTAGATAATAAAAACTGAAGTCGGCATGTCTATCAGTTGTAAAAATTTGACGTATATAGCTTAATGTGCTTGATGTTATCTCAGCTTAGACAACAGCTGCAGGAGCAACAACAACAACCACATCGACAACAATACTAACAGGAATGTGGATCAGTCTCAGTGACAGAATTGTATCATACGATTTACATTGCTCTGCTCAGATCTGTAGGATTTACAATGCTCTGCTCAGATTTGTAGGATTTACAATGCTCTGCTCAGATTTGTAGGATTTACAATGCCCTGCTGAGATCTGTGCTGGATTGCAAGCTATTGTCCTGTAGATTGTGGTGATTGTTTTTCTTTCGTGAATGAATAAAGAGAAAAGAAAGCGATGTTGAACAGTTCAGGGTTCTTTATTATTATTTTTTTTTTTGGCGATATGTAGCTAGACCTGTTGGCATATTTTCTGGCAAAGAGATGCAGTAGTCCAAATGAGACAAGTTGCATAAGAAACTACAGGAGTTACCGCCAAGGCATAAAGTCACGAAATAGTCGACGTTCGTTGATTTTCTGCACAGATTTGTTTTGAGAATGTTCTATTATGGTGATCAGTCCGCACAGGTTGCACTCTTTCTCAGTACACTACATCACTGTATGACATGTCACTTTTTATGCAGGTTCTTTTTCTGGATATTTGCTATCTCTGTCTGTCTGTCTGTCTGTCTGTCTGTCTGTCTGTTTGTCTGTCTGTCTGTCTGTCTGTCTCTGTATGTATATATATATATAAAAAAAAAAATATATGTGTGTGTGTGTGTGTGTGTGTGTGTGTGTGTGTGTGTGGTGTTGGTGTGTGTGTGTGTGTGGTGTGTGTGTGTGTGTGTGTGTGTGTGTGACTGACTGACTGAGCCAGCCACCATGGATCACTGCTTCTGGATTAACTGTACGTATGCGTATACTTTTCCCAGAGCAATTTTGAACGACAAATACGCATGGTATGGACCTCCACTCATTAGATCTATGATGTGTATACAACAGAGATATTATCTGTATCCATTCATGGAATACATGATTTGAAAGAACTGATAAGACGTCATTCTGTGTTGTGAAATGGTTGATACACATAGATTCTGTGAACTCAATCCATTCAGCTGATCATGTTTATTATGTTGTGAAATGATTGATAGAGTGATATTTTTTCTCTTTGTACTGTTGATAAAGAGCGATATGTATCTATCTACTTGATCAGCTGTTCTCTGCTCTTTAGTCACGTACACCTTATAACGAGGCAAGTTGTGTGTATATATGTCTTTGCGGGAGATAAAGAATATATAGTTGTGTGTATATATATGTCTTTGCGGGAGATAAACAATCTCAAATGTTTCCACCTACCCATCCACCACAAGGTTTGGAGCTGGATGTTCTAGTTCTCATGGTCTACCCCGACACCGTCTTTTGTGTATGTGTGTGTGGAGATGTAATCAAGGGTGACTCCCTCTGTCAAAGGTCCCCGCTCAGGTCCATTGAATTGAATTGTCGGAGCCCTTTGTGCTTGAGTTTACCCGTGCACCCTCCTCCTCGCATAGCGTGTAGTAGATAGATGATGGCTTGGTGGAACAGGAGAGGCGTGTTTGTGTGTGTGGGGGTGGGTGGGTGGGTGGAGGGGGTCCCTAGTGTTTGAACTTGAGTCTTGGTGGGGATTGCATTCAGCTAGCTCCTGGCCCAGGGAAGCTTCAAGGCTTTGTATTGTAGCATCTTTGGGGGTGGGTAAATTTGTTCTTGCCCTTATGCCCCAAATGCTTTCAGTGTATGCTTCTGCCGAGTTATGTACACATTGCTTCAGGAAGATGGATAGTAAGAGG
Organism: Monoplex corrugatus; assembly: GCA_030674185.1. Taxonomy (NCBI): domain Eukaryota; kingdom Metazoa; phylum Mollusca; class Gastropoda; order Littorinimorpha; family Ranellidae; genus Monoplex; species Monoplex corrugatus. The sequence continues at coordinate 117,054,621 of CM060306.1, read as the reverse complement.
CAGGGTCTCTCCTCGCCCGTCTCTTTTTAATTAATTTTTTTTTTTTTATACAATTGTCACACATGCACACATACCCATGCTAACAGACACAGACCCCCCCCCCCCCCCACGTTTACATATATGTATGCACGGAAGCACGCGCGCACACACGCACACATCGCACGCACGTCCACACGAACACGTGCGCGCGCGCACACACGCACGTACACTACACACACACACACACACACACACACGCGCGCGCGCGCGCACACACGCACGCACCACACACGCACACACGCACGCACACACACACACACACACACATGCGCGCGCGCGCAGAGGGGTAGAAGACACACACTCACACACGCACGCACACACGCACGCACGCACACACACGCGCGCGCGTGCAGAGGGGTAGAAGAATAGATCACACAATGCTTGAATGCAAAGAAACGGTAGGTCAGCATTTGAGGGTGGGTGGAGGAACAGCTGGATGGATTAGAGGCTGCACACACCACACACTACATTTTTGTGGTCTGGGCTTAACCTTGTGCTGTCAGAGTGACAGACGGACCACACCAGTCTCGGAGCCATGATGCGATGGTTAGTACAACTAACGACTGGAAGCCTGTGGATTCAAATTCCATCGGTCCTGTTGAAATCATGTTGGGATTTTCCGGCCCTAAGAAGCTTCTACCTTGAGTTGAGTGTATGCTATGGAGTCACCGGGAAGACTGGGACCACGCAGTCGAGTTTCATCAACTTCAAGGCTGCGTCATTGAGAGTGTTGCTCAAATTTCTTGACCAGCACTACAGGTGTTGGTGTCTCTCAGACCTGGTTAACGGCAGAATATATCATAAAAGGAAGTGTAAGAACAGCCTTGTCCCAGTTTAGAATGAAACTCCATAGGGTCATGATCATCACCTCCATTGTGATTGTCATCGACATCATAGCGTTGTAAAACAGTGTCACAGACTCGGTGATCAGTGGCAATGATCCTGACAGACAAAAGACCTTTAATTCCACGATTTCTGGGCGTATAATGTATATGTTTGATAATTGAACAGCCGTGGTCTTCTGAAGTTGGGTGTTGTTGCCGTTGTTGTTATCAAATAATTGTGTGTGTGTGTGTGTGTGTGTGTGTGTGTGTGTGTGTGTGTGTGTGTGTGTGTGTGTGTGTGTGTGTGTGTGTGTGTGTGACCCCATCTTTTGATTGCTCCTATGTCACTGTACCCCCATGCCACTCATGTCGGTTCTCTAACACACCTCCAAACCAGTGGAAACTGAGGTGACCATGAGAGTGGGGACAGATTGTCACGATGCTGTGATAATGAGAATGAGGATGATAATGATGATGCATTGAAATTCCATTTTGGATTGATACTGTGTGACAGAGTTGTAATCTACGCCTCTTTCATAGGATATGCCATCAGCC
>CM060306.1:117043203-117050703 GCA_030674185.1 Monoplex corrugatus | reverse complement strand
GTGCGCCAACTTGGCCTGTGTGTGTCTGCCTGTCTTTGACAGCTATTTGTTAGAAAGACGGTTATTTTTTCCCCCAGCTGTTTGTGGATTAGATCTGTAGCAAATGTGGATCAAAGGCATATAGAGATTGTTGAGGAGTGGTGTGTGTGTGTGTGTGTGTGTGTGTGTGTGTTGTGTGTGTGTGTGTGTGTGTGTGTGTGTGTGTGTGTGTGTGTGTGGTGTGTGTGTGTGTGTGCATGCATAAGTTTGGAATTTGTGGTCACATGGACCTATTATAACCCTTTCCCTCCCGCATCCTATCCGCCAGCTTTAAAACCTTGACCCTTTCAATCTCTGACCCTTTCCACCAGCGTCCTACAGGAAGTTGACGGAAAGTGTGAGGGAGTGAAAGGGATGCGGGTAAAGTTTTGCCCTGCTATCATGGCTGACTGACAATACAGGAAGCTGGTGGATAGGGTGAGGGAGTGAAAGGGGTAAGTTTTTGCTTTGCTATCATGGCTGACAATATAGGAAGCTGGTGGATAGGGTGAGGGAGTGAAAGAGGTAAAACTAAAGAGGCGAAAACTCAGCTCTTGTTGAGGAAGGTTGGTGAACACCACACTTTTTCAAGAACCTCGACTATATCGACATTGTTTTCACTGTCGTGACAGTCTTCAAATGTTGTGTTTTCACTGTCGTGACAGTCTTCAAATGTTGTGTTTTCACTGTCTGACTTCCACCAAGCGTCCTTCAGTGAAGTTTACAAATGTAGGGTTGCACGTCGTGAAGGGATCGGTCAAAGTTTTGTTTTCATGGTCTGACTGACAATACCAAGCTGTTGTGATTTCACTGTCGTGACTGTGAAAGGGGTAAGTTTTTCACTTTGCTATCAGCTGCCAAATAGCTGGTGATAGGTGACAGTTTCAAAAGGTGTATCACTGTCGTGCGCCAAACTTCAGCTTTCTGTGAGGACAGTCTCACAATTTCTTTTTCAAGTCGGACAGTCTTCACATTGTGTTTCACTGTCGTGACAGTCTCCAAATGTTGTGTTTTCACTGTCGTGACAGTCTCCAAATGTTCTGTTTTCACTGTCGTGACAGTCTCCAAATGTTTGTTTTCACTGTCGTGACAGTCTCCAAATGTTGTGTTTTCACTGTCGTGACAGTCTTCAAATGTTGTGTTTTCACTGTCGTGACAGTGCTCCAAATGTTGTGTTTTCACTGTCGTGACAGTCTTCAAATGTTGTGTTTTCACTGTCGTGACAGTCTTCAAATGTTGTGTTTTCACTGTCGTGACAGTCTCCAAATGTTGTGTTTTCACTATCGTGACAGTCTCCAAATGTTCTGTTTTCACTGTCGTGACAGTCTTCAAATGTTCTGTTTTCACTGTCGTGACAGTCTCCAAATGTTCTGTTTTCACTGTCGTGACAGTCTCCAAATGTTGTGTTTTCACTATCGTGACAGTCTCCAAATGTTGTGTTTTCACTGTCGTGACAGTCTCCAAATGTTTGTTTTCACTGTCGTGACAGTCTCCAAATGTTGTGTTTTCACTGTCGTGACAGTCTCCAAATGTTCTGTTTTCACTGTCGTGACTGTGTCCAAATGTGCTGTGTTCACTGTCTTGACAGTCTTCAGATGTTCTGTTTTCACTGTCGTGACAGTCTTTAGATGTCCTCGTTTCACAAGTTTTATTTCCACTGATGCCTGTCCGAGATCACAGTGATCTAGAAAAGGACAAACTGGTCATTGTATTTTTAGACACAGTCCGTCCCCACCTTCTCAAATCTAACCTCAAAACCTTTCTTTTTCCGGCCGTTCTTTCATTAGTGCCCATCTCCTCAATCCTCCCAGGGGCTGACATTTATTCTTTCAGAATGTACTGTTGTTCGTGTTAGTGTGTGTGTTTGAGGGAGGGAGGGAGGGAGGGAGAGAGAGAGAGAGAGAGAGAGAGAGAGAGAGAGAGAGACAGAGAGACAGACAGACAGAGACAGACAGACAGAGAGACAGAGAGAGAGAGACAGACAGACAGACAGACTCTGTGTGTGTGTTTCGCGCGCGCGCGTGTGTGTGTGGTGTGCGCGCGGGTGTGCAGCCGTGTGTGTGGTGTGTGCGTGTGCGTGCGTGCGCGCAGCCGTACGTGCGTGCGTACGTGTGTGTGTGTGTGTGTGCATCCATATACTTAAGGTAAGTTGTAAATTTTAAAGCTTTTTGTGGCTTCATGAAAGGCGCAATGTGAATATCCATTTATTACTATAGACAGCAGGATTGTTAGAATGGTTTGACTAGCTTTGTTTCGCTTATGTCTTCTTGTCTGGTCTTTCCTGGTTTTCTTTCCTGTTTGTTTCTCTTTTTAGCCCACCATCCCACATCTGTTTTGTTGTTGGGACTGTTTTTCTCGGATGTGCATTTTTAGGCTAGCCCACTTGGTGGTCGTCCTTTTGTTCTTTTACTACTCCGTGTTGTGTTTGCTAATGGTACTCGTCGTGACTGTGTATGGCGAATGCCCTTGAACCACTTTGATCGAAAAATGGCAAAGGTACATTCTTGAACTTTTTGAAAGTTTTTTGTGTGTGTGTGTCGCGTGTCGTGTGTGTGTGTGTCGGTGTGTGTGTGTGTGTGTGTGTGTGTGTGTGTGTGTGTGTGTGTGTGTGTGTGTGTGTGTGTGTGTGTGTGTGTGTGTGTGTGTGTGTGTGTGTGTGTGTGAGAGAGAGAGAGAGAGAGAGAAGAGAGAGAGATCTGTACATATTGTGCATCGTTATTCCCAAAACCTGAATGCGTGCTCTTTCTTGGCGCCCCATCTCTCTTTCTCCCCCCCCCCCCCCCCCCCCCCCCCTGTCTGTCCTGTCTGTTTCTCTATCTGTCTCTGTTTTGTTTGGGCAGTCAAAAACATCAGTTGTCTTTGTCTCAACAGTGATTAGTTGGCTATTTATTGACTTTGTCTCAACAGTGATTAGTTGGCTGTTTATTGACTACTATTATTTACTGACTACTTCATAAGTTATGGACTGATTTATAAACCCTTTGAAAATAAACAAAATGGCTCACTGACTTCAAGCATCTCATTTCATTGACAATGTATTTGTAGTTAATGTTCAAGTAAAATGACAAGATACGCCTCACTAGGTTGACTGCATTTTCCTAGCATGTTGTCTTTCTTTCTTTCTTTCTTCCTTTCTTCCTTCCTTCCTTCCTTCCTTTCTTCTTCCTTCCTTCCTTCCTGCCTTCCTTTCTTATATGTGTATATGATTTTTGTTCTGTTTGCTCTGCCTGCTCCTTTTCAGTAAATATTCCCAGCCGTTAGCATTACCTCCTCCCCGACCACTGATTATATTTCTATGGGAGAATGGTCTTTAGGCATATGACTTATGTCTGTATCTTACATCATTTTGTTTCTGTTTTTTGAACAGCCAGTTTCGTTGTTTTGATTGTTTGTTTTTTGTTTAATGCAGGCCGGCTGTACGCAAATGCATTGATATGTGTAATTTAGTTTTCTTTTCTGTTCTTTTTTTTTTCCTGTAAAAGTTTTGTATGTATTGAAGTGGTCATAACCCTGATATGGCTCTACGCAGTCGGCTGGACTTTAAACAACGATAACAATAACGCTATGGACTTAAGATGTGATATTTCAGGTTTAGTTCCAGCCTGTAACATAAAAACTGACCTGTTCACTGACCACTTCCGTGAGTCAGCTTAGTATTTCGTAGGTCCCCTCCCCCATTCTCAAAAACGTGCACAGGCTCATGGAGTTTGTCGGATAGTTATCGGCATATCTAGGTGGAGAGCATACGGAATTGTCCGAGTGCAGTGAATCCTTCTTGAACACGCTTTGAAGAAACCTTGTCTGCCTGGTCCAGACAAACATTTTTTTGTTTTGGTATTTGCTTGCGTGCATGCCTGGGTATGTGTATTTACGGTCTTGATATAAAGCAGTACGTGGGAGTGCCAGGGCATTCTTGAATAAAGCACGGTAAAAGTGTCTGTACATAGCAGTAATTAAATGTATTAGTTATCATGCAGGTTATTTTCAGCTGTTCGTGATATTTTAGTCACGACATCACGTATTTCATAAGAATGTTTACACGTTTATATGCATGCGCATTACGTTAGAGCTTGGCACAACAGTTAACAAAACATCAGCGTTTGTTACTTATTCTTTATTTATATCAGTGTGACTTGTTTGTCTATAAATCTGTCTGTGCGGCTTTTTGCCAGAAGGAGACGAATATAGAGTTTATGGAACAGGGATTCTTTGCACTTTGGCAGTTCCATATGGGCTTCACGCGGCATTTGACTAGTTGACTCCATTAGCCCGCATGAGACCGTGTGCATTGGCAGAGTATTGAAATTGGGACGGGGGGGGGGGGGGGGGGGGGGGACGACCTATGAAATACTGACACCATTAGTAGGAGAGCCGATGAGCATCCTTCTCCTGATGCTGGATCAGAGAAAGATAGTCTTGACACACTCTGGATTATGGGACGTCTGTTATCTATCTGTATACTGTCTGTATGTGGCTTCAGTTGTTATCAGGTGTCTGCTGGCCTTCATTGCTATCAAGTCTCGTGTCTTCGTTAGTTATCAGGTTTTACTACTCACTTCCCTACGTGTCTTCGTTAGTTATCAGGTTTTACTACTCACTTCCCTACGTGTCTTCGTTAGTTATCAGGTTTTATTACTCACTTCCTACGTCAGTACGTGTCTTCGTTAGTTACCAGGTTTTACTACTCACTTCCCTACGTGTCCTCGTTAGTTATCAGTTTACTACTCACTTCCCTACGTTTCTTCGTTAGTTATCAGGTTTTACTACTCACTTCCCTACGACCTTTACCACGTTTATCGCCTTCGCTTGTTACGTAGTCTGCCCCCTCACTCTCCTTCCAGCTCAGAATTGTGGGCAACTATTACCCAGGTTTATGCAGTTTATGTGCACCTTTACGTGTTAAGTCTACCACCTCACTCCCTCACCGTCTCAGAATTATGGGACAAACGTGTATCCACGTTTATACCGTGCATATGCACCTTCACTCGCCGTCTAAACAGTGGCGCATGAGTCATGACTGCGCAGGCAACAGGTGTCACAACAGCTGGAGCTGGGGTCCCTTAACCCTTTCAATCCCTCACTGTTTACTACAGCTTCCATCGGCTATCTGGTAGCGGGTAGTATGAGGGTTTTGAAGGCACTCGCCCTGTGCACCGACTGTTATCTGGCAGACTCCTTGAGCCTGCGCAAGCGAACTCTTGAAATGGGCATGGATGGGAGGGGTGGGGGGTGGGGTAGGGGGACAGGACCAGTGAAATAGTAAGCTGACATCACGAGAATGATTGGATAATTCAGATGGGCAGCGAACAGGCCAGTTTTTATCTTGTGGGCTGGGATTGACCTGTTGGACTGGCCCCCGTGGGGATGCCGGCGGCTTTTGTTGTTGTTGGAAATTCTGTGCTAGAAATTTCCTCTTTCTGTCACTCTTTGTTTCTGCCTTGTTGCTTTGCTTTCTGTCATTTCTACCTATCATTTTCTGCGTTAATGGTCCATTCACTGCATGTGTTCGATAAAGTCTTGCGTACTTTTTCTTAGGAGTGATAATTGAGTACATGTATTAAGTGCATTTTTGGCTCTAGGGAGGTGAGATATGCAGAAGCAAATTTAGGTAATATAAGCCTGATTTTATATATGTTTTGGTGTGCTTAGGTATGCTTATAATTATTTGTTTTCAGGTGTTTTTTTTAAATCTCCTGTGCGATAAATTGTACGAAGTGGTCAACGCCAGGAGCATGTCCTTTGATTATGTGCGCGAATGCATTGATATGTGTACTTAATTTTCTGTTCTTCTTTTTTTTTCTGTTGAAGCTTTGTATGTTTTGAAGTGGTTATAGCCCTGATATGGCTCTGCGCAGTCGGCTGGGCTTTAAACGACTATAGCAATAACTGTTGAACTGAAAACATCAGATCTCGAGTCTCTGGCTCTGTAACAAGAGCCAGCCAGTTCTCTAAAAAAAAATATGTTCAGTAGAGGTGTGCTAAAAAATGTCAGTGGCCCACAAAAGGGTTGAACCCATGACCTTGATGTTATCAGCACTGCCTCTGAGCTTAAAGTGGAAGCTGGTGGATAGAGTGAGGGAGCGAGAGGGTTAATTGTGCACAGCGTGCGGCATGTCAGAGCAGCTATAGTTTGTTGTTTTTTTGGTGCATTGACGTCAGTATGGAATTGTGCATGGGGAGAGGGGGGGAGGGGGCTGGGCGTGATGCTGTAATGTTTGGGGAGCTGTTACCTGTTGGTGATGTTGATTGTGTCGATGAGACAGGAGTAACGCTGTTATTTTGATCAGAGGTTTGAACCTGTCAGTGTCAGGAGTGGTCAAGTGGTTAGTGGTCAGACAGGGATCTTTATTCCCCGCTCCCCCCCCTCCCCTCTTCTCCCATCCATTGGACCTTGTTATGGTCTGGATGCTAGTTTTCCAGGTGAGACAGTACACTGAGGTTGCAAGCGCAGAGTACACTTTGTGCTGATGAAATATAAAATTTTGTCACACAGCAAAAAGAATTTCCGTGGCAAAATTCCATGGAAAAATCTACTTTTACAGATAAACAGAATTCTGTAAGAGGGGGGGGGGGGGGGGGGGGGGGGGGGATCCATTTCATAGATAAACAAAATTTTGTAGGGAAAAAAATCCACTTTCATAGATAAACACGGTTCTGTAGGAAAAAAACATTTTCATAGATAAGCACATTTTTTTTTAGGAAAAACAACCGCTTTCTTAGATAAACAAAATTTTTGTTGAAAAAAAACCCCCACTTTCATAGATAAACAGTTCTGTAGGAAAAAATATTTTCATAAATAAATACATTTTTGTAGAGGAAAAACCCAACTTTCTTAGATAGACAAAATTTTGAAGGAAAAATTCTCTTCCATTGATGAAATTCTGTAGAAAAAAATCCACTTTGATAGATAAAGATAGACATGCACATACAAGGGAGGAGGTGTTGGGGGTAGAAGAAGAAGAAAACAGGGGAAAAAAAAAAAAAAAACGGTCCATATTTCATACTAGAAGAATTCTGTTGTGACGAGAATATGAATCCCATCCCCCTGTCTTAGCCATCCCAGTGTATCGCTGTCGTTGTCCTTGGTCAGTCATATCAGAGTGGTGTCTTTGGGAACTGCATTCCCAACCACAATACTTTTCCTTACTTTTTCCTGCTTTGCACATGCAGGCTTGTATGCACGCACAGACGCACGCACACGCACGCACGCACGCTTTCATGCTCACACTTACACCTCTCTCTCTCTCTCTTTCTCTCTCTCTCTCTCCCCCCCCCCCCCCTCTCTGCCCCCCTTCCAAGCACACCTTTAATGCTCACGTACACACACGGACTGACAAACACTCCCTCCCCCTCTATCTCTGTCTGTCTGCTGTCTGTCTGTTTGTCTGCCCCCCTCCCCCCTCTCTCTCCCCTTCCCAGTCTCCCTCTTGCGCGCACGCACGCGCGCGCGTACGCACGCACGCACGCACACACGCGCGCGCG
>CM060306.1:116938203-117038203 GCA_030674185.1 Monoplex corrugatus | reverse complement strand
ACATTTCAATGCAGTGTAGCCTAGTTTGTTCCAATGACTGATAGAAAGATATGATATCCATATACTAGGTAAGACGCAAGATCGTGAACAGCACGTAGGACTTGAAATTTTGGATACAGTGTAGCCTGGTTTGTCCCAACGATTGATAAGAAGATAAACATAATGTTCATATACTAGATAAGACTCAAGATCGATAACAACACATAGGACTTGACCTGCAGGCTTATGGTTTGTGACATGATCATTTTGGATCTTCTCACATGGCATCAGCGGTGTCAGTGCACATGGAATGAATTCCGAGCGTGAAGACACCATCTCTTTTGAGAAACTGAAAGCAAAACTATGAGGACAGCTGACAGTCAAGGACTGTGTGGAGTCCTCAGTCCCTGTAAGACATGGGAACAGAGCACTACTTAGTATGGTGACTACTTGAGCCATTTCCTCGGCACTTGTGGTCATTGACATGTCTTGGGCCCATCCACCGCCGGTAGTACTCCATCGCGTAACGTTCACACTGTTCATTCTTGGCCTTCAGCTACCTCTGTGTATACCTGGCATGGCGCAGCGTGCAGGCAGTAAAAATAGGGAATGGGGATTTTTATGAGCGGTTGGAAATAGTGTTTTTGGGTGCTTGCACCTCTCCCAGTGCTAGCATTGTCTCAGGATGGAATTGTGGATGTTGCTGCTCACTCAGCGTACAGGGAGCAGCGCGCAGTGCAGCGTGGAATGTTGTGGGGGAAACCATGGGCACGACTTCATTTCTGTTTTCCGTTAATCACATTGTGTACTTCGTGGAATTCATGACATGCTGTCTCAGTTTGTGGCCTGAGGTTTGCCATCCTGAATTCCTTTCTCTTCCCACGTCTATTGTTGACGCTGTAGTGTCAAGAGGAAGATACTGATCCAACATTTTTCTCACTTCATCGGTCAGGATGAACAGCATTGAGCCTGATGTCTCCTGACGGATGTCGGTGAAACTCTTAACTTGATTATCAGAACCGAGAGTAGTATTTGGAGTAGTAAAACAGTTCATTCATGCTTGGCAATTACATGAGAACTATTGAAACATTTTGCTTATGTCTTACATGAAGAATATTGGTAAATCAGTTTGTGTTGTATGAAAATATTGGAACACTTATAAATTTATGTATGGTGTGAAACATTTGCCAAACAGGTGATAAGTGATAAAATGATGTGTATCATGGAGAGGCTGACTTCAAAAAGTCCAGTATGTATTATTAAGTGATAAATTTCTGAATTAAACTTGAAACTTTGCTGTATCATTCATGAGTCAGGCTGAGTTTGTCCTGTGGTTAATGTGGTGCTGTGTGTCATTATATCACTGTGGTGTTTTAATTACAAGGTTGGTATCTGTTGACATAGATTTCAATGTGTCATACACTGTGTATGTTGTTTTGAATCCTGAGACTGGAAGAGATGTTGACTGAAAATTGCCAGACTTTGAAACTTGTGACTGAAAATTGCCAGACTTTGAAAGTTGGGATAAAAAATTGCCAGTAAAAATTGGGACCAAAAATTGCCATTGAAACTTGGCAAACTTCAGTACAAGACTTGGTGATGTGGACAGTTTGTTGAGCAGCATTAAGTGCTTCAAGTTGTGATTGACTTTTATGTCATGTGGCCAGATAGTCAATGTTGCAGTGAGGCATTATATTCTTCAAGTTGAACCTTGACATCAAGTTAATCAGCATTGTTCAGCCATCATCATGGACATGGAAGACATACCTGAAGATCTTGACGGTTTCCCTCTAGAACTGCCACCCATGGATTTCAGCATCCACCTCTTCACAGAGCCTGCCCACCGGCTTCCATCCACCCCTACCTCCCCCAGCCACATGAGTTTTTCAGACTCACCTCTGATCCACAGTTTTTCCCATCCGCCTATCAACCAGGGAAGTTTTTCACACGCCCGTGTCAATCACAAGAATTGTTCACACCCTCTTGTCAATCGCTAGAGTTATTCACATCTGCTTGTCAGTCGACCTCTCAGTCAAGGTCAAGATCTCGTTCGGTTTGTTGGTCAAGGGAAACGTCATCTTCTGACTTAAACTTGGACTGTGTCATTGAGGCCATGTATAAGTACCAGGCAGTTCGGGTGAGATGATTGGGCCAAAACTGGCTGATTGATTAAATTGATTATGAATGATGATTCAGACTGATTAATTAAATTGATAATGGTTCATGTTGTTTTGTTTTATTGCACTTAGATTGTGAGCTTGTTCCCTCCCCCTCTACCCACAGTTTGCCCTTCATTAACAGATGCATGACATTTTTGAAGTTGTAAAATAAAAGCAGCTGTTACAGAATGCAATATTTTGATGATAATACTTATAATAATGAATATGAATAGTGATGTGGTGTCTTTACATTCACCTAACAGATATGTAAGGTCTTCTTCTTGTTCACAAACACACTTGGAGTTTAGTCTCAAGGATGAAATTGGTTGTCTTCTGTTGCGCATCCACAGGCCCATGCAGCTTATCCTGCAGACTCAAGGGCATTGGTCAGATCTTCTGCCTCAACAGCTGGGAGCTCTTGCAGTCCTGGAGGAGGTGTTCTGCTGTCTGGTCAGCTTCTCCACATGGACACCAGGGGGATGTACAAGTCGGAAGTATTATTCGTATGCTTTTCCACATGGGCACTTGTTCATATGCAGTGTGATGGTTCAGTCTGTTGTGCCCAGTCCGCAGGTGGAGGATAATGACTCGCTCTTGCTGGGACAGCTAGCTGGTGGTAATGGTCTTGTAGCGGGGATGCCTGAAGAGAGACTGGACGATGGTTTTCATCTCTGTGAGGATGTGCTGTTGTCTTTGTGTTCATGCTCTGCTCCCATCTCTGCCATCTTTGTATGCCTTTTCATTTCCTGGGATACTGCAGTGTGAGGGGACCCATTGTTGTTTTGCGGTGCTTCTTGCGGATGTGGCAGTTGCTTGCAGTAGGTACATCCAGGTTGACATGGCATCTGTAAGGAAGACTGTTACGGTTTCCATTATTGTTGATGACATTTGCTGCATGGATAAACCTCTACTTTGCTCTGCAGTTTGTGCGGTGAAAATCAGTCAGTCCGTTGTTCTGTTGTGGATTGGGTGATATTTTGAGGCTTTGTATCGCATTGCACCAGTGATGATGTGCAGTCAAGGGTTTGTTGGGATGCTGTCATCATTGAACTGGAACCGCACTGAAGATGTGGCTGTTTTGACCTAGATAGACATTTTGACCTAGATCATCTTGTTGGCATCATACTATACTCTGTCCATTTTCTCATTGTGTTCAGCTGTCTTCTGGCAGTGGCCTCTGTGTTCTATATGAGCTGCTTCCATGTGAGCGGCTTATTGAAGGTAGTGTCATGTCTTCTAGGGTCAGGTTTCCAGGCGGTGCTTTGGTGAGAGAGAGTGTGGCCAGTGACTTTCCTTTACACACCGGGTGTTGTTCTGGATAGAGAGTCTGTTCAGGGCTAGCTGCATGCAGCAGTTGGCAGTTGTTGCATACTCTTTAGTGCATCAGTTGGTACAAGGTCCTCTGTATAGAAGGCAACAGGATGTAAGGTCTGTTCCAGGATATAGTGATGGAAAAAGTAAGGCTACCCATATGGGTAATAATGGCATATAATCACTTTTACTTTTTGAAATCACAAGAAATTTCAATTCTGACAGATAAGTGATTGTGGATAGTCAAGACTTTGAAACATGGTAACTTGAAAACGAAGATTTGATGGGATTATGTTCTTAAATGTGTGGAATTTAGTAGTCAGCTATTTTTGTGGACATGACCTACAATGGACTACATGAAGACATAATGACTGGAGATTTTTGATGTTGTTGTAAAGTTGTATTAGGCATGATACTTATAGTCAGTGGTGGCAATAGGTAATATTGTAAAGAATAATTTCATGAAGTCTGCTTGCTTCTGTACACATTTCTGTAACAGCTGTGTTGTGAGAAATTAGACTTCAGTTTTAGAAGGCACAGCAGATTATGTACTTACATAGAAAAACAGTCAGTCAGGCTTAGTAGAATACAGATTAATTATATATTCATTTACAGTTCCTATCTGTACTTTACACCCCTTGCAGACTAACTGCATCATTGTCATATACACATGTATATGACCAAGGACAGGGGCTGAAGTGTGAACACACAATCTCTCTCTCTCTCTCTCTCTCTCTCTCTCTCTCTCTCTCTCCCTCTCCCCCCCTCTGTCTGTGTGTCAATGTCTCTCTCGCTTGTTTTCTCACTCCCATGCATGCACATCACATGTACATGCACATGTGCACATGTTACATATACTCGGTTCCATGTATCCTATTTTCTGAGGACAGGAGTGACAGAAGTTGGTTTAGCTGTTCAGGAAATAAACTGACTTGTGAAGGAAATTGTTTTACATTGTGACATTTGTCAGAAACCATTTAGGAAATGGGCAGAGTATTCAGACTGAGGACTGTTGTGTTGGGTCAAGATTTGGGTCACATAGTTCACATTCATTCTTACTGTCTTCACATAGTTCACATTCATTCGTACTGTCTTCACATAGTTCACATTCATTCGTACTGTCTTCACATGTTCACATTCATTTGTACTGTCTTCACATAGTTCACATTCATTCTTGCTGTATTCACATAGTTCACATTCATTCGTCTTGTCTTCACATAGTTCACATTCATTCATACTGTCTTCACATAGTTCGCATTCATTGGTACTGTCTTCACATAGTTCACATTCATTTGTACTGTCTTCACATAGTTCGCATTCATTCTTGCTGTCTTCACATAGTTCACATTCATTCGTCTTGTCTTCACATAGTTCACATTCATTGGTACTGTCTTCACATAGTTCGCATTCATTGGTACTGTCTTCACATAGTTCGCATTCATTCGTACTGTCTTCACATAGTTCACATTCATTCGTACTGTCTTCACATAGTTCACATTCATTCGTCTTGCTATGTCCTTCACGTCTTGTTTACTATCACATTCATTCATACTGTCTTCACATAGTTCGCATTCATTGGTACTGTCTTCACATAGTTCACATTCATTTGTACTGTCTTCACATAGTTCAATCATTTGCGTTTCACATATTCATTCATTTCTTGTCTTACATAGTTCACATTCATTAGTACTGTCTTCACATAGTTCGCATTCATTCGTACTGTCTTCACATAGTTCACATTCATTAGTACTGTCTTCACATAGTTCCATTCATTCGTACTGTCTTCACATAGTTCACATTCATTCGTACTGTCTTCACATAGTTCGCATTCATTCATACTGTCTTCACATAGTTCACATTCATTTGTACTGTCTTCACATAGTTCACATTCATTCGTACTGTCTTCACATAGTTCACATTCATTCATACTGTCCTCTCATGTCACACCTTTACATGCTGGTAAAAGAGCTGCTGCCCTTGATACATTGATAACCATGTTTTACACCAGTCAGAAAACCAAGTTATTGTATATGACTCATACTGTGCTATTTCACCTTCAGGTAGCTAAACTGTTCATTAGTGAAAATAAGGATGTCATTTTCGATGCTGTAATCTTATTTATTTCGTGTTTATATTAACGTAAGTCACTGGGTCTCCTGACTGACTCCATTGCTGTTTTGTCTCATAATGCAGTTGGAAGGAAAGAGTATACTGGTACATGTGTAAGAAGCTACATGTGGTATGTGAGTGTTGCGTGTCTCATATATTTGTGTTCATTTAGTACTGATGAAGGCATGATTCCATTGTGCAGAGATGTGGGCTATATTATGACGTTTGTTCATATACGTTTAATATTTTGCTATCTTGCAGATACATGATCTTTGTGTGACTGTTGAACTAATGCAGCCCCTGTTGTAAAGGGCTGTTAGTTAGCCTTCTACAGTGAATTTTCTTGTTTGTGTGTGCTTGTGTTTGTGCTGTAAGAGATAACAATTGTCCCATAACCCTGAGGTCATTTAGGAGTGGGTCATCAAGACCTCTGTTGGAGCCAGCATTATTAGGGTAGTGCCCATCTCCTGCCCATGTCTGCTTTACCTTTCCTAGCCGTGAACAGGGACATCTGTTCACAACGTAGGTGAACTCCCGAAAGGAAACATTTTTTCTTCTGAGTCAGACTTAAACCCCTGCAGTCAGAAGGTGTTAGCTGTACTCTCCTTAGTTCTTAGGTGTCTTGTGAACCAGTCAGTGGGGCAAAGTGGTTAGTGCAGTGGGTGCTGACTGGAAAGTCATGAGTTTGAACCTCCATCAGCCCAAAAACTTCATGGGTTTGAACCTCCATCAGCCCAAAAACTAAGTGTGGGATTCTTCAGTACTGACAGGCTTTTACCCAAATTTGAGTGTGCTGTGTGATTGTTAGGAAGACTGGGACTGTGTAGTTGAGTCTTGTCTATTTTACAAAATGTGTCATTAAGGGTGTTGATCAAATTTCCTTCCCAATACGACATACTTTTGTATCTGTTGGGTCTTTTTGGTACCTGGATATATTATAAAATTAATCACAGAATATAGCCTTTTCATGCAGTTTCAATCCAGAATGGAACTCGGTGGCATCATAACTATCATTCCCATTCTTATCATCTTAGCATTGTGAAAAATTGTCTCAAATTCTGTTGCCTTTTATGTCTTCTCATGGTGACTTCAATTGCAGTGGGTTTAGAGTTTGTTGGGAAGAGAAATGAGTGGAATGAGGGTAATGATACAAGAGCGGTGGGAAAAAAATGGGGCAGGAAAAAATTGTCCTGTGAAGAAATTTCGTAAGAAATACCAAGTAGTCATGCTTTGATTTCCTTCCTAACTGCACAACAGAATTGAACACCTTGTATTGTGTTGGTCAGAGACAAAAAATGACGTAATTCACATTGCTTCACAACACACGCAGTACTGGTAACTTGATTACAGCATATCATTGTGTACGATAAGGACATGGGTCACGTAACTCAAACTGACTCATGTTTCTTCTCCGTACTCTTTTTTCTGAAAACTATATAGGGCAGATAAACAGAATATGTGACCACATTCTCTTCTGTTTTAAAAGAAGGAAAGACTGGAAGAAAATACGCTGCACAGACTAGTAAGAAGTTAAAAAATAGAGTTCAAGGGACTTGGGCATAATGTCTTTGATGTGATTTCATCACTAAACAGAAGAACATAGATCACAAAGTTCACATTGTATTACTCACACCATTGGAGACTAAATGTCACTGGTAAAGTATTACTGTCTGAAGTGTGGTATTAGATATGAGATGAAATTTGTACATGTGAGTGATCAGCCTGAGGCACTTGATAAAGGCCCTGTGACATCATGCTAAGTTTTGGAAATCATGCAGATAAATCCCAGATCAGAGATGTTAGGTACAACCTAGCCCCAAACTATGGACAGCTTGACATCATGGAGCTGTCTTCAGTTATGTCTGAGTTGTGCACTTAAACAAATGCACAGACACTGCCTTATGTCCAGTGTCATATGATGTAGCTGACCTTATGAGTACATAAGAATTTTTTTTTTTATCCCACTTCTCTGATTATCTCATTGAAGTTGTCCCTCACTCTCCATCTAAATGCCTTTTCCATTTTTTTCTTCTTTTCCTTCTTTCCCTCCCCCCGTTTCAGGAAAAGCTCAAACACTTTCCATTCCATACTGCAGGAATCTGCACAGCATTTATCTCTGAGAGAGTACCAAAATATCTGACTGATGATGGCTCTTGTTTTTCTTTTCATAGTGGATTTTCAGCCACTTCCTTGAACCACTCCCTTTTAGAGTTAGATTTCTGATGGTATCATGACCCAGATTTTGTTTGTAAAGGTAAGATATTAAGCTCCTGAAGACTTCAGCTCTTCCAAGACATAGAATGCATGTCTAACTTTACTTGACAGTCACTTACAAGCAATCCAAAAATTCTTCCATCAGTCAGATCTCGACCTTTGTCAAGCCAAATCCTAAAATTCACCCATGATTCAATTAATGATTTGGGTGGGCAAAGTATGAATGATACCATTTTATTTATTGATTGATTGACTGATTAATTTTAGATTGGGGTGAGGATGGGCTGAGGGAATTAGAGTGATACAGATGATACATTGTTTTGGGTGTTTGGGGGAGTGAACAGGGGCTGGGGATGGGTATCTATATTGTTAATGTGTAGGGTGTTGGTGCAGTCAGTTTTGCTGAGGGACACTTGTGTTTCATCCATTTCCACTGTGTGTTTAGCTTTGCTTTCATGGAACATTGCAGATGGAGAGATGCATTTTCTCTACAGTATAGCCAAGTAGTTTCAATGACAGATATTTTATACCCATATGATTGGTAGGACCACAAGACCTTTGCCAGTTATAGGGGTTATGTGCAGGTTTATGGCTTATATCATAATCATTTTGGATCTTCTCCATCACAGGGCATGTATGCTGTCAGTGCATAACTCAAGGGTACAGGTTGCTTGCTGGAATGGTGTATCGCAAAAGGAATAAAACAAGGTGTACACACTGTTCTGGCCTGAATGGAAACACCTTCAGTATGAAATCTATTCCAGACATGGAGATGAAGATGCTGTCTGAAAAACCGAATCCATATTTTGTGTAATAATTTGTCGATCATTTCCTCTTTTGTTGTTGTTGTCATTTTGATCTGCTTTTCCTTTTGTTGTTGGGATTGGTGTCTCTCTAGTGTTTTATTCTTGCTCTGTAATTATCTTTTGTTATGATCTGAGTTCTGTTTTGTTGTCCGGACTGACAGTTCTGATGTGGTTTATTCTAGATCTGTTTTGGTTTGTCATTCTCTAATGATCTGATACCACCTTTCTGTTGTCCAGATCGACTACCCTGATGTGCAGGCACAAAAGGGAGGTCACCCACACAGGAATGTCAACTCGGCCAATCTTGACCGTTTGTTGGCCCCTGACCTTGAAGTTCAGCATGATTTGCGCAGTGGCATGTGCAGGATGAACTCCGACAGTGGTATTGAACAGGTGAGTATAGGAATCAGTACTTGTCTTAGAGCCAGACTCATGGAAAGATTGCCAACATGCTCTGCGGCACCTAGTGTCTGTCTTGCTTCTGTGGGACTGCACATTACAGAAATGATTGCTGTGACATATATTTCACATTTGTGTGCATTGACTGAGCGTTGATGTTGATCAGGCAAATGCCAGCAGAATAATTTGTTTGCCAAGCTACTGTACACCTCTGCATAGAACAAATGATTGCAGGAATCTTTTGGACGTCATCATCAGTCACATGGAACTGATCAGAATACACAAGCTTGTGATCATGCATTGCTGATCAGTGACCCATCTTGAATCCATTTAATCTCAAAGTTATAGTGAAAGTCAAAGTAACAGTCGTTTGTACTTCATTAGCGGTAAATCATAGGATACCATGCAGGAGAGTAGGTCAGCTTGCATCAGCATTCATGTCACCAGCTGTGGTCACTTATTGTTGATGAGAAATTTTAACAGAATATAAGGCCTAGTGATTTCGATATTCAGTCTTGCGTTGTCAAAGGTAGGGAAAACAAAAAGAACGCAAAGGATGGTGAATTAAGTTATGCTTATCTGCGAGTTAGTTTTATGCTTTTTGCTAGAAGCTGATGTAGCTATATCACTCAGGATTTCATTTTAATGTGTGTGTTCAGTTTCAGTTTTCTCAGGACAGTGGTGCCGCAGTTGGAAAGTTCCATGTACGCTAACACTGCATATGTCATGTGATGGTTAGAGGTCCAGAATCACCATGGCAAATGCCAAAAGCCTGTACATAAGCCATATGTGCTTTCTAGGTTTTTAGGTTCCACCTAGCTTCACATTTACCTTCACCTGACTTTTGACCAGAGGTTGGTCAGCGGGGCACCACAGATAATTTCCTGATGATTTTTTTCAACCTCTTCTTTACAATTAAGAATGACTGAAATCCAAATGTGTTCACTCGTTGATCACTCCTTTGATTTGTGCCATTTTTATTTTATTTTGTCTCATGGCTCTGTACCATGTAGAACATATCTAGCTTACTATTTCCTTTTTTTTCCCTTAAGGATCATTGCTCTTAGAAAGATTTCTGTTGAGCTCACATTTTGTTTGTTTGATCCAGTATCTGTGCCACCTCAATGGCCAGAGAATTTGTCTCAGCTTTTAGAGTGTCTTGATGATGAGGATGATTATCATGATGCTATAGAGTTCTGTCTCGGATTGAGACAGGACTGTACTCTACGTTTGCTATCATGATATATCATGGTGTCAGCCAGGTCCGAGAGACACAGACATTTGCAGTGTTGGCCAGATGATTTGAGCAACACTCTTAGTAATGCATCCATAAAGTGGATGAGACTCGACTGTGTGGTCCACTCTTCCCAATAATCCCATGGCATGCTCAACTCTGGGTAGGAGCTGGTTGGAGCTGAAAAATCACACAGTGAGTTGAAGGAAGTGATGGGATTCCAACCTTCCAATTGGTAGTCCATTGCAATAACCACTACACCCCGGCAACTTTGTTTCTGATTTTTACCCTGTTACCCTATCGTTAAAGCAGTATTTTTAACTTGTGTTTCTGTCTGCTTACAGCTGCCTTTAGATGGTGGGGGAGCGACAGGGCTGTTGCTGCGAGAGCCTTATCTTCGCAGTGACCAGCACCTCAAGCGAAGTTCCCGCGCCAGCGACACTTCCAGTGCATACTCTGGCTCCGACATGATGCAGTCATCACTGGATGATCCTGATAACCCTGAAGCTGAACTTAGTGGACTGGTGGAGAGCTTGGTGGATTCGGACGATGAGGAGGGCTACGCAGATTCCACTGAGGTTAGTGGGCTGATAGAATTGGAAGGCAGTTTGGTCTCCACTGAAGTGAATGATGATGAGTAGGGCTAGTGCTAACTTCTGTGAGGTAAATTGAATGATACCAAGATCTGTCTACCTCCTGTGCAGATCTTGTACAGATAGTTCTTTTGAAACTGTTCCACTGTCTAGTGTATTTTCGATAAGTAATCCAAGTCTTACAGAAGTACAGCAGAGTGCTCAGGACTGCTGCTCTGTACATAAGATTAGTGTGACATCGAACAAGAAAGTCATTGCTAGTAGTGTGCAATTGTATGGTAGCTGAGTGGTGTCTTAAGATGTTCCTCTACGTTGTGTAGCACCACTTCACATGGCCAGAATGTGGGCCACAAGTTTAAGCCTGGGAAAACAATCATAAGTAATGACCCATTGTGTAGCTCCTCATCTCACAAGAGCCTGAAGTGTTTTTCAACATCTGTTTACTTTGTCTGTTTGTCATCACTGGTTTGATTTTGTTTGTCTTGTTTTGGTTGTGTGTGTGTGTGTGTGTTTTGTGTGTGTGTGTGTGTGTGCGTGCGTGCGTGCGTGCGTGCGTGTGTGCGTGCGCGTGCAGTTCTGTTGACAGCAGATGTATAAAGTGACCAGTATTGCCAAATGTCTGGTTTCATTGTCCAAGTCCGAATTTCAAAATATTTTCATAGATGTAGAATCTGATAGGACTTCTCAGTCGTATTAGTTGGATAAGCATCACCAGGTGATATACATTTATGTGGGTCGTGCAACCCAGAAATTTAAGTGTTGGTTGCCATCCCTTGGGCAGCTGAGAACGTTGGAACGTTCCTTAATGGTCCTGAAGTCATGATTTGAGTACCATGACCTTAGTCCCAAACCTATCCAGACAGATGTTTTCCAATTCTTTCTGATTATTTGCATTATTGCATAGTCTTTTGGTCGGCTGCCTTGATTATGTCATAGACTCCAAAAACGTAAGAACTATACAGCAAGACTTTTCTATAAAGCTACAGAACTTAATATGTCCTGCCACTGTTACACTGTCTACATTTGCTTTCCTGTTGTATCTGTTCGGATTGATTTAAAAAAAAGTATTTTGCACCTGTTTTTCTGCAAAATTTGATGATGACCCACACTATCTTGGTGAATTTATAAAATTGTAAGTAAATCAAGCTCTGCTTTTTAATCATCAGGTAAATAAGCAAGAACTAGATTCTCTGGTTTCAGACACTGAAGGCTTTGGTGAACAAACCATTTCCTTTGCAGCATCAGTTAAGTGGAATTCACCTTTCCTCACCTGTTGGTTGTTTTTCCCGATGTCAGTGTGTGCATGTTTTGGATAAGAATATTTAATGTTATTGTTATTGTTGCTGGCATCTTTATTAGTATTGTTATTTTGATTACTAACTATTACTAGTCAGTGTTGTGTTTTAATGTTATTGTCTGACTTGTGTAGTGTTCTGTTTACAATGAATGCCTTTTCTGTCTTATCCATGTACATACATCAAGAGCACTGTTCATTTATTGAAATGGTGCTATATTCCTTCATTGTTAATGTTCAGGAGCTGCTTTGCTTGGATGTTTTGTAGGGATAATGCTTTATTTATGCTGGTTTTTTTTTTGTCACAACTTTGTCCTGTTGACATTTCCTTTGTGTTGGTGGTTCTCCTTTGCCAGAGTTTTATGGGTTTTTCTTTGGGTTTTGTCTTGGGGTTCTTTGTCAGGGTTTTTGTCTTGAAGTTCTCTGTCAGGTTTTTAAGTTGGAGTTCTTCTTTGTGTTGGTGTTCCTAGTCAGGTTTTATGTTGGGGTTCTTTACCAGGATTTTGGCATGGGGCTCCCTGGGCTCTCCTTGTGTTTTGTGTTGGCATTCCTTTTCAGGCTTGGTGTTGGGATTCTTCATCAAAGGTTTTGTGGGGATGGTTCTGCTTAATAAGGGGGTTTGAGTTATTTATTGATTGTTAGGATTTTACGTTGGGTTTTCCATGTGGTGCTGGCTGGGCAGCCAAACCAAGTGCATTTTGAAGTGAACCTAGTCATATGTCATTAACTCTCGATGTCATGTAACACATCTATTGTCCCTGTATCATGGTAGCATTGAAGTGGTGGCACCAAACAGACGACTTTAAAGGAGAGAGTTCAGTGTCATTTTTAAGGCAAGGTCAGGAAAGTTATCATGCTAACAGGACAGAACGAAACAAAAATGATCAGCGAAACAACCCCCCACCAACCCCTGGAAAAAAAAAAGAAACACACACACAAATCTAAATGAAATGCAAAAGAGATAGACGTAAAAGGTATTCATGTTAAGTTATAATAATAGCAACAGCTCTGTATCTGTTACATCTTTGGGCTTTCGTAGAAACTGTCATCACTGGTGTGTGTAGGAGTTGCCTTGATTTGTTGAAAGTGGTCTTTTCCTGTTCAGATGATGTGTGTGTGTGTGTGTGTGTGTGTGTGTGTGTGTGTGTGTGTGTGTGTGTGTGTGTGTGTGTGTGTGTGTGTGTGTGTGTGTGTGTGTGTGTGTGTGTGTCCTTGTGTGGTGTATGTAAAGTGGCAAAGACAGTATCAGTGATTTCTGGTAAGACTTGTTGCTTCAGGATTCAGGAGTCAGTGGATCATGGAATATTATTCTAATTTTACCAAAGGATTTTTAGAGGTCTTCAAGAGCAAGAGTGGGAAATACGTATGTTTTAAATTAACTTGGATTGATTTCGTAACAGTGCTGTTTAAGTGAACGCTATTTTTAGAAGTGGTTGTTTTATATAAATGGTGTTTCTAGCAGACAGAAGCAGTGTAGATTGTTGTATTATAGTGTGACAGTCAGTTATCAGCAGAAAACAGTGTAAATAATTGTATTAGAGTGTGACAAGAATTTTGAAATGTCCTGTGATGTGTTTCAGTCTTTCCCAATTCGTGATGCCGTGCGTGATTGTCTGGAGAAAGATCCCTCAGAACGTACTGATGATGACATAGAGATCCTCATGGACTTCATGCAGCATTTTAGGGTCAGTTATTTTTCAAACATTTTCGTTCACATCTTTGCTCATTAACTTATTTAACTATTTGAACAAAAAATGCTCTTACACTCACAAGCTTGTTTACTTGCGTGCATATAACAAGTCATAGATATGGACACATGCACGAACATCGACACATATATGCATGCTTTCATTCTCTCTCTGTGTTTCTCTCCTCTCTCGCTCTCTGTCTCTGTCTCTCTCTACCCCTCTCTCTCTTTCTCTCTCTCTGGTCTCCCCCTCTCTCTTTTTCTCTCGCTGTCTCTCTCAGCCTCTCTCTCTCTCTCTCTCTCTGTCCAGTTGAAGAACAGCTCTTGCTGTATCAGGTAAAGTTGTGCCTGTATTGTTATGTTTCATGATGGTTTGTGAATATTACTGTGTTAATCATTGAGCAGGTCAGTATGTTATCACTGTGATACATTCACTTGGTCAGGCATTGGTAGTATTGGGACATTTTAAGCATGTGGTATTGAGCAGTATAGTTGTATAGTTGTGTTGTTTGTGTTGTTATGGTGTTTGTGTTGTTACTTGGAGCATTTGGGTTGACTGTCTCTGGTGATAGAATTGTGAAGTTGTCCAGTACAGTGAGAAGAGCGTGAAGTAAGGCCGAGAAGTGCCATTTCATTCTCTCTTGGTGTGGTGGCTGGGCTTTTCCTGGCTGGTATGTTTTTTGTGGCTATGTCCCAGTGTTTGTCATTTCCCCAGTTTGGCATTTGGCTTGTGAACAAGGTAACTGGTGACTGAATCAGAATGGGTCATGCAATGTATGGATGCCCACCCCTTCCCCCTTGCTTGGTGAAATGGCCACTGTTTTGCATGTAGTGTTTGGTTGGGAGGTGAGGCACCGCTGCTCTAGGTCCCATTCAACACCCTCGGGTGTTTTCTGATAACTGTGAAGGTGTTTGTCAGCACGATGCTGGAAGTATTGTATGTAGTGATAGTGTCTGATATCTGTCATGTAATGATGTGGATATGCAGGCATTTGATGCATCAGGTGTTGTGAACAGTGATAGCATTTGTTGAGGTTGCTGCATGTGGTCACAGTGGTGATTGTGTACATTCATAATGAAATGCACTATGTTACGGTATACAGCCGGCTAATACTGATGATGTATTTGCAGGCATTTGCCAACATGATGAAGTTGATGCATCAGGTGTTGTGAACAGTGATAGCATTTGTTGAGGTTGCTGCATGTGGTCACAGTGGTGATTGTGTACATTCATAATGAAATGCACTATGTTACGGTATACAGCCGGCTAATACTGATGATGTATTTGCAGGCATTTGCCAACATGATGAAGTTGATGCATCAGGTGTTGTGAACAGTGATAGCATTTGTTGAGGTTGCTGCATGTGGTCACAGTGGTGATTGTGTACATTCATAATGAAATGCACTATGTTACGGTATACAGCCGACTAATACTGATGATGTATTTGCAGGCATTTGCCAACATGATGAAGTTGATGCATCAGGTGTTGTGAACAGTGATAGCATTTGTTGAGGTTGCTGCATGTGGTCACAGTGGTGATTGTGTACATTCATAATGAAATGCACTATGTTACGGTATACAGCCGGCTAATACTGATGATGTATTTGCAGGCATTTGCCAACATGATGAAGTTGATGCATCAGGCGTTGTGAACAGTGATAGCATTTGTTGAGGTTGCTGCATGTGGTCACAGTGGTGATTGTGTACATTCATAATGAAATGCACATGTTACGGTATACAGCCGGCTAATACTGATGATGTATTTGCAGGCATTTGCCAACATGATGAAGTTGATGCATCAGGTGTTGTGAACAGTGATAGCATTTGTTGAGGTTGCTGCATGTGGTCACAGTGGTGATTGTGTACATTCATAATGAAATGCACTATGTTACGGTATACAGCCGGCTAATACTGATGATGTATTTGCAGGCATTTGCCAACATGATGAAGTTGATGCATCAGGTGTTGTGAACAGTGATGCATTTGTTGAGGTTGCTGCATGTGGTCACAGTGGTGATTGTGTACATTCATAATGAAATGCGCTATGTTACGGTATACAGCCGGCTAATACTGATGATGTATTTGCAGGCGTTTGCCAACATGACGCAAATGACACGGCGGGCGTTGTGCGCAGTTATGGTGTTTGCAGTAGTACCTCACGAGGGCACCGTGGTGATGAAGGACGGAGAAGAGCTGGACTCATGGTCCGTCATTCTGAATGGGGAGGTGGAGGTCACACGCTTTGATGGCTCCAGAGAGAGGATGATGATGGGAGACAGGTGGGTACCGGTATTTGGAAATGAACAGTTAAGGGTATGGTAGAGATTGTTGTGACACGGCATAGCTGATATTATTGAACTTGTCTTGAAATGACAATGCGTGTGCAAGTCTTTTTTTTCTAAAAGAGATACTCAGCAAGCAAACTTAACTTGTATCTTGTTTTGTTCATTTGCTTTTTTTGTGTGTGTTTATTTTATTTTGTTTTGTTTTGTTTTGTTTTATTTTATTTTATTTTATTTTATTTTATTTAATTTAATTTATTATTTTCTTTTAGTTTTCTACACATAGTTGTGTGGTTTGTTTTTCATGCTTACAGGTGAGAACTTGGATGTGTATTATTGTCCTGTTAAAGGGGAGGTAACCTTGCAGCATCAAACTGTATTTAGTCTTCATATGATGCTTAGACTCTGGTGTCTGACAGTTTTGGTGTTATTCCACCAGTCATAGCACAAGGGTGTCAGGAAGACACCATCACATTCTGTAAGTGTTAGGTTATGTGTGAGAAAGACACCATCATATTGTGTAAGTGTTAGATGATCCTGAAAGATAATTGTATTCGAAGGGTATGTCTGGCAGTGGAAAAAAGTCTCTTGTCTGTTATGTCAGTGGTGGCACGGGCCAGTTGACTTTGCAGTTGAGAATTTTATGTTTGTTTGTTTTTTTCGTTTTGTCTGTTATGTCTGTGGTGGCACCAGCCAGTTGACATTGCAGTTGAGAATTTTTCATTTGTTTATTTTGTTTTGTCTGTAAGGTCAGTGGGGGCACTAGATAGTTGATATTGCAGTTGAGAATTTTTGTTTGTTTTGTTTTGTTTTGTTTTGTCTTTTCTTGCTGTCCCATCATCTGTACCATCTTTGTTTCACTGCTTCCGTGCCAGTTTATTTTTAAAATACATTTTCAGACTGAAATTGAAGTGATCATGAGAGCAGGGGTGAAGGGCGACACAGTCTGTGATATTTTTTTCCACAGTGCTGTGATCTGAGAATGGTATTGTTGTGGTGGTGTTGCTTTCATATTTGCTGATATCAACCAGGCCTGAGAAATCAAATACGTCCGGTGTTGGTCAGAAAATTTGAGTAACACCCTCAATGTTGTTTTTTTAAAGTAGACTCGACTTGACTATGTAGTCCCAGTCTTCCCAACAAACCCATAGCACTCACAAGCCTGTGAAGGAGCCAGTTGGAAAAAAGAATCCCATAATAATTTTTTTGGACTGATGAGGTTTCGAACCCATGGCCTTCCGAGTCAGTAGACTTTGGCACTGATTATTGCACTATAGTTATTGCACCAACTTGACAGCTCTTTTCAGAGATTGTTTTTCTGACTTCAGTGGGGTCATCCAGTTTATGTTGAAGTGTGAGGTTTTAGTTTGTATGTTTTTGTGGGGTTTTGATGTCAAGGTCAGGAAACCATCTCCATGTTGATATGTTTCTGTGACAGTTTTGGCATCACACCCACCATGCAGAAGTTGTACCACAAGGGGGTGATGCAGACCATGACAGATGACTGCCAGTTTGTGTGTATAGCACAGCAAGACTACTACCGTATTCTGCATCAGGTAGCCTACCTTTATGTGTACCCATTTTATATCCATTTTATTGTCACTTCTTGTGTATCCGTTGTATCATCTCATGTATATCCATTTTATCATCACTGGATGTATATGTATATATGTATATCCATGTTGTGGTACATCATTTAGATCCATTTTGTCATTATTTCTGTATATCCATTTTATTTTTAAATCATGTATGTTCATTTTATCATTACTTTGTGTGTATCCACTTTATTGTTTGTTTGTGCATATCTTCTTATGATTATTTTTGTGTATGTACATTTCATCATTATTTCTTGTACATCATTTTAACATTATTTCGTGTATATCCATTTTATCATTACTTCATGTATATTACTTTAACATTACTTCATGTATATCTGTTATATGATTATTTTATGTATATTTTATCATTATTTGATGTATCCATTTTGGCATTATTTCATATATCCATTTAGCATTATTTCATGTATATCCGTGTTGTGTGTGTGTGTGTGTGTGTGTGTGTGTGTGTGTGTGTGTGCGCGCTTTGTTTTCAGACAACATGCTTTAGTTTTGTATTCTTGTGATTTTCTAAGTTTGGATGACATGTCTGTTAGAAATGTTGTCATAATCTGTAGCTCCACCTCTCATTTAGTATCAGTTTGTCTGATTCAGAGATTACTTTTTTGCATAAAATCATGTACTTGCACTTTCTGTTGAAAAAATTACGATAGATAAAGAGAGCTGTGTAGCTTTCCAAATCTTAAAATAATTTACAGCAGACAACCAGTGTAGTTTCAGCAAATTTTTAAATTCAAGTGTTTTTAGAACTTGCTTCCAATGTATGTTGTGCCTCTAAGTTCTTTATGATTATCCATTTTATTATTGCCAGTATCTTGTGTTGTTCCTTTAACTATTTATGTCTATCCCTTATTATCATAGCTGGTGTGTACATAGTGCACAGCAAGACTGATACTGTATTCTGCTTCAAGTGTTTCTACTCTTACTTTAGTATGTTATGTGTGTGTGTGTGTTTTTTTTTCTCCTTCTTGTGCCAAATAATAGCATTTATTTATATCTTGTAAAATGTGAGGCTTCATGTCGATGTTGTTGCATGTAAATGCCTTTAGTTATAGTCTTAGTTTGCTTCCAGTTAAAGTTTCTGTTTTTACTTTGTCTTTGAAAGTGATATTGTACGTGCTTGATTATATGTGCACTACAGCATATATATGCCAAGCAACGATATCTGAAATAGATCATGCCAGATAAGAATAGATAATTGTAAAGGCATTTTCACGCCTTTGGTTAAAAATTGAATAAGTAGCCCTTCACACTCACAAATTTAAAATATGTATACACGTGTACAATTCTTAAACATGACATATGGGCACATGCATGCTTGACTACATTCATGAATATAATTATGCGTTCAAACTTACTTCCCATTATGCCATTGAATTAGAGGACAGCAGGTTGATCAGCAGCTGCTCTGCCCAGTTCAGATATGATTGTGCCCTATGTGCACTGCTGTTGTCAGCATACTCTGTTTGCTGGCAGTGGCTTCCCACTTGGTGCTGCTGTTGCTGCAGCTGATGAGGTTGGCCTTCAGAGTATCTTTGTGGTGCTTAAGTGGTCTTCTCCGCTCATGGTGTCCTTGCATCAGCTTTCCGTACAGGAGCATCTTTGGGATGGGGTAGTTATCTTCAGGATGTGGTTGTTATAGTATACATGCTAAAATATGTAGAGTTTTTAAAAAAAAAGTTTTTGTCGGGTGTGTTTAATCCCTTGACTTCCGCACCCTGTCAGCTAACATCCTGCATTGTCAACTATGCTACCAAAGCAAAAACTTAACCCTTTGATTCCCTCACCCTATCCACCAGCTTCCTGCAGGTAGCTAATGGACAGGGTGAGGGAATCAAAGGGTTAAGTTTTTGCTGCTGGTGGATAAGGTGCAGTAGTCAAAGGGTTAAAGTAAAAGGGTTAGGTACCTATCGCATCACTGGCATTTGCTGATAGGTTATGGATTCTACAAAACTTTGAATAATAATAATAATAGTGAACATTTATGGCGCTTAATCTAAAAAAAAGCCCTAAGCGCTTACAGTAAACACACACACACACGCACACACAACCACGCACACGCACACGACACACACACACACACACACACACACACACACCACACACACACACACACACACACACACACACACACACACCCCCGCATCCCCGCACACACACACACACACACACACACACACACACACACACACACACACACACACACACCCGCACACACACACACACACACACACACACACACACCCGCACACACACACACACGCGCGCGGGCACAGATTTCAAGGTGGCAGCTGAAGTAAGAGTACAGAACTACAGGCTAGGATTTAAAAAGAGTGGTTTTTAGACTGGACTTAAACGAAGAAAGGGTACAGGTAGAGCGGAGAGGAAAGGGAAGTTTGTTCCAAATAGAGGGGGTCTGATAAGAAAAAGCACGTTCACCAAGAGTTTTGTTGCGGAAGCGTGGGATTCTAAGTAGGTGGGCATCAGTAGAAGAGCGTAGCTCTCTGGAGGGAATGTAAACAGTCAGGAGATCAGAAAGATGGGGGGGAGCTAGACCAGCCAGAGACTTATGGCATAGGAGGGAAAGTTTATAGTCAATACGCTTTCGAACAGGAAGCCAGTGTAGAGTTCGAAGCAGAGGGGAAACATGAGTTGACCTTGGGCATTTCCGTACAAGGCGAGCAGCGTTATTTTGAACTTTTTGCAATTTGGATAAGAGTGTTTGGGGGCAGCCAGCAAGAAGCGAGTTACAGTAGTCGAGTCTGGAAAGAATGAGTGCAGAAATGAGAGTTATAGTGCTTTCTTCAGATAGAAGATGACGCACAGAACTGATCCGTCGAAGTTCTAAGTAACAAGCACGACAGACAGAGGATACCTGGCTGTGGAAGGAAAGAGTTTGGTCCAGTACAACTCCAAGATTACGCACGGATGTGGAAGTGTGGATTACCGAGTCTTCAAGCTGGATAAACAAACATGTCATTTGCTGCATAGCTTATTGATTCTCCAAAACTTTGAATGAGCAAACACATGTGTCTGTCACTTTATACAGTCGGTCATTGCTGTAGATAGTGATGAGATGAGTGACTGATTCAAACATTGTTCGTGATTCATTGTCAACCTGTTGTATGACATAGCTGTTCTGTTGTCTGACCCAAACATTGATCATTGATTTCAGGGAGAGGAGAACACACGCAGACATGAGGAACAAGGTGAGGTTGTCATGGTGACTGAGCACAGAGAGCTGGACGGGGGCAACAGACGAGGGCACATCGTCATCAGGGTCAGTGTCTTACCCTTTCACTCCCTCACCCTTCCTGCATTGCCCTTTGTCTCCCTCACCCTTCCTGTATAGCCCTTTGTCTATCTCATCATGTCTACCTGCCTGTCATGTAGAAAGCTGGTGGGTAGGATGAGGATGAAATACAGAGTTTGCTGATGTCTGATTGTGTTTGAATTATGACTAAAGTGATTACTATTACTGTGTTACCATGGCCATTCAGTGAATGGAAACAAAGCTGTGTTATTACATTGTCAATATAATCATTGTCTGTCATGCAGAGCTCATTGATCACTAGTATTGTGGTGTTTTGGTATATGTGGGAAGAGTTATTGCAGTTGTACCTTTTTTGATACTGTTAATTATGTCATATTGTCATTATCATACTGGGTATTGAGAGATTCTAAAGAAAGAAAAAGAAGTCCCAAACAACATGTTGTGTGTGTGTGTGTGTGTGTGTGTGTGTGTGTGTGTGTGTGTGTGTGTGTGTGTGTGTGTGTGTGTGTGTGTGTGTGTGTGTGTGTGTGTGTGTGTGTGTGTGTGTGTGTGAGTGTGTGTGATGTGTGTGTGTGTGTGTGTGTGTGTGTGTGTGTGTGAAGTGGTCAGTAACTGAAGTGACACTGGTGCATGTACAGGGCACACCTGAGCGGTTAATGCAGCACCTGGTGGAAGATCATTCGGCCATTGACCCCACCTATGTGGAGGACTTGCTGTTATCCTATCGCACCTTCCTCCCCACCCCTCTCCACCTGGCCAATCACCTGCTGCACTGGTTCGACAACCCCACCTACAGACCTAAGGTAATTGTACACACACTTGGACTGAAATGAATATTCCACTCCTGTCTGTGCAAATTGATTTAACTCAGTGGATTCATGAAGGGACACATTGTTTCATTCAATTTGTATAATTGTGACCATAGTGTAAAAAATTACAAAAGTTAGTGAAAAACAGCACTGGCACGAATCAGAGGAATAGGAGAAATGAACTTTCACAGTTATTTCACATAAAGCGAATATTCCTGACAGCGTTCTTATTGTTAGTAATCCACAGTTTGTTAGCATAGGCCGAAAAATGAAAATAATTCTGGCACACTATAATTCACTTCCATGATATGTTCCATCCTTTCACATTGGTTCAGTACCACATTCATTTTCTGCTCCACTAGGAACTCTGATTATGAGAAAACACGAAAACAGCCACAAATCCATACTACACAATAAAATTTTTGCCTGATAGTCGCTGTGTTGAAGTGTGTGTGATTTTGGAAGCTCGGTCACAGTGTCAATGCAAATACATATAAAGATGCTATGAATGATAGAATGAAGGGTCAAAGGGAAAGAACTACTATAAAACAGTCGGGGGGGGGGGGGGTCATTGAAATCAAAGGGAAAGAACTGCCTATCCCCAAACTACCTGCTGGGGACTGAAAGGGTCAGGTTTTTGGAGCTGGTGGATGGAGTGGTGATGTCAGAAGAGTTAAACAATGAAGGAAGTTATGTTCTGGTTTCGGTGTGTTTTCATTAGTTTTGACTCAGACCTTTGGTATACATTGAATAATGCTTTGCAGCTTGTTTACTGGGATGTTGTGTTATTAAAATCCCCTGTTGTTATATTGTTATTGTGATTATTATTGTGATTATTTTATGATTATTGTTGTTGTTGTTTGCGATGTGACCTGAAGGCTTTACTGATTACATTACTAACTATACACTGGCAATGACTTGCAGGTTCAGAAAACATACATTTTTGATTGGATTCAGTTTTTTTTTTTTTTTTACTTCAGCAGTCACCTCATGTGATAGGACCCATAGGGAGAACCATCCGAGGAGCTTTGAGTTTGTTCGAGAGGGATTATTGTACTCTGACAACTCTGTGTGCATGCCACCCTAGATTTGCCAGTAATTAACTGCCAGACTATCTGACCTGCAAAACCATATGCACTAATAAGATCAAGTGCAAGGTGCATGGGTGAGGAACCTATAAAACGCTAAGCTTACACTGCCAGAATGATGGAAACATAAAATAAGATGGGCAGTGACGAGGCCAGTTGTTAATGTTACAGACTGGGGTTGACTCGGGATATCAGATCTTCAGTCCATGGCTCTATAAAGAACCAACCAACTTGCATTGGGGAAGTGGGGGAAGAGGGTTTATCTAAGTTTTTTCTGACACCGCCAAAACAACAGTTATGTTCAGATGGGCAATGCAGTTCGATGCAGCACACCCCAGATTCAAACCTGCAACATAAGCATGTGAATCATTACTGATGTTCACTCGTACATTTACTTGGACAGACTTCTGTTGACAGAAAAATGGTACAGGTTTATATGATTGAAGTTTGATGGTAGCTGCTGCAGCAGATGACACAACAACTCTTCTCCATTCACTTTGGTCTGAACTTCTCTGTGCTACTTCGTAGACCTTCAAACTGCTGATGCTGGTGATGTTGTTCATACAGGAGGTGGTTGGTTGGTCTGCCTGGAGTTCTTTGGCCCCAGCTTTTCCTTGTGAAGCTGTTGTCATTAAGTTGTGTTGGTGTTGGGGTTGAGTGTTGTATGGCCGATGTTTTATATATACTGTTTTAGAACTGTTTTGCTAGGTTTGTATCTATGAGTTAACATGTTTAAGTCAAATGACTGTTTGCATATTGTGATAGGTGACACGAGTGGTCCTGTTCTGGGTGAACAACCACTTCAACGACTTTGAAACAGATCCAGCCATGTGCGAATTCTTGGAGCACTTTGAATGTCTACTGGAACGAGAGGTAAGCTGCTGCAGAGAGAGAGAGAGAGAGAGAGAGAGAGAGAGAGAGAGGAGAGAGAGAGAGAGAGAGAGAGAGAGAGTGAGAGTGAGATGGTGTGTGGTGTGTGGTGTGTGTGTGTGTGTGTGTGTGTGTGTGTGTGTGTGTGTGTGTGTGCATGGAGACCATGCCTGTGTTGGTTGGACAGGTCATCTACACGCTTCTCTTACTTATCCTTTTTTTGTTTGTTTGTTTAGTTTTTAATTTTTGTAAAAACCATTTCAGGCCCTCATTCTGTCCACCAGGTTTTTGTGGGAGGCTGGTGGATAGGGTGAAGGAGTGGAAATGGTTAAAGCATCTGATTTATAGTTTGTGTGAAGCATGATTCTTTTGTTGTTGCTGTTGCTGCTTCTTGCTGTCAGAAAGCATGCGTTAAACAGGCAGGCAGCATGCATTAGTCAGATGGATGCTAGCAGTAGAAGACAGGCCTGGAGTGGACTGTAATAGTGCATGTTGTTGGGATTTTAGATCAGGAGGAGGTGTACTGCAGTAGTTAGTTTCTCTCTTGGTAGTTAGTTATGCTGTGTAGATGTGCTGCAGTAGTTACTTCCATTATTAATAATAATACTGATAATCATAGCAACATTATTTATGGTGCCAAATCTTGATATATATAAATCAAATAAAAGCACACTCTCTTGTCAGTCACCAAAGCATTTAGTCACCTAGACGAAAACTCATGGGTACAAAACCACTTAAAATGGGAAGGGGAGGTCAGAGCTGATGCTGCTATTGTCTAGCAGAAGTTCATTTCACAGTGAATGATTTCCATTATATTGTGGACAGGATTTTTCCCTGATTGCATAGTTCTCATACAGCATCTCACATAACCTCAAGCCATGAAAACATGACACAGGAAGGATGGTTTCTTTTCTCCTTCCCCTCCCTCCCCATTTTGACTTTTTTTTTCTTTTTTTTTTTTGCTATATAGATTTCTTCATTAAAGAAAAGCAAGAATTAAGAGAGAAAACATGGGTA
The DNA here is from genome assembly GCA_030674185.1 of Monoplex corrugatus. NCBI lineage: Eukaryota > Metazoa > Mollusca > Gastropoda > Littorinimorpha > Ranellidae > Monoplex > Monoplex corrugatus. The sequence goes on along the minus strand of CM060306.1, from coordinate 117,013,461 downwards.
CATAAAATCAAATCAAATCAAATCAAATCAAATCAAATCAAATCAAATCAAATGTTAATAATAAAAAACAAAACCATTGTTACTTCATCTGATTCATTTGATATATTTATAACCCAGTCTCTCTTCATCAGATGTCTTTCATAAATTGCTGAACATGTTTCATCAGTTGTTAGATGTTTCATTGATTGCTAAACATGTTTCATTAATTGCTAAACAGATTTTGTTGATTGCTAAACATGGTTCACATTAATTGCTAAACATGTTTCGGTTTCATTAATTGCTAAACAAGTTTTATCAGTTGCTAAACAGATTTCATCATTTGCTAAACACGTTTCATTAACTGCTAAACAGATTTCATCAGTTGCTAAACATATTTCATCAGTTGCTGGACGGGTTTTATCAATGGCTAAACATGTTTCATCAGTTGCTGAACAGGTTTCATTAATTAAATACATTTCTTCAGTTGCTAAACTTGTTTTCATCAATGGCTAAGCCTCAAACTGAAGATGTAAGTGTGAGTACATTGTGATGGCTCAGTGGTCCACCTACCAACATGTCTTTCTGATAACCTTGCACATTATGCTTCTTTCCTTTGGTACTGCTCACACTTGCCACACGTTGCATTGCAATTTGTAACGCTGTTCTTACTATGGCCATTGAAACAGCTACTGGCATTTTATTATAAGCTATAGTCTCTGTTGATAGGCAGCTGATGGTGATGATATCATTGTATGTCACTGTATAACAGTGAGTTTTTGAAATATAGTTTTGTATAGAACTCTGAGCTTCTGGCTGATGGTTAGGTTACTTTGCTGTCATGTAATTGAAAAATAATTGAATATTGTGAGTTTGTGAATGCAGGCCACTTTGTGATCATGTAAAATGTTCATTTTTTGTGACAAAAGAAGTTTCTGTCTTAGAAATAACAGGCAGCTCATGACAAAATGACTTATTGCAGGACTTGAGCATAGTCAGAAATAGGTCATACATAAAGCAACAGAAACTTGATGCAGTTGGAGCTGTTTTATAATGGACAGATAAATAACTGTAAAAGATAATAGAAACTTGTTGCAGTTTAGGTATTGCATGGGTGGGGGGGGGAGAGAGAGAGAGAGAGAGAGAGAGAGAGAGAGAGAGAGAGAGAGAGAGAGAGAGAGAGAGAGAGAGAGAGAGAGAGAGAGAGAGAGAATATGTAGTGTTCAACCCAGTTTTGTCATTACAGCTGATAGGAAGGGGTGCAGTGTTTATTTATGCTAATGACAGATGATATCCTCTGGACACTTTTTACACATACATGCATCTTTTCAGACTGCAGGGTTGACACCTGCACCCTGTTTTCAGAATGCAGGGTTGGCATCTGCACTCTTTTTAGACTGCATAATTATGATGTGCAAGCATTACTAGACACTTCTTTAGTGATCAGCTTTTGTCCTAGCTAAGTGAATGTCCACAGCTATGTTCTTTGCAGTTTGTAGTCCTTTACCATAATCTCCTTATCTAAGCCAAGTATATGTCTACAGCAGTAGCCTTTACTGGCTAGCATTTTAAGCATTGAAATTATATTTTTGCTGGCTTATGAATTTTAGCATGCATTGTTTTTACTTTTATCATCTTTTTTTAAATGGTAATTCAGCAAAAGTTGTTTCAAAACTGAACCATGTCATTTTTAATTATTATTCATAAGTGATAGTTTGATATCCTCTGATAATATGTCTATTATACTTTAATAACCGTTCTTTGGAGCATGATGTCATTGTTTGTTTTTGTTAATTAATCCAACTAAGCCTTTACCATTGTTTTGTTTTATTTTGTTTTTGTTTTTGTTTTCATTTCTTTGATTGAGTTAAGCCTTTGCTAATTCATTAAAAGTTGTTCAGAGCTTAACTGGGTGTCAGGATTCATATACGATAAATTCTCATTTTTTCCTGGCGATTGTTTGTAACATGTAAATGTGCTCTTTGTTGGTGTATGAATGTGGGAGAGGGTGGTAGCGAGGGTTTGTATGTGTTGGGTGGGGGTGGGTAAGAGAAAACGGAATGTTAAGGCGGAATGGATGTGGATGTGGTGTAAAGAAAATGAAGATCACTGTAACCCTCTGGTGAGGAAAGACAGGGTGAGGAAAGTTAATGCACACGGTATGTCCTGACACTCAGTGACTGTTGTTGCCTACTCATTTCTTTTGTTTTCTAGTCAGAGACCGACTTTGAGGTAAGCTGCAGCCTTGGCGCTTTGCTGGACCCTCACTAATCCATGCACTGTAATCAGGACAGCATTATAGAGCCATGTATTCAGCCATCACTTTGTATTCCTGTGCCTGTCTTCATCAGTGATTGTAACAGCAGCATTGTATCATAACATTAACAGTCATAATGTTTTGTATTCAGCCGTCACTCTGTATTCCTTTGCTGTCTTCATCAACGATTATAACAGCAGAATAATATCATAACTTTAACAGTCATAATGCCTTGTATTTCAGCCTGTGCCATCATTGATCATGTAACAATACAATTTATACATCATAGCTATTTCAAGCTAACACTATTGATCTTGATGCCATCTTTTCACCTGATTTTGTAATGACATCTTCTCTATGAGTGAGTTGTAAAAACAACATGTAATGATAAAAATGATGATAATAGTAATAACAGTGATAATAATAATGATAATGTAGGATTAAGGTTACTGCTTTACGTGGTTGGTACTTTATACGGCCATATCCTATCTTAATCACAATATCATGTATTTTGCCTTAATTATGTCATATTGTCTGCCATCCCTTGTCACATAACAACATCGCCATCATGTCATGATGTCATACATTTTGTCATAACACCAAAAAAGTGCCGTCACTTAACGCCATATAGGCTAATGGTATACTTTCTAATGTCTTTTTTTTTTCAAAATGTGCATCCTTCACATCACAAATAGGAAGCAGGTACAATACAGCAGTACGTGGTTGATGAAATGATTATAGACAATTATGAATTTTGTGGTTAATCAAGTATGTATATTTTTTTTTCAAATTGATTATTTCCTAACGGGTATCATGTGTGTCTCACTTTTTATTTCAGATCATTAACAAACATGCAAAAATTAAAAAGCAGAGGTAAAGAAACACTTATAGATATGTAAGAATGACCAGTCACTCACAGATTACATTACCTGTAAATAAATTCTTACAAAGATGTAAGAATGGCCAGTCTGTTATTGATTACAATACCTATAGTATCAGGTTGTATAGTCTTGTAGTAGAGATCATTAACATTTTAACTCTTTCATTCAATCCTTCGTTCTATCCATCAGCTTCCTGCAGGAAAGTGGTGGATAGGCTGAGGGAGTGAAAAAGTTACAAATTAAAGCATTTTGGGGTCGCTCACTCATTCTGGCTCAGCAACTGAGTAATTAATGTGGTGATTAGTAGAGGCTTAATAGGCAAATTTTTCTCCTTAGCTCCTCAAACAGAGTATGACTACCTTTAAGGCAGGATAAAGAATGATCATTTACATAAACATTAGCTTCCTGTGATAGGTAGGTAGGCTTCATGAAGTCATATGCTTAAATAGGGAGGGAGTGCTTGCAGAAGCTCTAGTCTGCGTAAGAAGAAGAAGGTAAATATTGTAATAACATCCCTATCCATGTTGACCACATGAACATACTACAGAAAAGTTGACAGGGTTAGAATTGTGACTGTTTGTTGGTAACATACGTACCTTAATGACATGTGAGCACATGAAAACTGTGAGAGGTTAAGCTTGTTAGATATGGAGTGATAGTGTGCACATATCCTTGGCACTGACCTGTGAGATAGGGGGATATATTGTGCATGTACCCTTGGTGTTGATCTGTTAGATAGGATCATATATTGTGCACATTTCCTTGGTAGTGATTTGTTAGCCCTTTGACTCCCATACACTATCCATGAACTGCAAAAATGTTACCCATTGACTCCCTCCTCTATAAGGTGAGGGAGTCAAAGAGTTAAGCTTTTGCTTTGCTGTTATTGATGATGATGCAGGATGCTAGTGGATAACTCCCTCACCATGTATATAGTTAGCGAGTCAAAGGGTTAAGATTTTGCTTTGCTAGCATTGATGACTATGCAGGATGCTAGTGGATAAGGTGGGTGAGGCAAAGGGTTAGATAGGGGTGATATATTGTGCACATACCCTTGGTATTGATGTGTTAGATAGGGTGATATATTGTGCAGTACCTTGGTATGATGTGTTAGATAGGGGTGATATATTGTGCACGTACCCTTGGTATTGATCTGTCAGAGAGGGATGATGTATTGTGCTGATCTGCTAGATAGAGGTGGCAGTGTGTGTATACATATCCCTGACACTGACCTCTCTGTGGTGCTGGGTGTTCATTCTGTTCTTGACACTGCTGTTAGTGTCAGGTGCACAGCAATAATGCGGTGTGATTTGTGACAGCATGTTGTTCTTGTGTGTACCTGGGGGCTTTTTATCTCTGGATTTATGTGGAAGGCTATCTGTATGTGTTGTGCACAGTTATCTGTGTGTGTGTGTGTGTGTGTGTGTGTGTGTGTGTGTGTGTGTGTGTGTGTGTGTGTGTTGTGTATGGTTATCTCTGTGTGTGTGTGTGTGTGTGTGTGTGCGTGTGTGTGTGTGTGTGTGTGTGTGTGTGTGTGTGTGTGTGTGTGTGTGTGTGTGTGTGTGTGTGTGTGTGTATGGTAATCTGTGTGCGTGTGTGTGTGTTGTGTGTATGGTAATATGTGTGCATGCATGCCCATGTGTGCATGCATTCTGATTTTGTCGTCTGGAGCTCTGTTACCGCTAATTTTATCAATGGGTCTTTTGTCATAATTGGTTAAGTGATCAAGATGTCTGTCTTCCATTTAGGAGGCCTGAGTTTGACCCTGCCTGTCAGTGCCTGGTGGTGAAAGGGTGGAGATTTTTATGATCTTCCAAGTCAGTATATGTGCTGACCTGCTAATGCCTGAACTCCATGTGTATTGCGTGCAGAACTTCAAATATTGCGCTATAGAGATCCTGTAAGCCATGTCAGTGTTTGATGGCTTATGGAAACTAAAAGATATCCGGCATGCATGCTCACCCTCTCCTCACCCCCCCCCCTTTAAAAACAACAATAGACAAAAAAAAAAGGAAACCCCCCCCCCCCCACAAAAAAAAAAAAAAAAAAAAAGAAAGATAGCAACCAACCAACCAAATCAAACAAAAAAAACCCCCACCGTATTATGATTTCCTACCGAAAATTAAAGTCTTGAAGACTGTGCAGCAATATAACACCTGCACAATAATGGTGGCCATCCATCCAGAATAACGTGCACTTATGCATCCCAGAAAACATCTTTTGTAACTGTCATCATCATCATTAAGTGCCTTGCTACATGGCATTGGCAATCATGGCCTTCCATCTGTTTCTGTCCTTTGTTGCCGCAAGCACCTCTTCCACCCTCTCTGTCTTCAGCCACTCTGCAAGTCCGTCCAATATTTTCTACCTTGGTCTACCTAGTGCTCTCTTTCCCTCCAGCTTTCTGTTGTGACCAGGTGCTCCAATTCTTTCGTAATGCAGTAGAAAAAGGAATCATGCATTCAGTACGAAGCTCAAAATCCTTTCCATTGAGTGATTGTGAGTGCATTTGATGTAGCCCTTTCACTCACGGATCCTATTCGCTAACTGCAAAAACTTGACCCTTTCACTCTTTCACCCTATCCACCAGCTTCCTGCAGGAGTGAAAGGGTTACATCTTGCTTCGCTGTCATGACTGACAGTGTGGGATGCTGGCGGATAGGGTGAGGGAGTCAAAAAGGTAGTTATTGTTGGCGTGGCCAGTTTTTAGTGTCACAGTATCCCAGGCTGTCGTAGTTGTTTACAGAGTATATGATGGACATCTATCCAGTGTCTGCTTACATGCAATGAGTCTTTTCCATTTTGCGCACACACACACACACACACACACACACACACACACACACACACACACACACACACACACACACACACACACACACACACACACACACACACACAACACAACACAACACACACAACACAACACAACACAACACAACACAACACAACACAACACAACACACACAACACAACACAACACAACACACACAACAAAACACAACACAACACAACAACACAACACACACACATTTTTGTCAGATGTAGCTCCAAGATCCAACTTATCCAGCTTATCAGTGGGCATGTCTGTTGTCAAGGTTACGTTAACCTGTTCAGGACACTTCTGCCTAAGGCCTGAGGCCAACAGCACTCCTTCCTGAGGCTGCCTCCAGTCTCTGCTGTATATCTCTGATTTTTTTTTTACATTTTCTGTAAAAAAATAAAAATCCAAAGAAATGCATGGCCAAAAGACTGGTAAACATGGATTGAGAAATAATGGATATGCACAAGTTTTGGACTCGATTTTGCTGTTTAGAGGTATCTTAGAATTCATCTATCATGAATTCAGATTGCAAAGATTGCATTGACTGGAATTAAATGTACTCCTGAGCGTTGACCAATTTGTCCACAGCATATTGGAACTGAGAGGATAATATTGTACCTTGACTTTCTTTAAAAAAAAAAAAGTGGTTTTGTTGAGCACTGTGTATAGCTAGTTTAGTTCTTTTGCAATCCCCCTCATTGGTTTGCACACACTGTCTGCACAGATATCCCTGTTCTGCTGTGGAAAAGAGTCTTACAATGTTTTACTGTTGTGTATGTTTCCCGTGAGTTAGCCTGTTGTATGTTGTGGTGTAAATGTCCGGGGACGGCAGCTTATGCCATAATCATTTTGGATTTTTTTTTTACCTGGCATCGGCAGCAGTGATGTATATGGAATCTGAAACTGAAACATGTGTATATTGGAAAAAGACTGTTGTTATGTGATGACATTGTGGTGTGATAGTGTTGTCTTTATGGGTGTTGAGTACACGTTGATGTCCCTATCTTGTACTGTCTTGATTTTAACTTGTGAAGGTGAATGTGACTTCTCTATGGTTAAAGTCAGTAGAGTACCTGTTGCCATGGTGTAGTGGTCAGTGCAAAGGAGTACTGACTGGAAGGTTGTGGGTTCATATCTCTGTCAGTCCCTTCAAAAATCTTTGTGGGATTTTGTTGTTGTTGTTGTTGTGTGTGTGTGTGTGTGTGTGTGTGTGTGTGTGTGTGTGTGTGTGTGTGTGTGTGTGTGTGTGTGTGTGTGTGTGTGCGTGCGCGCGCGTGCGTGCTGCAAGCACTCTTACCCAGGATTGAGCATGCTGTAGGCTCATTGGGAAGACTGGGACCACACAGTCGAGTCTCATCCATTTCATGGATATGTCATAGAGGATTTTGCTTGAATCTTCTTACCAACCCCGCAGGTGTCTGTATCTCTCAGGCTGTTTAATGCCAGAATATGTTACGATAGTAAGCATTAAGCATAGAGTACAGTCCTGTCATGCAGTCTCAGTCCTAGATGGAATTCCAGAGCATCATGATTTTCATCCTCATTACCATCATCATTATCACATTGTGAAAAAGTAAAAACTGTACCAGCTCCTGCTTTTGTGGCCATAAAGTTGGCATAGAAAATGGGACCCCCTAAAAGAAAAAAAAAAAGCAGCAGCTTGAAGGTAATTTTCCTGAGTGCAGTGATATTTTAAAAAGAAAAAAGTGGGATCAGACTGATCAGTGACAACAGTCTGTTTGGATCTTGACAAATGAATAGTGGTGATGGTGATAACAATACTGACCTCCCTTCTGCTGCTGCTGTCTGTTAACAACATTGGCTGGCTGGCTTTTTGTTTCTGGCTTTCTTTTTCTATCTTTTCTTTTGTTCTTCTTTCTCTCTGTCTCCTCTTTTTTGTTTTTGTTTTTTTGAATGACTTGATCACCTAACCATAGAAGAGATTTTCATACAGTATTGTACATGTATTAGCAACAAAAGGGATTGTTTGCTTCAGAACAATTGTAATTGCCAAACAGCAATTAACCTCATTGACATTTTGTCTTATGTAGTTTTGTAGTTCATATGATTTTTCTTGTTTTGTTTGACTTTAATATTGATGTTATTCATTTATAGTGCTATTTTCCTTTCGTTTATAGCGCTGTTCTCTTAATTCATTTGGACTCACTGCACATAACATATTAACAAGATGCCCTCTCCATTTGAGGTCTTGGTTATTATAAGTGATGTATCACTTCATATTGATATAAGTATTGCAGCAAACAGATGAAGTTTGTGTGTCTGTGATGAGTGTTATATCAGACCTTGTTTTATATATTGCATAAAGATGCTCCTCCTGATGTTTTGGATCAGATCTACAGTCAGATCTATAGTACAAATAACTTGTGTAATTGATATCGTATGTTCAGCTCTTTGGTACGTAACTGTCTTTTTGTGTGTGTGTGTTCTGATGGATAAACCGTTTGATGCCATATCTGCAGCTTGTTGATTCGTAACTGTGAAGAATAAATTGATGCCATATCTACAGCTCTTGGAAATATGACTATGTGAGTGTTGATGGTACATCACTACATGTTGTGAACATTGACCAAATGTGTAGGTATATTTAGTGGATAGACAGAAAGCTGGGTCAGTGAAAGTAGACCGGCTGATGCAGGTGATTATTGTTCTTTCCCCCCCCCCCCCCCCCCCCCCATAAGTTTATGTTAGTTGGTTGGCATTCACTTAGTCATATTATAGCCAGATACAAAAAAAATATGGCTTTGGTTTGAATGCCAAATAAGACAGGCGGGTGTGATTGTCAAGTGGGCAAGAGGTAGTCTTCTAGTCAGAACGTCTGGGATCAGTTTTGCTTGGGTACCTCATGCTTGATGGGTAAATGGTGGAGATTTTTTTATCTCTCAGGTCAAATGATTACAGACCTGTTAATGCCAAAACCTCCTTGTATGTATGCACACATAACATACAGTATGTACATTAAGGATCTTGAAGTTGTGTTAATGTCTGGTGACATTTTGAAACATGAAAACACCTAGCTTGCATGCCCACTGAAGATGGAGTATGTCTACTTTGTATAATTTTTGCCAGTGGGAGAACCAACCACAGCTTAGCTTAACAAAAACAGTGTTGTTATTTTACATGATGCCATTTTTCCTGTGAGGCCTGGTTGGCATTGTGATAGAGCGCTCCAGTTTGACTGCAAGGGCTTCAGTTTGGCTCAAGAAAATGTATGTACAGACTTCAGCTCACCCAGCTGTGAATACATGACCTTGTTCAGGATTGGAGAAGGTAAAGAGCAAAAGAGAGGAGTGGGCACCATCTGAATCCTGGCACTAAGTAAAGTTGCACATCACTCCCTTATGATGCCAGGCTGTGGGGCAACCGTTTTCCTTTGTCACTTATTTTTTTCTTCTTTCCTATAGTATTGTACGAGTATGTATTGTATTACTGTTCTGTTTCAGTGTACAGAAGTTAGTCAGAATTATTTGAACAAAAGCGGTTGTGTTTCAGTCTATGCATTTCAAACTAAACACAACTATTAACAGTCTCTTGAAAAATCTTCTGTAGCCCAGGTTGACAGCCAATGGACTATAAGCAACTTTAACCATGCAAATGTAGGTAGACATTTTTAGGGAAAGAAGAGTTTCTCTTATAACAGTATGCGCAGACAGACAAAAACAAGCAGACAAAATAGGCCTTTCTTACAACAGTTAGATGGAGTGGGTGTTTTTACTTAACAGAACAAATTTTCTTGTACAGAATATGAAATGGTCCCTGGCACTCAATTCTCTTTTTATAATATCAGACTTTGCAAGTGAGACCTTGAATTATTTGGACTGGCTAGGTCAAGAAACGATCTTCATGCATTAAATGCGCACTGTTGCCCATTGTTACAGCGCATGATGGGTCAAATGAGTCTGCTGAATATGGCGTGTGCTGCCAAGGCCAAGGTGAGGACAGTGACCTTGACCCGAACCACGAGGGACGAGATTCTGCATTTCTCCATCCTGGGCGGCCTGGAGCGGGGTCACGGCATCTTCATCACCAAGGTGGAGAAAGGATCCAAAGCTGCCGAGGCTGGCCTGAAGCGTGGAGATCAGGTGACGATATCATTAATTTCCATTTTGCTTTTGCCCTTCTTGGTGTGTGTGTGTGTGTGTGTGTGTGTGTGTGTGTGTGTGTGTGTGTGTGTGTGTGTGTGTGTGTGTGTGTGTGTGTGTGTGTGTGTGTGTGTGTGGTGTGTGAATTTTTTTGTTTTTTGTGGCTAGTAGTCGCAGAGTTGATGATCAGTCTTCATTGACAGATTTTTCTTTTTTTGATGATGATGGTTATTGATGGTTATTTTATTTACAGATCCTGGAGGTGAATGGCAAGCCATTCCAGCAGATCTACTACAACCAGGCCCTGGAACTACTCAGAGGGTCCACACATCTCTCCATCTCTGTCAAATCCAACTTGCAAGGTCAGAGGGAAGTCCTCACTGCACACTCTTCTTACTCACTTGTCTCCTTTGTGTTGTCACACATAATATCTTGTGTTCTATCAAGGCTGATACACATGGTATCTTGTGTTCTATCAAGGCTGATACACTTGATGTCCTGTGTTCTGTGAAGGCTGATACACATGGTATCTTGTGTTCTATCAAGGCTGATACACTTGATGTCCTGTGTTCTGTGAAGGCTGATACACATGGTATCTTGTGTTCTATCAAGGCTGATACACTTGATGTCCTGTGTTCTGTGAAGGCTGATACACATGGTATCTTGTGTTCTATCAAGGCTGATCCACTTGATGTCCTGTGTTCTGTGAAGGCTGATACACATGGTATCTTGTGTTCTGTGAAGGCTGATACACATGGTATCTTGTGTTCTATCAAGGCTGATACACTTGATGTCCTGTGTTCTGTGAAGGCTGATACAGATGGTGTGTTATGTTCTGTGAAGGCTGATATAGATGGTGTGTTATGTTCTGTGAAGGCTGATACATATGGTGTGTTATGTTCTGTGAAGGCTGATACAGATGGTGTATTATGTCCTGTGAAGGCTGATACAGATGGTGTGTTATGTTCTGTGAAGGCTGATACAGATGATGTGTTATGTTCTGTGAAGGCTGATACAGATGGTGTGTTATGTTCTATGAAGGCTGATACAGATGATGTGTTATGTTCTGTGAAGGCTGATACAGATGATGTGTTATGTTCTATGAAGGCTGATACATATGGTGTGTTATGTTCTGTGAAGGCTGATACAGATGGTGTGTTATGTTCAGTGAAGGCTGATACAGATGGTGTGTTATGTTCTGTGAAGGCTGATACAGATGGTGTGTTATGTTCTGTGAAGGCTGATACAGATGGTGTGTTATGTTCTGTGAAGGCTGATATAGATGGTGTGTTATGTTCTGTGAAGGCTGATACAGATGGTGTGTTATGTTCTGTGAAGGCTGATATAGATGGTGTGTTATGTTCTGTCAAGGCTGATACATATGGTGTGTTATGTTCTGTGAAGGCTGATATAGATGTCTTGTGTTCTGTGAAGGCTGAAACAGATGGTGTGTTATGTTCTGTGAAGGCTGATACAGATGGTGTGTTATGTTCTGTGAAGGCTGATACAGATGGTGTGTTATGTTCTGTGAAGGCTGATACAGATGGTGTGTTATGTTCTGTGAAGGCTGATACAGATGGTGTGTTATGTTCTGTGAAGGCTGATATAGATGGTGTGTTATGTTCTGTGAAGGCTGATACAGATGGTGTGTTATGTTCTGTGAAGGCTGATACAGATGTCTTGTGTTCTGTGAAGGCTGATACAGATGGTGTGTTATGTTCTGTGAAGGCTGATACAGATGGTGTGTTATGTTCTGTGAAGGCTGATACAGATGGTGTGTTATGTTCTGTGAAGGCTGATTCAGATGGTGTGTTATGTTCTGTGAAGGCTGATACAGATGGTGTGTTATATTCTGTGAAGGCTGATACAGATGATGTGTTATGTTCTGTGAAGGCTGATACAGATGGTGTGTTATGTTCTGTGAAGGCTGATACAGATGGTGTGTTATGTTCTGTGAAGGCTGATACAGATGGTGTGTTATGTTCTATGAAGGCTGATACATTTGATGTCTTGTGTTCTGTGAAGGCTGATACAGATGGTGTGTTATGTTCTATGAAGGCTGATACAGATGGTGTGTTATGTTCTGTGAAGGCTGATACAGATGGTGTGTTATGTTCTGTGAAGGCTGATACAGATGGTGTGTTATGTTCTGTGAAGGCTGATACAGATGGTGTGTTATGTTCTGTGAAGGCTGATACAGATGGTGTGTTATGTTCAGTTAAGGCTGATACAGATGGTGTGTTATGTTCTATGAAGGCTGATACATTTGATGTCTTGTGTTCTGTGAAGGCTGATACAGATGATGTGTTATGTTCTGTGAAGGCTGATACAGATGGTGTGTTATGTTCTGTGAAGGCTGATACAGATGGTGTGTTATGTTCTGTGAAGGCTGATACAGATGGTGTGTTATGTTCTGTGAAGGCTGATACAGATGGTGTGTTATGTTCAGTGAAGGCTGATACAGATGGTGTGTTATGTTCTATCAAGGCTGATACACTTGATGTCTTGTGTTCTGTGAAGGCTGATACAGATGGTGTCGGCTTGTGTAGCGAGTCCGGTTCTATCTCCAGCCCTCAGCCCTCTCTTCGATCCCTTCCCCTTTCCCATTTCAGAACCTTACCAGCACATAGGATTTTACGTGTGATGGATGGCTCATGACCAAACTCCATACTCATTTAACCCCTTGAATGCTGCGTTTTTTGACATCCAGTGTTTCCATGTGCCAGGGAAAAATATTCCATCGCTACAATGTACATTAAAACAACTGTTGCTTCCATATTTATGGAATCTATGCATGAAATTACTCAGAATGGTGCATTAGGCTTGACTAAATGTATTTTCAGATGATTTATGTAGTAATTAAGAAATTACTACATATTTGTAATACTTTGTGGAAATTCCCATAAAAAACTCATAACCACTCGCGATAGATACCAAAAAAACAAAGGAAAAAATAGAAGATATGACCTTCCTGATGAAATCTAAAAGTATTCAGACTTTGGCTGACCTCCTGCTGACAGATCACTGACAAAAAGCCTCAGTGTACTAGTGTACTGAGTGGCTTGACCCGGTCATGTTGTCCACTTGCTGCACACCCTCCACCCCCCACCCACTCCATCACCCTAGTCTTCCCCTGTCCTCAATGTCTTCCTGTCTGTCTGAACAGTGTGAAGTATTCGCTAGCTGCCAGTATTGCCTGTGGCCACAAACCCTTTGTGTCATGTGCTCGGAAAATCAATACTTTTCATGTTGGGTCTGCACATATCATACCAACAGCAAGTAACTACTGTTGTTTTCAACCTCTTCTTTTGTCAGAATTGTCTTCTGAATCATTCTACAGTCATTTATAAGTTCTTGACTCAACTCACATGCTTTCAAAGGCGAAAAACATTGCAATCCTGGTGTCAGCATTTTGCTGAAAACCAGTTTCTCTTTTCAGGTAAATAAAACCAATTTGGTGAGGGTTGTATAGGTCAAAAAGTCATGTAAGGGAAGCCAATCACTTTTATGAACCCTCTCTGAGACTGACAATATCAGTCAGTGCTTCTCTCCCATTTACATTAGGCTGAAACGTGTGTCAAACTACCTCCGTAAATTTTACGTTTGTAGGCACCACAGAAGGCTCTGAGAGCTCCGTAAATTTTATGTTGACGGCACTTAAGAGGTTAATTACATCTTGAAAACACCCTTCAGTATGTTTACCTTTTTTAATTTTTTTTTTTTTATAGTTTTTTTTGTCCAAGTGCAGTGAATTAATTTGCTGCTGACCAAACACGAAATTTCAAATTCATTTATTTCCATCATGAGTATGTCCTACAGTGTGTTTGCTTTTGTATGTAATTTGTTTTGGGTACTTTGTTTTTAAATTTTTGATAGGGATACACTTCTTTGTTTTTAAATTTTTGATGAGGACACACAGAAATTACACAGTATTATGGATTTAGTCTTCTGGGAAAAATATTGATGCACATTTGTTACTTCACAAATTTTATAGGAATCATTGGCAAGGAATTTGATGATGAACTGGTTATGATGTTAGTGTTTAGAGAACAGTAGGATTGTGAAATAATATTTTGCTGTTGGTAACATAACTGCTGGCTTCAGCACTGTACTGTGGATGAAAAATCATGGTAGATTTGGATTATCTCGTGGACTGATTATACATGTGGCGTACATGCTGTCTTGCAGATTTCAAAGAGATGCTGCGCTCAGCAGAGAAAAACACGCCGAGGAAGGTAAAGCGAGAGGACAACTCCACAGGCAGTCAGTTGGGTCACATTGCCAAACAGCGATTATCTGTTCCTGACCTTGACACTGCCCTCTCTTACATCACCACAACCACCACTGCCACCACCGTCACCACCACCACCACCACCGCAGTGGACAAGAAGGCAGAACGCAAAGGGTTCTTCAGCTTTGGTTCCAAGCCACGAATTAAGAAGGCCTTGGAAAAAATGAATATCATTCCTAAAATGAATGGGTAAGGGTGTGTGTGAACAGTTCAGTCAGCCAATTTTTTTTTTTGTCCGCATTCAAGCAAATTCCTGCTTCCAATGGTCAGTCATATGGCTTGGATGATAGATTATTATGAATCTTTTATATTGTTGTTTTCCAAATTCTTGGGGATTTAATTCGCATTTAATTGCACATATATAACCATGTCTTACAAGTGCATAAGGTCACAGTTGTGAAAGACCTTAGTAATTGCAAAATATTCCACCAGTTGGTTGAGAAAATGGTGGTAAGACGCCCACTGTTGGGTGTCACAGCTGCTGTCTACCACATTTAGCTACCTGTTTGATCCCCTGCTATACATAAGCTGACTATTTTTCAATATTCTGTAAAGTCTCAGTGTTTTGTAGATGTGTAAGCTGGGTGTTTCATGTTTCCATAGCTCAGCCACTGACATGACACACAGGGTTTTTAATGTATATATACTTGATATTCTGCATGCATTATACAGGAAGTGGGTTTAAGCAGGGGCAGGTCTACACATGTTATCTAGGGAGATTGGAAAATCTCCACACTTGACCCACCAGGCAGAAGTGTCTAGTCAGATCGAACCCAGGCCCTTCCAATTGAAAGTCATATACCTGCTTAACTGCTATGCTTGTCCAAATGACTGATTTGTGTGCTATTTGCTGGCAGGAACACCATCAACCATTCCGACGAGAACTTGTACACCAAGCATTCCCGCAAATCTTCCACTTCCTCTTCTTCCTCCTCCACCACCGCCATGTCCAATCACCTGAGTGCCAGCAACCCTGACCTTTCCACGCTGACCTTGGGGGTGGAGGACAAGACTGAATTTCCAGAACATGTAGTGAAAGTATATAGAGCTGACCAGTCCTTCAAGTTCCTCCTTATACACAAGGTAAACCTGCTTATATGTTTGAATTTCTCCTTGCCTATTCTCTTTCCCATGCTCTTTGCTCTTTTTCTGATGCTTGTCGTTTCAAAAACATTTGATCTGACGAAGACTCCTGCTTTCTGATTTTTTTCTTATTTTGGTTCTTTTCTGTGTAATGATCTGTCCTTTGATCTGAGAAATGTGCCTAATCTGTCTTTTGAGAGCCAACTTAAAGCCCATCTATTCTGTGAATTCTTCTGTTTAAATAAATTTGTTATACTGACCCTATCCCGTTCTGTTGTAGTGTGTTCTTGTAGTGTATTGACTGCATGTTAATGGGTAAAAATAATGAAGCTGTGTGTTGCATGTATAAATCATTTATTTTTGTTATGTAGAGTTGCAAGTGCCTCAAGCACTGTTGAGCACACTACAAGTGTACATTATTGATAGTAGTATTATTAAGGACAAGGGGAGGATGAAGAGGAGGAGGAGGGAGGGGAGGGAGAGGGAGAGAGAGGAGAGTGTGTGTGTGTGTGTATATGTGTGTTTGTGTGTATGTGTGTGTGTGTGACACCTCCAGGACTAGGACCAGGCATTGGATTTAAGGAGGCTACCAGAGATATGTATCCTTAGATTAGGTGTGCAAGTGCATTGATATGTACCTAATTTTCTTTTCCAATTTTTTTCAGGTTAAAAGAGGTCCTAAGATGGTCACAGCCCTGATATTGCTCTGTTCCATCTGCTGGGCTTAAAACAATAATGATAATGATTGTTAATTTCCATTGAAGAGTTCACATCTGTTGTAATGGTTGTGATGACTGTGGTGTGTGCAGGAGACAACGGCCAAAGAAGTGGTAATGCTGGCCTTACAGGAGTTTGGGGTCACAGACGGCACTGGGTGAGAGGAGAGAGAGAGAGAGAGAGAGAGAGAGAGAGAGACAGAGAGAGAGAGAGAGAGAGAGAGCAGGAAGAGAGAGAGAGAGAGAGAGAGAGAGACACACACACACAAACAGAGACAGACAGAGAGACAGAGAGAGAGGAGTGAGTGAGGTGAGAGGAGGAGAGTAGTGGTGTTTGTGTGTGTGTGTGTGTTGTGTGTGTGTGTGTGTGTGTGGTGTGTGTGTGTGTGTGTGTGTGTGTGTGTGTGTGTGCACGCGTGCATGCATTCATGCGTACGTGATGATTTATTGGTTGTGGTTCTGTCAAGATTGTTTAAAAGTCGGCCTGTGATGACTGAAAACCAGCCAGTGATAATCACGCTGGTTGAGCAAGTGTGACATCAGACTTGTAGTGTTAAAGGTCTGGGTGTGATCCTGCCTGGGTACCTCCAGCTTGGTGGGTAAAGGGTAGAGATTTTTACAGTCTCCCAGTTCAGCACATGTGTGCATGCATGCTAATGCATAAATCTTCTTTGCTTGTATACACACCATGAATGTCAAGTATTCCTGTTAACCTGTGGACTCCTTCACCCTGTCCACTGGCATCCTGCGTTGTCAGCCATGCTAGCAAAGCAAAAAACTTAACATTTCATTCTGGGTAAGGGAGTCAAAGGATTAAGATTTTGCAGCTGTTGATAGAGTGTGGGATTCAGAGGGTTAAGGTCTCCTCACCCCATCCACCAGCTCTCTGCTGGAAGTATAACGGAATAAAAGAGTTCAGAAACTGGAGGTTCAGTTGAGGGAATGAAAATTTCGAAACTTTTGTCACTTCTGCTGTAATTTGTTTTTGTGGTGAAAGATAGAAGTGGACGTGTCAGGTTTACATGAGCTATGTTGACAGGGACTACTCACTGTGTGAAGTGACAGTGGAGTCTGAGATGTTCATCAAACAGCGACGACTTCCAGACCTTCTCAGCAACCTCACAGAGCGCCTCAACTTGAACGGCCGGTGAGTTACATTTCTTTTTGCTTAGTCCATTACAAGTGTGCATACACTTTGTTTTGTGTTTTTGCTATATATATATCTATGTGTATACGCTGCATATTCTTCTTTTTACTATATTTTTTTATACACTTGGTTCTGAATCTGCTTCCAGTTTTAAGTTTTCTCAGGGTTGTGTCTCTGAGCTTGGAACATTCCATATGCACTAACAGCACGTATGCTGTTTCTCAGGGCTGTGTCTCTAAGCTTGGAACATTCCATATGCACTAACAGCACATATGCTGTATGATGAAATAGGATATGAAATGATCGTTAGCAAGTACCGTAAGCGTGTGCATATAGCTTACATATTGGTAGGATCTGAGGTTCTGCTTGACGTATGGGTTCAGTACACTGTTATCTGTCCTTGTACCAGAGCTATTGTCTGTCTGTGTTGTAGAACCATCTTGATGCAGTGACTGTCAGACTTTTGCTTGTGAAATTTTTATGCCTTTAACTAAACCTTGTTTTGTTTATCTGAATATCCCTAGCAATGGATTCAAATGACAAATCAGAATCATAAATGATACCAGCACAAATGCTATGGGTGGAGGGTTGCTTGTGACCATTTCGTGTAGCATGCTGTGCATTTTATTCTTTATTCTTTGGGATCAGTGAATGTTGATGCATTTCTATGATTTGTATTTTACATATAAATGTAAGACCAATGCATTATGTTTTTTTTTCAAGGGGAAATCTGTGCATATATTTGTTACTGAATGTTTTATATAATTTCGTGGTTGGGAAATGTGTATACATTTATGTGTGTAATTATGCATTTTTACTATCTGTATATTTGATATAAATGTATTACCAATGCATTATGTTGTTTCAAGGGGAAATCTGTGCATATATAACTGAATGTTTTCATGTTACTTCATGGGTGGGAAATGTGTATGCATCTATGTGTGTAATTATTTGGTATGTTGTGAGAGCTGTATCAGCATGATTGATGATTAACCAGATGTATATGGTTCACAATTATGTCAGGCTGGATGGAACACCTATTGTGGCATCTGTAGGAATATAGAAGATGGGTGAGCCATAGTGCTTAGATAAACATTATGTGAAAACAGAAAGTGAAATAGAGAGAAAAATAGACATTGTGCTAAAAACATAAAATGAAGTAGATAGATAAAAAAACCAGATTTAAATAGGCAAAAATGGTAGATTTAATGATGAATTTTGACAGAAAGGTAAATGAAAGAGAAAGATTTATATAGGCAAAAACGATAGACTTTGTGATGAATTAACAAAAATAAAAGATAACAGATCGGAAGATTCAAAGGGCGCAGTAGTGTAGACAATGTGACAACAATGTTTGAAAGACAAAGTAATGAAGAGGCATGCTGAAAGGAAAATGACAGATGAAGTGATGGACTTAGTGATATGAAAATGACAAGGTGACAGACTTGATGATAGAAAAATGACAGATAAAGTGACAGACTTGGTGATAGAAAAATGACAGATAAAGTGACAGACTTGGTGATAGAAAATTACAGATAAAGTGATGGACTTGGTGATAGAAAAATGACAGATAAAGTGACAGACTTGGTGATAGAAAATGACGATAAAGTGACAGACTTGGTGATAGAAAATGACAGATAAAGTGACAGACTTGGTGATAGAAAAATGACAGATAAAGTGACAGACTTGGTGATAGAAAAATGACAGATAAGTGATGGACTTGGTGATAGAAAAATGACAGATAAAGTGATGGACTTGGTGATAGAAAATGACAGATAAAGTGATGGACTTGGTGATAGAAAAATGACAGATAAAGTGATGGACTTGGTGATAGAAAAATGACAGATAAAGTGATGGACTTGGTGATAGAAAAATGACAGATAAAGTGACGGACTTGGTGATAGAAAAATGACAGATAAAGTGACGGACTTGGTGATAGAAAATGACAGATAAAGTGATGGACTTGGTGATAGAAAAATGACAGATAAAGTGACGGACTTGGTGGTAGAAACATGACATAAAACGACGGACTTAGAATTAAAAAAAAAATTAAGCAGAAGATTAAACAACAGTCTAAGTGATGAAAAAATGACAGGTACACTGACAAGGAAATACGCAAAAACAGATAAGTGAAAAGATCTAGACAACATGACATAGGTGACAAAGAGACAGACAAAATGACAGAAGTAACAAAGAGGCAGACAAAATTATGTCAGTGACAAAGAGAAAGACAAAATGACAGAAGTAGCAAAGAGACAGACAAAATTATGTCAGTGACAAAGAGACAGACAAAATGACGTAAGCAACAAGGACACAGACACAGCAAGGATTATCTGTTATAGTTTTTCTTTTAAGACATCGCTAGACTTTGAAAGTGTATTTTGAACAAAGGGACTAAAAAGCTCATAAAAATTTCAATGTTTTGTTTTTCTGAACATGCTTTCTGAGATGCTTTCAGCCATAAAACTTTGAAAGTGTATTTTGAACAAAGGGACTAAAAAGTGCATAGAAATTTCAATGTTTTGGATTTAAAAAAAAAAAAAAAGTTTTCTCAGGTGTTTTCAGCCATAATATTTTTGAAAATATATTTTGAACAAAAGGGACAAAAATGCTCATAAAATTTTCAGTTTTTTTTAAAAAGTGTTTTTGTTGTGTGTTTTCAGCCATAAAACTCTGAAAGTTTCATTTGTTTTTGAAGATGCTTTCTCAGTTCCTTTCAGCCATAAAACTGTGAGAATTTGAAAATAAGATGTTACAAGATTGAAAGTATGGAAAAATCTCATTAGTCATGATATCAACCCTGTCCAACTATATTTGCTCATAGCTGTGACTGGTTGGTTGCATTTTAGTGGGTTTTCCTATTCTGCATCACAATGAGAGATGAAAAATGACTGAGGTAGACAAAACAATAGATAATTTGACCCAAAGCGTGCATCCACGTAACAGATATTTAAAATGACAGTGAACAGTATGGAGGTACAGACTATTTGGGCATACAAGATAAGCACAAACAAATGTCTGTCAGTGAGTGCAGAATGCCATACCTGTTTGGTCAGTATGACAACTCTTGTGCTGCAAAACAACACCAGTCCTAACTGTTGTGGAGATGGCAGTGGAACAGCACCAACTTATTGATAATCGTAATGGCAATGATGATGATGATGATGATGATGATGATGATAGTAATAGTAGAAGAAGACAAAGAGTAATGATTCATGTGCGTGTGTTTTTTTATTTTTTATCAGTGTGCTTTGTATTCTGATGTAAGCATGTGTGGGAAAAGATATCTTTTCTTCAGACTGCTGTACTTTTTATACTCAGATCTTTCTCTGCACAAGCTTTACTAGCCCATTGCAAGCAGTATATAATATTGTGCACAGCAGTAGTGGAGGAACTAGTACAGTATGTAATAACGAGGATACTGTGGGAGGAGCCACCAGACAACAGCATATGTAACAACACACACAACCACAGCACACAGTTCAAACACACACACACATGCACATCGCACACACACATACATCGCGCGTGCGCGCGCACGCACGCACACACACACGCACACTCACACTCACACTCACACACACACACACACCACACACACACACACACACACACACACACACACACTCACACTCACACTCACACACACATACACACACACACACTCGCACACACACACTCTATATGCCCTTGAATTGGAGTTGTGAATATGGATGGGGACTGTTAACTGTAGTCTGTAGAACTTATTTGAGACATGCTGTTTCTTTGTGTTCTGTCTGTCTGTCCTCTCTCTGTCTGTCTGTCTGTCTATCTGTCTGTCTGTCTGTCTGTCTATCTGTCTGTCTGTCTGTCTGTCTGTCTCTTTCTCTCTCTCTCACTCTCTCGTTCACTTGATTTTCTCTCCCCTTCTTCTATAGCCCATACACCATGATGATGATGATAATAGCAATGATAACATCAGCTTGTTATATACCTCTTCTTTCAAGAGCTTTAAGTGCTTACAAACAAGCAAAAAGCGTGGTTAACAGTAAATACAACTCTATGGACTGATCTGTGAGGTCTGTCATGTCTGAGTATATCTGAAAATAAAAATTGTAGAAGTAGCTTAATTTTGGGGGATGGTAGTGAGGGATTGATTCTTGTTAGAATCATAGAACTTGAAATGGATTGGATTGAAGGCTTCTTTTGTTTGGGGAAGTAGGGGGAGGGAGGGAAGGGGTTATATAATCACTATGGAATTTATCAAATGAAGTATGGGCCACTCTTCATGGAATTTTTTCACAGATATTTGCCAGGGACAAATCTTTTGTTGCTTTGGGATCTTTAACATGTGCTGAGCGCTTGCTACACACAGAGCCTCGACTTATCGTCTCATCTGAAAGGGTTGCATCACTCGAAAGCCTAATGGAGGAGGAAGAATGATGCCTGTCTGACAGGGAATCAAACCTGAGTTTCTCATACCTTAGGTGATTGGATTATCCACTGTTCCACATACTTCATTAGTAACAAATACAACTGAACTGGGGAGCAGGGGGAGAAAGGTTGGCTTTGTTGTTTTTATGATAGGATGGCATTTTTTTATAGAAAGCAGAGTTTATACAGTGTGCATCATAGCTGGATGCATGTGAGGAGGGGGGGGGGGGGGATAAGAATGATAGAAAATAAAACAAGAAGAATAACAACAGAAACAAGATTAACAGAGATGGACTTTACAACAGAAGCAACATTAACAGAGATGAATAAGTGTCTGTTTTTGTTGTACATCTTAAAGTTGAACTTCTGTTATGAATGAAGCAAGCATTGGACTAGCCAGGAAAGTATGATCTATTGTTGTATAGATGGTAGGCATGTGCTTGGTGTTGTAGCACAAGTGTAGGATTAAGCAGGAAAGTATTCCACGTTCTGTTACAAAAAAACATGTTCATGTGTACACAGTAAACATGTCCATAGTTTTGAGACTTTCAGTGTCGCCACCTACTGGCCGCTTGGCTGGACTGGTGGATGGTACGTCTCTCACCTCCGCCCGTCCGCCCTGTCGACCACCGTGCTCTCACCCTGCGCACATTGCCTCCCCTTCTGCTACACTGACACAGGGGGGTGCCATTCACACCATGTGTAACACAAAATGCACCTTACAAATGTGCAGACATACCGACGGGCTTGGTTCTTCCTTTCCCCTTGATATTTAGTCCGTGAGCCTGTCTGTCAGGCGTTCTGTGAGTCACCTGGTCAGATGGTTTTGTCGGGCTGTTCATGTAGGTCTGTGTTGTCAGCTTGTCTGCAGGTCCTCCCACCCCTTCCCTTACCCCACCCATCCTCCAGATCTGCTTTGTGGCATGTCAAATGTGGGTAAAGATGTGGTTTTCATGGCATTGTCCATATTTTTGTCAGAGGGAAGCTTTGCTGGCAGAATGGGGATATGGACAAACACAGAAAGAAAAGAAAAAAGAAAGTGAATACAGCATGGCATGTCTGTTATTGTGTGGATATATGTTCGTGGGGGTGCTCCTTGCTTGTGGCATGGTAGAAAAGAGAAGTCTTGCCTTTCCCACTCAACCCCATTCTCCTTTATTGAAATCGGTCATAGACAAAATGTCTGTTTTGGGCTATACCCAAATAACAGCTTTTCTGTGTGGAGTTGAAAAGTTGATGACTTAGATAACAAATTGGAATCTCCTGTCCTCACAATCCAAACTCCTACCACCCCTACATTCAACCTCCTTTTTTTTCCCCACAACCTTATGTCCATTTTTCTGTCACTCCATGTTCATGTTGTTTCCACCATGCCTTTTATATGTTCACAACTTTCACACCATTTTGTTCAGTTTTTCCCAACTGTTAATCCTGTTCTGTTGTTCACAGCTCAATTTGTGGTCCACTTTTTCCACAAATTCAGCTTCTGTTTCCATTTTCGAAATGATTTTTTTCAGTCATTAACTTCTTGGTTTTTCTTGTTTTTTTAAAATTGTTTTTAACTAGTTTTAATTCTGTGCAGATTTTCAGAACTGTAATATTTGTTTCTCTTTTTTAAAAAAAAAAACAACCCTAAAATGTTTGCACAAAACAGATTTAATGAGCCTACATTTTGTTGGTTTCACATCTCTCCTTGTTGACTTTTTCACAATATTAAATTTAATTTCACACAGTTTTTCCAAACTCCTGTATAATTCCATAATTCCCTTGTTAAATTTTGTATGACTGTCTGACTCTTCTGATTGATTTGACCAAGCTTGGTTTGGGTGTTTGATGTCATGGTGCATGTCTGTGCTTGATGATCAGGTCATTGTCAGTGTCGTAACCACTGGGGCCTGCCCTCTTGTCAGCAGTCACTGTCAGTGTTGGCTGTCTGTTTCTCTGTCACTGGGCATGTCATATTGTCTGTAATCTGCTTTTGTAAATTATCTTTAGCAGTTTACATTTTTCCCTGTCTTTTCAGTGTAAATCCTGAATTTCTGGCCCCTTTCCTACACCACTTCAGTGGTCTTTGAATTTTTGTTCTAAAAAGGAAGGCTAATGCATATGCTCGTGCAGCTGCCATTGTACAGTCATAGGATAGAGACACCTACATCATCCTTAGCAGTGCCAATGGCAGCATGGCTTTTGCTTTTTTTTTTATGAAGCAGGAATAGCTAATAGCCATGGATTATTAGCACTCATGAGTCACTGCGAGTATATTCGGTCATCCTTTGACCCTCCTCACCTTGTCCACCAGCTGCAAAAAGTTAACTGTTTACTCTCTCATCATATCTATGGTCTTCCTGCAGGAAGCTTTTGGATAGGGTGAGGGAAGGGAGTGAAATGATTAAAGTTTCTTTTGTGCTGTCATGGCTCAAAATGCAGAGAGCTGGTAAAGAGAGGAATGAAAGGATTTTCCCTTAGATTTTGTTGTCCTTTAGACATCAGTATTGCCCATAGTAACTTTGTCGACCTGTTGGATATGATTCTTATCGTATCTGTGATTGTATTTGCCCTGTAAGATGTCGTCAGGTAACTATTATTCTTGATTTGGTTGTCTGTAAAGACATCGGTAGTACTTTGGTTGGTTGTAAAGATGTCGGTAGTACTTCGGTTGGTTGTCTGTAAAGATGGCGGCAGTAGTTTGGTTGGTTGTCTGTAAAGATGGCAGCAGTAGTTTGGTTGGTTGTCTGTAAGGACATCGGTAGTACTTTGGTTCTCTGTAAGGATATGGGAAGTATTTTGGTTGTCTGTAAGGACATCGGTAGTATTTTGGTTGTCTGCAAGGACATCGGTAGTATTTTGGTTGTCTGTAAGGACATCAGTAGTTATTTTGGTTGTCTGTAAGGACATCAGTAGTATAAGGACATCAGTAGTATTTTGGTTGTCTGTAAGGACATCGGTAGTATTTTGGCTGTCTGTAAGGACATTGGTAGTTCTTTGGTTGTCTTTAAGGACGTCAGTAGTACTTTGGTTGTCTGCAAGGACGTCAGTAATACTTTGGTTGTCTGTAAGGATGTCAGTAGTGCTTTGGTTGTCTGTAAGGACATTGATAGACTTTGGTTGAATTGAAGGAAATCAATAGTACTTTGGGTGGTTGTCTTGTAGGATGGTGGTTGTACTTTGTTTGGTTGTCTGGTCATCAGTAGTCTTTTATTGATTGATGTAGAGGGATCGTCAGTATTTTCCGTTCCGTGTTTTGTTCTCCTAAGGAAGTCGGTATTGTCTGAGTTCTGATTCCCACCACCATCCCCTTCCTCAGGTTCATCTCATTTCTGCCCTACTGTGTGTACACATTTATGAGTATAGCCCACATTTCACAGTGGAGACTTCTGTGTACAGCCTGCAGTTACTTGGTGTATTCTACGTGTCTGTACATAACAAGACAACATGTAATGTCTTGCACATTTGTCACCATGCTCAGTGCTAGACAATTTTTGCTGTCATCAATATGCACTTAACTTGACCAGATAACTTTAGAGACCTGTTTCTACTGCATCAGTACTAAACCATTGACCAAGTAACATTTGGAAGGCTGTTTATGTTTATTCTCTGCGTTAGTACTAAAGTTATTGACCAACATGAAATAACTCTTCGTCATCATAAAAATGTACACTGCATTCATGTTTAACTGACTCACCAACATCAGATTAAGCAGTTTTTAACTCATTATGTATGCTCTGCATAAACATCTTACAGCTGTTAATTGATTTCGTACACTTGCATGATGCCAGAGTTGTAGCGATTTAGTTTTGCATGGGAACCAAACACTGTAGGTGTTATGCATGCATATACCTGATACATGTCGCATAAGTCACATAGAAATTTCATACAAATACTATAAATAGAAATACGAAATACTATGCAGCTGACACACTTCAGAAGGTTTCAGTCTGAATGTGATTCCATTGGGTTTTACGTGTTCTGATCCAGAATCTGTAAGTTGCCAGCTGAGCTACATGGGCCATAAGTTCAAGTAGCCACTGGTAACCGTATGACTGGAAAATCTCAGCCTGGTATTATGTGTTGTATCCATCATTCTCACCTTCGGAGGCAACATTTGATTGACACCTCTTTGTTAGAGTACACCATTCATCAGATTGATACCATTTTTGTTGTTGTTTTTTCATTGGAGTACACAGTTCATCAGATTGATACCCTTTTTTTTTTATTCTTTTTTTTTAAATTTTTATTTTTTTCTATTACAGTACACCATTCATCAGATTGATTCTTTTTATTGATTTTTTTTTTCTATTACAGTACACCATTCATCAGATTGATTCTTTTTATTGATTTTTTTTTTCTATTACAGTACACCATTCATCAGATTGATTCTTTTTATTGATTTATTTTTCTATTACAGTACACCATTTATCAGATTGATTCTTTTTATTGATTTATTTTTTTCTATTACAGTACACCATTTATCAGATTGATTCTTTTTATTGATTTATTTTTTTCTATTACAGTACACCATTTATCAGATTGATTCTTTTTATTGATTTATTTTTTTCTATTACAGTACACCATTTATCAGATTGATTCTTTTTATTGATTTTTTTTTTCTATTACAGTACACCATTTATCAGATTGATTCTTTTTATTGATTTATTTTTTTCTATTACAGTACACCATTTATCAGATTGATTCTTTTTATTGATTTATTTTTTTTCTATTACAGTACACCATTTATCAGACATGTTTGCAGTGCAACCTCTATAGTGAATTTAGAGACATGCATGAATGACTGGCTGTCACTGGTGCATTTGGTGCATAAAATGACACTGTTTACATTGGTCTGATATGTGTTTCAACCACACGTACTATACTTGCACTCAGATGCGAGTCAAAGTATTTATTTAACACGTTTTAGGAAAAATATTTCAAAATCGCGTGCTGTTGCAATATAACACAGCTGCAACAATCAACAGTATCAGGTGGGGCAGGTTAGGATAGAGAAAAAGATGTCAAGAAGCTTGTTTCGTATGTCATTGGTTTTGTTATTTAGTAGCATGTTTAGTTGTTATGTATATGAACAGGTAGACAATGTATGTGATGTCAGGGGTTTTGTTGTTGTTTTGTTGTTTGTTTCATTAAATGTACTTTAAATGTTTAAATGTATCTAAAGCGTGATGGTGCATTGCATGTGCTCTTTCTCTCACACTTTGCTGTGGAAAAATGCTAGGATAAAGATAAGAAAGCAGAAGAAGTATTTCTGACAGCTTTGTATGTATAGCTTTGATTATGCTAGGAAGTGGTCATATGTGTATACATTATGCATGACATGTCTATTGCATGATACATTTTCTGGTCCTCTGTTGTATTCTTCGTTTCTGAATTTACCTTTGAATTTGATCAACACTTACCAGTTTTGTGGTGTTGTCACCATTGTTCTGTTATGATCACATTTCATTTCATTTCAGCATGAGGTGTACAGCACATCACAGCAGCAAGTACTGTAGGTAGTGCTCTTATGACTGGATACATCATGGAGATAAATACTTGCCTATGTTTATTTCATCAATCTGCTTGTATAGAGATGAAGCCAGCAGTCTGCTGCTTGACCGGAAGCCCTGGGCAGCATCATGCTCAGAATGAGTATGTTTAATTTCAGCTGGGAAAAAAATTTGGAAAAATGCCTCTTCCCCTAAAAGTGATTTGGCTTTTGAAGTATTTCGCAGTGAGGTGCATATTCAAAAAGTGATGGCCAATTTTCTTAACCTTTTCATTGCCAGTAGTATTGTGCACTAGGAGTTGTGCTGTGCTGTATTCCCTCATCTTCTGTTCACCATGGTTGTGGTAAGCTAACACACTTGTTAAGGTGGATCACGACAAAAATGGCTGTGTTGATTTGCAACATGTGGAGTCAAAGTGGAATCAGTGCAAATGACCTCAGAGTCTCATGCTGATTTGCAGTGCTCCCCTTCTCTCACTTTAAAAACAAAGAAAAAGAACAAAAAAACAACAACAACCAAAAAAAAAAATCAGATTTGTAGAAATTACAAGGCCGTATGCAGTCTTGCAAGATGGTGTTACTGCCAGTCCTGTCAAATATTTGTACATGAAAAAGAAAAAGTCAATTTTTTTTATTATTCAGACTGTGAGAATATTAATTTATGGCCTGTTGTTTTTGACGATTGTCCACCAATGCAAGATGTGTGTATGCCTGACTGATTCACACCTTGTTCACTGATTGGTGATTGTTCAGTGTTGTGCATGATTGGTTTTCACCTCTCTTCATGGAGTAGTTAACCTGTGCAAGTTGTGGGATTGGTGTGTATTTTCTTTCCTTTTGAGCTGCAGTGGAATCACCACTTTGAAATTTACCCTCTTGGCTTTTTGTAAACAAACATAATGTAATGAATTCTTCATGATAAGAGTACCAATGACCCTAATCAGGTTGGGTTCAGGGTGATTGGGACTTGAGGGGATAAATGATTGGGAAGGTGGGTGTAGTGTCATTCCACTGCAGCAAGTTGTGATCATGATAGTGGTCTGCATGTGTCTGTCCTTCCTCTACCATTACCTCACAGATTGTCTGACATTGCATCTTGTATCCAGGCAGTGTGCTGTCTGTTCACTTGGACTGCTACTGTTTCAGATGCTCTGTCATGTACGAGGGTTGTTCAATTTAAGATGTCACCACCCCTTAAAAAACGTACCTCTCATCTCAGCAACTTGAAACTTTTACATCCCCTCGAAGTATTCTCTGTTGGCTAGGATGCAAAGTTCAAGCCTCCTACGCCAATTCTCAAGCGCCCTCTGATAGTCGGTTTTAGGCAGACCAGACAACTCTGATCTTACGGCTTTGGCGAGGTCTTGTACCCGGTCAAACTTACGCCCAGCGAGCTTTTCCTTCAGAACAGGGAACAGCCAGAAGTCGCATGGGGCCAAGTCGGGGCTGTAGGGTGGGTGGTCCAAAACTTGGATCCCTTGCTCGCTCAGGAAGGTTGTGGTGACCTTCGCCTTATGGGCACTGGCATTGTCATGCAGAAGAAGGGTCCTCTGGGTGCCGACGGTTGGGCGCTGCTCATGGATTTTTCCTACAACTTTGGGGAGCACAACTTGGGTATAGTAGGAGGCAGTGATTGTTGATTTCTCAGGCAAAATGTCAATTGCCACAAGGCCTTGCGTGTTGAAAAAAATAGAAAACAGTCGCTTGCGACTCTGGAATCCTGGGCGAAGAACAACTGGTCGGTCTCCGTCAGGGCCAACCCACATGCGGTTGCAGCGTTTGTTGGGGATGCCGTAGAATGTGAGCCAACTCTCATCTCCCGTCACTAAGTCACACAGTCGTTTTGGCCCGTTGGGCTCAAACTCATCGAGCAGTTTGCGTGAACATGCCACCCGCTGCTGCTTCTGATCATCACTTAAGAGATGTGGCACCCATCTTGCAGCCAGTTTTCTCATGTGAAGGTCTTTGTGCAGAATGTTGTTAATGGTGCCAATTGAAAGCTCACATGCCTCGCTTAATTCCCGCACAGTCGAATGTGGATCCTCCTCTATCAATCTTTTCACATATGCAATGTTTTGTTCGTTCCGAGCTGGTAAAGCTCGCTCTGCACGATTACCCCAATCAGATGGCACTCTACCTGCTCCTAATTGTTTGACCCACCTGCAAACTGTGCGGTAAGACACACAATCCGTTCCGTAAACAGCTTGCAAATCTGCGTGTATCTTCCTACAATCGTCACCAAGTTGTAGCCTTGTGAAAGTGTAGAAACGAAATTGCTCATTGGTGACGTCCATTTTTTTCAGGCTCAGCTATTTGAAACACATTTGTAATTACGTCATACTCCGAGTTGCGTCATGATGTCAACTTTATTTTCTGCATGCTAATCAGGTAAACTTTAAAGTTGTGTTTGGTATAAACATTTTTCTGTGCGTTGCTTCGTTTTCAAACGGCAAGCCTAGTGTCATCTTAAATTGAACAACCCTCGTATGATACGATAACAAAGAAAACTGACCCTTAAGTGCACACGAGTTTTGTCCCTTCTAGCATATCAGGATGCCAGCATTGTACACAAGACTGTCGTCACTTACTGCCTGTCCAGATTCATTTTTCCTGTTTGGTATGACTGTCTTTTTGGAGTACGTTCAGAATCTCTCAGAAGGTTCACAGCTTAGGCATATTGAAATTGAATTGTTCTTTTCCTATATCATGTCCTTCATAGTGTGGAGTGACTGTCTGAAACAAATATGGTTTGACGAAGATAAATTTGTGTACATAGGGAGTTTGTGAGAAACAGTCTTGTGTACATAATGGACTTTGTCACAGTTGTGTATACATAACAGACTTTGTCAGACGTAACGGACTTTGTCACAGTCTTTTGTACATAATGGACTTTGTCACAATGTCATGTACATAACAGACTTTGTCACAGTCTTGTGTGAATAACAGACTTTGTTGGAGACAGCCTTGTGTACATAACAGACTTTGTTGGAGACAGCCTTGTGTACATAACAGACTTTGTTGGAGACAGTCTTGTGTGAATAACAGACTTTGTTGGAGACAGCCTTGTGTACATAACAGACTTTGTCACAGTCTTGTGTGAATAACAGACTTTGTTGGAGACAGCCTTGTGTACATAACAGACTTTGTCACAGTCTTGTGTGAATAACAGACTTTGTTGGAGACAGCCTTGTGTACATAACAGACTTTGTTGGAGACAGTCTTGTGTGAATAACAGACTTTGTTGGAGACAGTCTTGTGTACATAACAGACTTTGTTGGAGACAGTCTTGTGTACATAACAGAAGTCCTCAGTATTGGTTAGGAGTCATTTCATGTTTTTCAAGATCAGAGATGATTAGTTCACCCAAACCTCTTCTTCCCCCATATCCCGATCCCCAGCACTAGTCATGGTCAGAGACCTATCAGGATTGAACTTGATTCTTTAAGAACAGAGTGAATTGGTTCTTCATCCATCCCCTCCTGGCCCCTTTCCATATTTCAATCCCAGCACTGGTCCTAAGTTAGAGACTTTATTTACCACTTGTTGATGTGACACTGAATGATTAGGAGCCTGGACAGGGATGGTAGCAAGGTTGTGACCTTTCCACTCTGACTCTAACACACTCTTCCCTCTCTCCTCCTCCACCCTCGCTGCGGCAATATGCGCTGGGGTGGGTGTGCACTGCGGTGGCGGCTGGTCGGTTGGCACACGATGGGCTGGATTGCGGGCGGTGTGGTGAATCAGGCACACTCTGCCTCGTGTGCATAGATACTACCTGAAGAACAACCGCAACACGGAGCCCCTCATTCCTGATGACATGATCGGGGAGCTGCTGAAGGAGAGCCAGATCACCCTGCTGCAGCTCAACGCCACAGAGGTTGCCTGGCAACTGACACTGGAGGACTTCGCCGTCTTCCGCCAGATTGAACCCACGGAGTACATTGATGAGCTGTTTGAGCTGAACTCTGCATATGGCTGCCCAATGATTCGCAAGTTTGCTGAGGTAAGCTTTCATGCCTGTTGTTGTTGTACATTTTTGGGAGGTGTGGAGGTGGGGCTAAGAGCTGATGACTACATTGTTATGTAAGGTAAAAGTTATGTAATCCTGAAGTTGTAGGTTTTGTTTTTGTTTTATTTCATAAAGGAGTGGTCTCAAAACCTGTTATCTTGAGTGCATTCCCAGCCGACAGTGGGGAAAGCTGTACCTGTGTTTTGGGGTGGGTGGGGAAGGGTTTTGTTATTGTTATTCTTTCTTTTTTGGCTGTTGTTTATCCTTTTGACTCCCACACCCTGTCCACCAGCATCCTGCATTGTCAAGCATGCTAGCAAAGCAAAAACACAGCCCTCTGACTCCCTCACCCCATCCACCAGCTTCCTGCAGGAAGCTGGTGAATAGGGTGAGGAAGTCAAAGGGTTACATTTTTGCAATTGGTGGATTGGGTGTGGGAGTCAAAGGTCTATGCATGGCTCCTGTGTCTCTACCTCCATGCATCTTATGTTTTTTAAATTCCCTGTATGATAAATTGGACGGAGTGGTCAACGCCAGGGGCATCTCCTTACATTATGTGCGCGAATACATTGATATGCATACTAAAGTTTCTTGCCCCTTTTTTTCCCCTGTTGACGTATTATGTTTTGAAATTGTTATACTTTGTAGTCCTGATATGGCTCTATGATGTCGGCTGGGCTTTAAATAAAAATGACAATAACAGTAACAGCACACCTGTGGAGGGCAGAGGAGGACTGGCTTGTGTAGAAACGATGGTGAAATGGCCATGTGAAAGTACCATGATGCTGACAGTGAGATTTGCATGGTGATTTTCAGTTGGTGAATCGGGAGATGTTCTGGGTGGTGACAGAGATCTGTGGTGAACCCAACGTGGTGAAACGTATGAAGCTCATCAAACACTTCATCAAGATTGCCAGTAAGTTAGTTATTCAAATAATCAGGATTGCGGTCATTGATCAGATGTTGTACTGCTTGTATATTTGGGCTTGTGAATATGTAGTAGTAGTAGTAGTAGTAGTAATAATAGTAGTAGTTGTAGTGTGTGTGTGTGTGTGTGTGTGTGTGTGTGTGTGTGTGTGTGTGTGTGTGTGTGTGTGTGTGTGTGTGTGTGTGTGTGTGTGTGTGTGTGTGTGTGTATGTGTGTGTGTGTGGTGTGTGTAGTGTGGTGTTAGTGTGTGTGTGTGTGTATGGTTTGTAGTGTGTGTTTGTGTATGTGCGTGTGTGTCCGTGCGTGCGCACGTGTGCACGCGCATACCCACTTGCTTGGTATGGTACAGCTTATTAATCCTTTGACTCCAGCATCCTATCCACCAATTACAAAAACTTAACTCTGACTTCCTCGTCCTATCCACCAGCTTCCTGCAGGAAGCTGGTGGATAGGGTGAGGGAGTCAAATGGTTAAGTTTTTGCTTTGCTAGCATGGTTGACGATGCAGGATGCTGGTTGACAGGATGCTGGAATCGAAGGGTTAATCTGTTCATTCTCTCACCTGGTCCACCAGCTAGCTGCAGACATGTCCCCTATGCTAAGACAGTGCACCGTGTGTGTGTGTGTGTGCAGAATGTTGCAAGGACTACAAGAACTACAACTCCATGTTTGCCATCATGAGTGGTCTGCGTCATGGCTCTGTATCACGACTACGGGCTGCATGGGAGAAACTTCCCAACAAGTACTGCAAGATGTTTGAGGTCAGTTCAGTCTACTTATCTGTTACTTAACCCTTTCATTCCCTTCTTTGGCTTCTTGCGGGGAAAGGGTTAATGTTTGGGGTCAGTCTGGTGTCATTGGCAATTTTGTGTGTGTGTGTTTGAGGTAATTTAGTATCATTGATTGTTGTTATATAGGGCTGTTGGCACTTGCTGTGCAGTCACACATAATCAGACTTTTTTTTTTATTATCAATTTTTCTTTTAGTGAAGCACAGAGAACTCAAACTCCACTTTGTTGTCATACAATCTTCATGTTTCCATAAGTCAGCTGTATTTTGTTTTTATGCAGCAAACATACATCATATTTGAAATGTGTAGTAAAGTTGTGACTTTGAGTTTGATGGTGAGAAGTGTGTTCAAATTTGTATTAAATTATGGCAGGACAGACTGTGATACAGTGCTCCTTTGACACTTATTTAGCTATGTATGCTCTAATGTGTAGGGTGTAGCAATGAATAGAATGTAGCATTATCATAGGATTTTAGCATACAGACTTCAGCACTGTACAAAGTGTTGCTACAGAATTTACAATTTACATGAAAAGTTGCATGAAAAGTAAGTCTGTTCAAAGCATTCAGTTATGTTGAAAGTGTCTTTGAAGCAGTGTACAGTATAAATAGTACTCAGAGAAAATTGTATTTCAGCTCAACCATGATACAGTGATGAATGTAAACTATCATGTATCAGACAGAAGACAACTTGAATGAACTAAAAGTGATGTGCTGTGTTTACAGACTATAGGAAACTGGACTGAGAAGTTTAGTAGTCAGTATCTATGGCTTACATGTACACATCATTATGATATACAGAATGTGGACATGTGATGTTCATTGTGTATATGTCATATATGTTACCAGGATCTGGAGACATTGATGGATCCTTCACGCAACATGGCCAAATATCGTAACTTGCTCAACTCTGAACACATCCAGCCCCCTGTGGTAAGTGCACAGCATTTTGTGTTCTGCTGACTAGTTCTGTTATGCTTCTTCTTTTTCTTCTTCTTCTTCTTTTTCCAATTTTCTGTTGTTGTTTTTTTTTTTCCTCCAAGATCTTGCCAGTGCATAGGGTTTTGCGGAGGGTCAAGGGATCTGAGTGCAGTGAGTCCATCTTGAATAAACTCCAAATTCTACTGCATTGTTTAAAAATTGCTTAGATTGACTAGTGTACGGTCAGTGTGTTTTGTTTTGTTTGTTTAATTTTGTTGTTCTTGTAGTTGTTGTTTTGGTGTTAGTGTTGTTTTGTTTTGTTTATTTTCCCCCCCCAGTTTGCTTTGGAAAAATGTTTTTATGAAACCTTTGACTCCCGCACCCTATCCACCAAATGTGAAAACTTAACCCTTTGATTCCTTCACCTTATTCATCAGCTTCTTGCAGGAAGCTGGGGGATAGGGTGAGGGAGTCAAAGGGTCCAGTTTTTGCTATGCTAGCATGGTTGACAGTGCAGTATGGTGGCGGACAGGGTGCGGGAATCGACCTGAATCAAAGGGTTGAGTAACATGAAGTGTGTAATCAGATTGAGCAGACTTCAAGCTGTACGACTGTGGCTGTGCTACAAGTGTATTCATGCTTTGCACTCACTTATCTCAGTGACCATACCTGGATGCACACCACTTCACAACCTCTCTGTTCTGCTTCAGATACCATTTATGTACAAATTCCTGGATATAGATGTTCCACAGCTGGTCGCTGTTTATTTACTCTTTGACCCATATGACTGGAAATATGCCGTCTCTTCAGCAGATAAACTCTTTTCTTCTTCTTCTTCATCATCATCATCATCATCATCATCATCATCATCATCATCATCATCATCATCATCATCAATATTATTATTAGTGTTATTGTTATTATTATTATTATGTCAGAGTATGTTGTGTCAAAGCTGTGAACAATGATCATATCTCATGTTGAAAACATATTTGCTTGTGTGTATCAGATCCCCATTTTCCCTGTGGTGAAGAAAGACCTCACTTTCATCCACCTGGGCAATGACTCCTACGTGGATGGCTTGGTGAACTTTGAGAAGTTACGTATGATAGCCAAGGAGATTAGACATACTGCCAACATGTCTTCTGCCAGATATGTGAGTACTGTACCCACTGGTAGTCTGTTTCACTTAACATTTTTAGCACATCCTGTTATTGAATTGAACAACCAGTGATGGAAGCCTTTGTTGTCTGCAAATAAAACTGAATGAAGATGTCCTGGTATTATGAATTTTTCATCTGTTTCGTAATTTGAGAACTGTTACATTTGGTACACGATACTCTGTGTTATTTATATCTTTGAGGACGTCAGTAGGGACACGCAAGGAAATTTATTGGCATGGTAATACACTGGGTGTCAAGAAATTAGAAAAGTGAAAAATATTTGCTGCTTGTTTCTTTACTTGCATATTCAGCACATTGAAGATAAATTCTGAGATAACTCAGAATGTTAGTGTGTCAGTATGTGCTGACTTCAGAGTATATGTATAATAGTGAACTTCCGAGTCCAAAATTCAACCCAGACCATTCATTGAGTTACTTCCCTTCATCAGTCTTCTGGACTGATTGTGATCGGTAGTCTTTCTGTGATGAAATTTTGTGCTGAAAATTTGGAAAGACAAAATTATTTAGCAGGGGAAGCAGGTAGCTTCATACAGGAGTGTTGTTAGTCTCCGGATGCATTATCGTGAATGGTTTAAGAATTTAGCAATCTAGTGGTCTGTGTGCTTTTTATACACTTAGTGTTCACGTATCTGGGTGTTTTGGAATAGCAAAACATGATGTTCATTGTACAATGCATATGTAGCTGTTCATTCCAGGATGACTGCAGTATAACATTCAGTGTATTCATGATGTCTGAAGCATAACATTTACTGTATTCAGGATGTCTGCAGTATAACATTCAGTGTATTCAGGATGTCTGAAGCATAACATTCAGTGTATTCAGGATGTCTGAAGCATAACATTTACTGTATTCCAGGATGTCTGAAGCATAACATTTACTGTATTCCAGGATGACTGCAGTATAACATTCAGTGTATTCAG
This sequence comes from Monoplex corrugatus, assembly GCA_030674185.1. NCBI lineage: Eukaryota > Metazoa > Mollusca > Gastropoda > Littorinimorpha > Ranellidae > Monoplex > Monoplex corrugatus. The sequence continues at coordinate 116,977,525 of CM060306.1, read as the reverse complement.
GATGTCTGAAGCATAACATTTACTGTATTCCAGGATGACTGCAGTATAACATTCAGTGTATTCAGGATGTCTGAAGCATAACATTCAGTGTATTCAGGATGTCTGAAGCATAACATTTACTGTATTCCAGGATGTCTGAAGCATAACATTTACTGTATTCCAGGATGACTGCAGTATAACATTCAGTGTATTCAGGATGTCTGAAGCATAACATTTACTGTATTCCAGAATGACTGCAGTATAACATTCAGTGTATTCAGGATGTCTGAAGCATAACATTTACTGTATTCCAGGATGTCTGAAGCATAACATTTACTGTATTCCAGGATGACTGCAGTATAACATTCAGTGTATTTCAGGATACCTGCAGTATAACATTCAGTGTATTTCAGGATGTCTGCAGTACAACATTCAGTGTATTTCAGACTGTCTGTAGTGTAACATTCAGTGTATTTCAGACTGTCTGTAGTATAACATTCAGTGTATTTCAGACTGTCTGTAGTATAACATTCAGTGTATTTCAGACTGTCTGTAGTATAACATTCAGTGTATTTCAGACTGTAGTATAACATTCAGTGTATTTCAGACTGTAGTATAACATTCAGTGTATTTCAGGATGTCTCCTGTATAACATTCAGTGTATTTCAAGATGTCTCCAGTATAACAGTGTACAGTGTGTATGTATATGTGTATTTTACGAAGTAACATGAGGTTGTTCAGTCAGTGTACAGTATATATGTACATGTGTATTTTAGGAAGTAACATGAGGTTGAGTACACACCTAGTGTTAGAGGGTAGTCTGTGTCAGGTGTGGCCACACTCATACACACAATAAGCATGCAGTGTATATCATAAAATGTCAGACTTAGAAAGTCCTGGCTCTGATCCACGTGGATACCTCCCAATGAAGGGTGGAGATTTTTCCCATCTCCCAGGTCAACATGTGTAACACGTGCAGTACTAAACACACTTCTTATTTGTACATGTGCTGAATATCAAACATGTTTGTTAAAAGATCTCATAAGTCATGTCTAGTTTCCGAGGTCTTATTGAAGCATGAAAACACCCAGTGTGCATGCCCACCACAGATAGAGACTGTGCGACAACATAGCGGAGTGTGGTCAGCTTGTCTGGCAGCTTGAGTTGTCAGTGCTCAGTTAAATGTCTGATTATGTGTACTGCATAGTGAGTCTAAATGAGTCTGCAGAATATAGCGTTTACGAAAAAACTGAGAAAAATTGTTTGTTTCAGGATGTGAGCAACATGATGTTGAGCACACAGAGTGTGTTTGGCAGTAGTCTGGTGTCAGGTATGGCCACACTGAAACGCACCAAGAATCGCCGTTCTACCGTCCTGCCCAACCCCAAGAAGATGTATGAAGAGGTGAGAACTGTTGTTGTCTTCTGCAATGTCTGCCTGTAGAAATGTCATTACAATGTTACTAATAGTAATGGTAGTTAGACCTGCAATATAAGATACTTTCACAAACGGCATCAATATTGCTGGCACATATAAGTAACCACTAATAGTAATTCAAGTCCCAGGCTTTCAGCTCAAGCACCAAAGCATTTACATATTGGTAATGTGTGTAATGTTTTCCCTACAGTTTTGTCTGCCTGTCTGCATTACTCTTTCAGACAGACATACAGACGGATAGACACACATGCACACATACGCACGCACGCACCACACAAACACTCAAAGTGTGTAAAGAGGGAATCACAAGAGAAAAGAATTGGCTCTAATAGTGACAGACGCCACATGAAACCGATAGAAGATGCAACATGGTATCCTGTCCTATCCTTCGCTTTCCTTAGAGAGGTATTATTTTGTACAGGGACAGGCCTAGGTAGTCATTGTCAGTCAACACTCGTCAGACACAATAAGTGTGTTTATTTAGTGTCATGGTTATATATATATATATGTAACTTATTCTTGTGGCTGATGGTCTTTTTGATAGAGCCATGGACTGAAGATCTGGTGTCTCAAGTTCAAGCCCAGCCAGCTATATTAAAAACTGGCCTGTTAGCTGCCCATCTCAATGTTTCCATCTTTCTGGTGGTGTCAGCTCAGTGTTTCATAGGTCCCTCTCCCTCCTTTTTCTCCCATTTCAAGACCTTGCTGGTGCAAAGGGTTTTGCACAGTCTCGGGGAGTCTGCCATACACTTGCTGGCAGATTTGGGTGGAGCACTTATGGAATTATCAGAGTGCGATGAATCAAAACTGTCAACTTAAAACTCTTGTCTCTTGTGGTTTACAGGCTCAGATGGCTCGTAAAGTGCGGTCCTACCTCAGCAACATGCCTGCCAACACCAACGAAGAGGAGCTGGCCGACATGTCTAATCAGTGTGAAGCTCCAGGTATTTGCTTTTCGTTTTAACTGTCTGACTTCATCCCTTATCACCTGTCCCGTCAAAAATTTTTTCCTGTCCCCTCAGAAAATATAAGCATATATTCACATGTAGACTCTTTCTGAAGCACACACACACAGTCAGTTTGTATATGTTCCAACTGATCTGTCTGTACATGACCAAGCTTGTTTCCATTTCAGCACGTAAACGGGAAGCTTCGCCCAGTGTCAACAACTCCCCCAACCTGGAGGACAAACGTACACTGCCTGTGGGACCTAAGTTTGGTGAGTGGCTGAACCCTGCATGATGCTGTGTGCCTCTGACATATATACTTTTTCACTGAAAAAAAATTATTTCTACCTAGCCTTGGTTTGACACACTAGTAGTAAGTTCAAGTGTATTGCCCTATCTTTTGCATAGGTTGGGTATTAACAAGTTGGACAGTGTGCGTGTGTGTGTTTTAGTTAAATTTAGTTAAACCACCCAGTTAAGACCACTCTATTAGAACCTCTTGGGTTTGACTATTAATTCAGTCATAATTGGGAGGTCCTACTGTTGTTCCATTTACCAGTCTTTCGACCTGTGTGTGAACTGTGATTGGCAGTCTTCGAATTTTTGCGCTAAAAATGTTGACACATCAGAGATATATGGTTGTGGAAATTCACAATAAACTTTTCATGGACAGCAACGGTGACAGGTAGCTGATTTGGATTTTAGCCAAGTGATGACATTTTGAAGATGAAATTGACAGTGAAGTGATCAGCAATGTGTATTTACAAAGTTGTGTCATTTCCCCACATGGCAATCATTTTGTTGTGATGGCAGCAGAAATTCTGACGACACGAAACAAGAAGTTAATCTAGCCCCTTTCAGCATGCCAAACTTCAGGCATGTCTGTCTACAAGTAAGAACACAGTGGTGCTGTCTGTGCCACTATTGTGTTCTGACTAGTTTTTAGACAGCCTGTGGTTGGAGTTCTGTTCGCCTCAGATGGCTGTTGTGAAAGGGTAACAGTAGGTCAGGATGATGATCTTTCTTGATAGCGTTGGCAACCAAGAGAGATCCACAGTCAAATCCTGATGATTTATTCAGCGTTGGTCGTCGAGAGCGATTGTCACTTAAATCCTCGTGATTTGTCTAGCATTGGCAGTCAAGAGAGACCCACACTCAGATCCTGATGATTTATCCAGCATGTGCCAGTTCAGGAGAGATCCATGCTCATAACTGGGTTATAACAAAGAACAAAATCACACAAGCAGGCTCACGAAAAATGCAAATGAAAATTATTTACAGAAAGCTGCCATAGAAGACCACTGTACATAATTGATGTAAAGCTTTAGTATGTCACAGCATGTTGAGTTTGGATTACTAATTTGTCTTGCTACTTATAATCAACATCAGTTTCAGTTGTGTGGGAATGCAGAACATGCTGTGTGCCGGTGCATTCATTTTCTTCTGTTTCCTTGGTTATTCTGAACTTTTCGTTGCAAACTGTTGCAGTTTCAGACTTCTCACAGTATTCACTAGCAGCAGTACTTAACCCTCTCACTCGTTCACACCCTTTCGCTCCCTCATTCTACCCATTAGCTTCCTGTGAGGGAAGCTAGTGGATAGGATGAGGGAGTGAAAGGGTTAAGTTTTTGCTATAGTATGGCTGATAATACAAGAAGTGGGTAGATAGGGAAAGGGAGTCAGAGGGTTAAATGTTTGGTTTTCCTGCTTTGTTCTGTTCAGTGGATATGTTTGGAGAATGACTGACATGATCTAGCTGAAAAGAATGACAGCGATTTTGAGTTGGCTTGCCATGCAAACTGTCACTTGAGTTGCCTTTTCACTTTGTGTTTGTCCGTTTTGTTTGCTTTGCTGCGTGTATGTGAAGTGTATGTTAACAGTGTTGTCGAAAATGTAAAGTATCAGTGTGTATTTGTATAGTTACTACGTCTCTTTTGTTTATGTTCATCTTGTTAACACTTTCTGTCCTGCAACACAAAACTGTTCCTGCTCAGATGACGAATTTCAGAGTATAGAGTGGATATGCCTCTTGGCAATTTCTTTCTCTTCTAATGAAGAAAGATCATTATTCAAGTAATTTTCAGCCTGTTGTAATAATTGATAAGAATAACAACAATAAAAAATGTAGAATAATAATGATGGGTGATGATAGTATCGTGATAATAATAATATCAATGATAGCAGTTATAACAATAACAAATTATTTGGACCTTTGGTAGTGAAAATGACATTAACAATAACAACAATTGTAATAACAACAGCAACAGTGATAATAATGATGATGATGATCATCATAACAGCAGCAGCAGCAGCAACAACAACAACAACAGCTGTGATAACAATAATAATGATAATAATAATAATGATAATTTTAACAATAATAATGACCTATGTATCACACAAAAAATGAATAATTTTAACAGTAATAATGATGATGTCACACACACACACACACAAACACCAACACCAACACACCACCAACACCAACACACACCAACAACACACACAACACAACACACACAACACAACACAACACAACACAACACAACACAACACCAAAACAACACACACAAACACCACACAACACAACACACACCACACACCACACACAGCACAGCACAGCACACAACACACAGCACACACAGCACAGCACCGCACCACCACACCACCGCACCACACCACACCACACCACACCACACCACACACAACCAACACACACACACACACACACACACACACACACACACACACACACACACACACACCAGAATGCACAGATAAATACATGTGCACAAAAGAACTTCTAATTACGCATTCTCATATACCTGTGAGCATAAACCTATACATCTTGCAAAATGAACAGCATATTTTGTTGTTGTTTTCTCAACAAACAACAATCCACTACCAAGCTATTCTTAAAGGAAGATATTTGGTGAATCTTCAGTGATTTTGATCCACAGAATGACATAGATTGTTAGAAATCAGAGAAACATTAGAAAAGTGAAACATGAAGTTAAACCACAATGATTCTGGTAATGAAAACATAGCTGTATACTGAAATTAGTTTAAACACTGTGTCAATACTATTTAAATTAATCAAAATAATTGAAATAGAAATAGCTTTTTAAACTGTAATTGTGTGAAAGTTTGTGACAATCGCTAGATGGTTTTTGAGATACCAGATGTGTGATGAAATATCACACTTTTACAAGTAACATAGCCAAAAAACAGCTAGGCTGTTCAGATGGGACACTTAACAAGGCTGATAGAGTTAACATGGCAAAGCTTTCTTGTATGTCTTTGTGTTGTAACATGAAGCATGTATGCCTGTGCAGTGAAATGTTTGTGTGCATGCTTGTCTGTGTTATGCATTGATCTAAAGTAACTGTGCATTGACGTTGAGTGGAATGATTCAAGTGACTGTGCATTGCCATTAATTACTGTGGAATGGTTCAAACTGCGGAATGATTCACTGTCTGTGTGTGTGTGTATGTATCCACCTCTCAGTGCATGTGACCAGCCTTGTATGGTTGGTTTCTCTCCTCACAGGGACAGAGTCGCCAGGGGCCGTGCGCAAAATAATGGCCCTGACGGACAAAGTACGGCCCCACAACCCCAAAGTCCCCGTCCCGTCTGTGGTCAGTCCAGGGCCCGGGCGTCGTGGGCCCCCCTCACCTCGTCACGCCCATGCAGGCACTGCCCAACTCCCCGCCCACAGCCGTCTTTTGCCTGTGCGCCTCACGCATGAAAGCTCCTCTGTCGTTAGTCTCAGTAACATGCCTCCACGCAAACCGATACGTACTGGTAAGTTTCTGTGATGTTTTCTCTACACAGACCTGTACTTTCTGGTAAGTTGTTGTGAATGGTTTTCGTGTTGGGCTATTCTCCAAACTCACTTTGGACTCATTGTACATTATGTATAATCAAGCTTTTTCATGGAGCATGGAGAACTGGAGCTGTTAGGCGAGCTGACCACATTCCACTATGTTGTTGCGCAGTCTGCAACTTTGGTGACCTTGCATGCTGGTGTTTCCATGTTTCCATAAGGCAGCCATTGACATGACTTACAGGATTCTGTCTGCGTACACACATGAAGGGGGTTAAGGCACTAGCAAGCCTGCACACATGTTGACCTGAAAGATTGTAAAAATCTTCACCTTTTACCCACCAGATGGAGATGTATAGGTGGAATGAACCCTAGGCTATAAGATTGAAATTCCAACATTTACCCACATGATGACTGCACCTGTCAAGTCCTTGTATATATTTGTACAGTTATGTGTATGTAGAAGTAAGCCACTGTGATGTTATTACCATGGAGAGTGTTTTATGTCTGGTCTTGCCATCAAAATCAGCCCCAAAAACATCTACACAAAATAGTATAATTACTAGTAGGTCTGTTTGATGTCCATGTAAATTTACACATTGGTAAGTCTTTGTGAAATGATTCCAACTAAACCTGTTTATACAGGTAATCATCTTCGTACCATCCCGCCATGAAAATCCATGCATATTATTTCTGTGTAAACGTATTTAAACTAGCAAGTTTTTGAATGCATTTCCATGTAGATGTATATACACTAGTAAGTCTTTATGACATGTTTGCATTTAAGAAGGAGAATTCTGCATTGTTAGATACATATTTTCATGGATTGTTTTGTATATTAGGGGGGACATGCCATTTTTCACAATATGATATGTATATGACAAATTGTGACTGCTGGAATGTTTTAAAACTCGGTGTGTTTGAAACCTTCCCCTTCAAAAAAAAAGAAGAAAAGAAATTGTTAACTGCCCATTGTCTTAAATCTACAGCATTGTTAAAAAATACCAGCCAGTTTTGTTGCCGTTGATACGTACCTTCCTTTCACTCAAATCACAACAAACTAGTGTGTGGAAACTAGCATTATCTCCCCTGCATATCCTATATTAGTTTGGTAATGTTCGGCTGAAGAAATTAATAAAAGGCCTTGGAAAACAGTCATTGAAACGCCCAAATCTTCCATGTAAAGAAAGCAATGCTGTGTGCATTACTTGTAATAGCGTATGACTGCATCACCATATTTTTTTTTAGTCATTTGTTATGGAAGGGCACTAACTTTGTTGAACATTCTGTTGTCAGCAGTGCCATTTGTTCATTCATGACGGAAGGGCACTAACTGTTGTTGAACATTCTGTTGTCAGCAGTGCCATTTGTTCATTCATGACGGAAGGGAACTAACTGTTGTTGAACATTCTGTTGTCAACAGTGCCATTTGTTCATTCATGACGGAAGGGAACTAACTGTTGTTGAACATTCTGTTGTCAACAATGCCATTTGTAGATTGCTGTGCCAGTTGCATTGATTTTGGAGGAAAAATACTTAAAAAGTCAGGTTGCATTGCAGAGTAGAAGTCAGATAATTTATGTGGGTAGCTGCTTGAAGCGCCAAAAAATATAAGAAGTCCAGCCAATACAGGCGCTCAGCTGTCCCAAATGCAAGTATCTGACTCACTCCGCTTGCATATTTGATGATCTGCGTGCATATATACAGTAAGGAGAGCTCTACACACAAGTTGACTTGGCAGATGGGAAAAATCTCCACCCTTTACCCCCCAGGTGGAAAGTATCACCAGACTGGATAGAACTAAGACCTTCTGATTGGACGTTCATTGCCCTGACCTAATCCAGTGTATGTGCTGTGTAAACCAATAGGTACTGAGCTCTGTGTATGGGCTGTTTTTCTTAACTGTGTTGTTTTGTAATTAAGACTATACCCCAACATTCTGTCATTGATTCATTTCATGATTCCCGGTGTGTTCTCACCTGGTCTCGTATTTCTCATGTATTAAATGTTGTGATGCCATGTTCATTGGTTGTGATATGAGGGTCACACAGCAGTGTCTGGTCAGAGTGTGTTTGCTGTAGACATGTTCTGTTCATCTGTGGCTCTGACTTGACACTAACTGTGACATGTGAGAATCATGTTCTACATGCATGTGCCTGTGCTGGAACATTGCTGTGCCTGTTGTCCATGAGTTTTGTGCTTTTGGCCTAGTCTGCATTTCTGTTTGCTTGTTGTGGAATTGTTGTTTTGGTTTGATGTTCCTTGGTTATTAACATATGGAAATACTTCATCATGAAGCTTTGGAGGTGCTGATAAACTGAAAAATTATGTTGTGGCTCATTGTGAGTTATTAACAGTTTTAGCGTTATATCATTAAGTTAACCGGAAAACTGTCTTGTACCCTGTTGTGATGTCTTGTGCCCTTTTATGATTTATTAACATTTCAGTATTGTGTTGTGGCCTTTTGCGTTAATGGGAAGTGACTCAAGGATTATTTAGACACTATGGTGATGAATTGATTCTAGGAATATGAGATCAGGTACTTCTTAATATTTCAGATTTGCATATTTTTAAGAGGTATTCGCTGCACTCAGACAACTCCATATGCGCTCCACCTAACCTACCAATAATTATGGCAGACTCCTTGATCCTTTGCAAAATTATATGTGCTATCAAGATCTTGAAATGGAAGGGGCTGGGTGGCATTGGGTAGAACGAGACCTGTGAAAACACTTGGCTGACACCTCCAGAATGATTAGAGCATGTGGAGAAGACATTTTTTTATGTTCAAGAATAGGACTGAACTTGAGATATCAGTTTGTCATTTTTCACAGTATGTCATTGCTCGTTATAGTATTTCCTATCCAGCAAGCGTACTGTGTCGTTCCTGTGTGTGTTGGTGTTGTGCACAAGATCATGTTGAGGATAGTAAGTATGTCAGGTATGCCCAACTTGGTACCACTGGACATGTGGGCTGGTCAGTCCTATTGCCAGAGCCGTGGACTCCAGATCTGATATCTTGAGTTTGATCCCAGTCTGCAGCATAGAAACTGACCTGTTAGCTGCCCATCGTAACCCTTTGACTCCCACACTGTACGCACCAGTGCAAAAACTTAACCCTTTGATTCTCTCACCTTGTCCACCAGCTGCTGACAGATAGGGTGAGGGAATCAAAGGGTTAAGTTTTTGCTTTGCTAACATGGTTGGTAATGCAGGATACTGGTGGACAGTGTGGGAGTCAAAGGGTTAAAGCTTCAGTCATTCTTGTGGTGTCAGCTTAGTGTTTCATAGGTCTTGTTCTCTCCCCCTGCCTGTTTCCTATTTCAAGACCTTGTCAGTGCATAGGGTTTTGTGCAGGCTCACCAACTCTGCCAGATAATTACTGGCAGACCAGTTGAATGCATTGCGAATGGTGTGATTGCGATGAATCACTCGTGAGCAAAATCTGCAACAAAACTGGCTCTGTTTCATGTGGATTCTTGTGTGTGTTACACAACATTGTGTTTCATAAGTAATATGGTGCATTACATGTAACATGGTATCATACATAGTGTTGTACATCATGTCTCAAACAGTAGCATTTATGTTATGATGTGCCGTGTGCAGTTTGTTGCATGTCACATATAACACAGTCTGAGATGTTCAACATGATGTTATGTGTAGAATTGTGAAGTTATGGTTATGTGTAAAATGATGGTAATGTGCAGCATTGTAGTAATATGTAGCTCTGTGGTAATGTGTAGCACTGTAGTAATGTGTAGCACTGTAGTAACGTGTAGCATTGTGTGCTGCAGGTTCTCTGGGCTCCATGGAGCTGTGTGCAGACTCAGACTCCGGACATGGCAGCTCCACCTCCTTCCACCCCCCTGTACCCCGTCTCGCCCTCCCCACCTCCCGCCAACCAACATCATCATCATCACAACACTCACACTCCACCTATCAACAGGCTGGTGAGTAGCTGTTGGCTTGTCACCAGTGGGCTGGCTGGCTGGCTCTTTAGATAGAACCATGGGCACAAAATCTTGGTCTTGACTTCCGTCCTAGTCCACAATGTAAAAGTTGGCTTGTTTGCTACCCAGTCCAGTTCTGTTTAGTTTGGTTCAATGCTCCTTTATTAATCATTTGACTCCGACACCCTATGCACCAACTGCAAACACTTAACTCTTTGCAGGAAGCTGGTGGATAGGGTGATGGAAACAAAGGGATATTTTTGCTTTTCTAGCGCGGTTGACAGTGCAGAATGCTGGTGGACAGGATGCAGGAGTTAAAGGGTTAATCCATATTTGGAAATTAAAATTGGCGTACACTGGACTCGTGCTACACATACATCATTCTCTTGTCTACTTAAAACGCAGTCAGAAAATTTCTGAATGCTCAGCCATTCTGGTGGTATCACTGATTCATAAGTTCTGCTCCCCTCTGCATTTCGATGCCTTGTCAGCGTATAGGGTCGTGTGCAGGATTATGGAGTTTGCCAAACAATGGCTGGTAGGTTTGGGTGGAGAGTATATGGATTTGGCCAAAAGTATGTATATTTGTATAATGTAGAAGTGAACATGTAATTTTACGGGTAGACATGTTATGTATATTTGTACACTGTAGCAGTTTATGTTTATTTGTACAGTGTAGAAATATTTTTCTGTTCCTACAGTGTATAAGTATTTTAGTACAGTATAGAAGTATATATGCACAGTGTAGAAGTGTTTGTATATTTGTACAGGACAGTGGTGAATGTATATATTTGTACAGTGTACAAGTGAAGTATATTTCTTCAATGTGAAAGTATATGTGTGAAGTGTAAGCACATCTGTAGTGAAAGTATATGTGTTAAGTGTAAGCACGTTTGTACAACATGGAAGTAGATTTGTACAGTGTGGAATTACATTTGTACAAAATGGAAGTGTATGTATATTTATACAATGTGGGAGTGTGTGTATATTTGTATAGTATTGAAGTGTATGTATACTTGTACAATTTAGAAGTGTATCATGTTCATATATTCATACAATTTAGAAATGTATATATACTTTACAGTGTAGATGTGTATGTTTAGTCACACAGTGTAGAAGTGTATGTGTATTCATACTGAGTAGATGTGTATGTTTATTTGCACAGTGTAGAAATGTGTGTATATTCGTACAAGCAGGGATATATTATGTGTGTGTTGCAGGACATCATGTGCCACAAGTACGCCCTCCTCTGCCCTCCTACAGTGTGGTCATGCATAACGCTTCTATCAGCAATGCACCAGGTCAGTACACCACTACCCAGCACCCACTCTACCCCCTACACACCCCATTTCCACCATGCATCCACCCCATCCTCATCCTCATCCCACGCCCTACACACCTCACTTTCACCATACATCCACCCTATTCTGACACTCATCCCACATACACACCCCACTTTTATCATGAATCCACCCCATTGTCACCATACTCGCTACACATCCCACTTTCATCATGCATCCATTCCACTCACACCCTTCAGATAGAACAAGAAAAATGAATGATGCTGCATTCTAGTGACAAACTGTCCCCATGGGTTTAGACTGTCTAAATTTCATACAGTCAGTCTGTTGTGATGGGAAAGATTTTTGTGATACTCGGAAATACGTAAGTTGTTTTGCTCAGTTGTTGGACAGACTTTTTGTTTTGTTTTGTTTTTTTGTGTTTTTTGGTGGTATTCAGACATACATACTGTGTTTAGCTCAGTGGCTAGATGCAGACTATTTATTTTGATATTCAGACACACATACTGTGTTTAGCTCAGTGGCTAGATGCAGACTATTTATTTTGACATTCAGAAATATGTACTGTGTTTAGCTCAGTGGCTAGATGCAGACTATTTATTTTGATATTCAGACATACATTTCTGTGTTTAGCTCAGTGGCTAGATGCAGACTATTTATTTTGACATTCAGAAATATGTACTGTGTTTAGCTCAGTGGCTAGATGCAGACTATTTATTTTGACATTCAGACATACATACTGTGTTTAGCTCAGTGGCTAGATGCAGACTATTTATTTTGAAATTCAGACATACATACTGTGTTTAGCTCAGTGGCTAGATGCAGACTATTTATTTTGACATTCAGACATACATACTGTGTTTAGCTCAGTGGCTAGATGCAGACTTTTTATTTTGATATTCAGACATACATACTGTGTTTAGCTCAGTGGCTAGATGCAGACTATTTATTTTGATATTCAGAAATACGTAAGGTGTTTAGCTCAGTGGCTGGATGCAGACTTTTTATTTTGACATTCAGAAATACTAAGGTGTATAGCTCAGTGGCTGGATGCAGACTTTTTATTTTGACATTCAGAAATATGTACTGTGTTTAGCTCAGTGGCTAGATGCAGACTTTTTATTTTGACATTCAGAAATATGTACTGTGTTTAGCTCAGTGGCTAGATGCAGACTTTTTATTTTGACATTCAGAAATACGTAAGGTGTTTAGCTCAGTGGCTGGATGCAGACTTTTTATTTTGACATTCAGAAATACGTAAGGTGTATAGCTCAGTGGCTGGATGCAGACTATTTATTTTGACATTCAGAAATATGTACTGTGTTTAGCTCAGTGGCTAGATGCAGACTATTTATTTTGACATTCAGAAACATGTACTGTGTTTAGCTCAGTGGCTAGATGCAGACTTTTTATTTTGACATTCAGAAATACGTACTGTGTTTAGCTCAGTGGCTGGATGCAGACTTTTTATTTTGACATTCAGAAATACGTAAGGTGTATAGCTCAGTGGCTGGATGCAGACTATTTATTTTGACATTCAGACATACATACTGTGTTTAGCTCAGTGGCTAGATGCAGACTATTTATTTTGACATTCAGAAATAGTACTGTGTTTAGCTCAGTGGCTGGATGCAGACTTTTTATTTTGACATTCAGAAATACGTACTGTGTTTAGTTCAGTGGCTAGATGCAGACTATTTATTTTGACATTCAGACATACATACTGTGTTTAGCTCAGTGGCTGGATGCAGACTTTTTATTTTGAAACTCAGAAATAGGTAAGGTGTATAGCTCAGTGGCAAGATGCAGACTATTTATTTTGAAGCTCAGAAATACGTAAGGTGTATAGCTCAGTGGCTAGATGCAGACTATTTATTTTGAAGATCAGAAATAGGTAAGGTATATAGCTCAGTGGCTAGATGCAGACTATTTATTTTGAAGCTCAGAAATACGTAAGGTGTATAGTTCAGTGGCTAGATGCAGACTATTTATTTTGAAACTCAGAAATACGTAAGGTGTATAGCTCAGTGGCTAGATGCAGACTATTTATTTTGAAGCTCAGAAATACGTAAGGTGTATAGCTCAGTGGCTAGATGCAGACTATTTATTTTGAAGCTCAGAAATACGTAAGGTGTATAGCTCAGTGGCTAGATGCAGACTATTTATTTTGAAGCTCAGAAATACGTAAGGTGTATAGCTCAGTGGCTAGATGCAGACTATTTATTTTGAAGCTCAGAAATACGTAAGGTATATAGCTCAGTGGCTAGATGCAGACTATTTATTTTGAAGCTCAGTGGCTAGATGCAGACTATTTATTTGAAGCTCAGTGGCTAGATGCAGACTATTTATTTTGAAGCTCAGAAATACGTAAGGTGTATAGCTCAGTGGCTAGATGCAGACTATTTATTTTGAAGCTCAGTGGCTAGATGCAGACTATTTATTTTGAAGCTCAGTGGCTAATGCAGACTATTTATTTTGAAGCTCAGAAATACGTAAGGTGTATAGCACATGGCTAGATGCAGACTATTTATTTTGAAGCTCATGGCTAGATGCAGACTGGGAATTTGGAGCAAGTTCAAGAGAGATTCATCGCACTGAGAATTTTCATGTACACTCCATCTAAACCGTCAGCAGTATCAGTTATTAGTTATTAGGCGCAAACAACCTGTGAGCTGACAGGGTTTTGAAATGGGGAGAGAGGAGGGGACCTATTAAACACAGAGTTGACACACAGAATGAATGGAACATTAACCCTTTGACTCCTCACCCTGTCAAGCTGCAGAAACTTAAACCCTTTGATTCCTCACCCTACCACCATCTTTGTGCAGGAAGCATCAAGTGAAATAGAACTTGGTGTGAAAGGAGAATGATTGTAGACTCAAAACAATGGAAACAGAATGTGAATATTGTCAGAAGTGATTGTCAAAAGTTTCTGAGAAAGTGCTGTTCCACAGTTTTTCCAGAAAGGGCTGGTTTTTTTAGCACCATGACTTCCAAGCTTACATGTTTGCAATCATGACTCCTCAATGATGCAAAGGTTTGACTCAAATTTGATGAAGAACAATCCAGAAAGGGCAGAGAAAATCTTCCTAACACATTTTTGTCAGACACACACACACATACACAGACTGACAGAAAGGCAGATATACATATGCGTGCGCGCACGCACGCATGCACACACACACACACATGCATGCACGCACGCTTGCACACATGCACGCACATATTCTCTCTCTCTTTCTCTCTCTCTCATTCACTCACTCTCTGTGTCTGTCTATCTGCCTGTCTCTGTCTGTCCTGTTTTTTTCTCTCTTTGATTGTTTGAAAAAGGAGATTGAGAAAATTAGTAAGGTGTCTGCCCATCAATAGCTTCACATGCAGAATTTGAGGGGAGATTGAGAAAATTAGTAAGGTGTCTGCCCATCAATAGCTTCACATGCAGAATGTGAGGGACAGGGTGACTGATGCATGTGAGTATTGTGGACTGTGTTGAGGCATGGATGTGTCTGCAGCAAGGAATGATGCTGCTTGCATGAACAGTGTAACAGTGGGTGTCCTGTTCTCTCACATCTTCATTCGTTCTGCCATCTTATCTGTCCTCTATCATCTTTTGGCCCAGTAAACAACAGCAGCAACAACAGCAGTATCGTCAACCTAAACAGCAACAATATCAAAACTACTGACAAGAATATATTCAGCCACTATAACATCTGCAAGACTAAAAAGAATGGGTGCATGTGTAAAAATCATCAACTTGAACAGCAACAACATCATGAACATTTGATCAGTACAAGAACAAAGAGCAACAACAACTACTGCAAGAACAACAAGAACAGATGCATGTGTGAAAAAAAACCTGTATGTACTGTGAAGTTGCAGCAGTGATTGAGGTGCATGTATACTATACTTTTGTATGTGCATAATTTTAGAGTTATCTTATGCATGTGTGTTGTATCTCACTTCTTTGCATTTGTATTTATAATTGAGATATGTGTGTGAATGTGTTAAAGGTTTAAAGGTCCTCTTAAAGGAAATGTAAGTTTCAGGTCAAGATTGGCTAGGAGGTAAGAAGTCTTTGTGCCTGAAACAATAGTAGAGAGTGGAGTGTGTGGTTTTCTGGTTAAAGTGCCTGCCTAGGACACAAGAAACCTGAGTTTGGATCATGGATTGGACAAAGATATTTTTGTCCTCTCCCTCTCCACTAGATCTTAAAATGGTGATCTAAGTGCCAGTCTTTTGGATGAGATGATAAACAGAGATTCTGTGTGTAGCATGCTGCAGAGGCATTGTCCATGGCAAAGTTATGTAGATAAATCCACTTCCACAGGTACACAGAAGCACACACTTACAGAAATAAGAGAGGGGGAAAAGGTGGGTGGCACTGCTCTTCTGTGACGCTCTGTCCTTGGGGAGAGCAGCCTGAACTTTGCATGATAAATCCATTGTGACAACAAAACAAAAAAAATCAATTTATTATTATTTTATAATAATAGAGAGGTTGATAATGATAATCAGAATGTTAGTATTTTTGTCAGCACATACTACTAAAACTGGTGACATTGGACTTTGCTGCTCTTTGCCTCGCATGGAAACAGGTTTGCTTGGATACTAATCTCAGCTGATGTCAACAGCATGAAGGCAGCTTGAACCTGAAATATATGAGCAGAATGGCTTGTATGTATTAGGTGTTAATCGCCTAATGTCGCAAACATCTCATAATGCAGAGTATATCATTTATCATTTTATACGTGATGGTAATGCTGGACGGAGCCGAAGTGTGGAAGTGATTGGTATTAAAAGTGATTGGTATTAAGTTAGAGCATCTGTCTTTGAATCTTGACTGCATAGTCCTTGGGTTCAGGTCCAGCTCAAGAAACCTTTGTGCATGTGGCTTCCAGTCTCGCCGACTCAGGTTGTGCATGGTGAGGAAGATGTAGAAGTAATAGAGACGAGATGGGCCTCCACCTTCAGAATGCTTTACCTGAGAAAAGTGGAGGATTGTCATTTCTTTCTGACCTTCAGGTTATGAAGAATCTTGACCTAGATATGACAATAAGACCATAAAATGCAAAAAAATGTCATGTAGAAGTTTGACTTAGACATAACAATAAGACCATAAAACACCAGAATGTGTAGGTGGAGATACAGCAAAATGAAGAGGGTTTGTAGCTTGTTCAAGAGAGATTCATTGCACATCCCATAATTCCATTTGCACTCCGCCATGATCCGCCAAAAATTATCTGACAAATCATTTGATCCTATGCAAAAGGTATGTACTGGCAAGGTCATAAAACACAAGACACCAGAATGATTGGCGCAACAAGCCAGCTTGAATGTTGTGGGATGAGATCTTGCATCATAACAGCCAACCAGCCCTCTGTCACTATGGTTTAAAGTCAAGAGAAATTTGCCATAAACTCTGAAGAGTTTCCCCCTTGCCCCCCCCCCCCCATAAGAATGAACCTGATTCCTGAAGAGTTCCTCCTCCCCCCTTCACCCCCATAAGAATGAACCTGTTTCCCTGCGAGATGAAGAGCTGGCAAAGAAAGCACAGAGAAAGAGCATGTGGTAAGCAGGGATTTGTCACGTTGTGTGTGTAGTCAGTAGCCACGCGTCTTTCCCCGGATACCCCCACATCCGACGTCCGCCCCTGCCTGACTACCAGTCTGCGGCGCACATGGCTCAACTGGCCCGCCACAAGCACATCAGCAGCGGACAGCGCACGCAGTCACACGACTCCATCTTCCCCGACAGGCAGCAAGAGCTCAGACAGTCCAGTGAGGGTAGGTCTCCTCCCTCTCCAGTTATGCCCCTCTTCCTCCCACTTACACCTGCTATATGGCTTAAGAGCAGAGCAGGGGAGGGTGAGAGTAAAACGCTTGTGTTTAGAAATGAAAGTAGACAAACTCTGTCTTGTCTACCCTCTGATTTTAGGTAAAGGGAGCAATGATAGGTTCAGGGTAGATCTGTCTTCATTCCATTTCCCACCCAAACTTAGTCTTAGTAGAGACAGGGTGAGTGTATTTCTTTCTGTCTTCCTATCATTTCATTCTTTTGTGCTTTCTTGTTGTCCAGTTAATATTGGCAGGGATATATCGTCTGAGTGAATTGGTACCATGGCAGCGTTTTCGTGTTCACGAGAGATTCAACAGAGAGGTGGAAACCAAAGTCCAGAAGCCAAAACAAGTGACAGTTATCAGTTTGTACCACTCCTGAAACATTCTAACGTTCCTGTTGAAACAAAAGCCATGTTCATCACTTCCATTTTCCATCCCCATCCTGACATAAAGTGCCAGACCAGTGCCCTCCCCAAGTCCCTGGAACACAGAATTACAACTTGTAAGATGTGTAATTTGAGAACAGCTGTCAGCAAAACCAGACATGACATCATCAGAAACACCAAGATAAGAGAAATGGTGGGAACAACATCACTCCACCACCAAATTTAAGAATAAAGTGGTTTGGTCATCTGACCAGAATACAGCACACCTGCTGGCTCAACAAACATGCAGCAGAAAGATACATGTAGATTTAAGATGAGAGGCAGACCAAGGAAGACCTACAATGTGCAGAAGAATGACCTCACATGACAGTTACACTCATCAGGCCATCTGGCTTACTGCTAACTGTCAACTCTATCTCCCTGTGACACCTGTGATGATACAAAAGGACAGATTGAAAAAAAGAGAGAGAAAGAAGTTTCTTTCTACCTCTCAGGTTCTGTCTATATTCATGCTATTCCATCAACAGACAGAACAAAGCCGTCAGTCTGTCTATGTTTGCTGTAATGATCAAGCGCATGTTGTTTGATATGCTGTGCTGTGCTGTAGAGAGCATGATCTGTTGGGTGTGTGGATTGCGAGGGGAGGGAGAGGCTGCTGTCTCTGTTTTGCTGTGTTATTGTATATTTTGTTTTTGGAGTTTGGCATACTTTTGTTATGTTGACTAAACAAACTGTGGTATTGTTTTGTATTGTGACAACGTGTAGCATGACAACACAAGTTATGGTAACATGTAGCATGCAGAATGTAGTGATGTGGATGGCATGAACATGACATTTGGCATGTTCCAAAGACACCTGTCTGACAAGCAGTGTTGTCTTTGACAAGTACTTTAGTTATAACAACTGGGAGAGACTGCATGACTGAGTTCATTAGTTTGTCATAGTAACACATCTTAGATGACCATATGACAGTACGCGTGATAATTTTCCCCTTCACTTTTTCAAAACGATGTTACCACAGTCTAGAAATTGTATATGCGCTAACATGGCAGATGTTAGATGATGGCATGAGGTCTGAAACGGGGATGGTAAAATGCCATAATGTTAATGTTATGCATGAACTATTCAGATTGCTGGGGTCTTGAGACTCGACTAAAGTTTTGAGGTTTTCATACTATTTACTCTGTCCTTATACTTAACAATTCATTGACATAAAAATTGTAATGATAGACTTTGAAAAGAATTTGCTGTAGTAGTTTGAAGTCTGTTCTAGAACGAGTCATCACACTTGCACAGTTCTGAATGCACTCCACCTGAATCTGCCAGTAATTATCTAAGGAGACTCCTTGATGGAGTTGGAAGGGGATGAAAAGTGAGTCGGACCCATGTGCCTTCTGGCTGTGCACGCTAAAGATCCCATGGCCGTTGAAAATCGTGAAGAGCAGGGCATTGCCCAGCTGCCTTGGTATAAAATATTGGAGAGATAGGTTGATTTCCCAGGTCCCACCCCCTGAAGACCAATTAGCCTTCTTGCCTTTCTGAAGTCTTGGTAAATAAAAAAAAAAGTGAAATATGAATTTGATGCGAGGGAGTGGGGATAGGCGCCGCCCTCGTGGTGCTGGCCCCAGGAAAAGTTGAGGCCTTTGCCACTTCACTTCCGTACAACCCCAAGGTTATGGGACTATCTGAGTAGGACCTCATGACCTGGCAGCTCGTGGATTTATGTGCAGGCTTAAGGCTTGTGCCGTGATCATTCTGGATCTTCTCCATCACATGGCACCTGCGACGTTTGTGCATAGGAAGTTCGGAGACGTCATCTTGAGAAATTGAAACTGAAACCGAGACTCCTTGAGCCTGCACAAAACTTGATACACAAGCAAGGTCTTGAAAAGGGGGAAAGGGGTGGTTGGGTTAAGAAGCAGACTTGTAAAAACACTAACTGACACCACCAGAATGATTGGAGCATTGAGATGAGCAGTAAACGGACCAGTTCTTATGTTGCAGGCTGGGATCGAACCTGAGTGATCAGATCTTGAGTCCACTGCTCTATCAGTGTGCTTAGCAAACGGAAACAAAATGATTAGGGTCATCTTGTGGTAAATCTGTGTCTGTCTGTTGACAGCATGTATTGATCACTTACATTTGGATTGAACCATAACCTTACACAGTATTGTGTTTGATTTGTATTGGTTACAATGTATGAGGACTAACTGAACCATAACCTTATACAGTATTGTGTGTGATTAAGACACTTCATATTGTATTGGTTAAAATGTATGAGGACTAATGTGTATGTTCAGTGTGTTTGCTATGCTTTCAGATGCTGAAGAAGAGCAGGTGTCGGCTGTCTGACAGTGACATCCTCATCATGCAGATCTGACATCTGACACTGACGTCATGATATTGACACCATGCTGATACATCATCTTGACACCTGACCGATTTTCCTACCTGCTGATCAACACACCTGCTGGCATCGTCATAAACGCACCTGGAGACATGATCGTCTGTCATGTCATATGACCAACACACCGGTGATGTGTCAGAAGTTTTAACACACCTGCTGGCATGTCATCATCAACACACCTGGTGACATGTCATGGCATCAACATAGCTGGTGAAATATGTGATCAACACACCTGATGACAGAAACTACTCACTTTGTGATGTGTCATGCTGTAATGTGTGACATGTCAAAAGTTTAAGTCAGTTGGTGATCATCAACACACCTGATGACATGTCATTATCAACTCATCTGGTAACAGGAAAAAACACAGAGCAACACACCCAGTAGTCCAGCATGACAAACATGTCTTGTGTCACCTGTACTCAGTATCATGTATTGTGTGTGTTCAGTCAGTGTTGTCATGACTTTGACAGTCACAGTCAGACATTGACAAAAAGTGTCGTGTCATGGAGTGTCACAAACATTCATTGACAAAAAGTATGGTGTCATGACTGTGCTACAGAGACTTTTGATAAAAAGTATGGTGTCATGACAGTGTCAAAACATTGAAGTCTGCTGGTGAGATTGACAAGGATTTTTTGGGGGGGGGGGGGGGGGGGGGGGGAGCACAGGGAGATGTTTTGTTTTTTGTGGGGTGGGGGTGGGGCGGTGGACCTGCAGTGAAAGGGGGGAATATGCACAGAGTGCTACAGACAAAAATACACAAGAGTGTTACTGGAAGGTGGGGTGGGGAGCCCCTGCTTCAGGACAGAGCTAAAAGCTTTTGGGGTCAGAAAAAAACGTGGAGTAGTGTCTAAGTGTGTGCGAGATACGCTATATATAAAAAACTCTTCTGCAGAGTCACAGTGCTAAGGATTCAGGTCACTGTGAAACAAGTGTGTTATTTATTTCACAACTGCTTTTGGGATGAAGACCCTGTAGTGTTGTTAGAAAAACACACACTGGTGCAAACAGTCTGTGAGTCTGAGACAGTTCAGATTGATACAAGATGCGGATAGGTTTTATGAAAAAGGTGGCTGGCAGACCAAATCTTAACAGTCTGCAGGTCAGAACCAAGTCTGAGATTCTAAGGATCTCTGTAAGATGCAGATAGTTGTAATTAATACAGCAGCTGGCGCCATCTCTTCGCGGTCTGTGACTGTATGGAAGACAGACTCTACGGATGAAGATAGTTACCAACCATGAAAACAATGCTTGGCAGACCAAATTTGAAACAATCTGCAGGTCGGAGACTTTGCAGAGCATGGTGAGATGCAGATAGTTTTAATGAAAACAGTGGCTGGCAGATCAAATCTTAACAGACTGCGAGCAGGCAGGCAGAGACACAAATTTGTTCAGTTTTAATTGTCCGTTATATCATAGGACGAACACCTTTTGCCCTAGCAGTCACACGAGCTATAAGACTGATGGTGCAGTGTTTCATGTGCTGAACAAAATAGTTATTGCCCCTTGCAGTCACACAAGCTGTATGTCTGCTGGTGCGGTGTTTCATTTTGGCTGTGATAGATAATCCTTCCTTCCTTCCCCCTCCCGTCCTTCTACCATTCACACTATATACATTTCGTCCTTGTGTAGACTAGACATTTGAAAATAAAGGCCACACACGTTGTTATGTGTAGATTATTGTGTCCCCTGTGTTGTCCGTGCTCTGTGTGTGTACATTTGTGTTTGTCATCACTGTATGGGAAATTTTGTCTTTGTCTGTCTACCAGCTGTGTGTTTGTGTGTGTGTGTGTGTGTGTTGTCCTATACAATTCAGAGAGAAGTTTTTCCTGCTCAGTGGCATCTGTGAGTGTGCATGCTGTATGGATGTATGTGTATGCGCGTGTCCACATGTGTGTACGTATATATACCATGTTTGTGTGCCTTTGTTCGTGAGGTGTACAACTGATAACAGCCCAGCTAGATGTTTTACTGTTATGACAGGGAGAGAATAGTGATAGATGGTTTATATTTTGGCCGATCTAAAATATTCATAGATTGCTGGACATGGCCATCATCTCCATATGCATCAGTCACATTGTGTTGCCAAGACATTCAATTTGCTGATTGAAGTTTGGAGTTTGGTCATGAAGTTTGGATTTTGTTCAAGAGGGATTCATTGCACTAAGACATTCTGTATGCACTCCTCCTATATCTGCTAGAAAAGTGTTGAAATAAGGAGGGGAAGGAGAACAGGGGGCTATGAAACTCTGACTGGCACCACTAATATGGTTGGAGCATTTGTTACAGAATGCAGCAAATAGGCCAGTTTTCATGTTGCAGGCTGGGATTGAACTCGAGACATCAGATCTTGTGTCCTATGCTGTATCAAAAGAACCAGCCAACCTGTTCTGTATGTGGGATACAGGCCTGAGCTCTATTAGCATCAGTTCCACTATATTGAAAGACTTCAGTTATACTTATAGACTGATTCTCGGTTATAGACTGATTCATCTCACTGCTCTGTGACCTAAAAACCAAATAAGTATTGACATTTTAGAGAACAGGGGTATCTTTTTGTCTTGCTTTGTGTCTGATACAGTGTAGTTGTGAGTTGTCTGGTGTGAGCGTTATTCGTTTGTAAAGATGTCGGGCTGTAAAGATGTCTGGTGTGAATGTTGTTTTTCAGACTTCATAGTAAAGTCTAGTCGTGGTCTGTCTGGTGTGACTGTGAAGTTGTCTGTTATAAATATTCATTCGTTTATAAAGAAGTCTGTGAGGTTGTCTTGTGTGAGTGTTGTTCATACACATAAAGAAGTCTAGCTGTGACGGGTGGTTTGATGTGGACATTTTTCTTTCATAATGAAGTCTATTTTGTGAAGTTTCTGGTGTGAACGTTTTTCATTCATAAATAAGCATATTTGTGAGGTTGTCTTGTGTCATTACTATTCATTCTTTCATGAAGAAGTGTAGTTGTCAGATTGTTCATTCATGAAGAAGTCTGTTTGTGAGGTTGTCATATCAGTCTAGTTGCGAGGTTATGCGGTACATGTCATTCAAAGTCATAGAGAAGTCTAGTTGTGTATAGTGTGAAGATCATTCATATTCATAGAGCTTTGCTTAGTTTGTTTCGCTGCTGTGCTGGACTAGACTCCGAGTGTTTAGACTACAGTGTGTCATGTCAGATGTGAGAAGCTAGTCGTCGTATCCAGGCTGCCAGGGATTCAGATAGTTTGTCCCATTGTATTTAGATAATGTCAGAGGTAGTTTGTAGTTGTAGGTCAACTTTATGAGTGATGATGATAATGATTGAGCCAGTCATTTAGATAACGTTAGACTCGGAGCCAGTCGTAGTGATGATGCAGTTCGTTGATGTTGCCCAACGTGATGAGTGTTGATGATAATGGTGTGTGTAGAGCCAGTAAATTGTTGACAGACGCAGACACAGCTGTGTGCATCTTCAGAAATTGTGTTTGTGTTGTGTGTGTGTGTGTGTGTGTGTGTGTGTGTGTGTGTGTGTGTGTGTGTGTGTGTGTGTGTGTGTGTGTGTGCAATTGTAAAATTAAGTAAGTAAAGGTAGAGAAAAAGAATGTAGTTGTGTTGAAGTATGTTTCCAACTCACGCCAGCCTATCTTTCACTAGAGATTCTGACTGGGGATCCTTCAACTCCCTATACACGTATACATACATACAGACACACACAGTGACTCACATATAGTCACACACATACACGCTCACACACACTCACACACACTCACACACAGACACATACAGACACACAGACACACAGATACACACACACACACACACACACACACACACACACACACCACACACACACACACACACACACACACACACATTCCTCGTTCCCCAGCTCTCAAGACTTAACCATTTAATCATTGTGGTTCTACATCATGTACATGGCTTTTATTGTATGATGACACCTAGAATTTTATCTGAATGATGTGTGACTTATAAAGGCGTTTTACTGCTGTATGGACCTAGGGTTGTGATTATATATGTATTGGTATAATGTAGAATATTGTAGATGATTTTACCCTTAAACTCCCACACTCTATCCACCAGCTGCCTGACAGATTCTGTAGGATGCATTTTATAGGAGATTGTATTATATGGTGCTTGAAAAGGTGGTGTGTGTGTGTGTGTGTGTGTGTGTGTGTGTGTGTGTGTGTGTGTGTGTTGTGTGTGTTTCGAAGAACATTTGCGTGTTTGTGTGTGCACGTATGTGTATGTATGAGACTTTGAAGAGTGCGAATCATGTGTGCAAGTCTGTATGTGTGAGGCATTGAACGGTGTGAGTTCTATGTATGTGCATTTATGTTCAAGATAATGAACAATGCAAATTGTGTATGCGTACATATATATATGTGTGTGTGTGTGTATGCATGAGATATCAAACAATACGAGTTGTGTGCGCAAGTATGTGTACCTGTGAAATTGTGAAATATAGAACAGCACAACAAATAGTTGTTTCATGTTGTTTTTCACAGTCGTAGTGTCTGTGCATTTCTACCTGCAGGGCGCCTGTTCCTATTGGTGCTACACAAAGTAGATTCTGTTCGCAAGCTATATCACTTGGTCACTTGTCCATCGTCCATGGTTGTGTAAGAAGTGCTATGTGGAGAAGCATTGCGGGAAGGGGAGGCTCTCTGATGTTGCTGTTACAATATTCTTTGTTACTAATACAATACTCTCCAGCAATACTGTTATCTCTGTCTGTCAATGTAGTGAGGTTTTGGTGGTTGTTGTGTGGGGTGTTGTGTGGTGTGGTGTGTGTGTGTGTGTGTGTGTGAAAGAGAGAGAGAGAAATCGAATAATGAATATGGTCTGTGTATGAGAGAGAGGAGAGAGAGATTAAATGTGGTCTCTGTGTCTGTGTATGTGTGTATGTGTGTGTTGTTTTTGTAGGAAAAAATGAGAACTGATCATGAACAAAAAATTTATTATTGACTATGTGAGATTTCTCACTAAATTCTATGACCTCAGCATGTATATGTGTTGAACTTTGAATTTCATGTGTGAGAGAGAATTTGTCATGAGCGAAAAAAAGGATGACTATTTTTGATATGGCAGGAATGAAAGCATTCATAAATTGGAGAGGAGGCTCATTGATTATGTGTGAAAATGATTTTAAATAGCTGTGCTTGTTCCCTCCCTTTTTTTTCCATTGTTCATTTTGTTTCAGTCAGAAGATCCTGCTGCTGCGTGTGTTGTCGTGTGTGTGTGTGTGTGTGTGTGTGTGTGTGTGTTGGTTGGTGGGTGTGTGGTGTGTGTGTTGTGGATTTACTCATTATTCGCCAGTTTTGACCACAGAACTTAAAACCTGTAATAAATGTATGCTTTTCAGTTATAGTGCACAAGTTTTGGTATTAACTCTTACTCGCACTCATAGATCTGAGTCAGGAAGGAATCTTTCTTTATTTTTAACACATTTTCTTGTTTTTTTGCTTTCCTTTTTCTTTAATTTTTTAACATTAGATTCAAGAAATGATTTTTACCCATCTTCATCAGGATCAGTTTTAGTTTTCTTGAGACGGCATTTCTGCAATCAGAATGAGTTCCTATGCACACGTAATCCTGGAATGGAGGTGGGGTGTCAGAAATGACTGCATGGTTGTGATATTTTGGCTTTTACTCACAGATGTTGATATCTTTGGCTTATACTCACAGATGTTCGATATCTTTGGCTTATACTCACAGATGTTGGATATCACCATTTACTGTCATTGTACACTCACAGAACTAGTTGAAGAGGAGTCTTAAGTGTGAAACGTGTTTGTCATTTCTTTTCCTTACCCTGTCCACCAGCTTCAGAGACTTAACTCTGACTCTCTCCCTTGTCTACCGGCTTCATGCTGGAAACTTGTGGATGGGCTGATAGAATCGAAGGAATAATGTTTCAACTATCATGGGGCATATATAGTGAATCTTAAGTTTAAAGGTTTGTGGTTATTGTTGGGTTATTTTGTTGTTTGTTTTTAGCCTTTGTTTTAGTCTATGTCATGGTGGACAGTCGCACAGGCAGCCACTGTTCTTATGCAGATTAGGATTTGGGAACCAGAAGGGACAGACATGTCAAGATGTAGCTAATTCCAGCACAACTGGGATCAGTTTTAATTTCATTTGATAACATCTTTGTGTTGGGAATAAATTCCATATGCACTGATGCCATGTGATGGAGAAGGTCCAAAATGAAGTGATCTTGGCTAAGTCGTAAGTCTGCGCATAAGCCCTATATGTTGCTAAGGTCTTGAAGTTCTACCTATTGTGTGGGTTTTTATATCTCATATTTGTATCAGTCTGTCAGTGGAACAGTCCAAGCTACATTGTAATGAAATAATTATCTCAATATGTAATTTCATAAAAGAAAGAAAGAATGAATGAAAGAAACAAATCCAGTGGAAACAGATGGAAACAACCAGCCACTTACTTCACCAACATCCGGTATAATGACAACTTGGATCAAGATGCTGATAGTTTGTGGTCTCCAGTCCTGGGAATTTCACTCATCAGGCTATTTTGTCAAAAACATGACATAAATGAATAAAATGCATAGATAAACAAACTATATCTTGAGTCCTTGCCATGAATTCTCTCTAAAATTCAAAACGATTATTGTAGGCCTACCCTTTGTAGGCAAAAGAAAATGTTTGATTCTTCAGTTGTGAATTATTTTATCCACTTGGAATAACCCTTTGACTCCCTCACCTCTGCTAGCATACTGTCTTGTCATCCATGATAGCAAAACAAAAGCTTAACCCTTTCACTCCCTCTCTCTATCGACTAAAGGGACTACATCCTGTCCTTCAAGAAGCTGATGGGGTGCGGGAATCATGAGGGATTTGGAATTGTTTATTTCAAACAACGATGTCTTAATTTTAGGCAAATTTGGAGTATGATTGTGAGAATGTAGAAGAAAGTCAATACAAGGCATTTGGTTACTGTAGCTGTTGTTTCAGGTAGCTCTGTTGTCAAATGCATTTATTCACTTTGTACAGAAGCAGAAATCATGCCGTGAATTTGGTCATGTCTACTGATGAAGACTGTGGTGATGTCTTTAATGTGGGTATCACGCTGCTGTTGCTTTATACGTGTTTGTGCCTTGTGCAAGTTGTTGCAAATAATGTCTTGTGCTTTGTCTGCTGAGCTGACTGGTGATTTCAAAGAAGCCATTTTCTGTTATGTTTGCTTCAGGAACGACAGGTTTCTGCTGTAATTTGTGCTCTTCATTGGCTGTTAAACATAGCAGCAGTCATCACTCTTGTCGTCTGCGGTTCATTGGCTTTAAAATCAACAGATCTTTGTCGCCTATTGTTTCTGTGTATTACTTAAAGCAGTGTTCTTCATCTTGGCCACTGTAGTAGTAGCTTTTTACAATCTTGCTTGGGATTCTTTAATCTAGAGAATTTGTTATTTTGCCTCTTTGCTTAAAGACCTGCTGTATTGTTTGCTGTCCGTGGACTTAAAAAAACAGCAAGATCCTTGTGGTGTTTTCTGCTGTCGATTGGCTGAAAAAGCAACACATCCTTGTGGTGTTGTGTGCTGTCCATGGACTTAAAAAGCAACACATCTTTGTGGTCTCTGATGTCCATGGACTTAAAAAACAACACATCTTTGTGTCTCTGATGTGCATGCACTTGAAAAGCAACACATCTTTGTGGTCTCTGATGTCTGTGGACTTAAAAAGCAACACATCTTTGTGGTCTCTGATGTCTGTGGACTTAAAAAGCGACACATCTTTGTGGTCTCTGATGTCTGTGGACTTAAAAAGCAACACATTCTTGTGGTGTTTGATGTGCATGCATTTGAAAAGCAACACATCCTTGTGGTGTCTGCTATTAACATGTTTATGTAAACAAAATGACAGTTTATGTGGTGTGTTTTTTTTTTCCACCAGCATCTGTTGTCTTGTCAGTTGTCCATTTACAGCAACAATTTTCCTTTTACTTTAACTGCTATAGTCTTCTGTTATGTTGCTTGCTTTAACTGATCTGTCTTCTGTTGTTTTGTCTGCTAACTGTTAGTGTCTTCTGTTGTGTTGTCTGTGATTACTGATAAGTCTTCTGTTGTGTTGTCTGTTATTACTGATACATCTTCTGTTGTGATGTCTGTGATTACTGATAAGTCTTCTGTTGTGTTGTCTGTTATTACTGTTATAGTATTCTGTTGTGTGTCTGTGATTACTGTTATAGTATTCTGTTGTGTTGTCTGTTGTTACTGCTACAGTCTTCTGTTGTGTTGTCCGTTTTTTAGCAGCTATATTCTCGTATATGTTGTCAGCTGTAACTGCTACAGTCTTCTCTTATGTTTACTTTATGTTTACAGCAACATCGGTTGCATGGTTGACGGCACAAGAAGTCAGTTGTTTGCTTTTTTGCCTACAGAAATAAGAGTTGAAGCATGAGTGTCATGTCCAGTCTGGCTCGGCCATTTGCAGCATTAACCCATGACTCCTTAAGCCTATTCATCTGTTTCCACCAGCTCCCTGCAGAGGGAATGGTGGAAAGAGTCTCAGGGTTAAATCGTTGACCCCGGCAAGGAAAGGGTCAAAAGATTAAAATTTTGACCCCAACAGTCTTGCTGTTTTGACTGGCAGACTTAAGATCCCATTCTGGGTTGACCTCGTCCTTGACAAGAACAAAAGTGAAGGTGATAATGACTTCAGAGTAAGAGTTGTTGTCTACTGTTCATCAGTGTATGAAGCTACAGAGTTCTGTTGTATTGTAGGTGACACTGATTTCAGAGTAACAGTTTCTGCTGTTGATCAGCTTATGAAGCTACAGAGTTCTGTTGTATTGTAGTGACACTGATTTCAGAGTAACAGTTTCTCTTGTTGATCAGCTTATGAAGCTACAGAGTTCTGTTGTATTGTAGTGACACTGATTTCAGAGTAACAGTTTCTGCTGTTGATCAGCTTATGAAGCTACAGAGTTCTGTTGTATTGTAGTGACAACGAGAACATTTCGTGTAAGTTAAACACAGTTTCGGGATTGCATGTTTGGGTACGGCGCTTTATTAAAGCAACACAGTTCTGTTGTGTTATAAAAATGACGGAATGCAATTTTTTTCAAATTAGTAACAGATCATTTTCTGCTGTTCGTTGGTTTATGATGCTGTGGCAGAGTTCCGTTGTGTTTGCTTTTTTCCTTTGGCAAAAGGGTTGTCTTCTCTTCGCTGTTTGTGAGCCTTTCAAAGCAACAGACTTTCTGTCACATTTCTGCTGAAACAGTTTACAGCAATGTCTGATGAATTGTTTGCTGTTGTTTTGGCTTATAGCAGTGTTGGTTATATTGTGTGCTGTTCTTTGATTTACAACAATATGACATTTCCAGTCACAGTTAAATGAAAGAATAGGCTCTGTGTGTGTAGATGTCTGTTTCTGTGTGTGTGTGTGTGTGTGTGTGTGTGTGTGTGTGTGTGTGTGTGTGTGTGTGTGTGTGTGTGTGTGTGTGTGTGTGTGTGTGTGTTGTGTGTGTGTGTTGATCTTTGCTTCAGTGTCAGTAGATGTAGATCTCTCTGTAAAATTCATGGATGAAGTGTCTAAGAAGCTGTTAGTATTTCAGTAGGTTTATTTGGTAATTTACTAATTAGAGTGTCATTTATCTTCACTAAAGACAGTGGGTAACTGTCAAATTAGATTGTCCATCATCTTATCTAAAGAATTCAAGTACTTTACTAAGAGATCTCCTCATGTTGTAGCTACAGATATGGGGTGATTTACTTATTACATTTTCATATATTTTCATACATTTGATGGATGCGGTTGTATTGTGGGTAAATGTCTAATTTCCAGTTGGAATGTACTAGATTCAATCTGCCTGGATACCTTCATGTGATGAGTAAAGGGTGGAGATTTTTTCATCTCTTGGCTGAACATGTGTTCAGACCCGCTAGTGCCTGAACCTCAAGTGTGTGTATACCATACATGTATGTTCTGGTTTGAGAAATGTGTTTATTTTGATGTAACACTGATTAGGTTATTAGATGTTCTGGCTCAAGAAACTGGATAATTTACAAATAAGGTTACCCTGTCCCCTAGCATAAGAAATTGGATAATTTTCTGATTAGGTTATTCTGTCGTCTAATGTGATAAACTGGATAATTTACTGATTAGGTTACCCGTGTCCCCTAGCATAAGAAATTGGATAATTTACTGATTAGGTTATCCTGTCTCCTAATGTAAGAAACTGGATAATTTAACTGATTAGGTTATCCTGTCTCCTAATGTAAGAAATTGGATAATTTGATTGTCCTGAATTATGGTTTTGAATCCCTGTCCCCTAGCATAAGAAATTGGATAATTTACTGATTAGGTTATCCTGTCTCCTAGCATAAGAAACTGGATAATTTACTGATTAGGTTACCCTGTCCCCTAGCATAAGAAACTGGATAATTTACTGATTAGGTTATCCTGTCTCCTAATGTAAGAAATCGGATAATTTACTGATTAGGTTATCCTGTCTCCTAATGTAAGAAATTGGATAATTTACTGATTGGGTTACTCTTTCTCCTAGCATAAGAAATTGGATAAATTACTGATTAGTTTACCCTTTCTCCTAATGTAAGAAATTGGATAATTTACTGGTTAGGTTATCCTGTCTCCTAACATAAGAAATTGGATAATTACTGATCAGGTTACCCTATCTCCTAGCGTAAGAAATGAATAATTTACTGATTAGGTTAGTTTTGGGCAATGTACTGATAAGTGTCAATATCTCTTAGCTATTTAAAGTGGTATTGTGCTAACTATCTTGCAGTATCTCCTAAAGGAATTGGTATTGTACTAATTATCTTGCAGTATTTCTTGGGTAAAGAAACTGGATAATGTACTCATTAGGTTCCAGTATCTCTTACACAAGAAACTGGTCATGTACTAACTAAATAAGTTGCATTATCTCTTTGCTAAAAATCGGGTAATGTACTAATTAGGTCGCAGTATCTTTAAGGTAAACAAAGTATGTAATGTATTTTACCCAAACACTGTAAAAGGGTAATTTATTAATCAGGTTACCCAGTATCCTGACCGAAGGAAACAAAGTTATTGATGTATTATATTTCCTTGTCTCCAAGATAAAGAATCTGGGTAATGAGTCATGGAAGTTCCCCAGTACCTTCTCAGGAGAATTGGGTCATTGACTGTGTTGAAGGAAATTGGGTCTGTGATTAGTTAAATACCCCTGTGAAAGAAAAGTGGGTTATTGACTAATTAGCATGCCCCACACTGAAAGAGACCAAGTCATTGACTAGTTAGATTGCCCATATTAAAAAAGAAAGTAAACTTGGTCATTGACTAACTAGGTTGCCTTATGTTATAGACAACTGGTTCGTTGACTAATTAGATTGCCCTTAAAGGCAACTGATTTATTGACTAAGTTGTCCGCATGTTAAAGAAAACTGGGTCATTGAGTAATTAAGCACGCCCCAATTTGAAAGAAACTGAATCATTGACTAATTAGATTGCCCATGTTGAAAAAAGACAACTTGGTCAATGACTGACTAGGTTGCCTTATGTTAAGATAACTGGGTCATTGACTAATTAAGTTGTCTGCATATTAAAGAAAGTTGGATCATTGACTAATCAGGATGCCCCCATGTTAAAGAAACTTGGGTCAATGACTAATTAGGTAGCTCCATTCCAATGAAAACTTGCTTGTTGACTAATTAGGTAGCCCCATGTCTTTGAAAACTGGGTGCTAATTAGGTACTCCATGTCAAAGAAGACTGAGTCATTGAGTAATTAATAATTAGCCTGCCCCATGTCAATGAAAACTGGGTCATTAACTAATTAGGTTCCCATGTTAAAGAAAACTAATAAGATTACCCCATGTTAAAACTGGGTCATTAACTGATTAGTCATGTGGGTGATTAGTAATGTCCCTAATACTTGTACTAGCCAGATGCGATAGTGTAATCGTTGTTTTTCTGTGTGGAGAATGGCAGCACTCGTGTAGATGCATCATTATCTAACAGACACAACAATTACACTCAGGCAGAGTGAGAGAGAGATAGGGCCGGGAATGTCATGAACATTTTCTTGACTGTTGAACTGGTTTCTATCCTACTATCACTATCAGTGTAGATGATAGGTATCCTGAGACAACATGATGGTGTATTATAATCTTAAGACAGCTTTACAGACATGCCCAGTTCATTTTGAACTCGAGGTGTGCTTTACATAAATGTCATCAGGTGTAGCTTGACATGCATTAATGTTATCCAAAACAAGTGTGACTGCCTGCGTTCAAGCAAACAGGAACCAGAAAAAACACGAAAGAAGAATACGAAAGTGTATTTAATATGACAAGACAAGACCCAGGTGCAAATTTTCGGCCAGCTGGCCTTTGTCAAGCGTAAGATTACAAACAAACAAACACCAGATACAAAAATTATTAGAAAAAGACTGAAACTTCCCTGCTGCTGTGTGTCCAGTGTGATTCCTCTTCGCACGTTGGACACAGCAGCAGGGAAGTTTCAGTCTTTTTCTAATAATTTTTGTATGTGGTGTTTGTTTGTTTGTTTGTAATCTTACACTTGACAAAGGCCAGTTGGCTGAAAATTTGCGCCTGTCTTGTCTTGTATTAAATACACGTTTGTATTCTTCTTTCATGTTTTTTCTAGTTCATGCATTAATGTGTTCACTGCAGCTTTCTGTGGTAAAGAGATGTGTAACATTGACTACTAACAGTCACTGTTTATGCCGGTCAGTCAAGTGTGTTGTTTCCTTTGTTCCAGCAGATAGAGGGTGGGAACATGGGCATCAGCCATTGACTTAAGAAAAACAAAATGAGAAAATGTGTTTTATTGACAAATCAAAATAGGTGGACGGTTTTGGCCTACAGGCCTTGTGCATGGAAGACAATTAAGAAATGAATTCACTAAATTGAGGACAAAAGCAACAGATAAAAAAAAATAGGTTCCCTTATAGGAGAACTCTTTTTGTTGAGCTGGAGACGATCACAGTTTTGTCACTGCTTTGAGCATGTAGCAAGTTGTAAATGTGTCATTGCTTTGAGTATGTAGCAAGTTGTTGATGTGTCATTGCTTTGAGCATTTAGCCAGTAATTGATGTGTCTCATTGCTTTGAGCGTGTAGCAAGTTGTTGATGTGTCTCATTGTTCTGAGCCTTTAGCAAGTTGCTGACGTGTCTCATTACTTCGACCATTAACAAGTTGCTGATGTCTCATTATTTTGAGCATTTAGCAAGTTATTAATGTGTCTCATTGCTTTGAGCATGTAGCAAAGTTTTATTAAATAGTGTCTCATTGCTTTTTAGCATGTAGGCAAGATTATTAATGTGTCTCATTGCTTTGAGCATGTAGCAAGTTGTTGATGTGTCTGATAATTTTGAGCATGTAACAAGTATGTGTTGTGTGTTATGATGTATGGTGGATGTAAATTCTGAACAAACATTTATGAAATGAGAAATAATGAATATGGGCCTACATCTCTCTGCAACCCAATTCAGCGGAGTCATGTTTCCACTCATGTGTCAGTTTAAGTGGGCTGCAGAAAATCATTTGATTTTCCAGTAGCAGAACTAAATTATAGGTAGCTTTGAGTTATAATAAAAGTGAAATGAGAGTAAGTGAAGTTGTTACTGAGACTAGTCTCAGAAACTAACTTACTAAATTTTCACCTGACTCACTAGGCTATGAGGCAGTGGATAGAATTTTATCCTGAAGAAACTTATTTTTTGTGTGCCAAGATGGTGAGCGAGTTTGAGCAGGCAGATGTGCCATTAGTGGTCGGCTGCATCGTTTTTTGGGCCATGTCCATGAAGACATGTCATTTTGTCAAATTATTAAAGCATTTTTATTGTTTCAGTGGATAGGAGGAGTGAGAGAGAGAGAGAGAGAGAGGAGGAGAGAGAGAGATGTGTGTGGGTGTGTGTGGTGGGGTGTGTGTGGGTGTCGTGGTGCTGGCGCGATTTGCAGTAATCTGGTTACTTGTTAAGTAAAAACATTTCAAACAGTTTTTTTTTAGTGTGTTCAGTTATACATGTTGCTTTGAAATGCAGTTACAATTTGGTGACCTTGAAAATAATTAGAGAATAAAAGTGTGTGGAGATAAAACTTTTAATTTTTAATTTTTTTTGCAAAATAAAAGAGTTGTTGGGTTGTGGTTAGGAGAAGCTGCTTGAGATGAAAATGCAAAATTGCATAGGAAATAGAATCTCTCGAAAAAATAAAAGTGTCATACAGAATCCCATACCTTATCATGCAATGCTCAAGCATAACATTTAAACCTTTTTCCTTTTTTTCCCAGCAGTGTTTTTATATTATTCCTTTCTTCTCCCACATTCACACAGCATTTGGTGTTTTAGTTTGATTTGTTGCTTTCTGTGTGATCGTGCTGTTTCTGTCAGACAGCTTTTACTGTCCTGATCGTCACAGTCTCTTTTTTCCTCCTGAAACAAAAATGTATTTTGTTAGCATTTTAATGTCTTGATTCTGCCCCCTTGATAGTATGAGCATTTATTTATTTAATGCCCTATTTTTTTATTTTTTTTTTACTTCAACTTCACTCTGACATTGTGCAATTTTTGTCCCGATCCCCCCCCCCCCCAACTCCCCTCTTAAATCCTGATCCCCCTCCCCCCCCCCAAAAAAAAGAATCCCCTCTTAAATCCTGATCCCCCAAATCCCCCATTAAATCCTGACCCCCCAGTCCCTTCTTAAATCCTGACCCCCCCCCCCCCCCCAAATCCCCTCTTAAATCCTGATTCTCCCCTCCATCTCTTAAATCCTGATCCCCCTCCCCCCAACTCCCCTCTTAAATCCTGATTCTCCCCTCCATCCCCTCTTAAATCCTGAACCCCCTCCCCCTCTTAAATCCTGATCTCCTGTCCTCCCCCCAATCCCCTCTTAAATCCCAATCTCCACCCCCCCCCCCCCAATCCCCTCTTAAATTAAAGCCAGTCGTACATGAACTGCTGCTTAGACAAAATGGTTTACTTTTGGTATAATGCGTACCTCTGTAACGATGGCTTTCTTGCTTGTCTGAAGAAAAGGGCTGTCTTTATTTATCTATTTCAGAGCTAGAAGCAGGCTGTGTTAGGTTTGTGTGTCTGTTTTTCTGTGCATTTTAATACTTTGGCTTGTGTGTATGGATGTAAGAGGGAACGTCATTACGAATAATATGTTCAGTTTAGGTCACAGCTTCTTATTGTAAGAGGATTTACATACAGATACATGTGAAATATATTTAATGTAATATGTAATATTTCATCAGATAAAGCATCACATATCATTTAACTATATAAAATGTTTTGTCGTAACCATACCCAGTATTTTCAGAACTTCGTATATATACATACCCAGGTTAAACGGAATAGTTCCAGTACGTGCAGACATTAGTAAAGTATTGCAAATTTACGCTTGTCTTGTAAGGACAACTTCATTTTCTTTAGCCATATTAGAATTAATACTTGCATTCCTTATTATTTCATTTTTGTCTTCTTATTGTGTACATAAAGCAACGGCAAGCAACGTCAGAGACACCAAATTTGTGAAAACATTTTTAATAAGTCTGTTCATTTTAAGTGAGTGTGTGTGTGTGTGTGTGTGTGTGTGTGTGTGTGTGTGTGCGAGTGAGAGAGGAGAGAGAGAGAGAGAGAGAGCCAAACACGAGTTTAGTTAAAACACTCTTCATAAATCTTTTCATGTGAGTGAGAGAGAGAGATTATTTAACAGAGTGCAAGTGGAGACTGAGAGTTTTGTTGCATTTACCGTGTGGGTTGTTTCCCCAGCCTGGGGACTTGTGTTCATTTATTACGTTGCCAGGAAAAACGATCACAGTTCCATGATTATATTGGCCAGCTACTACTAATAATTGTACATAAGAGTTGTGTATTATACAAGAACCCTGTCACTCCCTGACCCTATCCACCAGCTTCCAGCAATTCCTTTCACCCCCTCGCCCAGTCCACCAGCACTCCTGTAGGTGGACAGGGTGACTGAATGAAACAAGTTTATAGGAAGCTGGTGGACTGGGTGAGGTTGTGAAGAGGTCAAGTGAATTGATCAATGCTCATGTACATAGATGTTGGATGATTGCCCCTGTCCATACACTAGATTGTGTCCCTTTGTTCTGTACGCACGTGGCGGCGCCTCACGTGTTGGGGGCGCTGTGTTTTGTCCATGTTGTGTTTTTAGCGTGGTGATGTCAGGTGGCTGGTGCTGGTTGTCTGTAAGCCCCGCCTTTTTTAGCGTCAGACTGAAGGAATAAAGAAACTCAGATCATGTTATTTTGTAGTTGTCTCTCTGTTTCTTTGGTGTGTGTGTGTGTGTGTGTGGCTGCTCTTTGCATGTAAATGTGTGTATGTCAGTGTGTTTGTGTGTGTGTGCCTGCTCTGTACATGTGTGTGTGTGTGTGGTGTGTGTGTAAATACAATTCGTGTGTGTGTGTGTGTGTGTGTGTGTGTATGTAAGCAGTGGTGTGTGTGTCTGTGTGCGTGCATGCATATGTAAGCACAGTTTGTGTGTGTGAAGGTACACTGTTGTAGGTCTACATCATTTAAAAATACATACGCATGGGTATACACACAAACATAGAAAAGTGACTGATATTAAATGATAACAAGACTGTGCAGTATAAAACTTGACAAACAACTCACAATATAAACACACACATATATATATACATGCAATGTGTGTGTGCATGTAGTTAACAGCTAGTCATTGATGCTCTACACACATAGTAATACAAGCATATTAAAAACAAACAGATGAACCATGACAAGCAGAAAGAAGGTATATAAAAAAAATTTAAAAAAAGAAAAGCATCAAGCCTAAATCAATTTTTGAGGAATTCAACAGTCATGAGCGTGAAGGGAAAACTGGGGGGCTTGGAAAATAACAGAAAAAACAACAACCCACAAACGTGTAACACCTTGGCCAGTCTAACAAAGATGGAACTTATACAGACATTGATAACAGCAGCCACAAGGCCAAGCTTTCATAGGAAATTATATACAAAAAAAAAAAATGATAATCGGTATGAGAAAAACAAATGTTGCACAGGAAACATTGATTCTCAATGATTTTGACAGACACTGCCGATCTTAATGCTCCAACCATTCTAGTGGTGTCAGCTTAGTGTTTCATAGATCCCATTCCTCTCCCTCCCCCCCCCCCCTCCAACCCTCTGCTACCCATTTTAAGACCTATCCAGCGCGAAGGGTGTTGCGCATGCGAAATGAGTCTCCCAGATAATGAATGACTTGTGTGGAACGCATATGGAGTTGTCCAAGCGCAATGAATCTTCTCTTGAAGAAGTTTTAAACTGCCGAGAGTTGGAGATCTTCAGGTATTGCGTATGAGCAGACTGACCGCTGACATCTTTCTACCGAGGTGGTTTCATCATGGACATCATATGTATATTACCAGTTTCTGTCTTCACGTCTCTATGTGACTCACTCCACTTTCTCTGCTCACATCCCCCCCCCCCTCTCCCATTCACTTCCATCCCTTCTTTCTTCCATGTCTCCAATGAAAGCCTGCAACTTGCCCTGTTAGTGGCTCTGTGGCATCTTTATTCCCGTCTGCAATGGCACTAAAAGACAGGCTGCACGTGCTCTCTGTTCTCCGTCTTCTTATGTTCACCGCCTACAGGCCTCATCTGGCGTTGCATGTGGCCGATTTTGCCCCCCCACCCTCTCACCCCCACATCGCCCCGTGTCCTCCCATTTGTCATAACAACAAGACGTTTAGCCGACTGCGGCTCAGCTGACGACCAAACTCCTTGAACTGGTTATGAAAAACTAAGTCGTGTAATTCATTCCTTGCTTTAAGACATCCTTAGCTGTCTTCTTCTTCTTACCGTCTTCTCCTTCTTTTTCTTCTACTACTCTCCCTCCTCGTCCTCGCCTTCCTCCTCCTTGTTCTCCTCCTCCTCCTCCTCCTCCTTCTTCTTCTTCTTCTTCTTCTTCTTCTTCTTCTTCTTCTTCTTCTTCTTCTTCTTCTTCTTATTCTTGCCGCCTTCTTCTTCTTCTTCGTCTTTTTCTTCTTCTTCTTGCCATCTTCTTCTTTTTCTTGCCGTCTTCTTCTTCTTCTAGCCATCAGCTCATGGGTTTATGTGCAGGCTTAAGGCTTGTGCCATGATCACCATACACACGGCACATGTGACGTTAGTGCATATGGAATTCGTTCCGAGCGCGGAGACTTCAACTTGAGAAACTGAAACGGAGAGCTCAAGCAAGGACACCGTGACCAGGGAAGACCATTAAAGCTACACAAGGATACTCTGAAGGCCAGTCATATCACTGTGACATCAACACCACTGACTGGGAAGACATTGACGGTAATAGAGCGAGGTGGCGACCACAGACATTGTAGGCCTACATCCCACACAGCTGGAATAGGGATCAAAGTGCGCGTGAGTACAACTTGTACATGATGGGTGTAGACTGAATATCATGCACGTACCAACAGGATTGTACACGCAGTCATGCGATCTGTTTTGTTGAGTTTAAAGTCCTACCACTCTCAGAGTGTATGAGGACTAGCTATAAGAATGTTGCTCAAAGAAGACTCAAAATGATTTTGGTTGCATTGTGAGATACCGATGCTATCGTCGGATTCTGTGTAGTCATGCGATCTTCCGCTCAGATGCTCTTACATAAGATCTCTGTGATGGCGACAGTAGGGCACGCGTGGCATAGTGAGATTTGAACAGCATAGAACGGCTGCGTGTAGTATAATTTATATAAAGTTACTATACTCAGCCGTTCTATGCTGTTCAGATCTGACTATGCCACGCGTGCCCTACTGTCGCCACCACATACATCTTATGTAAGACAGGGCTTAAAACAGGAGGAAAAAAACACTGAAACTAGGGGGGGGGGGGGGGGGGGGGCTATGAACGCTTGCAAGCCGATCACGGATGCCTTGCTCCTTTCGGCTTTTTTTTTTTTCTTTCTTTTTTTCTTTTTTTTTTTGACAAACCGAAATCGCGGAATTCCGCCCAGACGCGGAACGTTTTGAGCCCTGGTAAGAGCATCTGAACGGAAGATCGCATGTTTTGTGTTTGCCTCTTTTAACACTGTCTTGTTTGTTTTCTTTGCTTTCCCTGGAACTCTTCTTCTAAGAAAGCACATTTCAGCCGTCTCAGTCTTGTTCTGACTGTACATGTTGACTGTCAAGGCTTCATATCCGCGATGTACACAAACAAGCTTGGTATGACACCATTAACATTGCTAACACCACCCAATCTACATGTATCAACTGTTCCACGTTTATTTATTCTG
>CM060306.1:116928203-116930703 GCA_030674185.1 Monoplex corrugatus | reverse complement strand
ACACACACACACACACAACACAAACGAAAAGAACATATAGCGAAGAAGTCGCAGGAGACACAGAGGTCGTGGAGCAACAGCCAGCGATAGTTGACATTTGTGCTAGGAGATCAGGAGTTTATTCAAGAAAGGATCACAGAACTCAGACAATTCCATATGCGCTTCACCCAAATCTGCCAGCAATTCTCCGGCAGATTCTTTGAGCCTGCACAAAATCCAAATCACTGGCATGGTCTTGGAGGTGGAGCGGGAAGTAGGGGGAGAGAAGAAGACAGAACCTATAAAACACTGAGCTGACTCCACCAGGACAACTGAAATGTTTATTAATTTAAGACGGACCGCGAACAGGCCAGCTCTTTTTATGTTGCAGACTGGAATTTGAGTTTGAACTCAAGACATGGGATGTCTTCATTCTACGGCTCCGTTATAAGGGCCAGCAAATGTTAGGATGGGAGAGAAAGGAAAAGATCTGATGATAAACGTGTGGACACCCACAACAGGAAAGCTGGAGGGAAAGGGAGCACCAGGTAGACCCAGGGAGAAAATATTGGACGGACTTGCAGAGTGGCTGAGGACAGAGAGGGTGGGAGATGTGCTTTCAGCAACAAGGGATAGATTCGTATGGAGGACCATGATCGCCAACGCCATGCTGCAGGGCACATGATGATGATGATGATGATGATGATGATGATGATGATGATCTAGGCTGCTTGTTTGAGTGTCTCTGTGTCTGCTCGGCATACCGATGGGTGATTGTGTGCAGAAGGGGTTAGGTGTATGCCATACTGTTTGTGCAGTCTGTACCGTTTGTATGTGCGGACGTAGAGTTGCGTGTTTTTTGGCTGGCCATGACAATCTTCTGGGGAGCATTCGATGGTGGTTTCCGTGTGTGTGTGTTGTGTGTTTGTGTTGTGTTGTGTTGTGTTGTGTTGTGTTGTGTGTGTGTTGTGTGTTGTGTTTGTTTGTGTTGTGTGTGTTGTTTGTGTTGTGTGTGTGTGTGTGTGTGTGTGTGTGTGTGTTGTGTTTGTGTGTGTGTCTGTGTGTGTGTGTGTGTGTC
Organism: Monoplex corrugatus; assembly: GCA_030674185.1. Classification (NCBI taxonomy): domain Eukaryota; kingdom Metazoa; phylum Mollusca; class Gastropoda; order Littorinimorpha; family Ranellidae; genus Monoplex; species Monoplex corrugatus. The sequence goes on along the minus strand of CM060306.1, from coordinate 116,929,646 downwards.
TGTGTGTGTATCTCTGTGTGTCTGTGTGTGTCTGTCTCTGTCTGTCTGTCTCTAACCATCTGTCTCTCTGTCTGTCTCTGTCTGTCTGTCTGTCTCTCTGTCTGTCTCTAACTCTGTCTCTCTGTCTCTCTGTCTGTCTCTGTCTGTCTGTCTCTCTCTCTCTCTGCTGGCGGGAAAGAGAACACAAGGTAGACCCAGGGAGAAAATATTGGATGGACTTGCAGAGTGGCTGAGGACAGAGAGGGTGGGAGATGTACCTGCAGTGACAATGGACAGATTTGTATGGAGGGCCATGATCACCAACGCCACGCGGCAGGGCACATGATGATGATGATGATGATGATACTTGCGTATGTCTGCGCTCGTGCGAGTGAAGGTGCGAGTGTAAAGCAGTTGTACAGGTGGTTGACAGTAGAATGGGTCGTGTGGCTGACTTTAACCCTTTGACTCCCTCACCCTATCCACCAGCTGTGACTTTTTTTTTTTTAGGATTATCGCACTTTGTGAAATTTTCATTGCGCTCACCTTTCTTTTTCTTTCTTTGTATTTTTCTTTTTTTTTTTTTTTTTTTTTGGGGGGGGGGATCTCATTTCTACGTCACCTTAATGGTCACAGAAGCCACCTGTCAAAACTTAACCCTTTCACTCTCTCACCATATTCACCAGCTGCAAAAAAAACTTTTTACTGGTGGATTGGGGGGGGGGGGGGGGGGAGTCAAAGCGTTAGGTGGTCATTCGCTACTGTGACTGATAATGTCGAAAGTTGATGGATAGGTTGAGGGAATCAAAGGTTAAGTTTCTAGTTTGAGGGAGTCAAAGGTTAACTTTCTGACTCGCTACCAGGGCAGTAAGCGGTGGATAGGTTGAATGAGTGAAAGGGTTAAAATTAACAGTCAGAACACAAAAGGGCGCAGAAACGGCACAGAGCGAGATGGTGTCAGGGTGAATCGTCTTGTATGTCCACACTGGGATTAAGGGATTAACTGTACTAATGCCACCCTCCCCTCTATTTGCCACCCACAAAGCGCGTAGGTCAAGGGCACAGTGGCCACGACAATACGTTTTACGACTGTACCCCAGGGTGCACCCCCACCCCATCCCCACCTCTCACCCCACCCCATCCCCACCTCTCACCCCCACCCCCAACACATCATCCATTTTCATACTCGATGAAGATTCAAGAATTTTGTTGTTGTTGTCATTGTTGTTGTTGTTGTTTCGTTGGGGCATGGTGACACCTCAAATATCTGTCTAATGGTTGGGATGGTGATGGATGCAGTTTTCATCAAGTCTTCTCTGTTGTGCCAGAACTGCACCATTTGGCCACATTACTACAGATGCATCCGAAACAAGTGTGACTGCCCGCGTTCAAGCAAACAGGAACCAGAAAAAACACGAAATAAGAATACGAACGCGTATTTTAATACAACAAGACAAGACAGGC
>CM060306.1:116920703-116923203 GCA_030674185.1 Monoplex corrugatus | reverse complement strand
CACACACACACACACACACAGACACAGACACAGACACAGACACAGACACACACACACACACACACACACACACACACACACACACACACACACACACACACACACACACACACACACAACACACAAATCAAGATCGTTGCGCAGTTCTAATAATCCCACTTTTTATACAAACATTTACTACAGAAAATCCAAATATTGTACTTCTCAAGGGCACTGTAACCTTGAAGAAGCATCAGATAGAAAAATAATACGATGTGAAGCAAGCTTAAATTAATGGTGGACGTGCCACAAAACTGAAAACGATAAAGTCATCGTCAGAGGTTACTGAAAAAGTGCTGTTCCCACACATTCCTGACAGTGCTGTTTTAGGAGAAGAGTGGCAGAATGATTCAGACGTTTAACTGCCAATAACTAAAAGTCGAGGTTCCAGGGTTCGTTTCCCATGACTTTTCTCCTGAGTTTGACAGGAAATTGAAATGAAGGTCTAGTACTTCTGAAGAGGACCAAAAATGAGTCGGACCCGTGTGCCTTCTGGCCTGCGCACGCTGAAAGATCCCACGGCAATTGAAAACCGTGAAGAGCAGGGCATTCGCTCTACTGCCCTGGCATAAAGTATGGGAGAGATGGGTTCATGTTCCAGGTTCCTCCACTTTAAGGCCATTTAACCTTTTTGCCTTTCTGAATTCTTGATTAAAAAATTAATGGGTGGCGCCGCACCACGGCGACGCGCTCGCAATGTGGACAGCGACCCTAGTTTCACATGGTAAATGCAATTGACAAAGAAATGAATGCTAAATCTAATACTAATACTAATATTAATACTAACACTAATACTAACACTAATACTAATACTAATACTAAAACTGCTGTATTCTTTTTTTTTTTTTTTTTTGGTATGGATTGGAACCTACAGCCTTCCAGTCTTCGGTCTATTGTTGTAATTTCTGCACTAGGATGACTGGTTGTTCGCTGCAAATATTAACATGTACGTTTTCCAGTTGGGTCAGTGGGCCTCAGTAGCTCAGTTGGTTTGAGCGTTGGATTCACATTGCCTTCTCACTGTCCCATCTTAACATCATTGTTGTTCTGGTGGTGTCAGTATAGGATCAGATAAGTCCCCCTTCCCCCACTTCACTGGGATAGTTATCCCCGTCGGTCATATCACCTGAGGTGGGTGCCGACGTAAAAACAACCAAATCAATCAATCAATTAGTTGGGGTCCAGTGCAGCACGTGTTTCTACAACAGCGTCGCAGTACGGCACTGAAGGGCTGGTCGTTGCTTCCGAAGTCTAGGAAAACTTCATTCATTGTACTCTTGAATCATCTACCCCTGATTTCTCTGTGTTTGATTATTTAAACACAGTGTATTTTCCCTTCTCTTTCAGTTGATGAATTCTATGCGTTTTATAGAGTTCGTTCGTAGTTAAGTTGTGTGTGTGTTTGTCTATATTGATCTTGGCCGGTTCGCCGCCCATCTTAACCCTTTGACTCCCACACCCTCTTCACCAGCTTCCTGCATTGTCAACCATGGTAGTAAATCAAAATCTTGATCGTTTGACTTCCTCACTCTAGCACTAGCTTCCTGCAGGAAAGCGGTGGATAGAGTGAGGGAGTCCAAGGGTTAAGTTTTTGCAGTTGGTGGATAGGGTGTGGAAGTCAAAGGGTTAACAAGCATTTTTGACATTTGGGGTTCAGTGTAGCGAGTGTTTCTGTAACAGCGTCACAGTACGGCACTGAAGGGGCTGGTCGTTGCTTCTGAAAGTCCAGAGAAACTTCATTCATTGTACTGTTGAATCATTTCCCCCTGATTTCTCTGTGTTTGATTATTTAAACGTAGTGTACTTTTCCCCCTTTTACTTTGTATTGATGAATTCTTTTATTGCATTTTATCGGGTTTGTTCGTTGTTTAGTTGTGTGTGTTTGTCTATATTGATATAGGCCGTTCGCTGCCCATCTTAACCCTTGACTCCTGCACCCTGTCCACCAGCTTCCTGCATCATCAACCATGCTAGCAAAGCAGAAACATGATCCTTTGACTCCCTCACCCTATCTACCACCTTCTTGCAGGAGATAGAGTGAGGAAGTCAAAGGGTTAAGTTTTTGCAGTTGGTGGATAGGGTGTGAAAGTCAAAGGGTTAACAAGTAGTTTTCCATTTGGGGTTGAGTGTGGCGAGTGTTTCTGTAACAGCGTCACAGTACGGTACTTAAGGGCTGGTCGTTGCTTCTGAAAGTCCAGACAAACTCCATGCGTTGTACTGTTGAATCAATTCCCCCTGGTTTCTCTGTGTTTGATTATTTAAACGTAGTGTACCTTTTTCCCCTTTCCTTTGTATTGATGAATTCTTTTACTGCATTTTGTCGGGTTTGTTCGTTGTTTAGTTGTCTGTGTGTGTTTGTCTATATTGATATTGGCCGGTCCGCTGTCCATCTTAACCCTTTGACTCCCGCACCCTGTCCACCAGCTTCCTGCTTAGTCGACCATGCTAGCAAAGCAAAAAC
>CM060306.1:116910703-116915703 GCA_030674185.1 Monoplex corrugatus | reverse complement strand
GTCGTCGTCGTCATACTACTACTACTAGTCTTCCTCCTTCTAGTACTATTACTTCGATTACTACTACTACTGCTGCTGCTACTACTACCACTACTACTACTACTACTCCCTCTACTACTATTACTTCGATTACTACTGCTACTGCTACTACCACTACTATTACTACTACTACTATTACTTCGATTACTACTACTACTACTACTGCTGCTGCTACTGCTACTACTACTACTACTTCTACTACTATTACTTCGATTACTACTACTACTTCTACTACTATTACTTCGATTACTACTACTACTACTTCTACTACTACTGATGATGATGATGATGATGATGGTGATGATGATTTGTAATACGCCTACCCCCCCCCACCCCCCCGTATCTGGAATATACTCTAGGGAAGTTGATAGAACTCTGAAAATTCCATATGTATCCATTTGTGTCATTGTGGGAACGTGTGTATTCGGGTGTGTGTGTGTGTGTGTTGTGTGTGTGTGTTGTGTGTGTGTGTGTGTGTGTGTGTGTTGTGTGTGTGTGTGTGTGTGTGTGTGTGTGTTTGTGTGTGTGTGTGTGTGTGTGTTTGTGTGTGTGTGTGTGTGTGTGTGTATGTGTGTGTGTGTTTGTGTGTGTGTGTAGTATATGTGTGTGTGTTTGTGTGTGTATGTGTGTGTGTATGTGTGTATGTGTGTGTGTATGTGTGTGTATGTGTGTGTTTGTGTGTGTGTGTGTGTGTGTGTTTGTATGTGTGTGTGTGTGTGTTGTGTGTGTGTGTGTGTGTGGGCGCGTGTGCATGTGTGTGTGCACGTGTGTGCTGTGTGCGTGTGTGCTGTGTGTGTGTGTGTGCACGTGTGTGCTGTGTGTGTGTGTGTGTGTGTGTGCGCGCTGTGTGTGTGAGCACCTGAACGGGCAATGCCATGGAGTCAATAGATTCTTACTGTCTTCATTCCACACCTGTCCATGGACTCTATGGCATTGACCTCCAGGTGATGTTGACCCTCAGATCATCTTCCATGCAGGTGGTCACTCTCCAGCCTGACCAGTGTGACACCTGTAATCCTCCTTGACAGACAATGGTCACCCTCCTGTCTGACCTTTCCTGCTGTGTTCATAGTCAATTCTCTCTGTCCTAGGGCTGATTTATCTGTCTGTCTTTGCGCCAGATTGCCTCGCTGTCTTTACCTGGACAAATTATCTGTCTGTCTGTCTGGCTGGCTGGCTGGTTCATGGTCAGATTGTCTGTCTGTCTGCCTGCTTGCCTCTCTGTCTGTTTATATGTCTGTCTGTCTGGCTGGCTGGTTCATGGTCAGATTGTCTGTCGGCCTGTTTGTCTATCTACCTGCCTGCTTGCCTCTCTGTCTGTTTATATGTCTGTCTATTGTCTGTCTTTCTGTTTGTCTTTATTTTACTTTTTAAAATTTTTTATTTCACTTTGTTTTTATTTTATTTTATTTTATCTTATTTTATTTCATTTTGTTTTGTTTCAATTTATTTTATTGCGTTTTATTTTATTTTGATAAGACCGATGAGAGAGCACCAGGTAGACCCAGGGAGAAGATATTGGACGGACTTGCAAGGTGGCTGAAGACAAAGAGGGTCGAAGAGGTGCTTGAGGCAACAACGGACAGAAACAGATGGAAGGCCATGATCGCCAACGCCATGTGGCAAGGCACTTGATGATGATGATGATGATGATGGGGATTCGAACCCAAAACCTTCCAGTCGATAGTCCGTTGCAACTACCACACCACAACGACTGGGGGTTCTGTGTCTATACTTGTATCTGTCAGTCATTACCTATGTTGTGATCACTGGTGGCATCCCGCTGTCATCACACCCCCTCATCCCCCCCCTTCCTGTCCACTCCAGACTGACCAGTGGAAAGGCCGTGTGTTGACTGACGATAAGGGAAGACAGGGGATCGTTACCTTCTGGTGATCCGGCCAGCAGGTGGTCACCCTGCACCCTGATATGTCTGTGACACCTGTAATCCCCCTGTCACACACTGGTCACGTCTGCTATCTGTCGTCTCCTTTTGTCTCTCTGTCTCTGTCACACACTCTCTCTCTCAAAACAAAAAAGAAAAAAAAAAGAAAAAAGGAGAAATAGTCTCTCTCTCTCTCTCTCAATTCCCTAAAAAAAAGAGAATTAAAAAAGAAAAAATGGGGTCACTCTCTCTTTTCAAAAAAGAAGAAAAAGGGAGGAAAAATGCTCTCTCCCTCTCTCTCTCTCTCTCTCTCTCTCTCTCTCTCTCTCTCTCCCTCTCTCTCTTTCTCTTCTCCCTCAAAAAACAAAAAAAAAGAAAGAAAAAAAAAAGAAAACTGATCTCTCTCTCTCTCTCTCTCTCTCTTTCGCTTGCTCGCTCGCTCTTCTGAGTCTCTTGAAACTACACCACTCTACCAAACATTAACATTAATTCTGTTACAGTACTATCAAAGACTACAAATACACATCTATTCCTGTTACAATACTACCAAAGATTACACATTCTATTCCGTTACAGGACTGCCAAAAATTACTACGTTCTTATTCATTGTTAAAGTACTGCCAAAGATTACACATTCTATTCCTGTTACAATACTGCCAAAGATTACACATTCTATTCCTGTTACAAGATACATTATCCAACAGATTACACATTTATTCCTGTTACGATACTACCAAAGATTACACATTCTATGTCTGTTACAGAACTACAAAGATTACACATTTATTCCTGTTACGATACTACCAAAGGTTACACATTCTATTCTGTTACAGAACTACAAAAGATTACACATTTATTCCTGTACGATACTACCAAGATTACACATTCTATTCTTAGATTACAGATAACTTTATTCTGACAACTAAGATTACACATTTATTCCTGTTACGTACTACCAAAGATTACACATTCTATTCTGTTACAGTAACTACAAAGATTACACATTTATTCCTGTTACGATACTACCAAAGATTACACATTCTATTCCTGTTACAGAACTACAAAGATTACACATTCTATTCCTGTTACGATACTACCAAAGATTACACATTCTATTCTGTACGACTACAAGATTACCATTTTTCTGTACATACTACAAAGATTACACATTCTATTCCTTTACATAACTACCAAAGATTACACATTCTATTCCTGTTACAGTACTACCAAAGATTACACATTCTATTCCTGTTACGATACTACCAAAGATTACACATTCTATTCCTGTTACAGAACTACCAAAGATTACACATTCTATTCCTGTTACAGAACTACCAAAGATTACACATTCTATTCCTTAGTATACCTAAGATTAACATTCTATTCCTGTAGAAACTACCAAAGATTACACATTCTATTCCTGTTAGACAAACTACCAAAGATTACACATTCTATTCCTGTTAGAGAACTACCAAAGATTACACATTCTATTCCTGTTAGAAAACTACCAAAGATTACACATTCTATTCCTGTTAAATAACTACCAAAGATTACACATTCTATTCCTGTTAGAACATACTACCAAAGATTACACATTCTATTCCTGTTAGTAACTACCAAAGATTACACATTCTATTCCTGTTAGAAATACTACCAAAGATTACACATTCTATTCCTGTTACGATACTACCAAAGATTACACATTCTATTCCTGTTCAGTACTACCAAAGATTCACATTCTATTCCTGTTAGAAAACTACCAAAGATTACACATTCTATTCCTGTTAGTAAACTACCAAAGATTGCACATTCTATTCCTGTTAGAAAACTACCAAAGATTACACATTCTATTCCTGTTAGAAAACTACCAAAGATTGCACATTCTATTCCTGTTAGAAAACTACCAAAGATTACACATTCTATTCCTACTACAGTATTACTGACGATTACACATGTTATTTCTGCTACAATGCTACCAAAGATTGCACATTCTATTCCTGTTACACTAGTACTACCAAAGATTACACATTGGTATTCCTGTTACAGTACTACCAAAAGATTGCACATTCTACTTCTGTTAGAAAACTACCAAAGATTACACATTCTATTCCTACTACAGTATTACTGACGATTACACATGTTATTTCTGCTACAATGCTACCAAAGATTGCACATTCTATTCCTGTTACACTAGTACCAAAGATTACACATTGGTATTCCTGTTACAGTACTACCAAAGATTACACATTCTATTCCTGTTACAGTAGTATCAAAGGTTACACATTCAATTCCTGTTACACTAGTACTACCAAAGATTACACATTATATTCCTGTTACAGTAGTATCAAAGATTACACATTCTATTCCTGTTACAGGGCTACCAATGATTTCCTGTTACAGAACTACCAAAGATTACAATACTATTCCTGCTACAGAACTGCTAAAGATTACATATTTTATTCCTGTTACAACACTACCAAAGATTACACATTTTATTCCTGTTATAATACTTCCAAAGAATATTTACATATTTTATTCCTGTTACAACACTACCAAAGATTACACATTTTATTCCTGTTATAATACTACCAAAGAATATTTACATATTTTATTCCTGTTATAATACTACCAAAGAATATTTACACATTTCATTCCTGTTATAATACTACCAAAGAATATTTACACATTTTATTCCTGTTATAATACTACCAAAGAATATTTACACATTTTATTCCTGTTACAACACTACCAAAGATTACACATTTTATTCCTGTTACAACACTACCAAAGATTACACATTTTATTCCTGTTATAATACTACCAAAGAATATTTACACATTTCATTCCTGTTATAATACTACCAAAGAATATTTACACATTTTATTCCTGTTACAACACTACCAAAGATTCCACATGCTATCCCTCTCACAGAACTACCCAGATTTAATTCATTCCAGCCTTTACAGAAACAAGCCTGAGGAGCAGAAAACAGGTTTTATTGCTGACAAATAAACAATTCAAAGTACCAGTACCAGCCTGTTAGCACGCGCACACGCACGCTCTGGCGTAAGCACAC
>CM060306.1:116895703-116908203 GCA_030674185.1 Monoplex corrugatus | reverse complement strand
AGGATAGGGTGAGGGAGTGAAAGGGTTAAGGAAGCTGGTGGATAGGGTGAGGGAGTGGAAGGGTTAAGGAAGCTGGTGGATGGGGTGAGGGAGTGAAAGGGTATTAAGCTGTTGGATAGGGTGAGGGAGTAAAGAGTTAGTAAGCTGGTGGATAGGGTGAGGAGTGGAAGGATTAGGAAGCTGGCGGATAGGGTGGGGAGAGAAAGGGTTAAGGAAGTTGGTGGATAGGGTGAGTGAGTGAAAGGGTTAAGGAAGCTGGTGGATGGGGTGGGGGAGTGAAAGGGTATTAAGCTGTTGGATAGGGTGAGGGAGTAAAGAGTTAGTAAGCTGGTGGATAGGGTGAGGAGTGGAAGGATTAGGAAGCTGGCGGATAGGGTGGGGAGAGAAAGGGTTAAGGAAGTTGGTGGATAGGGTGAGTGAGTGAAAGGGTTAAGGAAGCTGGTGGATGGGGTGAGGGAGTAAAGAGTTAGTAAGCTGGTGGATAGGGTGAGGGATGGAAAGGGTTAAAGAAGCTGGTGGATAGGGTGAGGAAGTAAAGGATTAGTAAGCTAGTGGATAGGTGAGGGAGGGAAAGGATTAAGGAAGCTGGTGGATAGGGTGAGGGGATGAAAGAGTTGGAAGCTGGTGGATAGGGTGAGGAAGTGAAAGGGTTAATCAGAGGAAGCTGGTGGATAGGGTGAGGGAGTGAAAGAGTTAGGAAGCTGGTGGACAGGGTGGGGGGAAAGGGTTAAGGAAGCTGGTGGATAGGGTGACGGAGTAAAAGGGTTCGATGCAAAGAAAAAAAAACGGTGGTTAGAGTGAGAGAGTGTAAGGGTTAATTAGGGGAAGCTGGTGGAAAGAATGAGGGAGTAAAAGGGTTAATTAGAAGAAGCTGGTAGATAGAGCGAGGAAGTGAACAAGTTACATTAATTAGAAAATGCTGGTGGATATGTGAAGGAATTATTGTTAATGAGAGAGAAGCTGGTGGAAAGGGTGAGGGAGTAATTGATTAATCCTTTGACTCCTTCACCCTACGCATCAACTGCAAAAACTTAACCCTTTGACTGCAGGAAGCTGGTGGATAGGGTGAGGGAATCAAAGGGTTAAGTTTTTACATTGCTAACATGGCTGACAATGCAGGATGCTGGTGGACAAGGTGCGGGAGTCAAAGGGTTAATGAGAAAAAAACTGGTGGAAAGGCTGAGGAAGTGCTTGGTTTTTAGAGAGGAAGATGGTGGATACGATGAAGCGGTGAAAGGGTTAAAAGCCAAAGGGAAGGTGGTGGTGGTGGTGGTGTTGGCTGTAGGCCAGGTGAGACCAGAGTGATGGCCCGCTGCAGGTGGAAGATGGTGGCATTTGTGGCGGCCATGTGGCTCTCCCCACTCCTATCACTCCTTCTCCCCTCTCCCCCTTCTCCCCCCTCTGCCCGCTCTCCCCCTTTCTCTCCCCCCTTCTCCCCTGCTGTTGCTCTATACTGTCTTCCCTTTCACTCTTTGTCTGATGAACCTTGTCCTTCGTTCACTGTCCCTTTTTCCCCAAAGACGTTATATAAATAGTGTCTTTGGTCTTTTCCTTGTCTTCTCGCTGTCTCCGTCTGTCTCCTTTTGTCTATCTCTTGTCTCTTTCTCTGTCTGTATGCCTTTACTTTTCTTCTCTCTGCCTCCCTCTGTCTTTTTCTTTTGTGTGTGTGTGTGTGTGTGTGTGTGTGTGTGTGTGTGTGTGTGTGTGTGTGTGTGTGTGTGTGTGTGTGTGTGTCTATCTTTGTCTCTTTCTCTATCTGTCTGTCTAGCTTTCTTCTCTCTCTCTCTCTCTCTCTCCCTCTTCCCTCTGTCTCTCTTTCTCTCCCTATTTTTCTGTTTATTGTATTTTTCTTTTTGTTATTTTCTTCTTTTGTTTGTGAGTAATATTTCATACAGTTGATGCAAAACCTAATTGCTCTCACGGTGAAAGATGGATTGAGAGGGCGGGCGGGAGAGTAGACAGGGAGGTAAGTGTGGGGATGGAGTGGTGGTAATCTCAATTTAATTTAAGACTGGGAGACAATGGAGGTTGGGACAACATAATAATGATGATACGTCTATCGTCACTTGGAATTAGATTTGTGTTCCTCCACCATTGTATTCGTCTGGTGACTGTGAACAGGAAGGGTGTCTGTATTGTTGTGGCACGGTCAGGTCAGTGAGAATTGGTTGGACATGACGTCGTTCCTTCACAGTACTGTCAACGGCTCGATGACACATTCTCGGTCTGCCTGTCTGTATGTCTGCCTGCTGCCTGCCTGCTGCCGGCCTGTCTGTATGTCTGTCCTGCCTGTCTGCCTACCTGTCTGTCTGTCTGTCTGCCTGCCTGCCTACCTACCTGTCTGCCTGCCTGCCTACCTGCCTGTATCTGCCTGCTGCCTGTCTGCCTGCCTGCGTATGCCTGTCTGCTGTCTGCCTGCCTGCCTGTCTGTATGCTCTGTCCTGCCTGTTGCCTGTCTGTCCTTCTGTTGAATGTCTGCCTGTCTGCCTGTCTGCCTGTCTGCCTGCTGCGTGTGTCTGTCTGTCTGTCTATGTTTGTGTTTGCGGTCTTGGGTGTTTTTTTTTTTGTGTTTTTTTTTTCTTAGAGTCATTTGTTCAAGATCTAACTAATATCTGTAGTTTAATCCCAGCCCGAAACATTAAAACCTGGCCTGTTTGCTGACCATTTGAACGTTTACATCATTCTGGTGGTGTCAGCTTAATGTTTCATAGGTCTCTCTCTTCAGCCTTCCTCAATTCAAGACCTCATCCAGTGCATAAGGTTTTGCACAGGCACAGAGAGTCTGCCAGATATTTACTGACATATTTGGGTGGAAAGCAATATATTTGGGGTATATGTACTGAACAAACAAACTCCAGCTCAAACTCTATGTCTGTCTGTCTGCCTGTGTGTCTATATCTGTCGGTCTGTCTCTGTATCTAGCCTGTTCGCTGCCCATCTTAAAGCTTCATTCATTCTGGCGGTGATGGCACTAAGCTTTCATATAGGTCCGTCTCTCCAACTGCCTGTCTGTGTGTCTATGTCTGTTGGTCTGTCTCTGTATCTGGCCTGTTCGCTGTCCATCTTAACCCTTTCACTCCCGCACCCTATCTGCCGGCTTTTAAAAACTTAACCCTTTCACTCTCTCGCCCTGTCAACCAGCTTCCTTGGATGGGGTGAGGGAGTGAAAGGGATGAGTTTTTGCCTCCTGTCACGGCTGACAATGAAGGAGACTGGTGGATAGGGTGAGGGAGTCAAAGGGTTAACACATCATTCATTCTGGTGGTGATAGTCTTAAGCTTTCGTAGGTCCACCTCTCCACCAGCCAGTCTCCATTTCATGATCGTCCTTCCCCACAGGGTTTTGCACAGGCTTGGGGACGCTGCCAGGCTGAAGCTTGGAGCGCGTATGGGGCTGTCTAGCTGAATGGGTCTCTCTCTGTGTCTCTGTTTCTGTCTCTCTCTCTCTCTCTCTGTCTGTCTGTCTCGTGTGTCTCTGTCTCTCTTTCGCTCTTGTCTCTGTCTCTCTCTGTGTTGTCTCTGTCTGTCTTCTCTCTGTTCTCTGTCTGTCTGTCTGTCTGTTCTCTCTCTGTCTGTTGTCTCTCTGTCTGTCTGTCTCTCTTGTCTGTCTCTCTTCTGTCTGTCTCTCTCTCTCTTTTGTGTCTTCTCTCTCTCTCTGTCTCTCTCTGTGTCTGTCTCTCTCTCTGTTTCTCTCTCTCTCTGTCTCTCTCAGTCTCTGTCTCTGTCTCTTTCTCTCTCTCTCTCTCTCTCTTTCTCTTCTCTCTCTGTGTCTCTATCTCTGTATCTCTCTCTCTTTTCTTTTCTTTTTCTTTTACGCTGTCATCCATAAAGATTTCTGTTTCGTTTTGTATTTAAGATCAGAGAGTTTAATCTGTCGAATGAATGATCTGTTTTGTAAGTGTGCTTTTATCTTTCTGTCTGTTCGTGCCTTTGTAAGGAAAATAACCCTTCTTTGCCTGTCTTGGGGTATTGGCAATCTAATGATCTCTTTTTTTCTCTCTCCCACTCGACGAAACGACGGGGTAGTTTTGCTGTTTTCTCTCTCTGTCTCTCTCTGCCTGTGTGTCTGTCTGTCTCTGTCTGTCTCTGTCTGTCTCTCTATCTCTCTCCCCCTCTTAATTTTTCTATATTTGTTGTTTGATGTTTGTTCTTTGTTGTCTTTCGTTTACGCTTGACGAAGGCCAGTTGACCGAAATTTTGGGCCGTCTTGTCTCGGTATATCAAATAGGCGTTCTGATTTTATTGTCGGTTATTTTTTTCTCTAGTTCGTATTGATCTTTCTTTGCTTTACTTGGTGATCGGTTCCTGACTGTCATTGTGTTAATCCTTTGACTCCTTCAGCCTTCCCACAGGCATTCTGCTTTGTCAACCATGACAGTAAAGCAAAAAAAAAAAAAATTAACCCTTTGACTCCCTCACCCTATCCACCAACTGCCTGAGGAAGCTGGTGGATAGGGTGAGGGAGTTGAAGGTTACACTTTGCAAGAAGCTGGTGGATAGAGTGAGGGAGTCAAAGTTACACTTTTGCAGGAGCTGGTGGTAGGGTGAGGGATTCAAGGGTTAAATTTGCAGGAAACTGGTGGATAGGGTGAGGGAGTCAAAGGGTTAAATTTGTGCAGGAAGCTGGTGGATAGGGTGAGGGAGTGAAAGGTTAAATTTTTGCAGGAAGCTGGTGGATAGGGTGAAGGGGTCAAAGGTTACACTTTTGCAGAAGCTGGTGGATAGGGTGAGGGAGTCAAAGGTTAACATTTGCCTGAAGCTGGTGGATAGGTGAGGAGTCAAAGGATTATTTGCGGGAAAGCTGTGATGGGGTGAGGGAGTCAAAAGGATTAAATTTTTGCAAATGGTGGGGAAGCTGGTGGTAGGATGAGGGAGTCAAAGGGTTTAATTTTTGCCGATGTGCAGGAAGCTGGCGGATAGGATGAGAGAGTCAAAGGGTTATTTTTTTGCAGGAGGCTGGTGGTAGGGGTGAGGGAGTCAAAGGGTTAAAAACAAACTAAGACTACAACCTTGGGTTACGAGGACAGTCTTTTTGTAGACCTTGCCAGTAAAAAGACACATGTACATCACTATCGGCCAGTGTATTATGTATAACCACTGATGCGAGTGACCATGTATGTAACATATCCCCTGTACATACACCCGATACGTACGACGAGGTAGATAGACGGACACGGCCCATAATACGGGTACATGTCGGGTGCTGCTGACAGCTGTGTGTAGCCAAGGGCATACTATGTCAGGCTGAAAATTACAGGGGGTGATCAGGACATAGACATAAATAGTGACAGATTGGCAAAACTCGGTGTACAGGTTGTAATTTCTTTGCAGTTTGTTCAAGAGGGATCATCGCACTCGGCAATCTATAAGACTCCACTAATATTTTGCGCTATTATGGCAGATCACTGAGCCTGCACAAAACCCTATGCGCTGGCAAGTTTTTGAATTGGGAAAGTGAGGGAGGGGAGGGAGGGGACAGGTATCCATGAAAACACCAATCTGACGTCACCAGAATGACTGGAGACATATTAACACTTTGACTCCTCGTCCTGTCCACCAGCATCCTGTGTTGTCAACCATGATAGCAAAGCAAAATTTAACCGTTTGACTCCTGGTGGATAGGGTGAGGGAGCCAAAGTTACATTTTTGCAGGAAGCTTATGGATGGGGTGAGGGAGTTAAAGGGTTAAATTTTTGCCGATGGTGCGGGAAGCTGGTGGATAAGGCGAGGGAGTCAAAGTTTTTTTTTCCTCCTGTATTTGTTGTTTGTTATTTCGTGATCTTACGTTTACGCTTGACCAAGGCCGGTTGGCCTAAAAATTACGCCTGATTGATTTGGTTCAGGTTTTACGTCGACACCCACCTCAGGTGATCTGGCCGACGGGGATAAACCATCCCAGGGAAGTGGGGGAAGGGGGACTTATCTAATCCTAACTTATCTAATCCTATACTGACACCACCAGAACAACAATGATGTTAAGATGGGACAGTGAGAAGGCCAGTTTGAACGTAGCGCACCCCACAACCATTAGCGTGTGAATCCGACGCTCAACCAACTGAGCTAGGAGCCCGCTGATTGCGCCTGTCTTGTCTGGTTGTATTAAATACGCGTTCTGTTTTTAATCTGTTTTTTTTTTTCTCGTTCCTACAAACGGTGAAGGTTTTACTTTGCTAACATATTGACAATGCAGAATGCCGGTGGACTGGGTGTGGGAAATCAAGGGTTAAGACATGCAATGAACGAAGCCAACTTTTAAGCTGGAGGAGGGGGGAGGGGGGGGGGGAGCGGGCTCAACTCGAGAAATGGAAATATTGATACACAAAACCCTACGTCCTGGCGAAGTCTTGTCACAGAGAACTACAGAGCGTGTTCCCTGTCTCACTGTCCACATCTATGGTCCATTCAGGGACGGCCTCATGTGTCAGACTGCAAATTGGTCGGGTGTCCCGGGGGGTGGGGTGAGGGGTTGGTTCCGGGTGGCATACATGTCTTGTGTTCAAAAACACCTGTCTCTCTGTTTGGGTAGAATAGAGCTATAGTAACATCTTTGTATCTTTGTTGAAGAGAGAGAGAGAGAGAGAGAGAGAGAGAGAGAGAGAGAGAGAGAGAGAGGAGAGAGAACTGAAAAAAGAGAGAGAGACTGAAAGAAAGAGAGAGAGGAGAGAGAGAGAGAGGGAGAGAGAGAGAGAGAAAGACTGAAAGATAGATAGATAGATAGACGAGAGAGAGGAGAGAGAGAGAGAGGGAGAGAGAGGAGAGAGAAGATGAAGAGTAGATGAGAGAGAGGAAGAGAGAGAGAGAGGAGAGAAGAATGACAGCAGTGACAATTCATTATGTTATCTAGTGGTAGAAGATTTTAGTTAAAAGCCTTTTTCTTAAAAACTTGCCGCTGCTAATCTCCACACACACACGCACACACACACACACACACACACACACAAATTATATATATATATATGTTCTACATATTGTACAGCCGAGATGTGGTTTCTAAGAAGAATGTTGAGAGTTCCATGGACAGCAAAAGAAAACAAACGAGACAGTCTTGATGGAGGCCGACGCAAGAAGATCATTGATAAGGAAAATTAGGAAAAGACAGGCAACATTTATAGGCCATTTTATGAGAAAAGGGGAATTAGAGCTTCTGGTCATAACAGGAAAGCTGGAGGGAAAGAGAGCACCGGTAGACCCAGGGAGAAAATATTGGACGGACTTGCAGGGTGGCTTATGACAGAGAGGGTGGAAGATGTGCTTGCGGCAACAAGGGATAGATAATATGGAGGGCCATGATCGCCAACGCCATGCAGCAAGGCACATGATGATGATGATGATAATGATATGTTGTGAGTTCCTGTCTCATCAGTCTTGTCAAAAACTTTGTGGGAGTTTTCGGTGCCAACCGGCTTCTACCCTCAGCTGAGTATGTTATGGTCTTAACCCTTTGACTCCCGGACCCTGTCCACCAGGATCCTGTATTGTCGACCACGCTAACAAAGCAAAAACGTAACCCTGCACGAAGCTGGTCGATGGGGTTAGGGAATCAAAGGGTTGATTTTTTTTACAGGTTGAAGATAGGATACTGGAGTCAAAGGATTATTTGGTAAAGCTAGGACCACTCAGTCGATTCATATCCGTTTCAAGGAAACTTTACTGAGGATGTTTTTCAAATATCCTGACCAACACCACGGGTGTCTGTATCTCTCGAGCCTGGTTGACGCCAAGACACATTATGATGGTAAGCGTAGAGTACAACCCTGTAACGCAGTCTCAGTCCTAGATGGCACTCCATAGCATCATGATCATCATTCCCATCGTGATCATCGTCCTAGCACTGTATCTCAGATTCTGTAGCCATTAATGGGTAGAGAATCTGAGACAGTGAGTCATGGAAATGGGTCAGAGAGAAAAAAATGGGTCAGAGAGAAAAGATGGGTCAGAGAGAGAAAATAAAATTGGTCAAAAAGAGAAAATGTGTCAGAATGAAAATGTAACGGGTCAGTGAGAAAAGTTAAAATGGATCAGAATGAAAAATAAAATGGGTCAGAGAGATTAAACATCCTATGCATGCTGGTCGGGTCCTGCAACAGAAGAGGAGAACGGAATCTAGGGTTTGACGCGCCACAGAATCTGAGACAAAACAGTTTTAAAAAGAAGACCGACTCAAGCCACTTGGATGACACAGCGGCGCATCGTTGACAACTGACAGATTTGGAGTTCTGTCAACACTGTCCACCCTGTCACCATGCCCAACATTGGCATACACATGACAGACTGACACGTGTCAGGCACCACCCACTGATTGATTTAACTCTTTGACTCCCGCACCCTGTCCACCAGCACCCTGCATTGTCAGCCATGCTAGCAAAGCAAAACCTTAACCCTTTGACTACATCACCCTATCCATCAGCTTTCCTCAGGAAGGAGTCAAAGGGTTAAGATTTTGCAGTTGGTAGATAGGGCGCGGGAGTCACAGGGTTATTTCAGGTTGACGTCAGCGTTGTCTTCAGGTGATGTGACCGATGGGAATGACCATTCCAGGACGATGGGGGAAGGGATATTATCAGATCCTATACCGACATCAGCAGAACAGCAGTAACAGTCAAGATGGGCGGTACGAAGGCCAGTTATCAAGAAACACCACGAGGGTGCGGATGGGACCCAGAGCACCAGTGCCTCACCACTCTCTGGACAATCACCTCCCAAGCTCCCGACGCCACTCAATAGTCATTTCATCAAGCAAAGAGTGTGGGGGAGGGGAGGAGCTGTCATTGCGCTGCATGACCCATTCGGACCCTGTCATCAGTTGCCTTGTTTACAAACTGAATGGCAAGATAGTGGAGACGACAAACCGCCGGACATAGCCACACAACGCGTACCAACCAGCCCAGCCACCGGACCCACAGAGAATGGAAGAACCCGCTCTTGAATCATTCTGGTCCTTCACCTTTCTATCAGGCAGCCCGCCCTGCCACCAGCTTGTTCTTGTTCTTGTAATTGTTTTGTATCATCGTCCCAGCATGTTCACGACTAGGGACTGTCTTGATAATTTATTAATTTTAAATTTAATTAAATTAATTAATTTATTGAGGATGAACCGTGTCATATAATTAAGGAAGGAGAGCGTTGTCTTGTAGTTTCCATGTCTAAGATGGGAGGGGATTCAAGAAGTTACAGATAAATGTGAGTCTGGAGGTGGCTGGGGGTCTCCTCCAGACTCACCTAGCTGCCAGCTTTTGTCCTCTTAGCACAGTCTGGACAGTTCAGTAGCAACCGGAGGCTCCCAGTGTTGTCTTACTTTAACCACAAGGGATGTTCGAACGGCCATGAAAGTGGCCAGGCATGATGCTCCAGACACAGCCCATTTTGCTGTTCAACAAGGCGATCCCAAGTTTGCCGTCTTTCCAAGCCACCAACAGGTATTACCCTGCGGTCATCAGGCCTGATTCCCTGAAGTCAGCAGCCAAGCCACAAGTCAAAGTTAACAAGACTGTTACTGTTATTTTTGTTTAAAGCCCAGCCGACTGCGTAGAGCCATATCAGGGCTATCTCCGTCCAATCAATCGCACAGGCGATTTAAAAAATACCTGAATACAAATCTAAACATAACTAAGAACACTAAAAGATATATATATATATATATATATATATATATATATATATATATATATATATATATATATATATACATATATATATGACGGGCCTAGATTACCGAAAATTGCTTCCGCATATCTCATATCCCCAGACGCTGGTGGATAGGGTGAAGGAGTCAAAGGATTTTAAGTTTTTGTTTTGCTAGCATGGTTGACAGTGCAGGATGCTATGGTTTGGTGCGGGAGCCAAAGGGTTAAACAAAATAACAAGTGTACAAGAAAAAGAAGAATAGAAATACAGCAGTCCACATATCATCATTTACTTACTGAACATTAACATTTCATGTAATAATTTCATTACACATATACCATCAAGATTAATCAAGATTATATATCCCTCTCTCTGGCTCGGCCTCTTTCACCACACACACACACACACACACACACACACACACACACACACACACACACACACACACACACACACACACACACACACACACATACACACACACACACACACACACATACATCCACACCCACACCCATACACACACACATACACACACACTCACAAACACACACACAAACACACACACGCACACATACACACATGTACACACACACACACACACACACACAAACACACACACACACAATATCAATAACTGATTTCCTAATCTATGTCTCTCCTTCTGTCTCTTACAAAGAAAAACAAACAAACAAACAAACAAACAAACAAACAAACAAACAAACAAACAAACAAACAAACAAACAAACAAATAAACAAAAAACCAACACCGTTATTGATTTTTTTTATGTGTTCCTTTTTCAGTACTTCAAGTTCTAGGCAAATAAAGGCAAATATATACATTAGCAATGGCAAGTTAGAGGAATGTCTATTAGCAAATAATTCTTACCTTTGAAAAATAAACTTTATCACTGTCATTGTTCTTGTCTCTATCTGTCTGTTGTGTCTCTTTTCTCTCCTCCGGCCCGTTTAAATGAAGACCTGGCCAGCACTTGGGGTTTTTGCTCCAAGGTTTCGGCCACATGATTCAAGTACGGGCAAATTGGGGCTGAGCATATATAGCATTGTCCGATTGCAATGAAAGCCCTCTAGATCAAACCCCAAACTCTCTCTTTCTGTCTGTCTGTCTGTCTCTCTGTCTCGCTGACTCTCTGTCTGTTTCGTTCTTTCTACAGCCAACTCGGAAGACAGGGCAATGCTTCTTCGTCTCTTGCCGGTCAGACTTTCTTTCATCTCCTGTGACTTCTCTGTACAGGCTCTCAGACATCACGTTTGTTGTTGCACCTGTGTCAAGAAGAAATGTTACCGGCATCTCATTTATCAGCATTTTTGCTCGTATGTTTCTCTCCTTTTTTCTGGTTTTGTCTTCGATCCCGAGGATTTCATTATCGCTTTCAGTGTCGGTCTCTTCTTCTTCGAAGTGCCGAACTCTTGTTTTCTTTTGATTTTTCTTGGGTGTTCTGCAGCATGAAGCAAAGTGATTATTTCCTCCACAAGCTTTGCATTTTCTTCCAAATGCTGGACATTTCTCTTTTGCTCTTGGGTGCTTTCCACCACAATATCCGCATTTCTCTCTGTACTCTGTTTTTTTGCTATACTGCTTTGCTGTCTTCTTTTCTTTGAAAGCTTGGACTTCCTGCGTGTCCTGCGTTTTTCTCATTATTTGGACGGTTTGATATTGACTTGATTCATGCGCTCTGCACATATCAATACATGCAGTCAATGTCAGCTGTCGCACTTCCAGTAATTTTGATCGCAGAGTCTCGTCATGTACACCCAGTATGATTTGATCTCTCAACAGTCTGTCTTCCAGTGTACCATATTTACAGGTCTTGATCAGTCTCCGCAGTTCTGCTACAAACTGTTCGATAGATTCTTCTGCTGCTTGATGTCTGCAGTTGAATCTGAAATGCTTCGTAATTTTCATTGGTTGAACCCACACAGTATTCTTCGAATTTCTGCAGAACAGTGTCAATGTCATTTCTTTCAGCTTCGTTAGCAAATGCCAATCCTTCATAGATGTCCATAGCATCCAGCCCGATGCAAGAAAAAAAAAACTGCTGTTCTGTATGTTGAGTCTTCTTCTGTCTGTGTTGTCACAATTTCATAGCTGTCCCATAGCCTCTTGAATTTCCTCCAGCTGCTCTGCAGGTTTCCTCCATTCACATCAAGTTTAGGAGGCAAGGGAATCTTGGCATGTCGTCGACCGGCTCTTCTCTCTTTTTGTTCATCTTCCATGGTTGAACTTTAGTCTTCAATATTCTGGATTTTTGTTAGAGTTCGTAATCACGATTCTGACACCATGTTTCGTTCTTTCTACAGCCAACTCGGAAGACAGGGCAATGCTTGCAAGAGACGAAGAAGAAGCTGGTGATGTTCAACGGAACAGAAATGAAGCCTGTAGGGGAGATAGTGCTGCGAGTGAAAAACCCCAAGAACAGAAGGAAATACAAAGTCAACTTCGCAATCACCAAAACGGACTGTAAGCCAGTACTGGGACTGAAAGCTGTACAGCACATGCAATTGTTGACGATCAATGAAGAGAACATTGCAACGATAGCGGCGAATCAGAAAGAGGAGGAAAATGCAAAAGATATGCTCACAAAGTACAACGATGTCTTTGAAGGAGAAGGAAAACTAGAAGGGAAATTACACCTAGAAACAGACCCCAGTATTGCTCCAGTGAAGATGCCTTGCAGAAAGTGGCCGATAGCAGTGCAAGAGAAAGTGAAGGAACCACGTATCAGCACAGAGATCCCTGACCTGCCCTGGCAATACATCGCGTGTGACATCTTTGAACATAATGGCAATGAATACCTGGTCACGGTCGATCACTACTCGGATTTCTTTGAGATTGATCGGTTACAAACAAGAGAA
>CM060306.1:116878203-116890703 GCA_030674185.1 Monoplex corrugatus | reverse complement strand
CACGGGACACGTTGTCCTCGCGCAAGACAACCGCATCACAAAGATATTCCTGTAGAGAGAACTGAAGAATACCGTGACCAGGGAAGATCACAAACGTGATGCAAGAACACTCTGAAGGCCGACCTCATCAGCTGTGGCATCAACACCTCCAACTGGGAAGATACTGTCCGCAACAGAATAAGTTGGTGACAGCAGAGCACACAGGGCACAGTCACATTAAAACAGCACAGAACAGCAGCTATTCAACATGAGAGAGATCCGCGGAAGTGGAACACAAGGACGGAAGACTCCTTCTTTTGCCCTGCACCAACCACTACCGGGTCAAAGCATAGTGAATCTTAAGTTCAAACTGACGCCATCACCAACTTGCTCCAGCAGTCATGAGGACCAGACAGCTGAACGCATACTGTAGCCATGTTGACCCTATCAAGTGGAACAACAGAAGACATGGCAGACTACAATTCCTCTGACCACCAGTCTCTAAGACAGCCGGCAGGAACTGAAAAAAAACCCAACAAACAAACAAAACCAACTAACCAACCATCCATCCAAACATTCATCCAAACATCCATCCAGCCATCTATTCGACCATCTATCCAACCATCCAACTATCCAACCAACCAATCAACCAAACAGCCAGCCAGCCAACCAACCAATCAACCAACCAACCAACCAACCAGCCAACACCAACCAACCAACCAACCAACCCAACCACGGCCACATTCATGACCAGGTGTGGTCTGACCATGTAGACGACGTAGGAAAGAAGAGTTTGGAATCTGCAGTTTATCCAAAAAGGATTGATTACACATTGGTAGTGCCATATGCGCTCCATCAAACTCTACCAGCAGATTGCTTGACCTGTGCAAACCCATAGGGGAGGGGAGGGGGGGGGGGAGAAAGATCTATTAAACAATAAACTGACACCATCACAACGACTGAAGCATAGAGATGGACAGCTTACAGGCCAATTTTTGATGTTTGGGGCTGGGATTGACCTCGAGTCATCAGATCCTAAAACCATTGTAAAAAATTGTGGTCTGCCTTCAGTAAAAGAAAAAAAGCCATCAATGGGCAACTTTACAAGTATTGTCCTAACAACCTTTACCAGCAAATGCACTTCTCCGCTCCACCACAGTAGGGTTGTCACTAGCAAATTTGCTATACACATTTTACATTCAGCAACCAGGTGATATGTTGCTGCACAGTCTGCATACTCCATCTTCAGTAGATGTGTATGCTTGGTGTTTTTTTTATATTTCCATAAACCACTGGACACTGCTCTGACTTAAGAATCTTTAGCATGTGTACTTGATGTTCTACGTGCAAAAGGTATAGAAAAGATAGAAAAGATATACCCACAGAACATTAGTCATTTATCAGTATCACACGAGTAAAGTGAGTCAGTAAAAAAAAAATGTGTATGCAGATTGTTACTCTCTGTCTGGAAAGTGGCTAGGCATTGGCGCTGTGCGTCCCATCTGCACCATCGTGGTGTTTTTTGTTAACTTACATAGAATGTAATGTTGAATAGGTGCAGTTTAATGTATGTGTTTTGTTGAAGAGTGGCAAAATGGAACAGGCGTTTCCCTGCCAATAACTAAACTCGAGGTTCCAGGGTTCGTTTCCCGTTAAGGCCTCGACTTTTCTCCTCAGTTTGACCAGAAAATCGGACTGAACGTCAAGTCCTTCAGAAGAGAATGAAAAACAAGTCGGACCCATATGCCCTCTGGCAAGCGCACTCTTAAGATCCCACGGCAGTTGAAAATCTTGAAGAGCAGGACATTCACCCGACTGCCCTGGTATAAAATCTTGGACAGATAGTCTGTTTCTCGGGTCCCTTCCTCTGAACGCCATTTAACCTTCTTGGCTTTCTGAAGTCTTGTAAACAATAAATGGGTGGTGCTGCACTGAACGACACGTTCTCCAAGGGAATAGCAGCCCGTGTTTCACATGGTAAATCCACTGTGACAAAAGAAATGAATATGAATGTGAATATGAATATGAATATGAGCATGAATATGAACATGAATATGAATATGAACATGAATATGAATATATATACGCAAATGATCATGAATATGAATATTTCAGTGTCTTTCTGAAATATAACAGGTCTCTCTTAAACGTGATCGTGTTCTGGCTGGATCTTAGAATAGGTGGAAGAGCATTTTAGAGTATGTTACCAGAGTACCAAAGACTTGATTTACACATGACAATCTTTCACCATCATCATCATGTGCCCTGCCGCATGGCGTTGGCGATCATGGCCCTCCATACAAACGTATCTTTTGTCCCTGCAAGAATATCTCCTACCCTTTTCTGTCCCCATCCACTGTGCAAAACTGTTTAATGTTTTGTCCCTGGTTTATCTGGTGGCTCTCTTTCCATCTAGCTTTCCTGTTGTGACTAATGTCGGTCCTTAAACTAAATATTTTGAATCGTTTCATCCCCTAACCGGATCCATCAGACAGTAAAACAGACGCGTTCTCTAAGGGGACAGTTGCCATGTGTGTCAGTGTGTGTCCTTTGGGCCAACACTTGGATTGCTTGGGAGTGGGACAATGAGGGCGTGTCACGGTCAGCTATACTGGCACTCTTTGTCATCACTCACTGTCTGTCTTCTGTCTACATTCTGTCCCTCATGACCGTGGCAACTTTACTGCCAGGATGACCACATGGTCAGTGAGGACAAAGGCTTTCATTGGAGTTTGGCTTCTGGCTTCAGAGAGTCAGGCCTGATGACTGCAGGGAAGGTCCTGATGACAGCTCGGAAAGACGACAAACTTGGCATCCCCTTGGGGGGTATGTCAGATGTGGCTGAAAAGTAAAGTCTGGCCGCTTTTGTTATCGTACACACACCTCCCATTGCTCTCTTGGTCTGGTAGCTGGGCTGGACCTGTCTGGTACGCGTTGTTTGGCTATGTCATCTCCCCACCTGGCCATTAAGTTTGTGGGCAGGCTGGCTCATTACCGGGTCCGAATGGGTCATGCAGCGCAAGGACAGCTCCTTTGCTTGACGAGACGGTTACCGTATGGCATTGGGAGCTGGGAGGTGGTTTGTCCTGGCTGTAGTGATGCATTGTTGTTCCGGCTCCCATCCAGCACCCTCGGGTGTTTCTTGTTAATCCTTTGACTCCCGCACCCTATCCACCACCAGAAAAAATTTAACTCTATGACTCCGGAAGCTGGTGGATTGCGTGAGGGAATCAAGAGGTTAAATTTCTGCTTTGTGGTTGACAAAGCACGATGCAAATGAATAGGCCGAGGGAGTCAATTTCAGTTTCAGTTTCTCAAGATGACATCTCCGCGCTTGGAATGAATTCCATATGCACTAACGTCACAGATTCCATGTGATGGAGAAGATCCAGAATGATGACGGCACAAGCCTGAAATCTGCACATAAACCCACAAGCTGGCCAGGCCCTGAGCTGAGGTCCTATCTAGATAGTTCCATTACTCTGAGGGAGTCAAAGGGTTAACATTCTGACTGTGTGGTCAGTGTAGACAAAGTTTCATTCATTGTTCTACCATTTGTCCTTTCTTTTTTTCCTTTTTTTTTTTAGCTTTCCGATTTTTTCCCGGGACGCGTGTACGCACGTTTTTTAATTCCACACTGTGCAGGCAGTATTTTGCTGCATAGTATTCATGCTCCGTCTTCGGCGGGCGTGCATGTTGGGTATTTTCATGTTTCTATAAGCCACCAGACACTGATATGACTTACAGGATCTTTAACGTTCATGTTTGGTATTCTGCATGCGTGTACGCATGAAAGGGATCTAGGCATTATAAGTCTGCACACATTGCTGGGACTTGTACAATGTGAGACAAAAGCACTACATGGCGCGGCGGACTCCTTAAAACAACCTCTTCCGAGATGTCACTTCTGATACAATTTTTCAGTATTAACAAGAGATTGATAGATTTCACGGCTGCTTTTCTTTAATTGCATTTTAGACTTGCAAGGTTCACGTCGAGCATGGTTTTTAACTGTTATTTTTTTTTATCTTAACGGGTTGTCGTGTGCCATGGTCACCTTGTGGTCACTCACTGTCCTCTCAAATCACTCCCTGTCCCATGTGGGTTGTGGCAGCTTTATTGCCGGACTGTCGACATGCCAAGTGGATGGCAGGACAGTTAAAGTTAATTGCTATACGGCTTTCAGTTGATGTGGATGTGATCGAGCTTTTGTCAATGATTTTTTTCACAATGATTTCTTCACGATGGTCTCTTCCCGGGGTTTGTCATCTCCCCACCTTGCCATTCAGTTTGTAAACAAGGAAACAGATGACTGGGTCCGAAAGGGTCATGCAGCGCATAGATAATCTTCTCTACCCCCCCCCCCCCCCCTCTTTGCTTGATGAAGTGACTATTGAGTTGCGTCGGGAGCTTGGGAGGTTTTCTCTGGAGAGTGGCGAGGGTTCCCAACAGCACCCTTGTGGTGTTTCTTGTTAACTTTTCACGATGGTTTCTTCACAATGATTTCTTCACAATGATTTCTTCACAATGGTTTCTTCACAATGATTTCTTCACATGATTTCTTACAATGATTCTTCACAATGTTTCTTCACAATGGTTTCTTCCATGGTCTCTTCACAATGGTTTCTTCACATGAAATTCATACACAATGATTTCTTCACAATGTTCTTCACAATGATTCTTCACATGGTTTCAAATGGTTTCTTTACAATGGTTTTTTTCACATGGTTGTTCACAAGGTTTTACACAATGTTTCTCACAATGATTTCTTCACATGAGGTTCTTAAACAATAGTGTCTTAACCTTTACTCCCAGACCCTCTCACACTCCTGTAACGTCAACCATACATGAAATCAGAAACTTACCATTTTGACTTCTCACCATAACCATCGCTTCTACAGGAAGTCAAAAGGGTTAGGTTAGAAGTCAAGGGTTTAAGTTTTTGCGCTTGGTGATAAGGTGCGAGTCAAGGTTAAGCATAATTTCTCAAGTAACAATGATTTCTTACAATGTTTTCTTAACGACGTCTTAATTACAATGATTTCTTAGACGACTTAATTACAATGATTTCTTAAGACGTCTTAATTACAATGATTTCTTAAGACGTCTTAATTACAATGATTTCTTAACGACTTCCTAATTAGAATGATTTCTCAACGACGACTTAATTACAATGATTTCTTAACGGCTTCTTAATTACAATGAATTCTTAACAATTTCTTACTTAAACAGATTTCTTAACGACATCTTAATTACGCGGATTTCTTAATGATTTCTTAATTACAAGGATCTCTAAACAACAATTGCGAATCATTTGCATTGCCTTCGTTTAACTTTTTTAAAATTTACTTACTTACCCATTGTGTATTATGCATGGCATGAGGGCAGCAACGAAGATTCTTCACTTGTGTCTGTTCTGGGCCAGCCTCTGTATAAGCCGCTCGAACCCCAAATAATTTTGTTGTTCTGTTAAATCGTGATAAGTTAAAAAAAAAAAAGATCGCCTCTTCTATTGGGCGTGATAATATCGAAAACTATGGTGCCCTCCTCGTCTCGTCCTTCTGTTACCATCAGCATCGAGGTGATGATTTCCCACTTTAAATTGAAATGCGCGGGTTCGAGTCTGACTCGAGAGGGCTTTGGCCGTATTGGTGAACGCCTGGGGCTGGAGGTGAGAGAACAGTGAAACAGGCAGAGGGAGAAAGAAAGAAACAGAGAGAGAGAGAGAAGAGAGAGGAGAGAGAAAGAGGAGAGAGAGAGAGAGAGAGAGAGAGAGAGAGGAGAAGAAGACAGACAGACAAGACGGACAGCCAGAGATGAAAGAAAGAAAGAAAGAAACAGAGAAGAAAAGAGACAGACAGACAGAGGGAAAGCAGAGATAGAAAAGAAAAAGAAGAGAGAGAGAGACGGAAGACAGACAGACAGACAGCCAGAGATAGAGAAAAGAAAGAAAGAAAGAGAGAGGGAGAGAGAGAAGAGAGAAGAGAAAAGACAGAAGACAGGAAGAAGACAGACAGACAGACAGAAATAGACAGACAGACAGACGGGACAGAAACGGACGCCAGGCGGAAGTAGAATTCAGCCAATACAGAGTGCTTTTTTCCCAATAGAAGACAGACGACTTATCTAGCCGGTAAAACCTCTCAATGTTACCTGCCTTACCTAACAAATACCTAGAGAGAAGAGTGGCAGAATGGTTCAGACGTTCGCCTGCCAGTAACCTAAATTCAAGGTTTCAAGGGTTCGCTCCCGTAGAGGCTTCGATTTTCTTCCTCGTTTGACCGGAAAATCCAGCTGAACGTCTAGTCCTTCGGAAGGGGAGAAAAACGAGTCGGGACCCTGGTGCATTCTGGCTGCGACATTTAAGATCCCACGGAGTTGAAAATCGTGAAGAGCGGGGCATTGCCCGGCTGCCTTGGTATAAAACATTGGAGAGATAGGTTGATTTCCCAGGTTCCACCCCTTGAAGACCAATAATGTTATTAGCCTTCTCGCCTTTCTAAAGTCTCGATAAAAAAAAGTGAATATGAATATGACTTTGAAGCGAGGGAGAGGAGATGGGCGCCAACTCGTGGTACTGGCCCCGGGGAAAGTTGAGGTCTCTGCCACCTCACTCCTCTACGACACCAAGGTTTTAGAACTATCTAGGCAGGAGTCAGGACCTGGCCAAGCTCGTAGGTTTATGCGCAGGCTTAAGGCTTGTGCCGTGATCATTCTGGATCTTCTCCATCACATGGCACTTAGCTGTGACGTTAGTGCATATGGAATTCATTCTGAGAGCGGACACGTCATCTTGAGAAACTGAAACTGAAACTGAAACTGAAACTAGCCACGCTCGCCGCTAGATGGCACATCTAATCTAGCGGGCCTCAGTTTCACTTCCATTGAATGGTGGGTCATCTATTCGTACATCAGACGAAAACTTGTGCCCAACCTATGTGGCCACTTTCAATCCAGACGGCGGAGCAAAGAAGACCTCCGCCAATAAATTAACTCACGCAGTGTCAGCCGTTATCGAGACACTGTCCAGAGTACATATTGATGTGGGGTTGCTGAATGCCTTGACACCGCCTCTATCTCTCAGGCCGGACCCCTGACAGAACCCTGTCCACGTTTTCTGTCAACACCCCAGTCACCTCCAACCCCACGCGTGTCTTTGATCTGTGTGCCGCCAGAGCTGCCAGGTGTCAAAGGGAAGCAAGGGACAATACCCGAGGACCAGGGGAGACTACTGAAGAGCTAGGGGAGAGCACTTTTGAGGGTAGGGAGAAAGTCCTGGGAGGCGTGGGCCGGTATCGCCACTCGCAGCAGACTGGGGGATTGAAGTGGCCGCCACCCTGCGGGTTTTGAAGCAGAAGGTTTGACAGGGCGGCAGGGGATGTAAGAAGAGTGATGATAATCAAGGGACCCAGACCCAGGTGCTGCAGGTGTTTTTTAGTTTATTTCAATGTTAATAGTTCAGTTTTATTTCCTGCCTGTGCTCCCTACCCCTCCTCGTCCTCCCCCTTCCTGAATATTTTGTTTTCTGGGATTCCTGGTCACAGAACTTTGAACACGACTGGGTTATGTCTAAAATGACAGTTGTGCTGAATAAAAAAAGGATCTACGTTTTGAAAATGATCAAGACATACGAACGGTCTCCCTTTTTGTTCCCATTTAACACGCATTTTGCAGGAACAAGGAAAAACGAAAAAAAACAACAACAAACAAACAAACAAAAAACAACAACACGAAAATACAATAAGAACGCGTATTTAACACAACGAATCTATTTGTATTAAATACGCGTTCTGATTCTATTTTCGTGTTTTTTTTCTTCTGGGTCCTGTCTGGTTGTATTAAACACGCGTTCTGATTGTATTTTCATGTTTAATTTCTGGTTCCTGTTTGCTTGAATGCGGGTGGTTGTACTTGTTTTGAATTACATATTTTGTGAATCAACTCTTTCTTTTCTTTTCGTCGTCGTCGTCGTCGTTCGTCGTCGTCGTCGGTCGTCGTCGTCATCTCATCGTCGTCTTCTCATCGTCATCGTCATCGTCATCTCATCATCATCATTCATCATATCTATCTTCATCATCATCATCTTCATTTATCATTCTTTTCTTTCTTTCTTCGTCTTGTTCTTTTCTCTTCTTCTTCTTTTTCTTCTTTTTTTCTTCTTCTCCTCCTCTCTCCTCTTCTTCTTTCTTTCTTTCTTTTCTTCTTCTTCTTTTGTTAATAAGGGAGATATTATTTTAATTATGTCGATAGGCAGATGATACTTCGTATTATTCTGACTGGAAGTGCTTTCTGTGATGTGATTATACAAAACGCCGGTGAGACTCGTTTATAATTATTTAGTGGCTGGTTGTGTTTTTCATTTTTCATTTAGTCCATTTTTTACTTTTCAATTTTCATTTGCATCGTTTCAAAGGGATGAGATACGCAGATACACAAATTATTACAATGTAGCCGTGATTCTTCCAAAGACAGACTGATCCAAACATAAGATATAAAACTATAGGTAGAACCTCAGACTTAGCTAGCTCATGGATTTATGAACAGGCATAAGACGTGTGCCGTGATCATTCTGAATCTTCTCCATCACTTGGCACCTGTGACGTCCGTGAATATGGAATTCTTTCCAAGTGCGGACTTGCTTTCTTGCTTGCTTACTTGCTTTCTTCTTGCTTACTTACTTTCTTACTTGCTTGTTTACTTACTTACTTACTTACCTATCTATGATTAAGAAAATATTGGCTTCACCTAGTTGATAGACGGCTGAACACTTGGGCATTATGTGTCATGTAAGACGAGTTTATACAGAATAGCTAGTTGTGTTGTGATTCAGACCTTTGATCATTCATTTATTTACTACATATATATACATATAACACATATATATATAATATATATATATATATATATATATAATATATATATATATTATATATATATATATATATTCCTTTTTCATAGGTAAGATACACACATACACATGTCATTTACATGTAACCAAGATTATTCCAGTGCTAGTGGTAGGCTGATAAAATACCAGTATAGAAATTCACATAGACTAGGTAAAACAGTCTAGGTAGGGCCTCAGGACCTGGCCAGCTCATGGGTTTATGTGCAGGCTTAATTTTTTTTAAGGCATGTGCCATGGTCATCATACACGTCGCACATGTGACGCTAGTGTATAGGAATTCGTTCCGAGCGCGGAGACGTCATCTTGAGAAACTGAAACTGAAAACTGAAACTAGCAAGAAACACCCAAGGGTGTTAGGTGAGACCCAGAGCGCCAATGCCACACCGCTCTCCGGACAACAATCATGTTCCAAGCTCCCGACGCCACTCGATAGACTGGGGAACTTGGGAAGCGATTCTCTGGAGACAAGGAAAGGACAAAGAGTCTGAATTTTTGTTGTTGTTGACAATGTTGTGGTGATGATAACAGGGATGATAGTGTTGACGCTGTCGACCTCTGTTTTAGAATGAGACCGCGTGACCGGGCTGTAGGCCTACTCTATGCTTGCTTTACGCTCATCATCATCATCATCATCATCATCATCATCATCACCCATCATCATCATCATCGTCGTCGTCGTCGTCGTCGTCATCATCATCATCATCATCATCATCATCATCATCATCATCATCATCATCATCATCATCATCATCATCATCATCATCATCATCATCATCATCATGTCCTGCCGCATGGCGTTGGCGATCATGGTCTTTCGTACGAATCCATCTTTTGTTGCTGCAAGTACATCTCCCACCCTCTCTGTCTTCATCCACTCCGTAAGTCCATCCAATATTTTCTCCCTAGGTCTATCTGGTGTTCTTTTTCCCACCAGCTTTCCTGTTGTGACTAGGTGCCTCATATTTCTCGTTCGTTCTTTAATTCGTTCTTTAATTTAACGTATTTTCACTATAAGTCTCATAAAATGTCCTATGAATGTTGCTTGTCTTTTTCAAATCTTCTTCGTTAATGTTCTATTTGTGTCTGCCTCCTTCAAGACTGTCTCTTTTGTTTTCATTGCTGTCCATTCTTCTTAGAAACCACATTTGAGCTGGCTCACTCTTGTTCTGAATTTGCTAGTACTTTTTTACGCTAACAGTATTAAATATTCAATTCAAATTTGATTCAGACCAGCCGCCGTGGTGCAGAAGTTAGTGCAACTGGAAGGTTGTGGATTTGAATCCTCTTTGTCCTTTCAAAACCGTTGTGGGATTTTTCAGCTCGTATAGGCTCACTGGTAGAGTTATTGTCATTGTTGTTTAAAGCCCAGTCGACTGCGTAGAGCCACATCAGGCCTATAACCGTTTGAAAACATATACAAACTTCAACAGGAAAAAAAAGGAAAAGAAAATTAAACATACACATCAATGCACTCGTGCACATATTCCAAGGAGACGCCCTTGGCGTTGACCACTCCATCCACTTTATCGCACGGGGGATTAAAAAAGCAAACCTCAATACAAATCTAAACATAACTAAGGACACCAAAACATATATAAAAACAGGCCCAAGTTATCTAAAAATGCTTCCGCATATCTCATTTCCCTAGAGCCAAAAATGCACTTAATACGTGTACCCAATTATATATCCTAAGAGCAAGAACCTAAGACTTTATCGAACACATACAGGTAAATGGACCAGCAAGGCAGAAAATGATAGGAAGAAATGACAGAAAGCAAAGGAACAAGACAGAAATAAAGAGAGTGACAGAAAAGAGGAAATTTTTAGCACAGAATTTCCAGAAGGTGGGGATACTATTTATACTGAAAGAGCCCCCGGCATTCCCACGGGGGACAATCCCAGAGTAGAACCTTCTACGGACTCAATGGAAAGACTAGGACCACACACAATCGAGTCCCATCCCACGATGAATATGGCCGGGTTTTTTTAAGTCGAAGTTCTTCAAAAAGGAGTCATAGTGCTGGGATAGTTCCATATGCGCTACAGACCAAATCTGCCAGTAATCTGGAACTCTCCTGGAGCCTGCGCAAACCGCTATGTGTTGGCATTGGCCTTGAAATGGAAACGGAGAGGAAAGGGGAGGGGAACGTATGTAACTGTGTACACACACACACACACACACACACACACACACACACACACACACACACACACACACACACACACACACACACACACACACCACCGTCTCACCATCTCTTTCTTATCTGTTTCTCTCTCTCACAACAAACACACACTCTCTCTCTCTGTTTCTCTCTCTCTCTCGCAGCTACCGCTCAACCTTTACACGCACACACAACCACATTCGCTCAACACATACACATAAACACCACTCACACACACATACTTACTCAAATACACAACACACACACACACCACACACACATCACACCACACACACACACACACACACACACACACACACACACACACACAACGTACACACCACAACACACACACACACACACACACACACACACACACACACACACACACACACACACACACACACACACCACACACAACACACACACACACACACACACACACACACACACACCACACATACACACACACACACCACACACACAACACACACACACACACACACAAAACATAACACCACACAACACACACAATACACACACACACGCGAGAGAGAGAAGACCGTGCCAGCTTTTGTGGCCAGTAAAGTGGCGTAGAAAATGGGACTAAAAAAAAGTGGGCACAAAGGTATTCTCCCTGAGTGCGATGATCCTTAAAACAGCAACAACAACAACAACAACAACAACAACAACAACAACAACAACAACAACAACAACAACAACAACAACATCAACAACAAGAAGACCCATCCATACTCCCTCAGCTTATCAATCCCCCTCCCCCCAATCCATGGGATGCCGGGGGCTCTTTCAGTATCTTTCTGGAAATTCTGTGCTAGAAATTTACTCTTTTCTGTCACTGTCTTTGTTTCTGCCGTGTTTCTTTGTTTTCTGCCATTTCTTCCTACCATTTTCTGCCTTGCTGGTCCATTCACCTGTGTTTGTTCGATAATGTCTTACGTATTCTCTTAGGATTAATAATTAGGAACATTTTTTTAGCGCATTTTTGGCTTCAGGGAAATGAGATATGTGGTGGCAATTTTAAGTAATCTGTGCCCGTTTTTGTATATGTTTTAGTACCCTTAGTTATGTTTAAATTTGTATTCCAGGTATGTTTTGTTAAATCCCATGTGCGATAAATTGGACGGAATGGTCAACGCCAAGGGCATTTCCTTAGATTATGGGCGCGATATGTGTATTTTATATTCTTTTTTTTCCCTCTTGTTGAAATAGTATGTAGTTGAAACGGGTTATAGCCCTGATATAGCTCTACGCAGTCGGCTGGGTTTTAAACAAAAACAGCTGTAACAGAAGTATTGTGTATGTTTCGAAACGGTCGTAGCCCTGATATGGCTTCACGAAGTCGGCTGGGCTTTAAACAAAATATAACAATAACAATAACAATAACAATAACAATAACAATAACAATAACAATAGGTTATCCATCA
>CM060306.1:116868203-116870703 GCA_030674185.1 Monoplex corrugatus | reverse complement strand
AACCTATCCACCAGCTTGACTCCTCACCCTATCCACCAGCTTGACTCCTCACCCTATCCACCAGCTTGACTCCCTCACCCTATCCACCAGCTTGACTCCTCACCCTATCCACCAGCTTGACTCCTCACCCTATCCACCAGCTTGATTCCCTCACCCTATCCACCAGCTTGACTCCTCACCCTATCCACCAGCTTGACTCCACCCTATCCACCAGCTTGACTCCTCACCCTATCCACCAGCTTGATTCCCTCACTCTATCCACCAGCTTGATTCCCTCACCCTATCCACCAGCTTGACTCCCTCACCCTATCCACCAGCTGGACTACGTCACCCTATCCACCAGCTTGACTCCTTCACCCTATCCACCAGCTTGACTCTCATTCTATCCACCAACTTGACTCCCTCACCCTATCTACCAGCTTTAC
This sequence comes from Monoplex corrugatus, assembly GCA_030674185.1. NCBI lineage: Eukaryota > Metazoa > Mollusca > Gastropoda > Littorinimorpha > Ranellidae > Monoplex > Monoplex corrugatus. The sequence goes on along the minus strand of CM060306.1, from coordinate 116,870,278 downwards.
TCCCTCATCCTATCCACCAGTTTGACTCCCTCATCCTATCCACCAGCTTGACTCCCTCATCCTATCCACCAGCTTGACTCCCTCATCCTATCCACCATCTTCCATGAGGAAGTTGGCGAATAGGGTGAGGGAGTCGAAGGGTTAAGTTTTTGTTTGTTTGTTTGTATTTTTTGTTGTTGCTTTGCTAGCATGGTTGACAGTGCAAGGTGTCGGGTGGACGGGATGCGGGAGTCAAAGGGTTAAACCCTATTCGTGTTTGTATTAATTCACGTACGCATGCAGAATATCAACTATGTTCGTGAAAGATCCCGTGGGTCATGTCAGTGTCTGGCTTATGGAAACACGATAACATCCAGCACACACTCCCACCAAAGATACAGATGTACAATAACATAGTGGAGTGTGGCCAGCTGGCCAGACAACTTGACTTCTCAGTGTTCCACTTAATTAACTTTTTGATTCCCGCACCCAGTCCACCAACATCCTGCATTGTCAACCATGCCAGCAATAGCAAAAAGTTAACCCTTTGACTCCCGCACCCCGTCCACCAGTATCCTGCATTGTAAATCATGTCAGCAAAACAAAAACTTAATCCTTTGACTCCCTCACCCAGTCCACCAGCATCCTGCATTGTCAACCATGCCAGCAAAGCAAAAACTTAATCCTTTGACTCCCTCACCCTGTCCACCAGCATCCTGCATTGTCAACCATACCAGCAAAGCAAAAACTTAATCCTTTGACTCCCTCACCCTGTCCACCAGCATCCTGCATTGTCAACCATACCAGCAAAGCAAAAACTTAATCCTTTGACTCCCTCACCCTGTCCACCAGCATCCTGCATTGTCAACCATGCCAGCAAAGCAAAAACTTAATCCTTTGACTCCCTCACCCAGTCCACCAGCATCCTGCATTGTAAATCATGTCAGCAAAACAAAAACTTAATCCTTTGACTCCCTAACCCTGTCCACCAGCATCCTGCATTGTCAACCATACCAGCAAAGCAAAAACTTAATCCTTTGACTCCCTCACCCTGTCCACCAGCATCCTGCATTGTCAACCATACCAGCAAAGCAAAAACTTAACCCTTTGACTCCCGCATCCCGTCCACCAGCATCCTGCATTGTAAATCATGTCAGCAAAACAAAAACTTAACCCTTTGACTCCCTTGTAGACATTGACTCCCTTGTAGACATATGGGTTATAACCCGTTGATTCCCGCTGCAAGTGCGGGAGTCAACGGGTTAAGTTTTTGCAGTTGGTGGATAGGGTGCAGGAGTCAAAGGGTTAAAAGGCCGATTAAATTAACTGTTATACACAGTAAGTCCCAAACGAGTTAGAAGAATAGCGCTATACAAGAACGGCTCGTAAAACCTCAAGCCGGCCTTAGGCCTGTCCAATTAAACAAGGGAGTCAACGAACGGGTCGTAAAGTTGACAAACTGAATAAGGAACTGAACTCAAGGGCCCTGGTGAAAATTTACTTTGTGATGCCTGTAGACCCACCATACTACCACACCCTAGAGCTTCGAGGCACACGTTCTTAGCGGTCACTTGCGAAAATTAACGACCCCTAGACATGTGAGAGCTTCAATGCCCGCTGTATCGGCCAACAGATGGATAGTTTGACAACTGGGGGTTAATTGAAACAGACCAGCAAATCCACTGATCCGTCAGTGGCGGTCAGGGGAAGAAGGGCGGCAGGACTTAACCCTTTGACTCCCGCACCCTATTTACAACTTCAAAACCTTCAGCCTTTGACTCCCTCACCCTATCCACCAGCTTCCTGTCAAAGGCTGAAGTTTTTGCTTTGCTAGCTTGGTTGACAATGCAGAATGCTGGTGGACAGGGTGCGGGAGTCAAAGGGTTAATGCCTGAAGGGATGACGTGTGACAGGAATGAATGACGTGTCTACAGAAAGTTTGTGTGGAGTTTGTTGAAGACGGGATTTATAGCATTAGGACAATTCCATATGCGCTCTGTCCAACTCGGCCGGTAATTTACTGAAGAGAGTAAAAATCAGAGATGGTTCAGGGGAGGAAGGCAGGACTTGACGCCTGAGGGAATGACGTGTGACAG
>CM060306.1:116848203-116863203 GCA_030674185.1 Monoplex corrugatus | reverse complement strand
ATCTCCTAGAGGTGTTGTATGAGTTGGATGACTAATGAAATTTGGGCCTGATGGAGGAAAGGAGGAAGGCAAAGAGAAACTAGGAGATATACAGGAAGATAAACAAAGAAATCAGGTATAGGTGCAATGAAGCTAAGGAAGCTTGGCTGAACACAAAATGCAAAGAGATAGAAGAACGACACAAAATGGATCCTCAGGGTATGTACAGACGAATTGAAGAAATTGTCCACAGGAAAAATACATGCACATCAACTGGTTGCTTAAAATCGAAAGATGGCACGCTTATCATGGAAAAAGACAAAATATTAGACAGATGGGGAGAGTACATTAAAGACCTTTTTGAGGATGACAGAAACGAAGAACACATTATAAAAAAGAACTTTGAAGGACCACCCGTAATGAAAGATGAAGTTAGAGCAGCACTGAAAAAGATGAAACCAGGAAAAGCCCCAGGACCAGACAACATTACTACAGAGATGATTGAAGCCCTGGAGGAATTTGGCATAGAAAAAATAACAGTCCTCCTAAATGAAATTTATGACACTGGAAAAATCCCCAAAGATATGTCAAAATCAATTTTCATTGCACTTCCAAAGAAGACAGGGGTTAAGAATGCGAACTCCATCGCACAATCAGTTTGATGAGTCATGTAACAAAAATCCTGTTAAGAATAACCATGATGAGGACAAGGAATAGAATCAAAAGAGAAATAGCAGAAGAACAGTGTGGATTTGTGGAGGGGAAAGGAACTATTAATGCCATTATACATCCTAAGAACTATCTTAGAGAGGTCAATTGAGATGAATAAGGATTTGTATTTATGCTTTGTTGACTATACCAAGGCTTTCGATCGTGCACGACATGATGAATTGATCAACCAACTGGAGAGACTCAATGTTGATGGAAAAGATCTACGAATAATCAGGAATATGTACTGGGAACAAACAGCTGCAATGAGAATAGAAAACAATATAAGCTCTTTTCAAAACATCAAAAGAGGAGTCAGACAGGGTTGTGTTTTGTCACCAGATCTGTTTTCACTATATAGCGAAAACATAATGAGAAACCTAGAAGAAGACCCTGGATTAAAGGTTGGAGGGAAAATGATAAACAACATTCGGTACGCAGATGACACCGTGCTAATTGCAGAAAATGAAAGGGACCTACAAAACCTTGTGAATATACTAGAAACAGAAAGCAAAGGTAAGGGGTTGGAACTAAACAGCAGGAAGACTGAAGTCATGGTGATCAGTAAAAAACATGAAATCCCCTCCTGCAAAATAAAAACAAATGGCACAACCTTGACACAGGTTAATAAGTTCAAATACCTGGGAACGGTCTTTCATCAGACGGCAGAAGCACATCGGAAATAGCTGGCAGAATCGGCCAAGCCAAAACAGCATTCAAGAAGATGACAAGCATTCTTACCAACAAATGCCTATCAATTAACATCAGAAAGAGAGTCCTTGAATGTTATATAGAACCAATACTGTTGTACGGATGCGAGGCGTGGACAGTCAGCAAGCAAAGCCAGAGCAGGATCGAGGCAGCCGAGATGTGGTTTCTCAGAAGAATGTTGAGAGTTCCATGGACAGCAAAGAAAACAAACGAGACAGTCTTGATGGAGGCAGACACAAATAGATCACTCAAAAGGAAGATTAGGAAAAGACAAGAAACATTTATAGGCCATTTTATGAGGAAGGGGGATTTGGAGCACCTGGTCACAACGGGAAAGCTGGAGGGAAGGAGAGCACCAGGTAGACCCAGGGAGAGAATGCTGGACGGACTTGCAGAGGGATGAAGAGGGTGGGGGAGATGCTGGGGGCAACGAGAGACAGAGACAGATGGAAGTCCATGATCGCCAACGTCATGCGGCAGGGCACCTGATGATGATGATGAGAAGAGTTGTAGTCGGTTACATTATATATCTCCTAGAGGAGTTGTAGTCGGCTACATTATATATCTCCTAGAGGAGTTGTAGTTGGTTACATTATATATCTCCTAGAGGAGTTGTAGTCGGCTACATTATATATCTCCTAGAGGAGTTGTAGTCGGTTACATTATATATCTCCTAGAGGAGTTGTAGTCAGTTACATTATATATCTCCTAGAGGAGTTGTAGTCGGCTACATTTGATAATCTCCTAGAGGAGTTGTAGTCAGCTACATTTTGCATCTCCTAGAGGAGTTGTAGTCGGCTACATTTTGTATAAAGTTCCTAGAGGAGATGTAGTCGGTTACATTTTGTATCTCCTAGAGGAGTTGTAGTCGGCATACAGTATATATCTCCTAGAGGAGTTGTAGTCGGTACATTTGTATCTCTAGAGGAGTTGTAGTCGGTTACATTATATATCTCCTAGAGGAGTTGTAGTCGGTTACATTATATATCTCCTAGAGGAGTTGTAGTCGGCTACATTTTGTATCTCCTAGAGGAGTTGTAGTCGGCTGTAATTTTATATCTACTAGAGGAGTTGTAGTCGGCTACATTTTGTATCATTCTAGAGGAGTTGTAGTCGGCTACATTTATATCTCCTAGAGGAGTTGTAGTCGGCTACATTTTGTATCTTCTAGAGGAGTTGTAGTCGGCTACATTTATATCTCCTAGAGGAGTTGTAGTCGGCTACATTTTGTATCTTCTAGAGGAGTTGTAGTCGGCTACATTTTGTATCTCCTAGAGGAGTTGTAGTCGGCTACATTTTGTATCTCCTAGAGGAGTTGTAGTCGGCTGTAATTTTATATCTACTAGAGGAGTTGTACATGTAGTCGGCTACATTTTATATCTCCTAGAGGAGTTGTAGTCGGCTGTATTTTATATCTACTAGAGGAGTTGTACTGTAGTCGGCTACATTTTATATCTCCTACTGCCCCATTTGATAGAGACGACAATTAGCTGAAGCACAATATGTTGTTTATATATTATATATATATATTTCAAAAGAATCCAACAACAGCATCGGTATCTCACAATGCAACCAACATGTTAATTTTAAGGCTTCTTTGAGCAGTTTCAGTTTCTCAAGACGTCGTCTCCGCGATCGGAATGAATTCCATATGCACTTACGTCGCTGGTGCTATGGTGCCATGTGTATGGTGACCGTGGCACAAGCCTTAAGCCTACACATAAATCCATGAGCTGGCCAGGTCCTGAGGCCCTACCTAGACTATGTTTTACCTAGTCTATATTCCATACTGGTATTTTATCAGCCTGCCACTGGAATAATCTTGGTTACATGTAAATGACATGTTATGTGTGTATACTACCTTACAGAAAAAGGAACACTAATATATAAAAATAAATAGATAAATAATTAACGGTCTGAATCACAATACAGCTGCTATTCCGTATAAACTTGTCTCACATGACAGACCCCCCCCCCCCCCTCCCAGTCAATGCCCAAGTGCTCAGCTGTCTATCAACTAGGTGAAGACAGTATTTTGGTCAAGCCACATCTGGCGATAACTGTGGCCGCAGAGCTTGGTGTTCAGAGGAGTTGTAGTCGGCTACTTTTGTTTCTCCTACTGCCCCACTTGATAGAGGCAACAATCAGTTGAAGCACAATATGTAGAATATTTCAAGAGAATCCCATAACAGCATCGGTATTTCACAATGCAACCAAAACGTTAATTTTAAGGCTTCTGTGAGCAACATTCATATAAGCGTTTCAAAACGTAATTGTAAGAAACTTTTGGGAGAGCCAGACAGCAGAAGGTCCTCAGAGGAGAAACCCCCGTCAAGCAAGTGTTTCGGCCCTTAACTCCTGACACTCTAAGGGGGGCGGGCTGCATCCTTGTCAGTCAAACAACCACCTCTCACCTCCTGACGCCAAACGGTAGCCATTTCCCCAAGCAAAAGGGGGACTGTCCATGCGCTGCTTGACCCATTCGGACCCAGTCATCAGTTGCCTTGTTTACATAGCCGAATGGCAAGCAGGAGGGGGGGGGGGGAGATGACAAATTCTGGGACATAGCCACACAACGCCCTTCAGCCTGGTCCAGCTCAGCTATAATGAGACAGTTTCAGTTTCAGTTTCTGATTCCCAATGTAACATATATCTCCATAATAAAGAGATAGTTTCAGTTTCTATTCCCAATGTAACATAGATCTCCATAATAACAAGACAGTTTCAGTTTCAGTTCTGATTCCCAGTGTAACACAGATCTCCATAATAACAAGACAGTTTCAGTTTCAGTTTCAGTTTCTGATTCCCAGTGTAACATATATCTCCATAATAACGAGACAGTTTCAGTTTCAGTTTCTGATTCCCAAATGTAACATATATCTCCATAATAACGAGATAATTTCAGTTTCTGATTCCCAGTGTAACATAGATCTCCATAATAACGAGACAGTTTCAGTTTCTGATTCCCAGTGTAAGATAGATCTCCATAATAACGAGACAGTTTCAGTTTCTGATTCCCAGTGTAAGATAGATCTCCATAATAACGAGACAGTTTCAGTTTCTGATTCCCAGTGTAAGATAGATCTCCATAATAACGAGACAGTTTCAGTTTCAGTTTCTGATTCCCAATGTAACATCTCCGCGCTCGGAATGAATTCTATCTGTACTGATGCCACAGATGCCATGTGATGGATAAGACTCAAAACGGCATGGTATAACTTACACGATGAAGGTCTTGGTAATGAGATCAGAGAGAAATATCCGATATATGCTCTTTCTCTCCTCCTCCCTCCCCTCTCTCTCCCTCCCTCTCTGTGTATGTCTGTCTGTTGGTTGTCTCTGTCTCTCTCCTTCTCTCTGTCTCAGTCTGTCTGTCTGTGTCTGTCTCTGTTTCTGTCTGTCTGTCTCTGTCTGTATGTCTGTCTGTCTCTTTGTCTGTCTCTGTCTCTGTCTGTCTCTGTCTCTGTCTGTCTGTCTCTGTGTCTCTCAGTCTCTTTATTTGTCTGTCTCTCTCTGTCTCTGCTTCTGTCTGTCTGTCTCTCTGTCTCTTTCTCTCTATCTCTGTCTGTCTGTCTCTGTCTCTGTCTGCCTGTCTCTGTCTCTCTCTGTCTCTGCCTCTGTCTGTCTGTCTCTGTCTGTCTCTTTCTCTCTGTCTCTGTCTGTCTGTCTCTGTCTCTCTGTATCTGTCTCTGTCTGCCTGTCTGTATCTCTCTGTGTCTCTGCTTCAGTCTGTCTGTCTCTGTCTCTGCTTCTGTCTGTCTGTCTCTATGTCTCTGTCTTTGCTTCTGTATGTCTGTCGCTGTCTCTCTGTCTCTGTCTCTCTGTCTCTCTCTCTCTCTCTCTCCCCTTCTCTCTCTAGTTGTCTTGAAAACGTTAGATTTCCAGTCGGAAGGTCCTGGGTTCGATCCTCCTAGACACCACCGCCTGTTGGGTAAAGGGTGGAGTGTTTGCGATCTCCCAGGTCAACATGTGTGCAGACCTGCCAGTGTCTAATGACACGTATTCTAAAGATCCTGTCAGTCATGTCAGCGGCTGGCTTATGGACACGTGAATATACGCAATTTGCAAGGAACGGCAAGCTGTTTGAAAAAAACCCAAACGCTCTTAGTCTTAGCAAGCAACTTCTTCCGTTAGAAAATAAAATATCATTATCTTTATCATGATCTCTCTGTCTCTGTCTTTGTCTGTCTGTCTGTCTGTCTCTCTCTGTCTTTGTCTCTCTGTCTATTTCTGTCTCTGTCTGTCTGTCTGTCTGTCTGTCTGTCTCTGTCTCTCTCTGTCTCTGTCTCTGTCTCCGTCTTTCTTCGTCATGTATCTCTGTCTGTCTCTCTGTCTTTGTATCTCTCTGTCTGTCTGTCTCTGTCTGTCTGTCTCTTTCTATCTGTTTGTTGTGTCTCTTTGCCTTGCCTTTCTCTCTCTCTCTCTCTGTCGTGTCTGTCTTCCTCTCTCTCTCCTGTTGTGTCTCTGTCTGTCTCTCTGTTGTGTCTCTGTCTCTCTCTGTTGTGTCTCTGTCTCTGTCTGTTGTGTGTGTCTCTCTCTTTTGTTGTGTCTCTGTCTGCCTCTCTCTCTCTGTCTGTTTCTCTGTCTGTCTGTCTGTCTGTCTCTCACTCTGTGTGCGTTCATGTAAAGTGTAGACCCTCTCCGGGCGAGAGCTGGATATGAAGAAACATATCAAAAGTTTATTTCATGCCCTTTTTAATGTTGATGTTATTATGTTAGTATTACTATTGTTGTTGTCGTTGTTGATGTTGCTGTACGTGCGTGCGTGTGTTTATACGTATGTGTGTGTATGTGTGTGTGTGAGCGAGAGAGAGAGAGAGAGAGAGAGAGAGAGAGAAGAGAGAGAGAGAGAGAGAGAGAGAGAGAGAGAGAGAGTAGCACGACAAACTTGTCAGCTTGGAACTAAACGGTGCTTCTGTGTGTATTTTACGTTCCAGAGACAAACCTGAACTACATGTACTTCCGAAACCAACTTCAGAGGGGCGGAGTCTAAGGAAGCGTAAGAGAGGGCAGCACGAGGCAGCGAGCGGCGCACGAACTAGGGTTAATGAGAGCACCGTGATTGGATGACAGACTGCAGACGTCACGCGCGGAGCAGCGGATGGCAGTGCCAAGCGCATGCAAAAGAACGCCTTCATAGCACAACGTGAACGCTCGGAAGCGTAACGCTTTCATAACATCAGCACGCGGTGCCAGAAGTGTATGTACTATGTGTAACACCTGCATGCCAAAGACTTGAGAACAGAGAATTTTGGGTGACTTTGATAGCGTTAACATCTCCATCCCAAAAATTTGGACATTGAGTTTCAAGCGATCTTGAAAGTAAGAAATTACGGTTCCTGGTTCTGAATATAGCATCCAGCAGTTTTACTTTCTCCACTGGAATCACGCTATAAAAGGACTACCTATTAGAATCACGCTATAATAGGACTCCTGTTAGAATCACGCTAGAAAAGGACTACCTATTTGGAATCCGCTAGAAAAGGACTACCTATTTGGAATCACGCTTGAAAGGGACTACCTATTAGAATCACGCTAGAAAAGGACTACCTATTAGAATCACGCTAGAAAAGGACTATCTATAATCACGCTAGAAGATACCTAGAATCACGCAGAAAGGATACTTGAATCACGAGAAAAGGACTACCTATTAGAATCACGCTAGAAAAGGACTACCTATTAGAATCACCTAGAAAAGATCCTATTAGAACACGCTAGAAAAGACTACCTATCAGAATCACGCTAGAAAAGGACTACCTATTGACTAGAATCACCTAAGAGAAGGACTGCCAATCACTGGAATCAAGCTAGAAGACTATTCATCACTCCTGGAATTAAACTAGTTAACGGACTGTCCATTCGGTGGAATTAAACTAACGGACTGTCCTTTCGGTGGAATTAAACTAAAAGACTACCCATTTATTTGAATTATACTAAGTGACTACCCAGTCTCTGAAATTGACTTGAAGGACAATTCATTCGCTGTAATTAAGTTGTACTAAAGAACTCCCTTTCACTGGAATGAATCTAAGGGATACTTGTTACACTGGAATTGAAGTGAAGGACTACCCATTCATTGGAATTAAACTAAGGGACAGCCAATTCACTGGAATTCAAATGATTTTCCTTTCACTGGAATCAATGTAACGGGGTCCATTCACCGGAATTGAAGTAACAGGGGACCACCCATTCACTGCAATTAAGTTAAAAGGACTGCCTGTTCACTGGATTCAAGTTAAAGGGGGACTACCTATTCACTGGAATCAAAGTAACGGGGCACTACCCATTCACTGGAATTAATTAGACTGTTCACTGGAATTAAGTTTAAGGACTGCCTGTTCACTGGAATCAAAGTAACGGGGAACTACTCATTCACAGGAATTAAAGGATTGTCTGTTCACTGAAATTAAATTAAAGGACTACCTGTTCACTGGAACCAAGTTAAAGGGGAACTACCCATTCACTGGAATTAAAATTAAAGGACTACCTGTTCACTGGAACCAAGTTAAAGGGGAACTACCCATTCACTGGAATTAAAATTAAAGGACTACCTGTTCACTGGAACCAAGTTAAAGGGGGACTACCCATTCCACCGCGGGGAGTGAGAACTATTGACCCACCCGTGGCGTGCCGTGTGATGAAGAATTTCCCCAGTGCCTGGAGTCAGTCGGTGCAGGGGAGGTCAGCCAGTAAGCAGCCAGGGACTATGGAGGCCAACACAACATGGACGGCAGTAAATCCAGGTAAAGAAGTCGTTCCCTAAGCTGCTTACAGCTCAGTGACTGAGTGGCCACTGCTGGCCATACTTAGCGGTCACTCCAGTCTAGAACAATACACTGCCAAAGTCAGCACTGCCGTGTGAACGCGGAGTTCTTGAACTGACCAACCCTGGCGTCATAGTGGACACAGGTGTGATAGATTGGTGACATCGTTAACTCGGGCGTACGCCTGATGCGACCTGGCAAGCATTGCATGGCTGGCTGCCCACACAGGTTATTTACTGTGCAGATTTGTATGGCCAGTTGCCAGATGCCCGCACGTGCCCTGCACTGACCACTGGTTTCGTTTGGTTAGCCAGCTCCTAAGCCGACTATGCATGCACATTTGAATGTGATAGAGTGCAGTTCTAAGGTACAGTTCTAAGTAAGTACGTGGCAGGATACCTGAATCTTGTAGCAGAGACAAGCTGTTTGTGTTTCGAGTGCTATGCGGAGGAAATCGCAAGTTTGTGATTGAATATCAGCTGTTTGTGGTTCGTTGAGAGTCAGTAAGTGGCAGGGTACGAACTCTGTGTGGTAGGGAAGCAGCTGTGGTAGAGAATCAACTGTATTGGTAGATCGTGATGGTACCATCGTACAAGAACCACTGACCCGTAGGGAGAGATGGTTGTTTGTGTACAACTCCTCTAACCCGTGTAGCTTCATCACACGACACTAAACAGTACAGTATTGTCATGATGTAGTGCTAGAGAAGGCTGCCATAGCCAAAGACTGTGGCTGTGGGCGGGATCAGCACGATTATCTTGTGAAGAGAACCATGTCTAGGTGGTGTGGAGTGTCTGTGAAGACTGTGGTGATGGTGGTGGTGGTGATGTTGCTGATGGGCAGTGTTCTGACGGGAGTGGGGGCTGCTGAAGAACTTCGTCACTGCCAGGAGATCACCATCCCCATGTGTAAAGGCATCGGCTACAACTACACCTACATGCCCAACCAGTTCAACCACGAGACCCAGGAAGAGGCGGGGCTGGAGGTTCACCAGTTCTGGCCCCTGGTGGAGATCCAGTGCTCCCCGGACCTCAAGTTCTTTCTGTGCAGCATGTACACCCCCATCTGCATGACCAACTACAAGAAACATCTCCCGGCCTGTCGGTCAGTCTGTGAGCGGGCCAAGGCCGGCTGTGCCCCCCTCATGCGGCAGTACGGGTTTGCCTGGCCGGAGCAGATGAACTGCAGCAAGTTGCCCAAGTATGGGGATAAAGACCAGCTGTGTATGGACGCCAACAGTACTGACAGACAGACCTCCCCTCCACACACCAAACCTCCTTCAGGTAAACCCTCAGGAAGAGGGGGGATTCCTATCTCTCCAAGAGATGACAAAACCAGACAGCATCACGGCGTGAAACCCATTCCTCACAGTGGCGTCAACCTCCCGCCACAGATCACGGAGAACAAATGTCAGTGTCAGTGCCACCCTCCGCTGGTACCTGTCTACAGGAACTCCAGTGGCTACTTCAACAAGATCACCACAGGAGGCATTGACAACTGCGCGGTGAACTGTTTCAGTCCCTACTTTAGCGAAGAGGAGAGGACGTTCGCCTCCTTCTGGATCGGCCTGTGGTCCATCCTGTGCTGTCTGTCCACCTTCATGACCGTGTCCACCTTCCTGGTCGACATGCAGAGGTTCAAGTATCCAGAACGACCCATCATCTTTCTGTCCGCCTGCTACTTCATGGTGTCCATGGGATACATCATCCGGCTGATCGTGGGCCATGAGGTGGTGGCCTGTGAGGAAGGCAGAGTGCGATACGAGACCACGGGCCCCGCCATCTGCACCGTCGTCTTCCTGCTGGTCTACTTCTTCAGCATGGCCTCCTCCATCTGGTGGGTCATCCTGACCTTCACCTGGTTCCTGGCGGCTGGCCTCAAGTGGGGCCAGGAAGCCATCGCCTCCTACTCCCAGTACTTCCACCTGGCCGCCTGGCTCGTGCCCTCCATCAAGTCCATCGCCGTGCTGGCCATGTCCTCGGTGGACGGGGATCCCATCGCCGGCATCTGTTTCGTGGGCAACCAGAGCCTGGAGAACCTGCGAGGCTTCGTCCTGGCTCCCCTCTTCATCTACCTCATCATCGGCACCTCCTTTCTCCTGGCTGGCTTCGTCAGCCTCTTCAGGATCCGCAGCGTCATCAAGCAACAGGGTCGGGGCAAGACGGACAAGCTGGAGAGGCTGATGATCCGGATCGGGGTGTTCTCCGTGCTGTACACGGTACCCGCCACCATCGTCATGGCATGCTACTTCTACGAACAACACTTCCGCTCGCAGTGGGAGCGCTCGCACACGTGTCAGTGTGAGGGGGAGGTGGTGTCCCCGAACTACGCGGTGTTCATGATGAAATACTTCATGTGTCTTGTGGTGGGGATCACCTCCGGTGTGTGGCTATGGACCGGCAAGACCTTGGACTCGTGGCTCAGGCTGTTTAACGGGACTGTGTGTCACAGACCGGTGTACTCCAACCCCCCCTCTAACATGACCAAGTTCGCCAACACGGTCTACCAACCCGCCAAACCACAGCCCCTGAGTCACGTGTGAGGCACCATGACGTCAGGTGGTTGTTGTTGTTGTTGTTGTCTGGGAATCGGTGACATCATACGCAGCATTTGACGTCATGTATGATTAGTCAGTGAAGCAGTTGTGTCGTGTGACTGGTGTTCATTGAAGCAGTCATGACGTCATGTGGTTGTTGTTGTCTGGGAATCGGCGACATCATGCGCAGAATTTGACGTCATCTGATTAGTCAGTGAAGCAGTTGTGTTGTGTGACTGTTGTTCATTGAAGCAGTGACGTCATGTGGCTATTTGTTCATTGAATCATTGACGTCATGTGGCTGTCGTTCATTGAAGCAGTGACGTCAAGTGGCTGTTGTTCATTCAAGCAGTGACGTCTTCTGGCTGTTGTTTATTGAAGCCGTGACGTCGTGTGGCTGCTGTGCATTCAAGCAGTGACATCATGCGGACGTCGTCGGTGAAACAGTGACGTCATTTGACTTGTCAGTGACAAGTGACGTGGCGCAGCTGCTGTCGCAAAGTAGTGACGTCACATGGCTGCACAAAAATCAGTGACGTCATGTGGTTCAGCTGGTATTGAAGCAGTGACGTCATGTATGTATCAGTGAAGCAATGGCGTTGAGTGAGTGTTATCGGTTAATCTGTGGCTGTCATGTGGCTGTTGACGGTGATGCAAGTGACATCACGGAGTAGGGTACTGATGTCACCGTGCTGATGTTTAGTCTAATCGACATTATACGTGCATTGATACTGATAGACAACGGTAATGTTTCTTTAAAGCAATGAATGCATATATATAGTGCCAGACCAAAGACACAGACCTTCAATGTAAGAGTCACTACCTCTTTCTGGAGTGTGTGCGTGTGTGTTTGTGTGTGTGTGTGTGTGTGTGTGTGTGTGTGTGTGCGCGCGCGCGCGTGTGTGTGCGTATGTGTGTGTGTATGTGTGTATTGTGTGAGTGTGTGCGTGCATGTGTGTACATGTGTGTGTGTGCATGCGTGTCTGTGTGTGTGTGTGTGTATGTGTGTGTATGCGTGTCTGTGTATGCGTGTGTGTATTTAAATGTGAGCGAGTGTACGTGTGTATGTGTGTGTATTAGCGTGTGTGTGTCTGTGTGTACATACGTGTGTATGTGTGTGTGAGCGTGTATGTGTATGTGTACGTGTGTATGTGTGTGTGTGGTGTGTGTGTGTGTGTGTGTGGTGTGTGTGTGTATGTGTGTGTGTGTGTGGATACGTACATTTGTGTATATATGAATGTATCTGTATATATGTATATCACTGTATGTATGTGTGTGTATGTATGCGCGTGCGTGTGTGTATACTATATATGACTTGAAAATTTGCCCTGGAGCGATTGATGACACTCGTACAATTCCATAGGCGCTCAACCCAACGTACGATCCGGCAGATTCCTTGAGCCTAAGCAAAACTCTGGAATGGTCTTGAAATGGAAGAGAACAGGGGAGTAGAGGGGAAACGAGGGAAACAGGCCAGGATGTATGGAACACTTTTAGCTGTCAACACCAGAATGATTGAACCCCGTGGATCCAGTTGGTCAGAGTGTCATGGTGATGGCTCACGTATCGTGGGTCTGAGCCACAGGCCAGCCACAGGACAGCCACAAAGTCTTCTTCTTCTCCTCTTTCTGTCTCTGTCTGTCTGTTTGTCTCTCTTTCTCGCTGTCTGTCTCTTCTCTTCCTCTCTCTCTCTATTTCTTCTCTAGCCACCCCTCTCTCTTTCCTCTCTCTCTTTGTCTCTCTTTCTTTCTCTCTCTCTCTTTCTTTCCTCTCTTTCTTATTTCTCTCTCTCTCTTTCTCTCTCTCTTCTTTCTTTCTTTCTCTCTCTCTTCTCTTTCTTTCTCTCTCTCTCTCTCTTTCTCTCTCTTTCTTACTCTCTCTCGAGTCTCTCTTTCTCTCTCTCTCTTTCTCTCTCTCCGCTCTCTCCCTCCCTCCTTCTCTCTTTCTCTGTCTGTCTGTCTCTCTCTTTCGCTCTCTATCTTTCTCTCTCCCGCTCTCTTTCTCTCTCTTTCTCAGTCCCTCTCTCTTTTCTCTCTCCCGCTCTCTTTCTCTCTCTTTCTCAGTCCCTCTCTCTTTTCTCTCCCGCTCTCTTTCTCTCTCCCTCTCTCTTTTCTCTCCCTCTCTCTTTCTTTCTCTCTCTCTCTCTCTTCTTTCTCTTCTCTCTCTCTCTCTCTCTCTCTCTCTTTCTTTCTCTCTTTCTCTCTCTTTCTTTCTCTCTCTCTCTCTCTTTCGTTCTCTCTCTCTCTCTTTCTTTCTTTCTCTCTCTTTCTCTCTCTCTCTCCTTTCTTTTTCTTTCTTTCTCTCTCTCTCTTTCTCTCTCCCGCTCTCTCCCTCCCTCCTTCTCTCTTTATATATATGTCTCTGTCGCTCTGTCTTTCTCTCTCTCTCTTTCTGTCTCTCTCCTGCTCTCTCTCTCTGTTTCTCTGTCCCTCTCTCTTTCTCTCTCTCTCTTCTCTCTCTCTTCTCTCTCTCTTTTTTCTCTCTCTCTCTTTTTTCTCTCTCTCTCTTCTTTCTCTCTCTTTTCTCTCTTCTCTCTCTCTGTCTCTCTCTGTCTCTATCTATCTATCTATCTACCTGTCTCTTTTCTATCTCTCTGTCTTTTAAGCGGGCTGGGTGGTTTCTGTAATAGAACCATGGACTCTAGATCTGATGTCTCGAGTTCAGTCCCAGCCCGCCACATAAAACCTGGCCTGTTGGCTGGCAACACGCATCTTGATTAACGCCCCAGTCAGTCTGGTGATGCCAGATTAGTATATTCTTTGGTTCTGGCAGAATGGTTCAGACGTTCGCCTGCCAATAACCGAATTCGAAATTCCAGGGTTCGTTCCCCTGTTGAGGCCTCGACTTTTCTTCTCAGTTTTGACCGAAAAATCGAACTGAACGTCTAGTCCTTCGGAACGAGACGAAAAAGGAGTCGGATCCGTTTGCCTTCTTGCCTGCGCACGCTTAAGATCCCACGTCTGGAAGTTGAAAATTGTGAAGAGCAGGGCTTTCGTCTAGCTGCCTTGGTATAAAAGATTGGAGAGATAGGTTGATTTCCCAGGTCTCGCCCCTTGAAGACCAAGTAACCTTTTTGCCTGTCTGAAGTCTTGGTTTAGAAAAAGTTGGGTGGCGCTGCACTGCGGCGACGCACTCTAAAAGGGGAGAGCAGACCAAGGCTGACATTGTAAATCCACTGTGACAAAAGAAATGAATATGAATGAATATGAGTATGAATATGAATATGATATGAAAATGAAAAAGAATATGAATATGAATAACAACTGAATGAATGGACGAGTCTGGTCATAAATATTAAGATGGGCAGCGAACAGACCAGTTTTCATGTTTCGGGCAAGGTCTGAACTCAGGACGCCAGACCTTAAGTCGAGGGACGCGGTAGTGGAGTGGGTAAGACATCAGACTTCCAATCGGAAGGTCTGGGGTTCGATCCTGCCTGGGTAGGCCTATCTTCCTCCTGCCTGGTGGGAGAAGTGCATGATGTGCTCGGTGGTCAGTGCTGTCTGTGTTTGTTTAATTGGTTGGCTTGTCATTCATTTCATGTCTGTTCACTAAATAGTGATGTGTGTGTGTGTGTGCGTGTGTGTGTGTGTGTGTGTGTGTGTGTGTGTGTGTGTGTGTGTGTGTGTGTGTGTGTGTGTGTGTGTGTGTGTGAGGTGATGCGCTCGATATGCAATGTATAGTGTGTGTTTGTGCGTGCATGCTTGCACGCGTTCGTATACCTATATGTGTGACTGTGCATCAGTGTGATGTCAGTGGTATGTGTATACATGTAATGTGCATGCGCGCGCGCGTGTGTGTGAATGAGAGAGAGAGAGAGAGAGAGAGAGAGAGAGAGTGTGCGTATGTGTGTGTGTGTGTACATATTTGTGTGTGATGTTGCGATTATGTATCTTATATAATATGTGTGTGCGTGTGAATGAGTGTGTGTATGTGTGTGTGTGTGTGTGTGTGTGTGTGTGTGTGTGCGTGCGTGTGTGCGTGTGTGTGCATGTTTGTGTGTGATGTGGTGCTTATGTATATTATATAATACGTGTGTGTTTGTGTGTGTGCGTGTAACATGTACACGTATGTGTGTGTACAGTTTGTGTGTATGTAGGTGTGTAAGTATGTGCGTTATGGTGTGTGTAGGTTGTATGTGTGTATGTTTGTGTGCATATGCGTGTGTGTGAGATGTGTGTGTGTGCGTGTGCGTGTGCACGCACGTATGCGTGTGCTTGTTCGTGCGTGCTTTTGTGTGTGTAACTGATATGTATGCAGTTACACAGTGTGTCAGTAACCATTGACTGAATTCTGTACAAA